>CM038682.1:381536894-382283487 GCA_021605205.1 Aegilops longissima | reverse complement strand
CGAATGACCTTGCACATTTCCCTTTTCGGATCAAGTCATTGCCAAGAAGTTCGCTCAGCCTGCACTAATTGAGAGGAGTAGACTTTCTCGCCATAGAGAATTTCAATGGGCCTTGCCCAACTCGCTTGAAGGTTTGTTGTAAGAAACTGCATAGGAAGACAATCTTCCCACTTCATACCAAGGAAATGACACAAGCCCCGAGCATATCTTCAAGAATTTGATTTACTCGCCAACTTGGCCACTTGTTTGAGGATGGAAAGCTCGAAACGAATGTTGGTGCCCATGGTCTAAAAGACTCCCAAAACTTGAGGTAAAGATGCTGCCACGGTCTCAAGAGATCACTTGTGGAATGCCGCAAGGAGACAATCCGAGGTGTATAGCTCGCCAACCGACTGCAAGGATGGATTCTTTGATAGGAAGAAATGAGCCACTTTAGTAAGCTTGTCAATGACAACGAAGATAGCATCATTTCCACGCTTGACTTTGGAAAGCCAACCAAGTCCATTTCAATATGATCAAACTTCCATTCGGAATAGCAAGAGGTTGAAGGAGACCACTGGTCTTGGTGTTCGCTTCACTCTTCGCAGCATCACACTCATTCACGAATTGAGCAATTTCGCCCATTCGAGTCCACCAATATGACTGCTTGAGGTCATGGTACATCTTGCATTTCCAGATGAATGGATAGAAGCGACAGAGCCTGCTCATAATGACTTTTTCAGATCACCCTTAGGAACCATAATCCGTCCTCAAAGAACAGAGTGTCTTTGTCCAACATGGAAGCACTTGTACTTGAAATGCCCTTGTCAATACCACGCTTCACTTTCTTCACCATGGTATCCAAGTTGAGCCTCACGAATCTGATCTTCCAAAGTAGGAGAGACTATGAGGTTGGCAAGAAAGCCTTGAGGAACA
Source organism: Aegilops longissima (assembly GCA_021605205.1). Classification (NCBI taxonomy): domain Eukaryota; kingdom Viridiplantae; phylum Streptophyta; class Magnoliopsida; order Poales; family Poaceae; genus Aegilops; species Aegilops longissima. The sequence continues at coordinate 382,282,572 of CM038682.1, read as the reverse complement.
ACTTGAAGATTCAGCTATGGAAAGATTCACGAGATCCCCGAAAGGGCTTGAGGATTAGACTGCAAGAAGCTTTCCCTTCAAAGCATCCAGAATGACATTGGCTTTGCCGTATACTCAATACTTGGGTTGTACTTTGAATCATTTCACCCATCGAAGTCGCCTGAGGTTGAGGTTGGCTGAGGAAGATGTACTTGAGACTCTTGTGATCAGTGAAAATGTCCACTTTCCTTCCCAACAAGAGATGTCTCCAAGTAATCAAAGCATGGACAACGCCGCCAACTCAAGATCGTGAGGGGTAGTTCTTCCGTTGGGCTTCAATCAGTAGAGGTATAAGCCACAACTCTTCTTGCATTAACACAGACCGAGACCTTGAAGAGAAGCATCACGTAAAACTTCATATGGCTTGGATTCATCAGAGGAGTCAAGACAGAGCTGTGACGAGTTTCTCTTAAGGGTATTGAAAGCAACGCCACACTCGGGAGACCGTATATACTTCACCCGCTTCCGAGAAGGTTGGAAAGAGGCTTTGCAATCTTGGAGAAGTTCTCAACGAACCTTCGCAATAGCTTGCAAGACCAAGAAAGCTGGAGCTGCTTGACATTCGAGGAGGTTCCCAATTCACAATTATGGACACCTTCTCGATCAACAGCGATGCCCTTGGCAGATGATATGACCAAGATAAAGCACTTCATCAAGCCGAATTCACATTTGGAGAACTTAGCATAGAATTGATACCTCGAGCTTGTCTAGCACCAAATGCAAATGTTTGGCATGATCCTTCTTATTCTTGGAGAAGACCAAAATATCATCAAGATAGACCAAGACGAATTCATTGGTGTAGGGATTGAATATGAAGTTCATCATCCGAGAGAAGGTTGAGGAGCATTGACGAGGCCGAAAGACATGAAAGATATTCATAAGAACCAAAGCTTGTTTCAATGTCGCTTTGGGAATATCTTGTTCACAATGCGAACTGATGATACCCCATACGAAGGTCAAGCTTGAGAACACCGTAGCACCTTTGAGTTGCTCAAAAGCTCATTGATGTTGGGAAGTGGATACTTGTTCTTGATTGTCTTCTTATTCAATGGACGGTAATCGACGAAAGTCGGTCCGCGCCATCCTTCTTCCCGGACAAAAAGAACACCACAACCCCAAGGAGATGAACTCGGTCCGATCAAACCCGACGCTCTTGTTCATCGAGCTGCTTCTTCAATTCCTCAGCTCATCAGTCCAAGCTTGTATGGACGCTGAAACGGGTTCGCCGTGCTCAAGATCGATAACTAACTCAATCGGCCGATGAGGAGGCATACCCAAGTTCTTCCGAAAGACATCTTGGTACTCACAAACGACGAATTCGAGAGATGGCATTCAGTTCGCCTTTCTCATTGAGAGAAAACAACCAATGGTTTCATCACGAGAGGCATAGATGATCACATCATTAGAAGAATGAGTCAATTGAATTTCCCGGCAGCACAATCGCGAGCTTTGCCGATAAAGCCACCCATTCCGAGAATAAGATCAATGTCCGAGTCACCAAGAACCATTGGTTTAGCGAGAAATCTAATTCCCATCTTGATAGAAACATCCGGGCCATCATTTTGTATTCATGAACAAACCCGGAGAGGAAACCGCTATCGGTTTAGGCAGATCAACAGATGCAAATTGTTCATGGATGCAAAAGGTCTTGATATGAAAGAAATAGATGCACCAAGATCAAATAAGACTTTAGAATATCATTAATCGGAAGATTACCCATGATCACATCAAGATTCCTCCGCTTGAGCTGCATTCATCATGTTCACCCTTGCAGACTTTGGATTATGCTTGACCACCCATTGCCGGAAGATTTCACAGAGGAGGAGGCGGACGCCTGTTGAAGCACTTGTTCGATAGTGACCCTTCCACGACACTTGTTGCAAGTGACCTCGAGAGCGGACGGTGGTAAGGAGCACTTGACCTTGGAGCTTGAGAATTAGACTTGTTCTGATAGCTTGGGTTGGGTGGGAAGATCCACGCCACCGAGTTCTTCTCGGTAAGGCCGACGAACGGAGGAGGGGGCAGATAAAACTTCGCTGCTTGGCTGCCACTTGAGAGGACGAGGAGGATAATCGCATCCCCGATTTCTTCTTAGAAGCCTCGATTTGAGCTGTGCCGCTTGCTTGAGTGCCATGTTGTAGAAATCATCATACTTATCCGCTCAAACAGCACAAGAGGTAATTGCGATCTTCTCTCGCATCCCCGAATCGATAGATCATACCCTTTCATCGTGACATCTTGCTTAGCAAAACGAGCGAAGCCTCGAACTGGATATTGTATTGATAGAGACATGGTGCCCTTGCTTGAGATTGCGGAACCTCACGCTTGCTCTCAACAACATCTTCGAATGTGATGAGCTCGAAATCACGGCGAACTCATCCTGTAATGACACGCCTCCTCCGAATCTTTGTATTGTCGGAACCACTCAAAGCTTGATCCTTGAGTTGAAACGATGCAAACTTGACAAAGTCCTCGTGTCCGACATTGCTAACCAAAGTGCTTGCAGATATCCACTAACCAATCGTCAGCCCTCGGGCCTCAACACGTAAACCGAAAGACTTTCCGATTAGCGGAAACCGATCGAGAGTAGCAAAGTGTGGCTGATTGTTGCCTTGACCTTGATTGCCTTGATTGCCTTGCCCTGAGACGCTTGCAAGAGCTGCAAAATCATCTCGAGCATTGGCATTGGTGGCTGCCATGATAGCTTGCCCCTCCGGAGGCGGAGGTGGAGGTGGAGGTGGAGGATTCGATCGATCCCCATCATTGCGGTCCGGATTCGACGCTACATGGAGCCATCCGAGAGGGTGACATCCGTTAGTCCTTTGATAGACAAATTGATAAGTAGAATCAACGGATAGAAATTGCAACATATAGTCTTCACAATAAACATTCAACAAGAATGAACGAATGAATTCCAAAGTTAATCACACATCCATTAAGGTGAGAAGCCACTTAGATAAGATATGGAAAACAACATCGCCTTAGAAACAATTAATATTACAACTGAAAACAAAAGGTTGGCTTTAGAATGAGCCGAAAACACATGATAGAGATTTCGCCAAAGTGTTGTGGGGCCCACCGGACACGACGATAGCGGACGCCACGAATGACTAACAAGACGCCCCAATCAGCATAGCCAAGGATTCTTTAAGACGCCTCACACCATCGAATCACGTGAATGGGCGGACCACTAAACTTTGAACCCCAATCTCAAATCATACATCCTAAGAATATCCCGAGTACTAGAATTCCCACCTATAAACTCCCAAACTTTCTGTTATGCAACGTGTTGGGGAACAGGGACAAAATATATCACCCAAACTAACAATACCTAGATCCACCGATCCATCCGCAACACATAACCAAGAAATTCGGAAATCGTGGCCTCGATTCAAAAACATCCGTTATACAAGTCATGGCAATTCCCGCTCGCCACAAGATCGGGCTATCGTTATCTCACCAACAACGCACAAAAGAGATTTCATGTCGGCAAAACTCGTATTCCAAATCGAACGATAAAATTGTGACGACAACCCGAGCTCAACTCCCCGACACCGCCACAACCCCAAATGTCGAGGCACCAAGAACAATGTTTCGCCCAAAAACCATCGAACGATCCCAAGATACCCACGTGATCCAAAAAAAATTTTAGTGAAATTTGAGGGAGAAGAGTCAAAACTCACGAGATACCTCACCAAGGTCAAGGACGAAAAAAGAACCTACTCCGATATATAATCCTAAGACTCAAAACATTTTCCATTCTAGACTCAACAACGCCAAAACAATCAAGTAGGGGCTCTAAGTCGGGAAGGCTCGATACCAACTTGTAACGCCTGGGGCTATATCTCCCACGGTCGAGGCACGACTTAGAGGCATAACCGCATTGAAAGCAATGTCGCAAGTGAGGTAATCTTCCCAACCCATGTAATAATCAAGGAAAGATAATAGTTGGCTTACAATCGCCACGCCACACAAAGACATAAATAAACATACATCATTCGTAGCACCAAGGTCCCACACGGAACCAAAATAAAGAAGATCCCTGATCAAGATGTCGGCACACACAAGACATCAATGTATATATCAAAGTGCAATCACATGTATAAATAACGAAATGATATATACCTCATAATACTCAGCGGAAACAATCAAACGGGTGTGGAGTCCCATCAACGCCATCGCAAGTTGAGTGTAGACCGTAACTCAGATTTAATTTATCGAGGAAATATCTGCAACATGACATTGCAGCCGTAGGTCAGACATTGAATGTACCGCAAGATCACAATAAAAAGAAATGATGATAAACTATACTATATGCAATATGGCTTTGTGGCTCAGATTCGAATTTTGTTTGCATAAAAGCTGGTTTTATTTTACCTACATCAAAGGCAAAAGTGAAGTCTGTACTATGGAGTTTTCTATCATGACATGGTTCCGCCAACCGATGTCTCATAGCCCAAAATCATCATAAGTTGCCCACAATTATGTTATCAACCGTGTTGAGAGTTCCAGATAGATCCAAGTCCAGATGCTCAAATTGTCCGTGAATCGGGACACGGCTAATCGATTAGGTTTAAACCTCCGCAGAGGTTTGTACACTTTACCCGCAAGATTCGATCCTCTCACGCACGCTCGCACTTCAGGTGTTTGAGAACAAGATGACCCAAACATGGTCTTCCAAAGAGTTCCTCCGACCACCGTCCTGCACTCAACCCATCCTACCGTAGTTCTACATCCGCTAGTACCGCCCCAGCCAGAGTCACAACTAAGGTCAACCAAGCCGAGCCCATAATGACTTATGTTGCATGTAAGCTTCCGCATGAAGTATTCTTCCGCCTTTGAGTCTGGGTGAAGCTCAAGATGTCATGGCGCTTTCCATGCATCCCGCCAACCACTGGTTTCTCCAGGTGCCCGCCAACCGCCCTTCACCCAGAGTGTGTATTGAATTTTGTCTCGAGTCTTGAAGTCTTGAGGTCTTGAAGATGCAGTCCTGCAGATTCCATCATGGAGTTGTCGCCATTGACGAGAGTCCTCCTTCTTCTTCACACCACTCGAACACTCATACCAAACCCTCCTACTACAGCGAAATTAAAAAAATAACGTCCGGCTTGGTAACAGGGTGATGGGTTCCTACCTCATGCATACTACTCAACCACAAGAATTTCAATAACACTACCGAGGGTGGTTGCAAAGGTGCCACTAAATGCAATAAAACAGGTAAGAAAGCATGGTCAAAGTGAACTTGCCCGTGATGTTGACGAAGAAGAATTATCGCTCTCAAGAAATAACTTGATAGACTACTCACATCGATGAAATCTATATAACAAACATATCATTCATAAGCACCACACTAACAATCAAAAACAAAAGAGAGAGCTAATAAGAATCAAGGAACTTCAAATAAAACTAGGAGTCTTCTTCACAACATTCACAAAAATAGTTTTGTCTAACGGAAAATAAAACACTAAAATAACAGAGAATAAAATATAAATTTAGTTAAGACAAAGAAAAATAAAGTATTTTTTCATAAAGCTATTTTGAAAGTATTTTCAATTGGGAGTTAAACAGTAGAGAAATCCATTGCAAGTTATTAGCGTAACTTGAATTGATTTCACGATAACAAAATAAAAATAAATATAAAACTTGTTGAACACCTACTGTTTAACTAATAGAAACCAAACATAAACTTTCCAAATATAAAATAAAATAATTTAAAAAACAACTAGAAAAAGAAGTAGCTATAATTCAATAGAACTAAAACAGAATTTGTTTTACATGAAACAATAAGCTAAAATACTCAAACAATTTTGAAGTTTTCACCACTGGTAAATATGATCACTAGTGATCAGTAGAAAAAGAATCAAATAAAAATCTATTTTTAAACTCCTGAATAAGCAAAACAAGCTTTAATTCAAATCTGATCTAACTCAATTTTATAAATCCAAACATAGACATTATATATTTTTGAAACTACAAGAAAATTGTGATCTAACGAAAAAGAATCAGCATCATTGACTTCTAGATCAAAAGTTATAAGCTAAACAAGAACGGAACTAAATCTGTTACGGAAATAAATCTGAAAACGAAAACGGAGTTACCTGTACGTGAGGGAGATGGCAGGAAGGAGACGGCTGGGAGGGCTGTTCAAGCGAGGGGGCGAGGTCGCCAAGCAGGGTGGGGGTGGCGGAGGAGGTCGGCGCTGGGGAGGTGGCGCTGGGCGATGGGGAGGTTCCGGAGAGCCCGGTGAGCTTTAGGCAGGAAAAGGAGGACGGTGGCAGAAGGCTACGGGCAGGAGGGCGCGGTGATGGGAAAATGGAACGAGGAGAGGAGGGGTTTTATAGGCGGTCTCGAGGCGCTGGGATGGAAAGACGAGGAGATCGAAGGTGGAGTTTCCTGCCTCCATGGATATGGAAAGCTTCAACGTGAGAGGAAACAGAGGAAGGAGATGATCTCTGTTGGGCTAGAATAGGAAAGTGTTTAATGGGCCAGGTTTTTCCTAATAAAACGATTCCATTCCTATTTTTAAAATTAGGAAACTAAAACAATAAAAAGGAAATCAAATCAATTCGAATAAAGAGTTTTTATATACTAAAATTATCAAAAATAAAATGTAGATGATGAGCATTATTCCACGGCCAAAATAAAAACTTAAAAAATGTTTTTCAGAAAATCCCTAAAGGCTTTATTTCTTTTTGCAAATAATTTTAAATAAAGACTTTGGTTTTTCTTGGCTCAATATTTTCAAAATGCCCTGATTTTGAGGGTCATTTTCTCCGCCTTTTTCTTGCTTGCAAGAATTTATTTTCGGTATTTCTCGGGAAGAAAATAGAGAAGCAAGTGCAAATATTTGAAAGAATTAAATTGCAAAAACTGCTCAAATTCTTTATAGTTGAAGAAGTCATGTCATCTTCTCATTGATTTTAATAGGATGAATTTGAATTTACCGAGAAGGGAAAGTCATTTTATTCCTCTCATTCAAAAGTTTTGAAAAGGTTCAAATTTCACTCAAGTTTAATTCACTCAAGCAAACAAACAAACAATTCAATTAATTATATTAACATTCCAAAATTTGGGATGTTACAAACCTACCATTATTTAAAATGAATCTGGCCTCTAGATTCAAGAGGCTAGCAAGAAAAGGTTAGGGTTGGTCTTAGCAAATGTCTTGGTCGAAGGTCAGGGTGCTACCACACTTAAAAACAAGGTCATGGTTCCAATAAACTCAGATATTTCTCCGAGGGCTGACAATGTATGTCTCTTCACATATCTTACAATAGCTCCTTCATTAAAGCTCTTCGTCAAGCATAGAGTTTTCTCAAAAGCTTGGGTCGGTTCGTCAAAGTTGAAGTTCGTCTCGAGACCGGATCTTCTTAATGGGGTCTGTGTCCATTCTAAACAACTATCAAACACTCATGGTGGTCTACAATTTATGGTTTTCTCCTGCAGAAAACGGGTCTGTTGAACCTCACAGATAACCCATTGCCATAACGGTTGCCTGTAATGGGGTTCCATCATCCTACCATTTTATGGTTTTATGGCTTATCGCTATTTATACTTTCTAAGTTTTTCAAGGCTCGATTTTCCATCAACATATGATAGTTCATGATAGAAGTCTCCTAGGGGCCAATCCATCCTGCATTTGAACCATTACCACATACGAAATATCAATCACATATTCTAACACTTGGGCATTCTCACCAGCATTACAGAAATTCTTGTTCTTAACTGGTTTCGAGTAAATCCATGGTTTCGTACAAACAAAACATCTATCCTTACTTCACCACTTTAGGTTTTTATGTAATTCCCTACGGAACGTATGCTGATTTGATCACCGCTTTTCCAAGTTATTCCTTTATCAAGGTTACAACGGTTCCTTCAAAATCCTCGGCCTGTGGGTTATGGCCCACTTCAACACTACATGCAGCTTTAACTCATCCTTGAGTAACTCTCTTGTTACACCTCCTTAAATCCAGTAGTACTGCTTCTTCATACCATCATATCAAAACAAAACTCCAACTTATTTTGTCCAATTTCCTTCTATGGCCCATGAATAACACGCTTCTTTCTTCATTGATCCCGTGGCTTTATAGAGTACTATGACCAAAAGAAGTGCACAAGTTTATCCATAAATCTCATTAATTCTATATCAATCTTTCATTACATCCTTAACCATTTTCGAATCCAAATTCAAAAGTATTTTGTTACAAATGCTGCCACCCACATGATTTGGTATGGTCTATTACTTCCACTTTATTTATTTATCCTCGAGGATTCTTCATTCCACCGAATTGTGCACATGAGCCTTGAAATCTTCAATCTTCGTTTCATCATGGTGGTCTTGAGCTTCACCTTCATCATCTCTGCATGCACTTCTTAGGTATTCCTGAGTATAACGGAGTCTTGCTTCAAGTATTCTGATCCATGCGATGGCTTCCATGGCTGCTTCACTAACAGCATCAAGAAAGTTGCTTGTGGCACACGTGAAATGAAAAGTACTGCCCCATCATCTTTGGGCAACCTTTCAAATGGTGGAGGTGTACTCCACATACCAAAGTTCCACCCTTTGCATGAAGGGTAGCCTTGTAGACTGATCTCCTTCAAGGTGAATATGCTTCATCATGTCCTCTCAGATCTTTGGGTAATCATGATCACTTGTCGTGGTCATGATGGTTTCGACCTTTAAAGAAAGACTCAGAAGGGTCGCTATCTCAGCTTGGGAAACAGAAATGATGCTCGAATAAGGTACTTATCTCCGGGCACACATTCATATCATCCAAAAGAACTTCAAACTCAATTCCAATTTCCTGTTTATGCATCACAACTCACCTTCTTCCATGTTCATCAAGAATATTAATTTCCAAGATAAAATATGGCAACTCCTTAAAGCTTTTCAGCATGTGACATTACAACTTTATTGAGTCATGAACTATTACAATCTCGAGAAATCTATTACATAACTCAACTCATTGAGCTCATGAAAAGGAAATTGCTTTCACTACTCTTATTATCCATATCAAAATCCAACTACTCAACTCCAGCTTTCATCTTGTTCGACATTTAATAGCATAATGTCCTGCCTCCATGCGAAAACAAATGACTTCCACATGTCTCGGTTTCTTTGTGACTATGAGGACTCCTTGGATTCTTGGCCTTTTCTAGACATTTACTAGCTTAATGACCTAAATCTTGCATCTCAGAACAGTGATATGACTTAGTCCTTCTCTGCAAAAGTTGCATCGCTCTGATTGTCTCTCTTCCGGATTTCTCTGTATCGTAGTTTCTATCTCCGAGGGTCAAACTTCACTGCTAATTCGAAGTATCCCGATACTCTTTTCTTCCTTGGGGCAACATCGTAAAAATGTCCTTTTCTCCACATGAATAGGTGCATTGAGTAAAATCTGTTGAGGCCTCTCCATCAAGGTCTTCAACACTTTCATTCATCACTGGTCTCTTCTAACTTCTGAGCTTTTTCGCTTTCTTTCTCGCCCTCAATAGTTTGTTGCACCATGGGGTAAAATGACACTGCCCTGGTAGTGGGTGGTTCCTTCACACAGAAACAAGTCACCGACTAGTTGGGCATTCCTCACTGGTGTTCTTCCTCAATGAGGGCATCCATCCTTGTGTTCCTCCTGGTGTGTCCTATTTCTCCGAAATCTTGCGTGCACAAGGTTTCTTTTGGCATCATTGTGTTTCCGGATAAGACGGATTTCAACAGTCTTCTTGAATTCCTCCCAAGTTCTTGCTCCATTAAATCCTGTATGGCTTTGATGCATGTTCCACCAGGTTGCACTTTCTGAAAGTAATCAAGAGCCAGAACCTCATACTTCCTTGAAACCAAATTGCCCTCAAGTGTTCTTCCATGTTCTCAGCATCCATAGCCTGCCTCCTGCTGAGTTCGTCCAGAGAATATCAGTCCAACTTCATTCATCATCTATGGGGTTCAAGGGTTTTAGGGTGAGATGAGAGAGATGGGAGGATATACACACAACAAAAACAATAGTTTTTGAAGAAACAAGTTTTACTTTGTATTTAAAACATCAAACAAATGACAGCTCACAAATCATCGATCTAACGAAGTGTATAACAGGGTTTGGTCTTCTAAAGGTCAATAATTTTTGATCCTTCCAAGTCTTCGAGTCTTCAATCGCTCTAGCTTCTAATACATGGTGAAATCCTTTACTCAAGGGGCCATCATCTCCGATATCAAATCCTTCTTGAGCGCCTTCAGCTGATCCTCCCGTGATCAAAGGAAAGGTATATTCTAACTATTTGAGGTGAGAGGGTCTATTTGATAAAATCAGAAAAGATGAGAAGTAAGAGTCTTTTGTAAATAAAGTTTTGAGATATCCCGTCTAGGGGTTTTCCGGTTTCTAGGGTCACGCCCCACCAACATGTGCTCGATACCATCTAGTAGCGATTCAACTTCGATTTCAAGCTTCTCTGTTATCGGGTACATCCTCGATCAAGATGTCGGCACACACGACATCAATGTATATATCAAAGCAATCACATGTATAAATAACGAAATGATATATACCTCATAATACTCAGCGGAAACAATCAAACGGGTGTGGAGTCCCATCAACGCCATCGGCAGTTGAGTGTAGACCGTAACTGATCGTAATTTTACTCGAGGAAATATCCGCAACATGATACGCTGCAGCCGTAGGTCAAGACAATGAATGTACCGCAAGATCACAAATAAAAAGAACAGATGATAAAACTATACTATATGCAATATGGCTTTGTGGCTCAGATTCGAATTTTGTTTGCATAAAAGCTGGTTTTATTTTACCTACATCAAAGGAAAAAATGAAGTCTGTACTATGGAGTTTTCTATCATGACATGGTTCCGCCAACCGATGTCTCATAGCCCAAAATCATCATAAGTTGCCCACAATTATGTTATCAAACCGTGTTGAGAGTTCCAGATAGATCCAAGTCCAGATGCTCAAATTGTCCGTGAATCGGGACACGGCTAATCGATTAGGGTTTAAACCTCCGCAGAGGTTTGTACACTTTACCCGCAAGATTCGATCCTCTTTACGCTCTCGCACTTCAGGTGTTTGAGAACAAGATGACCAAACATGGTCTTCCAAAGAGTTCCTCTCGACCACCGTCCGTACTCAACCCATCCTACCGTAGTTCTACATCTGCTAGTACCGCCCCAGCCAGAGTCACAACTAAGGTCAACCAAGCCAGAGCCCATAATGACTTGCGGTTGCAGTAAGCTTCCGGCATGAAGTATTCTTCCGCCCTTTGAGTCTGGGTGAAGCTCCGCAAGATGTCATGGCGTCCATGCATCCCGCCAACCACCGTTTCTCCAGGTGCCCCAACCGCCCTTCACCAAGAGTGTGTATTGAATTTTGTCTCGAGTCTTGAAGTCTTGAGGTCTTGAAGATGCAATCCTTGCAGATTCCATCATGGAGTTGTCGCCATTGACGAGAGTCCTCCTTCACACCACTCGAACACTCATACCAAACCCCGCCTACTACAGCGAGCATTAGAATAAAATAACGTCCGGCTTGGTAACAGGTGATGGGTTCCTACCTCATGCATACTACTCAACTACAAGAATTTCAATAACACTCATCGAGGGTGGTTGCAAAGGTGCCACTAAATGCAATAAAACATAGGTAAGAAAGCATGGTCAAAGTGAACTTGTTCGGTGATGTTGACGAAGAAGAATTATCGCTCTCAAGAAATAACTTGATAGACTACTCGTACTCTCTGATGAAATCTATATAACAAACATATCATTCACATAAGCACTCACACTAACAATCAAAACAAAAGAGAGAGTAATAAGAACCAAGGAACTTCAAATAAAACTAGGAGTCTTCTTCTACAACATTCACAAAAATAGTTTTGTCTAACGGAAAATAAAACACTAAAATAACAGAGAATAAAATATAAATTTAGTTAAGACAAAGAAAAAATAAAGTATTTTTTTCATAAAGCTATTTTGAAAGTATTTTCAATTGGGAGTTAAAAGAGAGAAATCCATTGCAAGTTATTAGCTAACTTGAATTGATTTCAATATAACAAATAAAAATAAATATAAAACTTGTTGAACACCTACTGTTTAACTAATAGAAACCAAACATAAACTTTCTGAAATATAAAATAAAATAATTTAAAACAACTATAGAAAAGAAGTAGCTATAATTCAATAGAACTAAAACAGAATTTGTTTTACATGAAACAATAAGCTAAAATACTCAAACAATTTTGAAGTTTTCACCACTGGTAAATATGATCACTAGTGATCAGTAGAAAAAGAATCAAATAAAATCTATTTTAAACTCCCGAATAAGCAAAACAAGCTTTAATTCAAATCTGATCTAACTCAATTTTTATAAATCCAAACATAGACAAATTATATATTTGGAAACTACAAGAAAATTGTGATCTAACGCAAAAGAATCAGCATCATTGACTTCTAGATCAAAAGTTATAAGCTAAACAAGAACGGAACTAAATCTGTTACGGAAATAAATCTGAAAACGAAAACGGAGTTACCTGTACGTGAGGCAGAGATGGCAGGAAGGAGACGGCGATGTGGGAGGGCTGCTCCGGCGAGGGGGGCGAGGTCGCCAGAGGTGGGGGGTGGCGGAGGAGGGGTCGGCGCTGGGGAGGTGGCGCCCATGGGGAGGTTCCAGGAGAGCCCGTGAGCGCTTAGGCAGGAAAAGGAGGACGGTGGCTAGAAGGCTACGGGCAGGAGGGGGTGGTGATGGGAAAATGGAACGAGGAGAGGAGGGGGTTTTATAGGCGGTCTCGGGAGGCGCTGGGATGGAAAGACGAGGAGATCGGGTGGAGTTTCCTGCTCCATGGATATGGAAAGCTTCAGAACGTGAGAGGAAACAGAGGAAGGAGATGATCTTTGTTGGGCTAGAATAGGAAAGTGCTTAATGGGCCAGGTTTTTCCTAATAAAAACGATTCCATTCCTATTTTTAAAATTAGGAAACTAAAACAATAAAAAGGAAATCAAATCAATTCGAATAAAGAGTTTTTATATACTAAAATTATGAAAAATAAAATGTAGATGATGAGCATTATTCCACGGCCAAAATAAAAACTTAAAAAATGTTTTTCAGAAAATCCCTAAAGGCTTTCTTTTGCAAATAATTTTAAATAAAGACTTTGGTTTTTCTTGGCTCAATATTTTCAAAATGCCCTGATTTTGAGGGTCATTTTCTCCGCTTTTCTTGCTTGCAAGAATTTATTTTTCGGGTATTTCTGGAAGAAAATAGAGAAGCAAGTGCAAATATTTGAAAGAATTAAATTGCAAAACTCTGTTCAAATTCTTTATAGTTGAAGAAGTCATGTCATCTTTCTCATTGATTTTAATAGGATGAATTTGAATTTACTGAGAAGGGAAAGTCATTTTATTCCTCTCATTCAAAAGTTTTTGAAAAGGTTCAAATTTCACTCAAGTTTAATTCACTCAAGCAAACAAACAAACAATTCAATTAATTATATTAACATTCCAAAGTTTGGGATGTTACTTCCAAGAAGGGTCTTCGGAATTTGTTGTGAATGGGTTTGGTCCTTGAGTCACGGCTACAAGCAATCGGATAAAATTGTGATGCTTGTAGAGACAAGATTCATTGAGTGGAGCTGGATCAAGAAACATAGAACAAGTGGCAAGCTGTTATTCCTCATAGAAGTCGGGGCACCGAGTGGTTTGCTCGGCTTGTACTAGAGATTCGTGGACTGAAACAACAAGTCAGAAACCGAAGTTCATCAATGAAAACACTTGTCACCTCAGCCCACTTGACTAGTAAGATCTCACAAAGATTTGCAAGGAATTAATCAAGGATGCAATGAATTTGATGCAGGAAATGCAACGCACGAATCAAAAAGAAAGAAAGAAATCTAGATGAAGTTTTTTGAAAGGGAAACAAATATGCATGAGACAAATGCAGAAACACGTAAGAGCACGAGAGAACTTCATCTAGAGATGGTCGGTGACAAAGTCAATGTTAGAGTATATTGACTTAGGAGTCAAGTGAGATCACTTGATCATGGGTCATACTCATCGCTTAAGCTCAAAATGGGGTTTATTCTTCGCTTAAGCATCTTGATGTATTTCACATCTTTTCGAGTTGCTTTAGCTCATGACTCGAGTAAAGCTTCTTCTAGGATGGAATAACATACCTTGCTGGTGGTGTTGTCCATGTAGTTGAACTTGTGGGTTGCTCAAGGTTGATGTAGCTTATCAAGAGTTGGGAGCACCACTTGAATTTGAGTCCATCTACCTACACGGGTTAGTTCTTGCAAGGAAGAGCACTTGTGTATCCAAAATGATAATCATGAAGCTCAACAAAGAGTTTGTCAAAGGATATCTTTGAATGATTCCGTGCTTCCTTGTATTCAGCCACCATAGTGTAGAGACTCGGTGATGTAGAGATTGCTCAAAATGTGAGTGGTTTACAATCTCATGGAATTTGATTCAACCAAGTACCTACATGGGTTATATAACATGCAAGATGCAAATATATCCAAGATAAAATATATTCTTCATAAGAGAGATATCATGGATTAGTCGAAGCTCATGTCTTGTATGTATCCAATGGAGTTTCTACTCCAAGTTTGAAGCATCAATGATGTTCAATTCTCCTCTCAACCTGCAAAACACTTTCTCATCAAGGGTTTAGTGAATATATCCGCTAATTGCTTTTTGCTAACATGCTTAAGATTAATGTCTCCTTAGCAACATGATCTCGAATGAAATGATGACGAATTTCAATATGCTTAGTTCGAGAATGTTTACGGATTATGACCAATTTTGATAGCACTTTCATTGTCACAAAGCAATGGAACATGTCTCATATATCCCATAATCTTTAAGAGTTTGGGTCATCCAAAGTAATCGAGCACAACATGAACCAGTGGTAATGTACTCCGCTCAAGTGAGATGATATACCGAAGTTTTGTTTCATGGAGGACCAAGACACAAGAGATCTACCAAGAAATTGACAAGCACCAAGTGGACTTTCTATCAACCTTGTCTCCGCATAGTCCGAGTCGGAATAGCCAACAAGATCGAAAGAGGCCTCTTAGGATACAAATGCCAAAGTTTGGTGTATGAATTAAGTATCTCACTATCCTTTTACGGCCTTAAGATGACATTCTTTAGAGCAGCTTGATATCTTGCACATGCACACACTTAGCATAATATCGGACATGACGCATATAGGAACAATGAACCAATCATAGAGCGATAAACTTTTTGTCAACGGGTTTTATCTTTGGTCAAATCAAGATGTCCACTAGTAGGCATGGTGTAGACATACCTTTGCATTCTGCATATTGAACTTGAACAAGTCCTTAGTGTACTACGCTTGAGACACAAAAGTACCTTTAATTTGCTTTGATTTGTAACTCAAGAAAGAATTTGAGTTCACTCATCATTGACATCTCAAACTTCTCCGACATTAGCTTCCAAACTTTTCACTAAAATGAGGGTTAGTTGATCCAAATATGATATCATCAACATAAATTTGGCATACAAATACCTCCATTAACCCTTTAGTAAAAAGTGTGGAATCAATCTTCCCAATTTCAAAGCCTTTTTCAATAAGGAACTTGGTCAACATTTATACCAAGCCCTAGGAGCTTGTTTAAGACCATAAAGTTCTTTGTGAAGTTTGTAAACATGATTTGGTTTCTAGGATTGACAAAGCGGGAGGTTGTTTGACATAAACTTCCTCTATTTCACCATTTAGAAAAGCACTTTAATGTCCATTTGGTACAAGGTGCTATTATGGTGATTAGCATAGGCAAGATGCGAATGGACTCAAGTCTAGCAACGGGAGCATAAGTCTCACCATAGTCCATACCTTCGACTGTGTGTAGACTAGACATGCTTTGTTATAATTACTTGTCCATCTTCATCTTGCTTGTTGTAAACACCCATTTGGTACCGATGATGTTGTGGTTGTTGTCGGGCTTCAACCAATGTCCAAACTTGGTTTCCTCAAAGTTGTGTAGTTTTCATGCATAGCATTTATCCAATCCGGATCCTCCAATGCTTCTTCGACCTTCATAGGTTCAATGCTAGAGATGAAAGAATAGTTTTCACAAAGTTGGCTAAACGAGTTTTAGAGCGAGTGATTCTCCGGTTTGAATATCATTGTAGATTTGCTCGACGTGATGGTCTTTAGCAATTCTTGCTCGAACTCGTGAAAGCTTTTTCTTGGGTCTTGCTGAACATCTTCTTCATCTTGTTCTTCTTCTTCTTGATCATTGTTACGCTGTTGTTCTTTGTCGTGGTGGAGAAGGAGGTTGTTGACGCTCGTGATGTTCTTCCTTGTTTTCTTCATTTTGGTGTGTTCCACTTGTGGATGCTTCCAGATCAACTCTTGGTTCACCTTGTCTGAAGTAGAAGCTTCCACTTGGACAGACGAGGTACTCTCCTTCACCTCCGTTGGACGGACCTTGCCAATAGACAAGTCTTGGATTGCTTCCAAGGGTCTTTTGTCTCCACATCAATTGGCAATTGCTCTACTTATGCAGTCGTTAGATTCATCAAAATCACATCTACTGCCTCTTCAACCCTTCGGTGAAATTGTTGTAGACACGGTAAGTGTGAGAGTTTGAGCCATAAAAGTAGGAAACCTTCATGAGACTTAGGAGCAAACTTGAACGATGATGCTTATCAAGAATGTAGCACTTTGAGCCAATACTCGAAAGTATCCAACTTGGGGTTTGTTACCGTGAGGAGCTCAGATGTCTGTCTTGCTTAGTAGCTTGTGAAGATACAAGCGATTTGTTGCATGACAAGTCTGCTCTCAACCACTTCCGCCAAAAGTGCTTCATGCCTTGTACTCATCATCGAGCATCATTCTCGCCATTTCGATGAGCGCCCGTTCTTCCTCTCAACAACTCCATTTTGTTGAGGTGTGTACGTAGTCGAGAACTCAGAAACTCTCTTCACAAGAAAGGTGTCCACATTTATGCTCTTGAACTCCGCTCCCGTTGTCGCCATGTAACCTTCTTGATCTTCACTTCAAACTAATTTTGGGCCTTCCTAGCGAAGTTTTTGAAGATCTTTGACCCATGATTTATCATCGAAAGAACACCCACGTAAATCTTGAAAATCATCAACTATAACTAGACCAAAAGAATTTGCACCAGGCTTTTGTGTTGGGACCAAAGAGATCCATATGAAGAAGCTCGAGTGGCCTCCTTGTGGTCATGATGTTCTTCACGGATGCCTTCCTCCAACCTGTTTACCTGCCCCGACAAGCACCGCAAGTCTATCCTTATCAAATATGACATCGTTAACTCCAAGGATATGATTTCCTTTAATAAGCTTGTCAAGGTTTCATGCCAACGTGACCTAGTCGCCTATGCCATAACCAACCTTTTGAGGATTTAGCAATGAAGCAAGTTTTAGGTTGTGCCTTTTAGAGAAATCAACAATGTAAAGATCACCCTACGCATACCGTAAAGACCAGTTTGGTTGTCTCGACGAACACTTGAAAATCTACTTCAAGAATAGGACATTTAAACCAAAATCAAGTCTAGATACTCGTAAGTTGTAGACAAGAGATTCAACGAGCATGACATCTTGAATGGAGCTATCATGTGAGATGGCCACCTTACCAAGGCCAACCACCTTACCCTTTGAGTTGTCACCAAAGTGATATACTTTCGAGGACTATCATTTTCAGCAAGCTCACAAAACATGTCTTTATCTCCGGTCATGTGATCGACACCCACCGTCAAGAACCTGCTCTTTCTCCCCGACATATATCCTCAAGATTTGCCATAAGACCAAAATGTCTCATTGCATCATCAAGATCAAAATCACTATCATCATCCTCATCATAGTATCCATGTTCAACATCTTCATGTGGTGGATCAAGTCCTAGAGAGGGTAATTCGTTAGAGTGAGTTTGACAATGATCTTGCTTATGAATTCTTCTAGCTTCGAAATAATATCGCTAATTCCAACATCTCCTTTGGCACGCATAAGGTCGGTGAGTTCAAATAGACAATCACCAAACACAGGATCACTAGTATTCATCTTACTCAAGGCAATAGACTTATAGAGAATCTCATCTAGATTTTTCAAGGAATAATTTGGAAAGCTGCCTCAAGAAATTTCCATAGTAGGCACACTCAAAAGTAGGCAAGATTCTAATCAAGTTTCTAGGCAAGCCTCTAGTGATAAGATTACAGCTCTAAGATTTCTAGTCATGTCAATAGATTCATCAAGGGTAGGATGCATAGGATCAACATGAGGTGCACAAGGGCTAGCAATGTACTTGTTCAATTGATACTGATTGAAAATTACAAGCATCTCATTTTTCCACTCATGAAAATATTCTCCGTCAAGAATAGGCACTCTATGTCTAAGACTCCCAAAGTAGACTCATCCATCTTCCTCCAATGGTGATTAAACCAAGGCAATGGAGACCAATGCTCCGATACCACTTGTAGGATCTTGAGAAGAGGTGTCTAGAGGGGTGATTAGACACTAAGTACCAAAGTTGCAGTTTTTAACTTTTAGGTTTAAGTGGAGTTTAGGCACAATTTCAACATTCACAATACATAACAAGCAAGCATGCAAAGAGTGTATAAGCAGCGAAAGTAAAGCATGCAACTTGCAAGAATGTAAAGGAAGGGTTTGAGGATTCAAACGCAATCAAGACACAATGTTTTTGTCGTGGTTCCATAGGTGGTGCTATCGACATCCACGTTGATGGAGACTTCAACCCACGAGGGTAACGGTTATGCTGAGTCCACTGAGGGCTCCACCCACTAAGGGTCCATGAAGAAGCAACCTTATCTATCCCACCATGGCCCGCCCACGAGGATTCACTAGCGTAGATCTTCACAAGGCAGGCGATCTCCTTGCCCTTACAAACTCCTTGGTTCAACTCCACAATCTTGCTCGAGGCCCCAAGTGACACCTAGCCAATCTAGGAGACACCACTTCCAAGAAGTAACAAATGGTGTGTTGATGATGAACTCTTGCTCTTGTGCTTCAAATGATAGTTCCCCAACACTCAACTCTCTCTCACGATTTTGATTTGGTGGAAAGAAGATTTGAGTGGAGAGCAACTTGGGGAAGGCTAGAGATCAAGATTCATATGGTTGGAACGGAATATCTTGGCCTCAACACATGAGTAGGTGGTTCTCTCTAAATAGGATGCCGGAAGTGTAGGCTTGTTCGATGGCTCTCTCCACTAATGAAGAGGAGGTGGAGGGTATATATAGCTCCACACAAAATCTAACCATTACACACAATTTACCAAACTGTGGACCGAATCATCAAACTCGCTCGGACCGATTAGTAAACCTAGTGACCGTTAGGGTTTTCGTGGACTCGACATGCATCTCGTAGGACCGATTTGGTTAGGTTAGGCATAGCGTAATCTCGGTGAGACCGACATACAACTCGGGTGAGACCGATTTTGGTAATTAGCTAACTGTAGAGTTGGTCAGTAAACCTGTGAGAGACTGATTACTCAAACTCGGTGGAACCGATTTTGTAATAAGCTAACTCAGAAGTTTGCATTGTAATCTCGGTAGTACTGATTGGTACAAACTGTGAGACCGATTTGGTGATGGACATACACGTAGAGATTATAATCACATCTCGGTGAGACTGAGATCCTTATCGTGAAACCGATTTGCCTAGGGTTTGTGGGGCTATGACATCTCGAACTCAGGCGCCGGATAGAAAGAATCAGAAATAGTTTGACTTTAGGTTTAGGTCATATGTGGACGTAAAGTAGTGGAGGGTTTTGAGCATATCACTAAGCACATGAAGCAAGAGGCTCATTAGCAACACCTCATCCCTCCTTGATAGTATTGGCTTTTCCTATAGACTCAATGTGATCTTGGATCACTAAAATGTAAAATGAAGAGTCTTGAGCTTGAAGCTTGAGCCAATCTTTGTCCTTAGCATCTTGAAGGAGTTCCCACATCCTTTAGTCCATGCCACTCCATTTGTTGAACTTATCCTAAACATACTAGATAAAGGTGTTAGTCCAATAAGAGATATGTTGACATTAATTACCAAACCACCTAGGGAGCACTTGTGCTTTCAATCGTTTCATCACCAAAGAGCTTCTCCAGCCCTCTCATAGAATGCCCTCGCCGCCACGCCAGATCTTTCTTCAGGGACCTGAAGGCTGCACGATCCTCAACAAGCACCTTCGCCTGGCTTCTAGCCGGGCCTACTCCTCCCATCTTCTCGAGCTCCCAAGCGGGTCGCTCACGGTCGCACCTCACCACCGCCCAACTCCAAACACGACCATTGATGGTGTCTTCACGGGCCTTCATCTTCTTCCTCCGCTTCTTTGGCATCATGCCGCATGATCTCCACCAGCTCCATCAACCGGCAAGAAGATCCCCGGCGGCCTCAGATCCTTCTCACTTCCTCACGAAAGCAACTCGGCTATCCCTGATCAAGATGTCGGCACACACAAGACATCAATGTATATATCAAAGTGCAATCACATGTATAAATAACGAAATGATATATACCTCATAATACTCAGCGGAAACAATCAAACGGGTGTGGAGTCCCATCAACGCCATCGCAAGTTGAGTGTAGACCGTAACTCAGATTTAATTTATCGAGGAAATATCTGCAACATGACATTGCAGCCGTAGGTCAGACATTGAATGTACCGCAAGATCACAATAAAAAGAAATGATGATAAACTATACTATATGCAATATGGCTTTGTGGCTCAGATTCGAATTTTGTTTGCATAAAAGCTGGTTTTATTTTACCTACATCAAAGGCAAAAGTGAAGTCTGTACTATGGAGTTTTCTATCATGACATGGTTCCGCCAACCGATGTCTCATAGCCCAAAATCATCATAAGTTGCCCACAATTATGTTATCAACCGTGTTGAGAGTTCCAGATAGATCCAAGTCCAGATGCTCAAATTGTCCGTGAATCGGGACACGGCTAATCGATTAGGTTTAAACCTCCGCAGAGGTTTGTACACTTTACCCGCAAGATTCGATCCTCTCACGCACGCTCGCACTTCAGGTGTTTGAGAACAAGATGACCCAAACATGGTCTTCCAAAGAGTTCCTCCGACCACCGTCCTGCACTCAACCCATCCTACCGTAGTTCTACATCCGCTAGTACCGCCCCAGCCAGAGTCACAACTAAGGTCAACCAAGCCGAGCCCATAATGACTTATGTTGCATGTAAGCTTCCGCATGAAGTATTCTTCCGCCTTTGAGTCTGGGTGAAGCTCAAGATGTCATGGCGCTTTCCATGCATCCCGCCAACCACTGGTTTCTCCAGGTGCCCGCCAACCGCCCTTCACCCAGAGTGTGTATTGAATTTTGTCTCGAGTCTTGAAGTCTTGAGGTCTTGAAGATGCAGTCCTGCAGATTCCATCATGGAGTTGTCGCCATTGACGAGAGTCCTCCTTCTTCTTCACACCACTCGAACACTCATACCAAACCCTCCTACTACAGCGAAATTAAAAAAATAACGTCCGGCTTGGTAACAGGGTGATGGGTTCCTACCTCATGCATACTACTCAACCACAAGAATTTCAATAACACTACCGAGGGTGGTTGCAAAGGTGCCACTAAATGCAATAAAACAGGTAAGAAAGCATGGTCAAAGTGAACTTGCCCGTGATGTTGACGAAGAAGAATTATCGCTCTCAAGAAATAACTTGATAGACTACTCACATCGATGAAATCTATATAACAAACATATCATTCATAAGCACCACACTAACAATCAAAAACAAAAGAGAGAGCTAATAAGAATCAAGGAACTTCAAATAAAACTAGGAGTCTTCTTCACAACATTCACAAAAATAGTTTTGTCTAACGGAAAATAAAACACTAAAATAACAGAGAATAAAATATAAATTTAGTTAAGACAAAGAAAAATAAAGTATTTTTTCATAAAGCTATTTTGAAAGTATTTTCAATTGGGAGTTAAACAGTAGAGAAATCCATTGCAAGTTATTAGCGTAACTTGAATTGATTTCACGATAACAAAATAAAAATAAATATAAAACTTGTTGAACACCTACTGTTTAACTAATAGAAACCAAACATAAACTTTCCAAATATAAAATAAAATAATTTAAAAAACAACTAGAAAAAGAAGTAGCTATAATTCAATAGAACTAAAACAGAATTTGTTTTACATGAAACAATAAGCTAAAATACTCAAACAATTTTGAAGTTTTCACCACTGGTAAATATGATCACTAGTGATCAGTAGAAAAAGAATCAAATAAAAATCTATTTTTAAACTCCTGAATAAGCAAAACAAGCTTTAATTCAAATCTGATCTAACTCAATTTTATAAATCCAAACATAGACATTATATATTTTTGAAACTACAAGAAAATTGTGATCTAACGAAAAAGAATCAGCATCATTGACTTCTAGATCAAAAGTTATAAGCTAAACAAGAACGGAACTAAATCTGTTACGGAAATAAATCTGAAAACGAAAACGGAGTTACCTGTACGTGAGGGAGATGGCAGGAAGGAGACGGCTGGGAGGGCTGTTCAAGCGAGGGGGCGAGGTCGCCAAGCAGGGTGGGGGTGGCGGAGGAGGTCGGCGCTGGGGAGGTGGCGCTGGGCGATGGGGAGGTTCCGGAGAGCCCGGTGAGCTTTAGGCAGGAAAAGGAGGACGGTGGCAGAAGGCTACGGGCAGGAGGGCGCGGTGATGGGAAAATGGAACGAGGAGAGGAGGGGTTTTATAGGCGGTCTCGAGGCGCTGGGATGGAAAGACGAGGAGATCGAAGGTGGAGTTTCCTGCCTCCATGGATATGGAAAGCTTCAACGTGAGAGGAAACAGAGGAAGGAGATGATCTCTGTTGGGCTAGAATAGGAAAGTGTTTAATGGGCCAGGTTTTTCCTAATAAAACGATTCCATTCCTATTTTTAAAATTAGGAAACTAAAACAATAAAAAGGAAATCAAATCAATTCGAATAAAGAGTTTTTATATACTAAAATTATCAAAAATAAAATGTAGATGATGAGCATTATTCCACGGCCAAAATAAAAACTTAAAAAATGTTTTTCAGAAAATCCCTAAAGGCTTTATTTCTTTTTGCAAATAATTTTAAATAAAGACTTTGGTTTTTCTTGGCTCAATATTTTCAAAATGCCCTGATTTTGAGGGTCATTTTCTCCGCCTTTTTCTTGCTTGCAAGAATTTATTTTCGGTATTTCTCGGGAAGAAAATAGAGAAGCAAGTGCAAATATTTGAAAGAATTAAATTGCAAAAACTGCTCAAATTCTTTATAGTTGAAGAAGTCATGTCATCTTCTCATTGATTTTAATAGGATGAATTTGAATTTACCGAGAAGGGAAAGTCATTTTATTCCTCTCATTCAAAAGTTTTGAAAAGGTTCAAATTTCACTCAAGTTTAATTCACTCAAGCAAACAAACAAACAATTCAATTAATTATATTAACATTCCAAAATTTGGGATGTTACAAACCTACCATTATTTAAAATGAATCTGGCCTCTAGATTCAAGAGGCTAGCAAGAAAAGGTTAGGGTTGGTCTTAGCAAATGTCTTGGTCGAAGGTCAGGGTGCTACCACACTTAAAAACAAGGTCATGGTTCCAATAAACTCAGATATTTCTCCGAGGGCTGACAATGTATGTCTCTTCACATATCTTACAATAGCTCCTTCATTAAAGCTCTTCGTCAAGCATAGAGTTTTCTCAAAAGCTTGGGTCGGTTCGTCAAAGTTGAAGTTCGTCTCGAGACCGGATCTTCTTAATGGGGTCTGTGTCCATTCTAAACAACTATCAAACACTCATGGTGGTCTACAATTTATGGTTTTCTCCTGCAGAAAACGGGTCTGTTGAACCTCACAGATAACCCATTGCCATAACGGTTGCCTGTAATGGGGTTCCATCATCCTACCATTTTATGGTTTTATGGCTTATCGCTATTTATACTTTCTAAGTTTTTCAAGGCTCGATTTTCCATCAACATATGATAGTTCATGATAGAAGTCTCCTAGGGGCCAATCCATCCTGCATTTGAACCATTACCACATACGAAATATCAATCACATATTCTAACACTTGGGCATTCTCACCAGCATTACAGAAATTCTTGTTCTTAACTGGTTTCGAGTAAATCCATGGTTTCGTACAAACAAAACATCTATCCTTACTTCACCACTTTAGGTTTTTATGTAATTCCCTACGGAACGTATGCTGATTTGATCACCGCTTTTCCAAGTTATTCCTTTATCAAGGTTACAACGGTTCCTTCAAAATCCTCGGCCTGTGGGTTATGGCCCACTTCAACACTACATGCAGCTTTAACTCATCCTTGAGTAACTCTCTTGTTACACCTCCTTAAATCCAGTAGTACTGCTTCTTCATACCATCATATCAAAACAAAACTCCAACTTATTTTGTCCAATTTCCTTCTATGGCCCATGAATAACACGCTTCTTTCTTCATTGATCCCGTGGCTTTATAGAGTACTATGACCAAAAGAAGTGCACAAGTTTATCCATAAATCTCATTAATTCTATATCAATCTTTCATTACATCCTTAACCATTTTCGAATCCAAATTCAAAAGTATTTTGTTACAAATGCTGCCACCCACATGATTTGGTATGGTCTATTACTTCCACTTTATTTATTTATCCTCGAGGATTCTTCATTCCACCGAATTGTGCACATGAGCCTTGAAATCTTCAATCTTCGTTTCATCATGGTGGTCTTGAGCTTCACCTTCATCATCTCTGCATGCACTTCTTAGGTATTCCTGAGTATAACGGAGTCTTGCTTCAAGTATTCTGATCCATGCGATGGCTTCCATGGCTGCTTCACTAACAGCATCAAGAAAGTTGCTTGTGGCACACGTGAAATGAAAAGTACTGCCCCATCATCTTTGGGCAACCTTTCAAATGGTGGAGGTGTACTCCACATACCAAAGTTCCACCCTTTGCATGAAGGGTAGCCTTGTAGACTGATCTCCTTCAAGGTGAATATGCTTCATCATGTCCTCTCAGATCTTTGGGTAATCATGATCACTTGTCGTGGTCATGATGGTTTCGACCTTTAAAGAAAGACTCAGAAGGGTCGCTATCTCAGCTTGGGAAACAGAAATGATGCTCGAATAAGGTACTTATCTCCGGGCACACATTCATATCATCCAAAAGAACTTCAAACTCAATTCCAATTTCCTGTTTATGCATCACAACTCACCTTCTTCCATGTTCATCAAGAATATTAATTTCCAAGATAAAATATGGCAACTCCTTAAAGCTTTTCAGCATGTGACATTACAACTTTATTGAGTCATGAACTATTACAATCTCGAGAAATCTATTACATAACTCAACTCATTGAGCTCATGAAAAGGAAATTGCTTTCACTACTCTTATTATCCATATCAAAATCCAACTACTCAACTCCAGCTTTCATCTTGTTCGACATTTAATAGCATAATGTCCTGCCTCCATGCGAAAACAAATGACTTCCACATGTCTCGGTTTCTTTGTGACTATGAGGACTCCTTGGATTCTTGGCCTTTTCTAGACATTTACTAGCTTAATGACCTAAATCTTGCATCTCAGAACAGTGATATGACTTAGTCCTTCTCTGCAAAAGTTGCATCGCTCTGATTGTCTCTCTTCCGGATTTCTCTGTATCGTAGTTTCTATCTCCGAGGGTCAAACTTCACTGCTAATTCGAAGTATCCCGATACTCTTTTCTTCCTTGGGGCAACATCGTAAAAATGTCCTTTTCTCCACATGAATAGGTGCATTGAGTAAAATCTGTTGAGGCCTCTCCATCAAGGTCTTCAACACTTTCATTCATCACTGGTCTCTTCTAACTTCTGAGCTTTTTCGCTTTCTTTCTCGCCCTCAATAGTTTGTTGCACCATGGGGTAAAATGACACTGCCCTGGTAGTGGGTGGTTCCTTCACACAGAAACAAGTCACCGACTAGTTGGGCATTCCTCACTGGTGTTCTTCCTCAATGAGGGCATCCATCCTTGTGTTCCTCCTGGTGTGTCCTATTTCTCCGAAATCTTGCGTGCACAAGGTTTCTTTTGGCATCATTGTGTTTCCGGATAAGACGGATTTCAACAGTCTTCTTGAATTCCTCCCAAGTTCTTGCTCCATTAAATCCTGTATGGCTTTGATGCATGTTCCACCAGGTTGCACTTTCTGAAAGTAATCAAGAGCCAGAACCTCATACTTCCTTGAAACCAAATTGCCCTCAAGTGTTCTTCCATGTTCTCAGCATCCATAGCCTGCCTCCTGCTGAGTTCGTCCAGAGAATATCAGTCCAACTTCATTCATCATCTATGGGGTTCAAGGGTTTTAGGGTGAGATGAGAGAGATGGGAGGATATACACACAACAAAAACAATAGTTTTTGAAGAAACAAGTTTTACTTTGTATTTAAAACATCAAACAAATGACAGCTCACAAATCATCGATCTAACGAAGTGTATAACAGGGTTTGGTCTTCTAAAGGTCAATAATTTTTGATCCTTCCAAGTCTTCGAGTCTTCAATCGCTCTAGCTTCTAATACATGGTGAAATCCTTTACTCAAGGGGCCATCATCTCCGATATCAAATCCTTCTTGAGCGCCTTCAGCTGATCCTCCCGTGATCAAAGGAAAGGTATATTCTAACTATTTGAGGTGAGAGGGTCTATTTGATAAAATCAGAAAAGATGAGAAGTAAGAGTCTTTTGTAAATAAAGTTTTGAGATATCCCGTCTAGGGGTTTTCCGGTTTCTAGGGTCACGCCCCACCAACATGTGCTCGATACCATCTAGTAGCGATTCAACTTCGATTTCAAGCTTCTCTGTTATCGGGTACATCCTCGATCAAGATGTCGGCACACACGACATCAATGTATATATCAAAGCAATCACATGTATAAATAACGAAATGATATATACCTCATAATACTCAGCGGAAACAATCAAACGGGTGTGGAGTCCCATCAACGCCATCGGCAGTTGAGTGTAGACCGTAACTGATCGTAATTTTACTCGAGGAAATATCCGCAACATGATACGCTGCAGCCGTAGGTCAAGACAATGAATGTACCGCAAGATCACAAATAAAAAGAACAGATGATAAAACTATACTATATGCAATATGGCTTTGTGGCTCAGATTCGAATTTTGTT
The DNA here is from genome assembly GCA_021605205.1 of Aegilops longissima. Taxonomy (NCBI): domain Eukaryota; kingdom Viridiplantae; phylum Streptophyta; class Magnoliopsida; order Poales; family Poaceae; genus Aegilops; species Aegilops longissima. The sequence continues at coordinate 382,255,379 of CM038682.1, read as the reverse complement.
TGCATAAAAGCTGGTTTTATTTTACCTACATCAAAGGAAAAAATGAAGTCTGTACTATGGAGTTTTCTATCATGACATGGTTCCGCCAACCGATGTCTCATAGCCCAAAATCATCATAAGTTGCCCACAATTATGTTATCAAACCGTGTTGAGAGTTCCAGATAGATCCAAGTCCAGATGCTCAAATTGTCCGTGAATCGGGACACGGCTAATCGATTAGGGTTTAAACCTCCGCAGAGGTTTGTACACTTTACCCGCAAGATTCGATCCTCTTTACGCTCTCGCACTTCAGGTGTTTGAGAACAAGATGACCAAACATGGTCTTCCAAAGAGTTCCTCTCGACCACCGTCCGTACTCAACCCATCCTACCGTAGTTCTACATCTGCTAGTACCGCCCCAGCCAGAGTCACAACTAAGGTCAACCAAGCCAGAGCCCATAATGACTTGCGGTTGCAGTAAGCTTCCGGCATGAAGTATTCTTCCGCCCTTTGAGTCTGGGTGAAGCTCCGCAAGATGTCATGGCGTCCATGCATCCCGCCAACCACCGTTTCTCCAGGTGCCCCAACCGCCCTTCACCAAGAGTGTGTATTGAATTTTGTCTCGAGTCTTGAAGTCTTGAGGTCTTGAAGATGCAATCCTTGCAGATTCCATCATGGAGTTGTCGCCATTGACGAGAGTCCTCCTTCACACCACTCGAACACTCATACCAAACCCCGCCTACTACAGCGAGCATTAGAATAAAATAACGTCCGGCTTGGTAACAGGTGATGGGTTCCTACCTCATGCATACTACTCAACTACAAGAATTTCAATAACACTCATCGAGGGTGGTTGCAAAGGTGCCACTAAATGCAATAAAACATAGGTAAGAAAGCATGGTCAAAGTGAACTTGTTCGGTGATGTTGACGAAGAAGAATTATCGCTCTCAAGAAATAACTTGATAGACTACTCGTACTCTCTGATGAAATCTATATAACAAACATATCATTCACATAAGCACTCACACTAACAATCAAAACAAAAGAGAGAGTAATAAGAACCAAGGAACTTCAAATAAAACTAGGAGTCTTCTTCTACAACATTCACAAAAATAGTTTTGTCTAACGGAAAATAAAACACTAAAATAACAGAGAATAAAATATAAATTTAGTTAAGACAAAGAAAAAATAAAGTATTTTTTTCATAAAGCTATTTTGAAAGTATTTTCAATTGGGAGTTAAAAGAGAGAAATCCATTGCAAGTTATTAGCTAACTTGAATTGATTTCAATATAACAAATAAAAATAAATATAAAACTTGTTGAACACCTACTGTTTAACTAATAGAAACCAAACATAAACTTTCTGAAATATAAAATAAAATAATTTAAAACAACTATAGAAAAGAAGTAGCTATAATTCAATAGAACTAAAACAGAATTTGTTTTACATGAAACAATAAGCTAAAATACTCAAACAATTTTGAAGTTTTCACCACTGGTAAATATGATCACTAGTGATCAGTAGAAAAAGAATCAAATAAAATCTATTTTAAACTCCCGAATAAGCAAAACAAGCTTTAATTCAAATCTGATCTAACTCAATTTTTATAAATCCAAACATAGACAAATTATATATTTGGAAACTACAAGAAAATTGTGATCTAACGCAAAAGAATCAGCATCATTGACTTCTAGATCAAAAGTTATAAGCTAAACAAGAACGGAACTAAATCTGTTACGGAAATAAATCTGAAAACGAAAACGGAGTTACCTGTACGTGAGGCAGAGATGGCAGGAAGGAGACGGCGATGTGGGAGGGCTGCTCCGGCGAGGGGGGCGAGGTCGCCAGAGGTGGGGGGTGGCGGAGGAGGGGTCGGCGCTGGGGAGGTGGCGCCCATGGGGAGGTTCCAGGAGAGCCCGTGAGCGCTTAGGCAGGAAAAGGAGGACGGTGGCTAGAAGGCTACGGGCAGGAGGGGGTGGTGATGGGAAAATGGAACGAGGAGAGGAGGGGGTTTTATAGGCGGTCTCGGGAGGCGCTGGGATGGAAAGACGAGGAGATCGGGTGGAGTTTCCTGCTCCATGGATATGGAAAGCTTCAGAACGTGAGAGGAAACAGAGGAAGGAGATGATCTTTGTTGGGCTAGAATAGGAAAGTGCTTAATGGGCCAGGTTTTTCCTAATAAAAACGATTCCATTCCTATTTTTAAAATTAGGAAACTAAAACAATAAAAAGGAAATCAAATCAATTCGAATAAAGAGTTTTTATATACTAAAATTATGAAAAATAAAATGTAGATGATGAGCATTATTCCACGGCCAAAATAAAAACTTAAAAAATGTTTTTCAGAAAATCCCTAAAGGCTTTCTTTTGCAAATAATTTTAAATAAAGACTTTGGTTTTTCTTGGCTCAATATTTTCAAAATGCCCTGATTTTGAGGGTCATTTTCTCCGCTTTTCTTGCTTGCAAGAATTTATTTTTCGGGTATTTCTGGAAGAAAATAGAGAAGCAAGTGCAAATATTTGAAAGAATTAAATTGCAAAACTCTGTTCAAATTCTTTATAGTTGAAGAAGTCATGTCATCTTTCTCATTGATTTTAATAGGATGAATTTGAATTTACTGAGAAGGGAAAGTCATTTTATTCCTCTCATTCAAAAGTTTTTGAAAAGGTTCAAATTTCACTCAAGTTTAATTCACTCAAGCAAACAAACAAACAATTCAATTAATTATATTAACATTCCAAAGTTTGGGATGTTACTTCCAAGAAGGGTCTTCGGAATTTGTTGTGAATGGGTTTGGTCCTTGAGTCACGGCTACAAGCAATCGGATAAAATTGTGATGCTTGTAGAGACAAGATTCATTGAGTGGAGCTGGATCAAGAAACATAGAACAAGTGGCAAGCTGTTATTCCTCATAGAAGTCGGGGCACCGAGTGGTTTGCTCGGCTTGTACTAGAGATTCGTGGACTGAAACAACAAGTCAGAAACCGAAGTTCATCAATGAAAACACTTGTCACCTCAGCCCACTTGACTAGTAAGATCTCACAAAGATTTGCAAGGAATTAATCAAGGATGCAATGAATTTGATGCAGGAAATGCAACGCACGAATCAAAAAGAAAGAAAGAAATCTAGATGAAGTTTTTTGAAAGGGAAACAAATATGCATGAGACAAATGCAGAAACACGTAAGAGCACGAGAGAACTTCATCTAGAGATGGTCGGTGACAAAGTCAATGTTAGAGTATATTGACTTAGGAGTCAAGTGAGATCACTTGATCATGGGTCATACTCATCGCTTAAGCTCAAAATGGGGTTTATTCTTCGCTTAAGCATCTTGATGTATTTCACATCTTTTCGAGTTGCTTTAGCTCATGACTCGAGTAAAGCTTCTTCTAGGATGGAATAACATACCTTGCTGGTGGTGTTGTCCATGTAGTTGAACTTGTGGGTTGCTCAAGGTTGATGTAGCTTATCAAGAGTTGGGAGCACCACTTGAATTTGAGTCCATCTACCTACACGGGTTAGTTCTTGCAAGGAAGAGCACTTGTGTATCCAAAATGATAATCATGAAGCTCAACAAAGAGTTTGTCAAAGGATATCTTTGAATGATTCCGTGCTTCCTTGTATTCAGCCACCATAGTGTAGAGACTCGGTGATGTAGAGATTGCTCAAAATGTGAGTGGTTTACAATCTCATGGAATTTGATTCAACCAAGTACCTACATGGGTTATATAACATGCAAGATGCAAATATATCCAAGATAAAATATATTCTTCATAAGAGAGATATCATGGATTAGTCGAAGCTCATGTCTTGTATGTATCCAATGGAGTTTCTACTCCAAGTTTGAAGCATCAATGATGTTCAATTCTCCTCTCAACCTGCAAAACACTTTCTCATCAAGGGTTTAGTGAATATATCCGCTAATTGCTTTTTGCTAACATGCTTAAGATTAATGTCTCCTTAGCAACATGATCTCGAATGAAATGATGACGAATTTCAATATGCTTAGTTCGAGAATGTTTACGGATTATGACCAATTTTGATAGCACTTTCATTGTCACAAAGCAATGGAACATGTCTCATATATCCCATAATCTTTAAGAGTTTGGGTCATCCAAAGTAATCGAGCACAACATGAACCAGTGGTAATGTACTCCGCTCAAGTGAGATGATATACCGAAGTTTTGTTTCATGGAGGACCAAGACACAAGAGATCTACCAAGAAATTGACAAGCACCAAGTGGACTTTCTATCAACCTTGTCTCCGCATAGTCCGAGTCGGAATAGCCAACAAGATCGAAAGAGGCCTCTTAGGATACAAATGCCAAAGTTTGGTGTATGAATTAAGTATCTCACTATCCTTTTACGGCCTTAAGATGACATTCTTTAGAGCAGCTTGATATCTTGCACATGCACACACTTAGCATAATATCGGACATGACGCATATAGGAACAATGAACCAATCATAGAGCGATAAACTTTTTGTCAACGGGTTTTATCTTTGGTCAAATCAAGATGTCCACTAGTAGGCATGGTGTAGACATACCTTTGCATTCTGCATATTGAACTTGAACAAGTCCTTAGTGTACTACGCTTGAGACACAAAAGTACCTTTAATTTGCTTTGATTTGTAACTCAAGAAAGAATTTGAGTTCACTCATCATTGACATCTCAAACTTCTCCGACATTAGCTTCCAAACTTTTCACTAAAATGAGGGTTAGTTGATCCAAATATGATATCATCAACATAAATTTGGCATACAAATACCTCCATTAACCCTTTAGTAAAAAGTGTGGAATCAATCTTCCCAATTTCAAAGCCTTTTTCAATAAGGAACTTGGTCAACATTTATACCAAGCCCTAGGAGCTTGTTTAAGACCATAAAGTTCTTTGTGAAGTTTGTAAACATGATTTGGTTTCTAGGATTGACAAAGCGGGAGGTTGTTTGACATAAACTTCCTCTATTTCACCATTTAGAAAAGCACTTTAATGTCCATTTGGTACAAGGTGCTATTATGGTGATTAGCATAGGCAAGATGCGAATGGACTCAAGTCTAGCAACGGGAGCATAAGTCTCACCATAGTCCATACCTTCGACTGTGTGTAGACTAGACATGCTTTGTTATAATTACTTGTCCATCTTCATCTTGCTTGTTGTAAACACCCATTTGGTACCGATGATGTTGTGGTTGTTGTCGGGCTTCAACCAATGTCCAAACTTGGTTTCCTCAAAGTTGTGTAGTTTTCATGCATAGCATTTATCCAATCCGGATCCTCCAATGCTTCTTCGACCTTCATAGGTTCAATGCTAGAGATGAAAGAATAGTTTTCACAAAGTTGGCTAAACGAGTTTTAGAGCGAGTGATTCTCCGGTTTGAATATCATTGTAGATTTGCTCGACGTGATGGTCTTTAGCAATTCTTGCTCGAACTCGTGAAAGCTTTTTCTTGGGTCTTGCTGAACATCTTCTTCATCTTGTTCTTCTTCTTCTTGATCATTGTTACGCTGTTGTTCTTTGTCGTGGTGGAGAAGGAGGTTGTTGACGCTCGTGATGTTCTTCCTTGTTTTCTTCATTTTGGTGTGTTCCACTTGTGGATGCTTCCAGATCAACTCTTGGTTCACCTTGTCTGAAGTAGAAGCTTCCACTTGGACAGACGAGGTACTCTCCTTCACCTCCGTTGGACGGACCTTGCCAATAGACAAGTCTTGGATTGCTTCCAAGGGTCTTTTGTCTCCACATCAATTGGCAATTGCTCTACTTATGCAGTCGTTAGATTCATCAAAATCACATCTACTGCCTCTTCAACCCTTCGGTGAAATTGTTGTAGACACGGTAAGTGTGAGAGTTTGAGCCATAAAAGTAGGAAACCTTCATGAGACTTAGGAGCAAACTTGAACGATGATGCTTATCAAGAATGTAGCACTTTGAGCCAATACTCGAAAGTATCCAACTTGGGGTTTGTTACCGTGAGGAGCTCAGATGTCTGTCTTGCTTAGTAGCTTGTGAAGATACAAGCGATTTGTTGCATGACAAGTCTGCTCTCAACCACTTCCGCCAAAAGTGCTTCATGCCTTGTACTCATCATCGAGCATCATTCTCGCCATTTCGATGAGCGCCCGTTCTTCCTCTCAACAACTCCATTTTGTTGAGGTGTGTACGTAGTCGAGAACTCAGAAACTCTCTTCACAAGAAAGGTGTCCACATTTATGCTCTTGAACTCCGCTCCCGTTGTCGCCATGTAACCTTCTTGATCTTCACTTCAAACTAATTTTGGGCCTTCCTAGCGAAGTTTTTGAAGATCTTTGACCCATGATTTATCATCGAAAGAACACCCACGTAAATCTTGAAAATCATCAACTATAACTAGACCAAAAGAATTTGCACCAGGCTTTTGTGTTGGGACCAAAGAGATCCATATGAAGAAGCTCGAGTGGCCTCCTTGTGGTCATGATGTTCTTCACGGATGCCTTCCTCCAACCTGTTTACCTGCCCCGACAAGCACCGCAAGTCTATCCTTATCAAATATGACATCGTTAACTCCAAGGATATGATTTCCTTTAATAAGCTTGTCAAGGTTTCATGCCAACGTGACCTAGTCGCCTATGCCATAACCAACCTTTTGAGGATTTAGCAATGAAGCAAGTTTTAGGTTGTGCCTTTTAGAGAAATCAACAATGTAAAGATCACCCTACGCATACCGTAAAGACCAGTTTGGTTGTCTCGACGAACACTTGAAAATCTACTTCAAGAATAGGACATTTAAACCAAAATCAAGTCTAGATACTCGTAAGTTGTAGACAAGAGATTCAACGAGCATGACATCTTGAATGGAGCTATCATGTGAGATGGCCACCTTACCAAGGCCAACCACCTTACCCTTTGAGTTGTCACCAAAGTGATATACTTTCGAGGACTATCATTTTCAGCAAGCTCACAAAACATGTCTTTATCTCCGGTCATGTGATCGACACCCACCGTCAAGAACCTGCTCTTTCTCCCCGACATATATCCTCAAGATTTGCCATAAGACCAAAATGTCTCATTGCATCATCAAGATCAAAATCACTATCATCATCCTCATCATAGTATCCATGTTCAACATCTTCATGTGGTGGATCAAGTCCTAGAGAGGGTAATTCGTTAGAGTGAGTTTGACAATGATCTTGCTTATGAATTCTTCTAGCTTCGAAATAATATCGCTAATTCCAACATCTCCTTTGGCACGCATAAGGTCGGTGAGTTCAAATAGACAATCACCAAACACAGGATCACTAGTATTCATCTTACTCAAGGCAATAGACTTATAGAGAATCTCATCTAGATTTTTCAAGGAATAATTTGGAAAGCTGCCTCAAGAAATTTCCATAGTAGGCACACTCAAAAGTAGGCAAGATTCTAATCAAGTTTCTAGGCAAGCCTCTAGTGATAAGATTACAGCTCTAAGATTTCTAGTCATGTCAATAGATTCATCAAGGGTAGGATGCATAGGATCAACATGAGGTGCACAAGGGCTAGCAATGTACTTGTTCAATTGATACTGATTGAAAATTACAAGCATCTCATTTTTCCACTCATGAAAATATTCTCCGTCAAGAATAGGCACTCTATGTCTAAGACTCCCAAAGTAGACTCATCCATCTTCCTCCAATGGTGATTAAACCAAGGCAATGGAGACCAATGCTCCGATACCACTTGTAGGATCTTGAGAAGAGGTGTCTAGAGGGGTGATTAGACACTAAGTACCAAAGTTGCAGTTTTTAACTTTTAGGTTTAAGTGGAGTTTAGGCACAATTTCAACATTCACAATACATAACAAGCAAGCATGCAAAGAGTGTATAAGCAGCGAAAGTAAAGCATGCAACTTGCAAGAATGTAAAGGAAGGGTTTGAGGATTCAAACGCAATCAAGACACAATGTTTTTGTCGTGGTTCCATAGGTGGTGCTATCGACATCCACGTTGATGGAGACTTCAACCCACGAGGGTAACGGTTATGCTGAGTCCACTGAGGGCTCCACCCACTAAGGGTCCATGAAGAAGCAACCTTATCTATCCCACCATGGCCCGCCCACGAGGATTCACTAGCGTAGATCTTCACAAGGCAGGCGATCTCCTTGCCCTTACAAACTCCTTGGTTCAACTCCACAATCTTGCTCGAGGCCCCAAGTGACACCTAGCCAATCTAGGAGACACCACTTCCAAGAAGTAACAAATGGTGTGTTGATGATGAACTCTTGCTCTTGTGCTTCAAATGATAGTTCCCCAACACTCAACTCTCTCTCACGATTTTGATTTGGTGGAAAGAAGATTTGAGTGGAGAGCAACTTGGGGAAGGCTAGAGATCAAGATTCATATGGTTGGAACGGAATATCTTGGCCTCAACACATGAGTAGGTGGTTCTCTCTAAATAGGATGCCGGAAGTGTAGGCTTGTTCGATGGCTCTCTCCACTAATGAAGAGGAGGTGGAGGGTATATATAGCTCCACACAAAATCTAACCATTACACACAATTTACCAAACTGTGGACCGAATCATCAAACTCGCTCGGACCGATTAGTAAACCTAGTGACCGTTAGGGTTTTCGTGGACTCGACATGCATCTCGTAGGACCGATTTGGTTAGGTTAGGCATAGCGTAATCTCGGTGAGACCGACATACAACTCGGGTGAGACCGATTTTGGTAATTAGCTAACTGTAGAGTTGGTCAGTAAACCTGTGAGAGACTGATTACTCAAACTCGGTGGAACCGATTTTGTAATAAGCTAACTCAGAAGTTTGCATTGTAATCTCGGTAGTACTGATTGGTACAAACTGTGAGACCGATTTGGTGATGGACATACACGTAGAGATTATAATCACATCTCGGTGAGACTGAGATCCTTATCGTGAAACCGATTTGCCTAGGGTTTGTGGGGCTATGACATCTCGAACTCAGGCGCCGGATAGAAAGAATCAGAAATAGTTTGACTTTAGGTTTAGGTCATATGTGGACGTAAAGTAGTGGAGGGTTTTGAGCATATCACTAAGCACATGAAGCAAGAGGCTCATTAGCAACACCTCATCCCTCCTTGATAGTATTGGCTTTTCCTATAGACTCAATGTGATCTTGGATCACTAAAATGTAAAATGAAGAGTCTTGAGCTTGAAGCTTGAGCCAATCTTTGTCCTTAGCATCTTGAAGGAGTTCCCACATCCTTTAGTCCATGCCACTCCATTTGTTGAACTTATCCTAAACATACTAGATAAAGGTGTTAGTCCAATAAGAGATATGTTGACATTAATTACCAAACCACCTAGGGAGCACTTGTGCTTTCAATCGTTTCATCACCAAAGAGCTTCTCCAGCCCTCTCATAGAATGCCCTCGCCGCCACGCCAGATCTTTCTTCAGGGACCTGAAGGCTGCACGATCCTCAACAAGCACCTTCGCCTGGCTTCTAGCCGGGCCTACTCCTCCCATCTTCTCGAGCTCCCAAGCGGGTCGCTCACGGTCGCACCTCACCACCGCCCAACTCCAAACACGACCATTGATGGTGTCTTCACGGGCCTTCATCTTCTTCCTCCGCTTCTTTGGCATCATGCCGCATGATCTCCACCAGCTCCATCAACCGGCAAGAAGATCCCCGGCGGCCTCAGATCCTTCTCACTTCCTCACGAAAGCATTTTGGTTTTACCATGGTAAATATGATCACTAGTGATCAGAAAAAAGAATCAAATAAAAATCTATTTTAAACTCCCGAATAAGCAAAACAAGCTTTAATTCAAATCTGATCTAACTCAATTTTATAAATCCAAACATAGACAAATTATATTTTTGGAAACTACAAGAAAATTGTGATCTAACCAAAAAGAATCAGCATCATTGGACTTCTAGATCAAAAGTTATAAGCTAAACAAGAACGGAACTAAATGTTAGGAAATAAATCTGAAAACGAAAACGGAGTTACCGACGTGAGGCAGAGATGGCAGGAAGGAGACGGCGTGTGGAGGGCTGTCGGCGAGGGGGGAGGTCCCAAGAGGGGGGGGGGAGGAGGGGCGGCGCTGGGGAGGGGCGGGCGTGGGAGGTTCCAGAGAGCCTGGTGAGCCTTTAGGCAGGAAAAGGAGGACGGTGGAGAAGGCTACGGCAGGAGGGGCGGGATGGGAAAATGGAACGAGGAGAGGGGGGGTTTTATAGGCGGTCCGGGAGGCCTGGGATGGAAAGACGAGGGAGATCGAAGGTGGAGTTTCCGCTCCATGGATATGGAAAGCTTCAAACGTGAGAGGAAAAGAGGAAGGAGATGATCTTTGTTGGGCTAGAATAGGAAAGTGTTAATGGGCCAGGTTTTTCCTAATAAAACGATTCCATTCCTATTTTTAAAATTAGGAAACTAAAACAATAAAAAGGAAATCAAATCAATTCGAATAAAGAGTTTTTATATACTAAAATTATCGAAAAATAAAATGTAGATGATGAGCATTATTCCACGGCCAAAAAAAACTTAAAAAATGTTTTTCAGAAAACCCAAAGGCTTTATTTTTTTGCAAATAATTTTAAATAAAACTTTGGTTTTTCTTGGCTCAATATTTTCAAAATGCCCTGATTTTGAGGGTCATTTTCCCCTTTTTTGCTTGCAAGAATTTATTTTCGGGTATTTTCGGGAAGAAAAAAGAAGAAGGCAAATATTTGAAAGAATTAAATTGCAAAACTCCGCTCAAATTTTTATAGTTGAAGAAGTCATGTCATCTTTCTCATTGATTTTAATAGGATGAATTTGAATTTACCGAGAAGGGAAAGTCATTTTATTCCTCTCATTCAAAAGTTTTTGAAAAGGTTCAAATTTCACTCAAGTTTAATTCACCAAGCAAAAAACAAACAATTCAATTAATTATATTAACATTCCAAAATTTGGGATTTACAAACCTACCAATTTAAATGAATCTGCCCCAGATTCAAGAGGCTAGCAAGAAAAGGTTAGGGTTGGGGTCTTCTAGCAAATGTCTTGGTCGAAGGTCGGGTGCTACCACACTTAAAAACAAGGTCATGGTTCCAATAAACTCAGATATTTCTCCGAGGGCTGACAATGTATGTCTCTTCACATATCTTACAATAGCTCCTTCATTAAAGCTCTTCCGCGAAGCATAGAGTTTTCCTCAAAAGCTTGGGTCGGTTCACAAAGTTGAAGTTCGTCCAGACCGGATCTTCTTAGCGATGGGTCTGTGTCCATTCTAAACAACTATCAAACACTCATGGTGGTCTACAATTTATGGTTTTCTCCTGCGAAAACGGGTCGGTTGAACCTCACCGATAACCTACGCTTGAACGGTTGCTCGTAATGGGGTTCCATCTCCTACCATTTTATGGTTTTATGGCTTATCGCTCGACACTCTTCTAAGTTTTTCAAGGCTCTTGATTTTCCATCAACATATGATAGTTCATGATAGAAGTCTCCGTATGGGGCCAATCCATCCCGATTTGAACCATTACCACATACGTAAATATCGAATCACATATTCTAACACTTGGGCATTCTCACAAGCATTACAGAAATTTCTCTTGTTCCTAACTGGTTTCGAGTAAATCCATGGTTTCGCAAGCCAAACAAAACATCTATCCTTACTTCACCACTCTTAGGTTTTTGCGTAACCTCCTACGGAACGTATGCTGATTTGATCACTGCTTCTTCCAAGTGTATTCCTTTATCAAGGTTACAACGGTTCCTTCTCAAAATCTCGGGCCGTGGGTTATGGCCCACTTCAACACTAGTGCAGCTTTAACTCATCCTTGGAGTAACTCTCTTGTTACACCTCCTTAAATCCAGTAGTACTGCTTCTTCATACCATCATATCAAAACAAAACTCCAACTTATTTTGTCCAGCTTCCTTCTATGGCCGTCATGAATAACACGTTTCTTTCTTCATTGATCCTGTGGCTTTATAGAGTACTATGACCAAAAGAAGTGCACAAGTTTATCCATAAAATCTCATTAATCTCATATCAATCTTTCATTACATCCTTAACCATTTTCGTAATCCAAATTCCAAAAGTATTTGTTACAAATGCTGCCACCCACATGATTTGGTATGGTACATTACTTCCACTTTATTTATTTATCCTCCTCGAGGATTCTTCATCCCACCGAATTGTGCGACATGAGCCTTGAAATCTTCAATCTTCTGTTTCATCATGGTGGTCTTGAGCTTCACCTTCATCATCTCTCGCATGCACTTCGTTAGGTATTCCTGAGTATAACGGAGTCTTGCTTCAAGTATTCGATCCGCGATGGCTTCCATGGCTGCTTCACTAACAGCATCAAGAAAGTTGCTTGTGGCACACGTGAAATGAAAAGTACTGCCCCATCATCTTTGGGCAAACTCCTTTCAAATGGTGGAGGTGTACCTCCACATACCAAAGTTCCACTCCTTTTGCATGAAGGGTAGCCTTTGTAGACCTGCATCTCCTTCAAGGTGAATATGCTTCATCATGTCCTTCAGATCTTTGGGTAATCATGATCACTTGTCGGTCATGATGGTTTCGACCTTTAAAGAAAGACTCAGTAAGGGTCGCCATCTGCAGTTGGGAAAAGAAATGATGCTCGAATAAGGTACTTATCTCCTGGGCACACATTCATATCATCCAAACAGAACTTCAAACTCAATTTCCAATTTCGTTATGCATCACACTCACCTTCTTCCATGTTCATCAAGAATATTAATTTCAAGATAAAATATGGCAACTCCTTAAAGCTTTTCAGCATGTGACATTACAACTTTATTGAGTCATGAACTATTACAATCTCGAGAAATCTATTACATAACTCAACTCATTGAGCTCATGAAAAGGAAATTTGCTTACTACTCTTATTATCCATATCAAAATTCCAACTACTCAACTCCAGCTTTCATCTTGTCGGGACATTTAATAGCATAATGTCCGCCTCCTTGCAGCGAAAACAAATGACTTCCACATGTCTCGGGTTTCTTTGTGACTATGAGGACTCCTTGGATTCTTGGCTTTTTCTAGACATTTACTAGCGTAATGACCTAAATCCTTGCATCTCGAATAAGTGATATGACTTAGGTCCTTCTCTCAAAAGTTGCATCGCTCTCGGATTGTCTTCTTCCCGGATTTCTCCGTAATGCTCGTAGTTTCTATCTCCGAGGGTCAAACTTCACTTCATTGCCGGAAGTATCCCGATACTCTTTTCTTCCCTTGGGGCACATGAAAATGTCCTTCTTCTCCACATGAATAGCGGCATTGAGTAAAATCTGTTGAGGCCTTCTCCATCAAGGTCTTCAACACTTTCATTCATCACGGTTCTTTCATAACTTCTGAGAGCTTCTTTCATTCTTTCTTTCTCGCTCCTGAATAGTTTGTTGCACCATGGGGTAAATGTGACATCCGCCTGGTAAGTGGGTGGTTCCTTCACACAGAAACAAGTCACCCGACTAGTTGGGCATTCCTCACCGGGTGTTCTTCCTCACAATGAGGGCATCCATCCTTGTGTTCCTCCCGGTGTGTCCTATTTCTCCGCAAATCTTGCGTGCACAAGGTTTACTTTGGTGCATCATTGTGTTTCCGGATAAGACGTGATTTCAACAGGTCTTCTTGAATTCCTCCCAAGTTCTTGCTCCATTAAATCCTCGATGGCTTGATGCATGTTCCACCAGGTTGCAGCACTTTCTCAGAAGTATCAAGAGCGATTGACCTCATACTTCCTTGAAACCAAATTGCTCCCAGGTGTTCTTCCATGTTCTCGATCCATAGCTCGCCTCCGCTGAGTCTTCGGTCCAGAGAATATCATCCAACTTCATTCATCATCTATGGGGTTCAAGGGTTTTAGGTGAGATGAGAGAGAGATGGGAGGATATACACACAATACAAACAATAGTTTTTGAAGAAACAAGTTTTACTTTGTGGCTGTCGAAAAACATCAAACAAATGACAGCTCACAAATCATCGATCTAACGTAAGTGTATAACAGGGTTTGGTCTTCTAAAGGTCTAATAATTCTTCAGATCTTCCAAGTCTTCGGAGTCTTCAACTGTTCTAGCTTCTAATACATGGTGAAATCCTTTTACTCAAGGGGCCATCGGCTCCGATATCAAATCCTTCTTGAGCGCTCTTCGCTTGATCCTCCGTGATCAAAGGATAAGGGTATATTCTAACTATTTGAGGTGAGAGGGTCTATTTGATAAAATCAGAAAAGATGAGAAGTAAGAGTCTTTTTGTAAATAAAGTTTTGAGATATCCTGTCCTAGGGTTTTCCGTTTCTAGGGTCACGCCCATACCAACATGTGCTCGATACCATCTATGTAGCGACCGACCTTTGACGGTCAAGCTTCGTGTTATCGTACATCCTCGGATCAAGATGTCGCACACACAAGACATCAATGTATATATCAAAGTGCAATCACATGTATAAATAACGAAATGATATATACCTCATAATACTCAGCGGAAACAATCAAACGGGTGTGGAGTCCCATCAACGCCATCGGCAAGTTGAGTGTAGACCGTAACTCAGATCGTAATTTTACTGTCGAGGAAATATCTCGCAACATGATACGCTTGCAGCGTGTAGGTCAAGACAATGAATGTACCGCAAGATCACAATAAAAAGAACAGATGATAAAACTATACTATATGCAATATGGCTTTGTGGCTCAGATTCGAATTTTGTTTGCATAAAAGCTGGTTTTATTTTACCTACATCAAAGGCAAAAAGTGAAGTCTGTACTATGGAGTTTTCTATCATGACATGGTTCCGCCAACCGATGTCTCATAGCCCAAAATCATCATAAGTTGCCCACAATTATGTTATCAATCCGTGTTGAGAGTTCCAAATAGATCCAAGTCCAGATGCTCAAATTGTCCGTAATCGGGACACGGCTAATCGATTAGGTTTAAACCTCCGCAGAGGTTTGTACACTTTACCCGCAAGATTCGATCCTCTCTTACGCTCTCGCACTTCGTGGTGTTTGAGAACAAGATGACCAAACATGGTCTTCCAAAGAGTTCCTTCCGACCACCGTCCGCACTCAACCCATCCTACCGTAGTTCTACATCTGCTAGTACCGCCCCAGCCAGAGTCACAACTAAGGTCAACCAAGCCAGAGCCCATAATGACTTGCGGTTGCATGTAAGCTTCCGGCATGAAGTATTCTTCCGCCTCTTTGAGTCCTGGGTGAAGCTCGCAAGATGTCATGGCGCTTCTCCATGCATCCCGCCAACCACTGGTTTCTCCAGGTGCCCACAACCGCCCTTCACCCAAGAGTGTGTATTGAATTCTTGTCTCGAGTCTTGAAGTCTTGAGGTCTTGAAGATGCAGTCCTTGCAGATTCCATCATGGAGTTGTCGCCATTGACGAGAGTCCTCCTTCTTCACACCACTCGAACACTCATACCAAACCCCGCCTACTACAGCGTAGCATTAGAATAAAATAACGTCCGGCTTGGTAACAGGGTGATGGGTTCCTACCTCATGCATACTACTCAACCACAAGAATTTCAATAACACTACTGAGGGTGGTTGCAAAGGTGCCACTAAATGCAATAAAACATAGGTAAGAAAGCATGGTCAAAGTGAACTTGCCTGGTGATGTTGACGAAGAAGAATTATCGCTTCAAGAAATAACTTGATAGACTACTCGTCACTCTCGATGAAATCTATATAACAAACATATCATTCACATAAGCACTCACACTAACAATCAAAACAAAAGAGAGAGCTTAATAAGAACTCAAGGAACTTCAAATAAAACTAGGAGTCTTCTTCTACAACATTCACAAAAATAGTTTTGTCTAACGGAAAATAAAACACTAAAATAACAGAGAATAAAATATAAATTTAGTTAAGACAAAGAAAAAATAAAGTATTTTTTCATAAAGCTATTTTGAAAGTATTTTCAATTGGGAGTTAAAACAGTAGAGAAATCCATTGCAAGTTATTAGCTAACTTGAATTGATTTCACGATAACAAAATAAAAATAAATATAAAACTTGTTGAACACCTACTGTTTAACTAATAGAAACCAAACATAAACTTTCCAAATATAAAATAAAATAATTTAAAACAACTATAGAAAAGAAGTAGCTATAATTCAATAGAACTAAAACAGAATTTGTTTTACATGAAACAATAAGCTAAAATACTCAAACAATTTTGAAGTTTTCACCACTGGTAAATATGATCACTAGTGATCAGTAGAAAAAGAATCAAATAAAAATCTATTTTAAACTCCCGAATAAGCAAAACAAGCTTTAATTCAAATCTGATCTAACTCAATTTTTATAAATCCAAACATAGACAAATTATATATTTTTGAAACTACAAGAAAATTGTGATCTAACGCAAAAGAATCAGCATCATTGGACTTCTAGATCAAAAGTTATAAGCTAAACAAGAACGGAACTAAATCTGTTACGGAAATAAATCTGAAAACGAAAACGGAGTTACCTGACGTGAGGCAGAGATGGCAGGAAGGAGACGGCGATGTGGAGGGCTGCTCCGGCGAGGGGGCGAGGTCGCCAGCGAGGGTGGGGTGGCGGAGGAGGGTCTGCGCTGGGGAGGTGGCGCTGGGCGATGGGGAGGTTCCAGGAGAGCTCCCGGTGAGCGCTTTAGGCACTCCCACTCAATTCTTTTCGAGAAAACTTTCTAGAAAGGACCCAAGAAACAATCCCTATTGCTTTCGGATCTGAATTAGGAGGTATACCCAACTGTTTTGGGTGTCCTATGAAGATGCATTTTATCCGCTGGTTCAAGCTTATCAACCTGAAACTTTTTCACATAAGCCGTGAGCCCCAAATTTTAAGAAACGACAACTTGGTTTCCAAACCATAGTTCAAACGGTGTCGTCTCAACGGAATTACGTGTCCCTATTAAAGTGAGTGCTGTCTCTAATGCCTAACCCATGAACGATAGTGGTAATTCGATAAGAGACATCATGGTACGCACCATATCCAATAGGGTGCAACTATGATGTTCGGACACACCATCACACTATGGTGTTCCAGCGGTATTAATTGTGAAACAATTTCACAATGTCTTAATTATACAAAGCTTGTAACTCAGATACTCATCTCTATGATCATATCATAGACATTTTATCCTCTTGTCACAATGATCTTCAACTTCACTCTGAAATTACTTGAACCATTCAATAATTCAGACTTGTGTTTCATCAAGTAAATATACTCAACATCTACTCAAATCATCTCGGAAGTAAGAACATAACGATATTCATCAGATGCCTCAAAGACTCATTGACTGCACACATCAAATGTGTTACTTCCAACAAGTTGCTTTTGTTCCATTTTACTCAAAACGAGGCTTTCACCATCTTGCCCATGTGGTATGATTTGCATATCTCAAGTGATTCAAAATCAAGTGAGTCCAAACGATCCATCCGCATGGAGTTTCTTCATGCGATACACCAATAGACATGGTTCGTGATGTCTCAAACTTTTCAAAACGAGTGAGTCCAAAGATCCATCAACATGGAGCTTCTTCATGCTTTATACCAATATGACTCACATATGCTGCCACAAGTAAGTGGTACTATCATTACTATCTTATATCTTTTGGCATGAAATGTGTATCACTACGATCGAGATTCAATAAACCATTCCTTTAGGTGCAAGACCATTGAAGGTATTATTCAAATAAATAGAGTAACCATTATTCTCCTTAAATGAATAATCAGACACATAGACATAATCCAATCATGTCTATGCTCAACGCAAACACCAAATGCAATTATTTAGGTTTAACACCAATCTGGTAGAGGAGCGTATGATGCTTGATCACATCAAACTTGGAAACACTTCCAACACATATCGCAGCTCACCTTTAGCTAGTCTCCGCTTATTCAGTAGCTTTTATTTCGAAGTTACTAACACTTAGCAACCGAACCGTATCTAATACCCTGGTGCTACTAGGAGTACTAGTAAAGTACACATTAACATAATGTATATCCAATATACTTCTATCGACCTTGCCACTTTCTTTATCTACCAAGTATCTAGGGTAACGAAGTCGTTCCCTTATTACGTAAGCACTTAGTCTCGGGTTTGGGTTCAACCTTGGGTTTCTTCACTAGAGCAAAGAATCGATTTGTCGCTTCATGAAGTATCCCTTCTGCCTTCGCCCTTCTTGAAACTAGTGGTTTCACCAACCATCAACAATTGATGCTCCTTCTTGATTTCTACTTTCGTGGTGTCAAACATCGGAATACTTCAAGGATCATCATATCTATCCTTGATATGTTATAGTTCATCACGGCTCTAGCAGCTTGGTGGCAATGACTTTGGAGAAACATCACTATCTCATCTGGAAGATCAACTCCCACTCATCAAGTGATTGTTGCCTGCATAATCGAGCACAAGCTCAACGATTGAGCTTTTCTCCTTAGTTTGTAGGCTAGAAAATCGCCGAGGTCTCATACCTCGACGGGCACGAACTGAAATCCCAATTTCAGCCCTCGAAACATCTCATATGTTCCGCGACGCTTCAAAAACGCTTTGGTGCCTCAACTCTAAACCGCTTAATCAACTATCACGTAGTTATCAAACGTATGTCCGATGTTCGCAACATCCACAAACGACGCTAGTTCAAAGACACCGAGCGCATTAAGGACATAAGCTTATCGTCCGCATAATCGCTACTTTCAACTTTCAACTATATTTTCTCTAGGAACATATCTAAACAAAGGAACTAAAGCGAAGCCATTTACATAATTTGCAAAAGGTCTTTTGACTATGTTCAGATAATTAAGTTCATCTTATGAACTCCCACTCAGATAGACATCCCTCCGTCATCTAAGTGATTACATGATCCAAGTCAACTAGGCCGCGGTCCGATCATCACGTGAGACGGACTAGTCATCATCGGTGAACATCTTCATGTTGATCGATCTACTATATGACTCATGCTCGACCTTCGGTCTCGTTCCGAGGCCATGTCCGTACATGCTAGGCTCGCCAAGTTAACCCTAAGTGTTTCAAGGTAAATCTGTCTTACACCTGCTATGTGAACGTAAGAATCCATCACACCCGATCATCACGTGGTGCTTAGAAGTTACTTAACTTTAGCAACTGCGTACGCTTAGGGGAGAACACTTCTTGAAATTTTAATGAGGGATCATCTTATTTACTACCGCCGCTCTAAGCAAATAAGATGCATAAACATGATAAACATCACATGCAATCAAATAGTGACATGATATGGCCAATATCATTTGCTCCTTTGATCTCCATCTTCGGGCTCCATGATCATCATCGTCACCGCATGACACCATGATTCCATCATCATGATTCCATCATCGTGTCTTCATGAAGTTGTCTCGCCAACTATTACTTTACTACTATGGCTACCGTTAGCAATAAAGTAAAGTAATTACATGGCGTTGTTTAATGACACGCAGGTCATACAATAAATAAAGACAACTCCTATGGCTCCCGCCGTTGTCATACTCATCGACATGCAAGTCGTGATTCCTATTACAAGAACATGATCAATCTCATACATCACATATCATTCATCACATTCTTCGCCATATCACATCACATAGCATACCCGCAAAAACAAGTTAGACGCCCTCTAATTGTTGTTTGCATGTTTTACGTGGCTGCTATGGGTTTCTAGCAAGAACGTTTCTTACCTACGCAAAACCACAACGTGATATGTCAATTGCTATTTACCCTTCATAAGGACCTTTTCATCGAATCCGCTCCGACTAAAGTGGAGAGATCGGCACCGCTAGCCACCTTATGCACCAAGTGCATGTCACCGGTGGAACCCGCCTCACGAAGAGTACGTAAGGTCGGTCGGCCGCTTCATCCCACAATATCGTCAAACAAGATTGACTAGTAACGTAAGCATATTGAATAATCAACGCCCACAACTACTTTGTGTTCTACTCTGCAAAGAATCTACGAATAGACCTAGCTCATGATGCCACTGCTAAACGAGAGTAAATTCAAAATTTTCCCACGTGTCACCAAGATCTATCTATGGAGAAACTAGCAACGAGGGAAGGAGAGTGCATCTACATACCCTTGTAGATCGCTAGGAAGCGCTCAAGAGAACGGGGTTGAAGGAGTCGATTGCCGTGATCCAAATCACCGAGATCCTAGTGCCGAACGGACGCACCTCCGCTGCTCAACACACGTGAGCCCAGTGACGCCTCCCACGCCTTGATCCAAAGGAGAGAGGGAGAGGTTGAGGAAGACTCCCAGCAACAGCAGACAACGGCGCAGGTGATGGAGGAGCGGCATCCAAGCAGGCTTCGCCAAGCACCCAAGAGAGGAGAAGGAGAGAGGTAGGGCTGCACCAAGAGGGAGATGTTCTCATGTGTGGCAGCCCCAAACCTCAAGTATTTATAGGAAAGGCTGCCTTTAGGGTTTCCCACCTCAAGGGTGCGGCCACCAGATCCCATCTGGGGCGGTTATGGGAGGAGTGCCTCCCAAGTCAAGTGGAGGCCTCCCCTTAGGGTTTCCTTGCACGCGATGGGCCTGGGGCTGGTGCCCCGCCCATTAAGGCTAGGGCGCCTCACAGCCCATGCTACTGTATTGACGTGGTGGAACTATTTCCCATTCTGACCCTCCGAATCCTCCGAACCTTCCGAAGCTTCCTGTACACATCAAAAACCCAACTTTTTCCTAACCCAACAACAACTTTCCATATAAATCTTTACCTCCCACCATTCCGAACTCCTCGTGACGTCCGGATCTCATCCGGACTAACATTCGTAACCACATACAAACTTCCTTTATAACCCTAGCGCCATCGAACCTTATAGACCTTTACGGGTTCGGGAATCATGCGCATGACCGAGACGTTCTCCGTCAATAACCAACAAATGGATCTCGATACCCATGTTGGCTCCTACATGTTCCACGATGATCTCATGATGAACCACGATGTCAAGGACTCAATCGATCCCGTATAACTTTGTCTAGCGGTATTGTACTTGCCCGAGATTCGATCGTCGGTATCCCGATACCTTGTTCAATCTCGCTCCGCAAGTCTCTTTACTCGCTCCGCAACACATCATCCCGTGATCAACCCCTTGGTCACATTGTGCACATAATGATGATGTCCTACCGAGTGGGCCCAGAGATACCTCTCCGCATACCGGAGTGACAAATCCCGCCTTGATTCGTACAACCCAATGCATACACTTTCGAGATACCCGTAATGCACCTTTATAGCCACCCGCCACGCAGGACGCTTGGTACACCCAAAGCATTCCTACGGATCCGGAGTTGCACAACTCATGGTCTAAGGAAAGATACTTGACATTAGAAAAGCTTTAGCATACGTAATACGCATCTTTGTGCTAGGCTTAGATTGTTCATCCATCACATCATTCTCCTAATGATGTGATTCCGTTATCAATGACATCCAATGTCCATGGTCGAAACCGTAACCATCTATTGATTTACGAGCTAGTCAACTAGAGGCTTACTAGGGACATGGTGTTGTCTATGTACCCACACATGTATCCGAAGTTTCCTATCGATACAATTATAGCATGGATAATAAACGATTATCATGAACAAGGAAATATAATAATAACTAATTTATTATTGCTCTAGGGCATATTTCCAACAGAAGGTCTGGAGAGCTGGCCGTCACAAAGAACGAGGGCCCCGCCTACCATTTCCTTATCTCGGTTGATGCGCTTTGAGGATGGAGCTGTATCTACCATGGCGTAGGGGGCCCACGTTTTTTCTCACCACGACGCTAAGGCCTTCAGCCCACCTCCATTTTTGGCGATCCACCGCTCGCCTTTGACGAAATACTGGAGCTCCTGTGGACGACGAGCATCACAAGAATTGCTACCAAGAAATTGCGGAAGATGGAGGCCCGCTGAGAAGTTTCGTGCCTTCACCTGGGAAAGCATCGACCTTCACTCCCAAGAAGCTGCAGGTGAAGGCGACGCCACCAAGGAAGGCATCCTCGCGTGCATACAGCGGTGTCCAAGGATGACTTGTTATGCTCTTTTCCGCTTTGAACTCAAAGAACATGTACCGCTCGTGGATGCTTTTAAACTTGTGTTTGGTATTGAGAACAATATGTTTTGTAATATTTGCTTTGAAAATTTACGATTTCCTTCCCATTTGCTTTACGCTCTACATCGGCAGAGCCCGACCACAAGATACCAAATTGCCGCGGTCGTCCGATCACCAGACAGACCAAGGAGTGAGGGCTACGCGGGCTGCTAAGTTTCGAGTCGCGATGCTCAGAGACCGACGCAAACAACTTACGGGAAGGAGATGCAGGGTAGGTCTAGCGCTTCACGCGGCAAAGCCCGACCTGCGCATACCTCAACCGCCAAGGTCGCTTTGATCACCAGACGAGACCAAGGAGGAGGCTACGTGGCTAGTTAGGCTCCCCGAGTCGCGATGCTCAAGAGTCCCCTCACGCCCAAATGACCTCCCACTTTGCTCGCCAAGGCTCCGGCCGAGGGGCGCCACCACTGTGTCCGGGGACCTGGCCGGGTGGTGTACGCTGGGCGTGACTGAGCGCAGCCCCTCGCCGATTCTCCCAGGGGAGGTGTGCGATGAGGCCGACACGAGCTCGAGGGCCTCGAGGTTGATACGCCGTGAGGCCGCCTCGCCTTATCACCAACATGAGCATGGCGCTCAAGACTTGCACGGCATAGCCGCCTCGCAAGCAGGTTCGACAACCAACTGGAGCATGGTGCTTCCATCGTACGGGAGGGGACTCCCATCGCGGAGAGCCCCGGCGTATAGCCCCCGCTCGACACGTGGCTTGCACGGCAGTAGGCTAGACGAGGTGTCTCGCACTCGGAGCCGCCAAGGACTCACGAGGCCCCACCTCAAGGCGGGTTGCACCGGTCTTCGACTCTTGATGGCATGTGGTCCCGCGAGATGGCGAGACAACTGCACCGGTGAATGTCCCGAGGCTATCGCATGAGAAGGCCAAGAACCAACAACCCTCGAGGTGACGAATGGGGCCGCCCGCCGCATGTAGCTCACCGCTGGATTTATCGACGCAGAGGACGGCCTGTTAATGACGCCGCGCTCAGCCTTCTTATGCAAAGGATCCCAAGAAGGACGACGCCGGCTTCTATGGCGGTGACAATCAAGCTGTAGTAACCATAGATAAATTATGCATGGAAAGCTTAACGAGATTAGGTAAAGGCAAGAACGATACATGCCATCGGGTCGACCCGAGCGGTTGGGATGGTGCGTTCTTTAGGGCACCCCAAGTAAGCTAAAGACATAAAGGATACATGTCGCAGGATAGACCCACGCGCCTGGGAATGATGCAACCTCGAGGGCACCCTAGCTAAATAAACTTGAAAATGTCACCCGTTCTGTTGAAGGGATGTTGGGGCAGCTAAAGATGCGCAGAAGGGGTTGTCCTCACGACATCGGGACCCCGAGCCTCGGGAGCTCGGGGTCTAGGAGGTTCCTTGAGGACCTCCATCTCCGCCAGATCGCGGATGCCCGGCCCCCCGAGCCAGATGCCCCGCAGTTGAGCCGAAGGCGGACGCCACGCCGGCAGCCAAATGGCATGCAACAGTCTGAGGTGGGCCCCGCAGCTGGCCCCACGCCAAGGCCAAGAGTTCCTCAGATACGCCCCGCGAGCCCTCGGGATGTCGAGTGATGCGCAGCCCATCTCGCCTAGATGGGAGTTGCAACTGAGGCCGGGCGCCTCGCCTCGGTGTCCTCCCCGAGAGAAAGGTAAGGCGGGCACGCCCACGCAGCCCGAAAGTGCCTCCCTTGTGATGTTGGCAAGGTCCGAGGCCCTCTGCAGAGCCCCCGAGCCTCGCCGAGGAGGGCGCCGCTTTGGCGCGGTGGAGGGCGCCCAGCGCGGGCGCCGATCCTAACGTGGCTCCACTTGAGGCGCCGCCTCGAGGCCCCGCGCGAGTAGCTCTTCTTCTTCTTGGGACGACTCAGAGGGTATCGTACGACATCGCCGGGTCTTCATTGATGTCGCTGAAGGCGCGCCGAGGGAGCACACCGCGCCTCTTTCTTCGCGTAGGGATCGATGATCCCGCCGCTTCCTCGACATCTTGAGGACGTAGTAGTTGCAGTGCCATCATGAACTTGGCAGGGCCGATACCCGAGGATGGCGCGTACTGCGATTTAATGTGGAGACGCAGTCGGCGAGCTTGCGGCGGTAGTTATCGCGCCACCGGCGCGACAGGGAGGCGGACTCGCCTATCGGGTGGTGGAGCCAGAGGTTACCCCGAGAAAGGCTTGGTAGGTCAAGCCGATCGTATGGCACTTGAAGGTCGCCGAACATCTCGACGGACAAGACGTTAAGCCCTATACGCCGCCGATGAGGGTCTTGGTGACTTGCACATTGTCGATGACGGCGAGCAAAGCATCGGGAGGGCGCCAACGGTGGCTGCAAGACTTGAGTTAGTCTCACGAGTCAGTGATTACGCACTTGACCACCCGAGGCGCGTGGCCTCGAAGCTTGGAGGACTGCTCACCTCGGAGCAAAAATCTTGAAGATGCGCTGAGAGGTCAGCCCGAGCCCGCCCAAGATGCAAAGGCGAAGCGCTGGTTTTGAAGCCCCCAACCCCTCCGATGGTGGTCGCTGTTCTTCTGGTGATGGAGGCAGCGGAGGAAGGCTGTTGCCTGGGGCGGTCTCGCGAGGTCGATCCCCTAGGCGCCTCGCGAGGTTGGTCTCGCCAGCGGTCTCACGATGTTTGGCCGCGTTACTCCCGGGCGGGGGCCGCGTCGCCCCTGCTCACACGCACGCCCTCCGTGACGGCAGAGTCCCGGTGGTTGCGTTTGGGGCATCGACCGAGGCGCCCGCCTCGAATGGCCCCGAGCTCTTGGCAACAGTGTTGTGGTTGTGGACGCCGGAAGGCGCAGAACGGGCGACGCTTGACCACCGGGAATGTCCCACCGCCGCTGCCTCCGGGCCAGATGCAAGCACGGCCACCCTCTTGCGCTTCACGCCTGGCCTTGGTCTTTCTTTCTCTCGGGTCGGCACCGAGCTCGAGGAGGAGGCGCCTTCTCAGCTTCGCGCACTTGGTCGCCAGTTGAATAGCTCAAGGTCGTGCATACCGTGGATGGCGAGCTACCTTTATCTTGACGCCGGACGCCATCGTAAAATGCGTAGATAATGGCCTCGTCTCGTCACCTGGGGATCTTGAGGCTAACGTTGTTGGTTACCGATGTACTTTTTGTGGTCTTCCTCGCCGCTTGATGCGGGCTTAGTCACCCGCGGCGAGGGCTGGTCGCGAAAGTCCTCGGAAGGGCGACGGCGGTCGCGCATTTGCTCTGTGGAGGAGATGGAGCCTAGGGGCGTGTTTAGGAGCCACGAGCGGCGCCATCCTTGAGAGCCATGGGGAACCAGTCACCATGACTTTTTCTTGGCTGTCAGCCATGCTAAGCTCAGAGAGCCGCAGGAACTTGGCTCTGGGTGGTCAGAAGCGAGGGAGGCGTCTGCTTGAACTGGCTCATGCATGCGACGCTACATAGCTCAGAGTGAAGGCATGGCAACAAGCGTGGCCACCGGACCCTTCGTGGAGGTGGAGCTGACCAGGTCTCACGCCACGGCGCGAGTGGCGGTCTCCGCTACGTGCAAGCGATCCGGGACGTGGCAGGCTGGGAGCGGATGCTTCAAGGCCGGAACTTGAGCCTCATGGCGGCTTTGCTGTGGGTCACGCTGGGTCAGAGACGCCCCAAGGCCAGACGCCGCCTTGGTGTAGAGGTGGGGGGGCTCAGAGCTACGCCGCCTGAAATTGGGGAGGCGGCGCAGAGGGATGGCGAGGGGAGCCTCGCGCGCCGACGAGCTCAGCGATGCGCTTCCAACCAACTGGGAGAGGTCGCCGACGATATGAAAGCAGAGCTCGCGTACATGAGTGAAGGCAGCTCGCGATCCGTGGAGCACGAAAAGTGAGATGCCGAGCCCGGCCGCCGACGGCGGCGGGGTTGCCTCGCCGACCGAGGGGTGCGCGAGGATGCTGGTAGCTGCTTCACGGGCCGGTGGCGGCGTTGGCGATGTGATGGGGAGCGACGGGAGGCCTGCGACGGAGCGGCTCGAGCGACGGGCGCGAGGGCGGCCTGACGCCGCTGGCTCGACGAGGTCCGCCATGGATGCGATTTGAGCGATGGGACGTGGATCGCGACGAAGCTTCGACGCCCTTTACCGGGCGACCAAATGTCGATTTCGTTCACAAAACCCTTGAGGTTCGAACATCGGGCGCACGAAGATCTCCCCGCTAATCACGCCAAACCTCATCGCGATCTCAAGGCCTAGCTCCAACTCGCAACACAAAAGACACGAGGTTTATATCGTTCGCCACCGCTAGGTGTAATAGCCTACCCAAAGGTGTGGTGGATTTCAATGATGATGAACAAGATAAGGAAGAATAGCCTGAGAGGTGTTCTGTGCTTGGAGAGTGTGAGGATGGTGTGAACTATCAGCCCTCCCCATGGTGGTGGCTAGTCCCATTTATAGAGGCCCGTCCTTTCCCAAATATTGAGCGGAAGAGAGCCAACAACGCCAAATTCGGCGGAGACAACTACAAGTTATCCTAACTAGTGGCGGCTTCGCCAAAGGCTCTCGTGGTGACGCTGCTTGGGCCACTTCTGACTCCATCCGTCTCGCTTGGTCTTGGTCTCGCAGCACCAATATGGAAACTTTTGCATGATGCCTCGACTCCTCGCCGCTTGCCTTTAGCACCAAAGAGGAACGAGACACTGGCACACCGGGCGCCTCCTCCAATCGGCATGGTTTGCCACAGAACCTCGCGAGGTGCCCTTGCCTGATCTTCGCCTCGCGAGCCACCGTGAGGCCGCTCCGAGGAGGTCTTGATTCGTCTGGCGAGGCTCAAACCGCGATGGTCTTGAGTGTTTGTTGGTGAAGATGGGCCTTACAGATGGCCAAGTGAGCACGCCAGGCCACAAAGTGCAAGTCTGGGACCCCTGCTCCGTGACGCCGACAAAACTTCAAAAGAATTTGGGAATAGCTCCTGAAAATTAGAAGAGTCGTAATATCCTCGAAAAGACATGTGGGTTAGGGCCCACTTGAAAAGGGGATTGCACCCCTGAATTAAATGGCTTGAATGAGATAACAACCTCAAATAACTTGAACGGATTAGGAATGAAAACACGAATCTCCCGAGATATCTTCAATACCCGTAACAAAGAATGAGAAAACATTTGAAACGAGGAAAGGAATACGATCAACACCGAAAGCTTGAATTGAATCTACCGAGAAGAAAAGAGAACATGTATGATGCACCTATAGCTCCCGAGCATCTTCACAAGAAATCACCAAAGTAAACTTGAAACAAAAGACCTAATAGACTTCACATGAATAAGAGGATACTTGATTAATAATTCCGCCCATGAAGAGAAAGGGCGGAGGGTGGGAAAAAAAGGCAACTTGGCCTGATGAAACGAACATCGCCGAGAAAAAACTTAGAACCGATCTTAATGTTGGAATGATCGATGCACTTGAAGAGAAGCCCGCCGGTTGGAAGAATTGACATGACAACCTGATCAAGAAGGATTAGTATTCACATAGAAATATGAGAACATCGCTAGAAAGGTATGGAATCAACACTTGACTTCAAGCAACTTGAATACCACAACTCAAAAGCAAAACAAATGATCGAATCAATGAATTCCAAAGTTAGCATTACACAACCATTAAGGTGAGAAGCCACTTAGATAAAGGTTGATGAATGAAACAACAAGGTACGATCGAACAAATAAGTGGTAAGGATTACCCAATCACATACCAAATATATGAAAAATAAATAAAGCTACTTGAATTCCCACCTATAAACTCCTAAACTTTCTAGTTATGCAACTGTGTTGGATATAGAAGCAATATATCTCACCCAACTAAACAATCCTTACATCCACCGTATCCATCCACAACACATAACCAAGAAAAACTCAAAATCATGTACCTCAACCTTCAAAAGCATCCATTATAATGAAGCTATGGCAATACTCCCAACTCCTCCCCTTGATCGAAAGGCGCCGAGGTTATCTCACCACTAATCGCATAAAAGAGATTTTTGATGTCGCGAACTCGTATTCAAGAACGAACGATAAAATTGTGACGACAACACCTTGAGCTCAACTTCCCATAATCGCCACAACCCCTAAATGTATCCTCACAATCGCAACGTAACTAACTATCAAGGAGAAGCAACCTAAAGAAGGAAACATCATGGTAAACAACCATCACATCAACATGGCATGATGCATAATCAAGTATGATGCATGTCCCGTTTAATGAGGCATGCATGGCAAAATGCACAAACAATATTACAAATTATGGAGCTCAATATGCAACGAGTTGCATATGACAAAACACCACATCTATTATTTAGTTCTCTCTGCTATGTACCCAACAATATTAAATGTTATTAAACATGGCAATGGGTGAAGCATATGAAAACTACCTATCTAGGCAACTTTAAATGAGGCCTAACAACAAACAAAATTCGAAAATCCTATGTGCATATTTTGAATTTACACTGTTCTCGCACTAAACCATATTTTAATATTGTTAAACAAGAAACAAAGTGCACCAAGTTAATCTATGCATTATTCCACCCCATTTACATATAAAGTTTATTAAATTGAGCTACGCTTAATTAGTTATGAAATAAATCATTTTAACATGGCATTTATGCAAATTAAATGCAAACAACATTTTAAACATTTTTACATGGATAAAAGTTGCATATTATGAAACTAGATGAAATTCTAAGCATTTTACATATATAATTCATTTTAATCCAATGCACGGTTTATAAGTTATTATATGCATGAACATGGAGGGTAATCAGAATATGCTTTTCTCAAAATAGAAATTCGTCTACCGAAAAAAAACTGTGAGTTGAGCCGAATCGTGATAACTGGCGCCGATTATGCATAACAAATAAACAGATAGTCAAGTCGCTCATCTGACTCGCCATGAAGAAAACGACTAAGCTTAATCATACAATAGCTAAAAATTTAACCGCCTCAAGAAGGATCGAACACAAAATCTCAACCAGAAACCAATAAATACTACCAATGAGCTACTATGGGTTATTGAACATAAGGCAACGTAAACCTTTAAGAAGCAATATACGCCTGATCCCATATATTTTAAGAATTCAGACGCTTTTTTTGAAAAAAAAACCGAGTGTTTTAGGAAAGATAAACACATCTCAACTTTGTAAAAGAGTTTCGATAAACCTAAAATTTTCAAAAACAGAACATTTTCAATTTCAAATTTTTTGGGAAATTGGATCATCCCCAAATTCTAAAAATATCATAATTGTGAACAATTTATTGAATTGGTGAACAAATTTGGAGAACAGAACATTTTCTAAAATTCACATTTTTTGAATATGTGTAAACAAAATTGTAAAAGGTGAAATTATTTTGAATTTGTAAACAAATTTTGAAAAAGGGAACATTTTCTAAATTTTGTGAACAATTTTTCGAAAAATGACCATTTATTGGATTGGTGCTTTTTTCGGAAAACAGGAACATTTTCTAGAATTTGCAGTTATTTTGTTGAATATGTGAACAAAATTGAAAATTGTGAAAGTTTTCTGAATTTGCAAACAAATTTTGAAAATAGGAACATTTTTTCAATTTGAACAATTTTGAAACAGAACATTTTCTAAAATCTGCAGATTTTTTGAATATGTGAACAAAACTGAAAAACGTGAAAATTTCCTGAACTTGAAAACAAATTTTGAAAAAGGGAACATTTTTGGAATTTTGTGAACAATTTTTGAAAATGGGAACACTGTTATAAACTCCTGAGCAATTTCTAATTCGTGAACAAAATTTGAAAACATGAACATTTTTGAATTCATGAACAAATTTGGAAATATGTATTTTTTGAATTTTGAAACAATTTTGAAAACATGAACATACTTCTACAAACCTAACATTTTTAGTTTGTGAACAAAGTTTAAAAAGACAAACACTTTTGAAATTTTGATTTTTTTCAAATAAGCAAACAATTATTGAGATTCTAAACCTTTATGAAATTTCTGAACAAAAAATTGAAAACAGGAACATTTTTAAAAGATGTTAAAAAGTCTAAAATTTCCCTTTGAAAATTCATAAACATTCCTTGAAAATAGGAAAAAATTCAAAAAGTAAAGGCAAGAAGAAAGAAAATAGAAAAACACCGAAAAAGAAACATAAAAAAGATAGAGAAAAACAAGAAAGGAAAGATTAATCGAAAAGAAAAGCTAAAAATAAATACAAAGAAAATCGTCCAGAACCTTCTAGAAGGTTCCCAAACCGAAAACCAGCAAAAACTTTCATAGAAGGTTCGCAAAACCAGTTGTTATTTAACAGGCCGCCCATCCTGAGCGCCACGATCGCGCCTGTGCGAAACCTCGCTGTTTGCCGCAGAGAGCGGCAAATAGGTTTTTCCGAAACTGGCTGGCCCAACAGAACATACAGAGGGCGGGGCTGCTCACCATGGCCATGGCCCAGTTCGACGGTGTGGTGAGGCCGGCAGGGGAGGCTGGCGCGCTGGGCCTTGGCGCGGGATGCGGCCCACGTGGTCACCTCGCTGCCTCGACCAGGCAGCAGCGGAGAAGCAGGGCGCGGTCAACGCGCGAGGTCGGATCGGTAAGGCGCTCGTCGTCCTGCTCGTGCAGGAGCGAAGCAGGGAGGTGGCGCGGTGAGGGGCTTGGCGAGGAGGGTTCCGCGCGGGAACGACGGAGTCAACGAGCTCCAGCGAGCGGGACTTGGCGCTGGGGTCGTGCTCCTGGCCCTGCTCGATGCAGGAACAGGCGTTGACGGGACTTGGGGCGCCGGCGACGGAGAAGCTCCAGGGCGGTGGCTTTGCTCGGGAACTGCGGGAATCAAGCGGATGAGGCTAGGAGGTGCGGGGATGGCGGATCCAGCAGCGATACGGCAACCCAGCGAGACCCAAGGCGAGGCAGGGGTCGGCGGCCATGGGGTTTCCTGCCAGAGAAGCTAGAGCAGAGGGAGATGAGAGAGAAGCACAGGGAGGAAGGGAGATATGGGAGGAGAGGAGCGGGACGAGGGCCGGATCCTGCTCTGCTGCTGCGGCACGGGGACGAGGAGGAGGGAGCCCATGCTCCTGCAGGGGAACACGGGAAAAGAGAGAGGTTAGAGCAGAGAAGAAGAACTGGAGGAAGGAGGGCGAGGGGCCAGGCCTGTATCCGTGTACGAGGCGCGGCTGGAAGTCACGGCCAACGACGACGCAAGGCAGGGGACTCCGGGCGGCTGCTGCTCGCCGGCAACAGCGGGTCGGTTGGCCCTGGCACAAACTCTGCTCGATCCAACCTGAGAGGAGGACGGGCAGGGACGAGGGTTGTGGGGAAGCTGGTTGTGGTGGAGTGGATTGATGGGATGCATGGGACGGGAGGTCGGGCAGAGGAGGGCGGCTGCGGGAAATCAAGGAGAAGCTGGAGGCTGGTAGGTTGGGGATGGATCCTGAGGGGATTTGGTGGGGAGGCGGCGGGATGGATCCTAGAAATTAGGATTTGGTCTAGAGTTAGGCTAATATATATAGCGAGTGGATTGGGTTAGGGTATTTGGATCAGCTAATTTAAATTGGATGGTTGAGATAAAATGCGGGGAGTCCAAATAAGAAATCGGAGATGTTTTAGGATAATCCAAACCAACGATGATGACCGAAATGGTCGGGTTCGAGGAAGTTCGGACGCAAAGTAGTGGGGTTCTGGAATTGTGTAGAGAGGGTCAAACGTTGATGGCAAGAACGTTGGTCTCGCGAAGATCGACAGAGGCAATGAAGAAGCGGCAACTAATGAACGACTACGAAGTTTTATGGAAACATGCAGATGCAATGCGATGATGAAATGATGAATGCAACAAACAAATAATAAATCAAATGGCAACAACGAAAACATGGATGGCGCCCGAGCTCGGCTGGGGCGCCACACTAGATCCATGGAGAGAAACCCGCTACCGAGCTTGGTTATTGGCGTGGATACAGAGCGCCTCCCAATCGCTTTTTGAGGGCCGGGGGGAGGAAGAACTAGGAGGCCGCCATGATTGCGTGGTTTCTTGAGGCAAGATTGAGGATTTTCAATGTATGGAAATGCAGCTCAAGATCTAATCTCCTTAAATAGGCACCTTCCGACGATGTCAAGGGGTTATTTGCAAAGTGCTTGGACCCTTCAGATTCGTTTCCACGTGGAAGCCGAGGCGCAGAGGCACGGAATCAAGGGTATAGCATTTAATGTAAACCGAGCTGCTCAAGAATTCACCTTACCAAGATCGTAGATGTAAAATACAGCCCTTTGGCTCGATGCTTTCAAACACTGTGAGGAGGAACCCGCTTGCAATGCCAAAAATAATGTGCACCGGATACATCATCATTGAAGACCGGTCTGGGGCTACCAGGAGTCCTCAGACAGGGGGTCCCTGCTGCCTGCTATGGGACATGGGCCCGACTCATGGGCCGTGAAGATACAAGATGGAAGGCTCTCCCCGTGTCCGATGGGACTCTCCTCGTGGAAGGCAAGCTGGCATGGATATGAAGATTCCTTTCTCTCAAACCGACCAGACAACCTAGCCCCTCCTGGTCTATATAAACCGGAGGGTTTAGTCCGAGAGGCAATCATAATCATATAGGCTAGACATCTAGGGTTTAGCCATCACGATCTCGAGGTAGATCAACGCTGTAACCCCTATACTCATCAAAGTCAATCAAGTAGTAGGTATTACTCCATCGAGATGGTCCAACTTGAGTAAACATTGTGTCCCCTGCCCTGCTACCTTTGATCCTTAGACGACACCGGGACCCCTACCCGAGATCTCCGATTTTGACACCGACACGCTTCTCTTATGGACGGCTTAGTCCTCGAGGTCATCTCGCCGATTGATGATGGTAATGCAATTGTCGTATACCGCGGAGGTGGAGGAGGAAGATCCGAGGCGGCGAAGATACCGAGGCCGGATCCTCATTGTGGTGGACCATTCTGTCATTGAGCAAATTGAGCTGGGTGGACGACAAAAGCAGGAGCGACAAACCACACAAGGTTTCCACCATCCTCCCACTCAATTCTTTTCGAGAAAACTTTCTAGAAAGGACCCAAGAAACAATCCCTATTGCTTTCGGATCTGAATTAGGAGGTATACCCAACTGTTTTGGGTGTCCTATGAAGATGCATTTTATCCGCTGGTTCAAGCTTATCAACCTGAAACTTTTTCACATAAGCCGTGAGCCCCAAATTTTAAGAAACGACAACTTGGTTTCCAAACCATAGTTCAAACGGTGTCGTCTCAACGGAATTACGTGTCCCTATTAAAGTGAGTGCTGTCTCTAATGCCTAACCCATGAACGATAGTGGTAATTCGATAAGAGACATCATGGTACGCACCATATCCAATAGGGTGCAACTATGATGTTCGGACACACCATCACACTATGGTGTTCCAGCGGTATTAATTGTGAAACAATTTCACAATGTCTTAATTATACAAAGCTTGTAACTCAGATACTCATCTCTATGATCATATCATAGACATTTTATCCTCTTGTCACAATGATCTTCAACTTCACTCTGAAATTACTTGAACCATTCAATAATTCAGACTTGTGTTTCATCAAGTAAATATACTCAACATCTACTCAAATCATCTCGGAAGTAAGAACATAACGATATTCATCAGATGCCTCAAAGACTCATTGACTGCACACATCAAATGTGTTACTTCCAACAAGTTGCTTTTGTTCCATTTTACTCAAAACGAGGCTTTCACCATCTTGCCCATGTGGTATGATTTGCATATCTCAAGTGATTCAAAATCAAGTGAGTCCAAACGATCCATCCGCATGGAGTTTCTTCATGCGATACACCAATAGACATGGTTCGTGATGTCTCAAACTTTTCAAAACGAGTGAGTCCAAAGATCCATCAACATGGAGCTTCTTCATGCTTTATACCAATATGACTCACATATGCTGCCACAAGTAAGTGGTACTATCATTACTATCTTATATCTTTTGGCATGAAATGTGTATCACTACGATCGAGATTCAATAAACCATTCCTTTAGGTGCAAGACCATTGAAGGTATTATTCAAATAAATAGAGTAACCATTATTCTCCTTAAATGAATAATCAGACACATAGACATAATCCAATCATGTCTATGCTCAACGCAAACACCAAATGCAATTATTTAGGTTTAACACCAATCTGGTAGAGGAGCGTATGATGCTTGATCACATCAAACTTGGAAACACTTCCAACACATATCGCAGCTCACCTTTAGCTAGTCTCCGCTTATTCAGTAGCTTTTATTTCGAAGTTACTAACACTTAGCAACCGAACCGTATCTAATACCCTGGTGCTACTAGGAGTACTAGTAAAGTACACATTAACATAATGTATATCCAATATACTTCTATCGACCTTGCCACTTTCTTTATCTACCAAGTATCTAGGGTAACGAAGTCGTTCCCTTATTACGTAAGCACTTAGTCTCGGGTTTGGGTTCAACCTTGGGTTTCTTCACTAGAGCAAAGAATCGATTTGTCGCTTCATGAAGTATCCCTTCTGCCTTCGCCCTTCTTGAAACTAGTGGTTTCACCAACCATCAACAATTGATGCTCCTTCTTGATTTCTACTTTCGTGGTGTCAAACATCGGAATACTTCAAGGATCATCATATCTATCCTTGATATGTTATAGTTCATCACGGCTCTAGCAGCTTGGTGGCAATGACTTTGGAGAAACATCACTATCTCATCTGGAAGATCAACTCCCACTCATCAAGTGATTGTTGCCTGCATAATCGAGCACAAGCTCAACGATTGAGCTTTTCTCCTTAGTTTGTAGGCTAGAAAATCGCCGAGGTCTCATACCTCGACGGGCACGAACTGAAATCCCAATTTCAGCCCTCGAAACATCTCATATGTTCCGCGACGCTTCAAAAACGCTTTGGTGCCTCAACTCTAAACCGCTTAATCAACTATCACGTAGTTATCAAACGTATGTCCGATGTTCGCAACATCCACAAACGACGCTAGTTCAAAGACACCGAGCGCATTAAGGACATAAGCTTATCGTCCGCATAATCGCTACTTTCAACTTTCAACTATATTTTCTCTAGGAACATATCTAAACAAAGGAACTAAAGCGAAGCCATTTACATAATTTGCAAAAGGTCTTTTGACTATGTTCAGATAATTAAGTTCATCTTATGAACTCCCACTCAGATAGACATCCCTCCGTCATCTAAGTGATTACATGATCCAAGTCAACTAGGCCGCGGTCCGATCATCACGTGAGACGGACTAGTCATCATCGGTGAACATCTTCATGTTGATCGATCTACTATATGACTCATGCTCGACCTTCGGTCTCGTTCCGAGGCCATGTCCGTACATGCTAGGCTCGCCAAGTTAACCCTAAGTGTTTCAAGGTAAATCTGTCTTACACCTGCTATGTGAACGTAAGAATCCATCACACCCGATCATCACGTGGTGCTTAGAAGTTACTTAACTTTAGCAACTGCGTACGCTTAGGGGAGAACACTTCTTGAAATTTTAATGAGGGATCATCTTATTTACTACCGCCGCTCTAAGCAAATAAGATGCATAAACATGATAAACATCACATGCAATCAAATAGTGACATGATATGGCCAATATCATTTGCTCCTTTGATCTCCATCTTCGGGCTCCATGATCATCATCGTCACCGCATGACACCATGATTCCATCATCATGATTCCATCATCGTGTCTTCATGAAGTTGTCTCGCCAACTATTACTTCTACTACTATGGCTATCGGTTAGCAATAAAGTAAAGTAATTACATGGCGCTGTTTAATGACACGCAGGTCATACAATAAATAAAGACAACTCCTATGGCTTTCCGCCGGTTGTCATACTCATCGACATGCAAGTCGTGATTCCTATTACAAGAACATGATCAATCTCATACATCACATATCATTCATCACATTCTTCTTGGCCATATCACATCACAAAGCATACCCGCAAAAATAAGTTACATCGCCCCTCTAATTGTTGTTTGCATGTTTTACGTGGCTGCTATGGGTTTCTAGCAAGAACGCTTTCTTACCCACGCAAAACCACAATGTGATATGTCAATTGCTATTTACCCTTCATAAGGACCCTTTCATCGAATCCGCTCCGACTAAAGTGGAGAGAATCGGCACCGCTAGCCACCTTATGCACCAAGTGCATGTCAATGGTGGAACCCGTTCTCACGAAGAGTACGTAAGGTCGGACCGGCCGCTTCATCCCACAATATCAGCCGAAACAAGATTGGACTAGTAACGTAAGCATATTGAACAACATCAACGCCCACAACTACTTTAGGGTTCTACTCGTGCAAAGAATCTACTAATAGACCTAGCTCATGATGCCACTGCTAGAACGAGAGTAAATTCAAAATTTTCCCACGTGTCACCAAGATCTATCTATGGAGAAACTAGTAACGAGGAAAGGATAGTGCATCTACATACCCTTGTAGATCGCTACGGAAGCGCTCAAGAGAACGGGGTTGAAGGAGTCGACTGCCGTCAGGATCCAAATCATCGAGATCCTAGTGCCGAACGGACGGCACCTCCGCTGCTCAACACACTGATGTACAGCCCGGTGACGCCTCCCACGCCTTGATCCAGCAAGAGAGAGGGAGAGGTTGAGGAAGACTCCCAGCAGCAGCAGACAACCGTGCAGGTGATGGAGGAGCGGCATCCAAGCAGGCTTCGCCAAGCACCCAAGAGAGGAGAAGGGAGAGAGGTAGGGCTGCACCAAGAGGGAGATGTTCTCATGTGTGGCAGCCCAAAACCTCAAGTATTATATAGGAAAGGGCTGCGCCCCTTTAGGGTTTCCCACCTCAAGTGTGTGGCCACCAGATCCCATCTAGGGGCGGTTATGGGAGGAGTACCTCCCAAGTCAAGTGGGAGGCCTCCCCTTAGGGTTTCATTGCACGCGATGGGTCAGGGGCTGGTGCCCCGGCCCATTAAGGCTAGGGCGCCTCACAGCCCATGCTATCCCATTGACGTGGTGGAACTATTTCGGGCTCCCACCCTCCCAATCCTCCGAACCTTCCGGAAGCTTCCTGCACATATCAAAAACCCAACTTTTTCCTAAATCAACACCAACTTTCCATATATAATCTTTACCTCCGACCATTCCGAACTCCTCGTGACGTCCGGATCTCATCCGGACTCAACATTCTTAACAACTATACAAACTTCTTCTTTATAACCCTAGCGCCATCTAACCTTATGTGTAGACCTTTACGGGTTCGGGAATCATGCACATGACCGAGACGTTCTCCGTCAATAACCAACAAATGGATCTGGATACCCATGTTGGCTCTTCACATGTTCCATTTACGATCTCATCTATGAACCATCATGTCAAGGACTCAATCGATCCTGATACAATTCCCTTTGTTCAGCGGTATTGTACTTGCCCGA
The DNA here is from genome assembly GCA_021605205.1 of Aegilops longissima. Classification (NCBI taxonomy): domain Eukaryota; kingdom Viridiplantae; phylum Streptophyta; class Magnoliopsida; order Poales; family Poaceae; genus Aegilops; species Aegilops longissima. Next base: position 382,217,982 of record CM038682.1, on the reverse strand, counting down.
GATTCGATCGTCGGTATCCCGATACCTTGTTCAATCTCGTTCCGCAAGTCTCTTTACTCGCTCTGTGAACACATCATCCCGTGATCAACCCCTTGGTCACATTGTGCACATAATGATGATGTCCTACCGAAAGGGGCCCTCAGAGATACCTCTCCCGCTTACATCGAGTGACAACTTCAGCCTTGATTCGCGTACAACCCAATGCATACACTTTCGGAGATACCTGTAATGCACCTTTATAGCCACCCGCATTGCCAGGACGCTTGGTACACCCAAAGCATTCCTACGGTATCCGGAGTTGCACAATCTCATGGTCTAAGGAAAAGATACTTGACATTAGAAAAGCTTTTTAGCATACGTACTACGCATCTTTGTGCTAGGCTTAGATTGTTCTTGTCCATCACATCATTCTCCCAATGATGTGATTCCGCTATCAATGACATCCAATGTCCATGGTCAGAAACCGTAACCATCTATTGATTTCAATGAGCCAGTCAACTAGAGGCTTACTAGGGACATGGTGTTGTCTATGTACCCACACATGTATCTCGAAGTTTCCTATCGATACAATTATAGCATGGATAATAAACGATTATCATGAACAAGGAAATATAATAATAACTAATTTATTATTGCCCTAGGGCATATTTCCAACAGAAGGTCTTGAGAGCTGGCACGTCACAAAGAACGAGGGCCCCACCTAACACTTCCTTATCCTGGTTGATGCGCTGAGACGCCGTGAGCTATAGCCGGCCCCATGGCGCAGGGGGAGCCCACGTTTTTCCTCACCACGACGCTAAGGCCTTCAGCCCACCTCCATTTTTGGCGATCCACCGCTCGCCTTTGACGAAATACTGGAGCTCCTGTGGACGACGAGCATCACAAGAATTGCTACCAAGAAATTGCGGAAGATGGAGGCCCGCTGAGAAGTTTCGTGCCTTCACCTGGGAAAGCATCGACCTTCACTCCCAAGAAGCTGCAGGTGAAGGCGACGCCACCAAGGAAGGCATCCTCGCGTGCATACAGCGGTGTCCAAGGATGACTTGTTATGCTCTTTTCCGCTTTGAACTCAAAGAACATGTACCGCTCGTGGATGCTTTTAAACTTGTGTTTGGTATTGAGAACAATATGTTTTGTAATATTTGCTTTGAAAATTTACGATTTCCTTCCCATTTGCTTTACGCTCTACATCGGCAGAGCCCGACCACAAGATACCAAATTGCCGCGGTCGTCCGATCACCAGACAGACCAAGGAGTGAGGGCTACGCGGGCTGCTAAGTTTCGAGTCGCGATGCTCAGAGACCGACGCAAACAACTTACGGGAAGGAGATGCAGGGTAGGTCTAGCGCTTCACGCGGCAAAGCCCGACCTGCGCATACCTCAACCGCCAAGGTCGCTTTGATCACCAGACGAGACCAAGGAGGAGGCTACGTGGCTAGTTAGGCTCCCCGAGTCGCGATGCTCAAGAGTCCCCTCACGCCCAAATGACCTCCCACTTTGCTCGCCAAGGCTCCGGCCGAGGGGCGCCACCACTGTGTCCGGGGACCTGGCCGGGTGGTGTACGCTGGGCGTGACTGAGCGCAGCCCCTCGCCGATTCTCCCAGGGGAGGTGTGCGATGAGGCCGACACGAGCTCGAGGGCCTCGAGGTTGATACGCCGTGAGGCCGCCTCGCCTTATCACCAACATGAGCATGGCGCTCAAGACTTGCACGGCATAGCCGCCTCGCAAGCAGGTTCGACAACCAACTGGAGCATGGTGCTTCCATCGTACGGGAGGGGACTCCCATCGCGGAGAGCCCCGGCGTATAGCCCCCGCTCGACACGTGGCTTGCACGGCAGTAGGCTAGACGAGGTGTCTCGCACTCGGAGCCGCCAAGGACTCACGAGGCCCCACCTCAAGGCGGGTTGCACCGGTCTTCGACTCTTGATGGCATGTGGTCCCGCGAGATGGCGAGACAACTGCACCGGTGAATGTCCCGAGGCTATCGCATGAGAAGGCCAAGAACCAACAACCCTCGAGGTGACGAATGGGGCCGCCCGCCGCATGTAGCTCACCGCTGGATTTATCGACGCAGAGGACGGCCTGTTAATGACGCCGCGCTCAGCCTTCTTATGCAAAGGATCCCAAGAAGGACGACGCCGGCTTCTATGGCGGTGACAATCAAGCTGTAGTAACCATAGATAAATTATGCATGGAAAGCTTAACGAGATTAGGTAAAGGCAAGAACGATACATGCCATCGGGTCGACCCGAGCGGTTGGGATGGTGCGTTCTTTAGGGCACCCCAAGTAAGCTAAAGACATAAAGGATACATGTCGCAGGATAGACCCACGCGCCTGGGAATGATGCAACCTCGAGGGCACCCTAGCTAAATAAACTTGAAAATGTCACCCGTTCTGTTGAAGGGATGTTGGGGCAGCTAAAGATGCGCAGAAGGGGTTGTCCTCACGACATCGGGACCCCGAGCCTCGGGAGCTCGGGGTCTAGGAGGTTCCTTGAGGACCTCCATCTCCGCCAGATCGCGGATGCCCGGCCCCCCGAGCCAGATGCCCCGCAGTTGAGCCGAAGGCGGACGCCACGCCGGCAGCCAAATGGCATGCAACAGTCTGAGGTGGGCCCCGCAGCTGGCCCCACGCCAAGGCCAAGAGTTCCTCAGATACGCCCCGCGAGCCCTCGGGATGTCGAGTGATGCGCAGCCCATCTCGCCTAGATGGGAGTTGCAACTGAGGCCGGGCGCCTCGCCTCGGTGTCCTCCCCGAGAGAAAGGTAAGGCGGGCACGCCCACGCAGCCCGAAAGTGCCTCCCTTGTGATGTTGGCAAGGTCCGAGGCCCTCTGCAGAGCCCCCGAGCCTCGCCGAGGAGGGCGCCGCTTTGGCGCGGTGGAGGGCGCCCAGCGCGGGCGCCGATCCTAACGTGGCTCCACTTGAGGCGCCGCCTCGAGGCCCCGCGCGAGTAGCTCTTCTTCTTCTTGGGACGACTCAGAGGGTATCGTACGACATCGCCGGGTCTTCATTGATGTCGCTGAAGGCGCGCCGAGGGAGCACACCGCGCCTCTTTCTTCGCGTAGGGATCGATGATCCCGCCGCTTCCTCGACATCTTGAGGACGTAGTAGTTGCAGTGCCATCATGAACTTGGCAGGGCCGATACCCGAGGATGGCGCGTACTGCGATTTAATGTGGAGACGCAGTCGGCGAGCTTGCGGCGGTAGTTATCGCGCCACCGGCGCGACAGGGAGGCGGACTCGCCTATCGGGTGGTGGAGCCAGAGGTTACCCCGAGAAAGGCTTGGTAGGTCAAGCCGATCGTATGGCACTTGAAGGTCGCCGAACATCTCGACGGACAAGACGTTAAGCCCTATACGCCGCCGATGAGGGTCTTGGTGACTTGCACATTGTCGATGACGGCGAGCAAAGCATCGGGAGGGCGCCAACGGTGGCTGCAAGACTTGAGTTAGTCTCACGAGTCAGTGATTACGCACTTGACCACCCGAGGCGCGTGGCCTCGAAGCTTGGAGGACTGCTCACCTCGGAGCAAAAATCTTGAAGATGCGCTGAGAGGTCAGCCCGAGCCCGCCCAAGATGCAAAGGCGAAGCGCTGGTTTTGAAGCCCCCAACCCCTCCGATGGTGGTCGCTGTTCTTCTGGTGATGGAGGCAGCGGAGGAAGGCTGTTGCCTGGGGCGGTCTCGCGAGGTCGATCCCCTAGGCGCCTCGCGAGGTTGGTCTCGCCAGCGGTCTCACGATGTTTGGCCGCGTTACTCCCGGGCGGGGGCCGCGTCGCCCCTGCTCACACGCACGCCCTCCGTGACGGCAGAGTCCCGGTGGTTGCGTTTGGGGCATCGACCGAGGCGCCCGCCTCGAATGGCCCCGAGCTCTTGGCAACAGTGTTGTGGTTGTGGACGCCGGAAGGCGCAGAACGGGCGACGCTTGACCACCGGGAATGTCCCACCGCCGCTGCCTCCGGGCCAGATGCAAGCACGGCCACCCTCTTGCGCTTCACGCCTGGCCTTGGTCTTTCTTTCTCTCGGGTCGGCACCGAGCTCGAGGAGGAGGCGCCTTCTCAGCTTCGCGCACTTGGTCGCCAGTTGAATAGCTCAAGGTCGTGCATACCGTGGATGGCGAGCTACCTTTATCTTGACGCCGGACGCCATCGTAAAATGCGTAGATAATGGCCTCGTCTCGTCACCTGGGGATCTTGAGGCTAACGTTGTTGGTTACCGATGTACTTTTTGTGGTCTTCCTCGCCGCTTGATGCGGGCTTAGTCACCCGCGGCGAGGGCTGGTCGCGAAAGTCCTCGGAAGGGCGACGGCGGTCGCGCATTTGCTCTGTGGAGGAGATGGAGCCTAGGGGCGTGTTTAGGAGCCACGAGCGGCGCCATCCTTGAGAGCCATGGGGAACCAGTCACCATGACTTTTTCTTGGCTGTCAGCCATGCTAAGCTCAGAGAGCCGCAGGAACTTGGCTCTGGGTGGTCAGAAGCGAGGGAGGCGTCTGCTTGAACTGGCTCATGCATGCGACGCTACATAGCTCAGAGTGAAGGCATGGCAACAAGCGTGGCCACCGGACCCTTCGTGGAGGTGGAGCTGACCAGGTCTCACGCCACGGCGCGAGTGGCGGTCTCCGCTACGTGCAAGCGATCCGGGACGTGGCAGGCTGGGAGCGGATGCTTCAAGGCCGGAACTTGAGCCTCATGGCGGCTTTGCTGTGGGTCACGCTGGGTCAGAGACGCCCCAAGGCCAGACGCCGCCTTGGTGTAGAGGTGGGGGGGCTCAGAGCTACGCCGCCTGAAATTGGGGAGGCGGCGCAGAGGGATGGCGAGGGGAGCCTCGCGCGCCGACGAGCTCAGCGATGCGCTTCCAACCAACTGGGAGAGGTCGCCGACGATATGAAAGCAGAGCTCGCGTACATGAGTGAAGGCAGCTCGCGATCCGTGGAGCACGAAAAGTGAGATGCCGAGCCCGGCCGCCGACGGCGGCGGGGTTGCCTCGCCGACCGAGGGGTGCGCGAGGATGCTGGTAGCTGCTTCACGGGCCGGTGGCGGCGTTGGCGATGTGATGGGGAGCGACGGGAGGCCTGCGACGGAGCGGCTCGAGCGACGGGCGCGAGGGCGGCCTGACGCCGCTGGCTCGACGAGGTCCGCCATGGATGCGATTTGAGCGATGGGACGTGGATCGCGACGAAGCTTCGACGCCCTTTACCGGGCGACCAAATGTCGATTTCGTTCACAAAACCCTTGAGGTTCGAACATCGGGCGCACGAAGATCTCCCCGCTAATCACGCCAAACCTCATCGCGATCTCAAGGCCTAGCTCCAACTCGCAACACAAAAGACACGAGGTTTATATCGTTCGCCACCGCTAGGTGTAATAGCCTACCCAAAGGTGTGGTGGATTTCAATGATGATGAACAAGATAAGGAAGAATAGCCTGAGAGGTGTTCTGTGCTTGGAGAGTGTGAGGATGGTGTGAACTATCAGCCCTCCCCATGGTGGTGGCTAGTCCCATTTATAGAGGCCCGTCCTTTCCCAAATATTGAGCGGAAGAGAGCCAACAACGCCAAATTCGGCGGAGACAACTACAAGTTATCCTAACTAGTGGCGGCTTCGCCAAAGGCTCTCGTGGTGACGCTGCTTGGGCCACTTCTGACTCCATCCGTCTCGCTTGGTCTTGGTCTCGCAGCACCAATATGGAAACTTTTGCATGATGCCTCGACTCCTCGCCGCTTGCCTTTAGCACCAAAGAGGAACGAGACACTGGCACACCGGGCGCCTCCTCCAATCGGCATGGTTTGCCACAGAACCTCGCGAGGTGCCCTTGCCTGATCTTCGCCTCGCGAGCCACCGTGAGGCCGCTCCGAGGAGGTCTTGATTCGTCTGGCGAGGCTCAAACCGCGATGGTCTTGAGTGTTTGTTGGTGAAGATGGGCCTTACAGATGGCCAAGTGAGCACGCCAGGCCACAAAGTGCAAGTCTGGGACCCCTGCTCCGTGACGCCGACAAAACTTCAAAAGAATTTGGGAATAGCTCCTGAAAATTAGAAGAGTCGTAATATCCTCGAAAAGACATGTGGGTTAGGGCCCACTTGAAAAGGGGATTGCACCCCTGAATTAAATGGCTTGAATGAGATAACAACCTCAAATAACTTGAACGGATTAGGAATGAAAACACGAATCTCCCGAGATATCTTCAATACCCGTAACAAAGAATGAGAAAACATTTGAAACGAGGAAAGGAATACGATCAACACCGAAAGCTTGAATTGAATCTACCGAGAAGAAAAGAGAACATGTATGATGCACCTATAGCTCCCGAGCATCTTCACAAGAAATCACCAAAGTAAACTTGAAACAAAAGACCTAATAGACTTCACATGAATAAGAGGATACTTGATTAATAATTCCGCCCATGAAGAGAAAGGGCGGAGGGTGGGAAAAAAAGGCAACTTGGCCTGATGAAACGAACATCGCCGAGAAAAAACTTAGAACCGATCTTAATGTTGGAATGATCGATGCACTTGAAGAGAAGCCCGCCGGTTGGAAGAATTGACATGACAACCTGATCAAGAAGGATTAGTATTCACATAGAAATATGAGAACATCGCTAGAAAGGTATGGAATCAACACTTGACTTCAAGCAACTTGAATACCACAACTCAAAAGCAAAACAAATGATCGAATCAATGAATTCCAAAGTTAGCATTACACAACCATTAAGGTGAGAAGCCACTTAGATAAAGGTTGATGAATGAAACAACAAGGTACGATCGAACAAATAAGTGGTAAGGATTACCCAATCACATACCAAATATATGAAAAATAAATAAAGCTACTTGAATTCCCACCTATAAACTCCTAAACTTTCTAGTTATGCAACTGTGTTGGATATAGAAGCAATATATCTCACCCAACTAAACAATCCTTACATCCACCGTATCCATCCACAACACATAACCAAGAAAAACTCAAAATCATGTACCTCAACCTTCAAAAGCATCCATTATAATGAAGCTATGGCAATACTCCCAACTCCTCCCCTTGATCGAAAGGCGCCGAGGTTATCTCACCACTAATCGCATAAAAGAGATTTTTGATGTCGCGAACTCGTATTCAAGAACGAACGATAAAATTGTGACGACAACACCTTGAGCTCAACTTCCCATAATCGCCACAACCCCTAAATGTATCCTCACAATCGCAACGTAACTAACTATCAAGGAGAAGCAACCTAAAGAAGGAAACATCATGGTAAACAACCATCACATCAACATGGCATGATGCATAATCAAGTATGATGCATGTCCCGTTTAATGAGGCATGCATGGCAAAATGCACAAACAATATTACAAATTATGGAGCTCAATATGCAACGAGTTGCATATGACAAAACACCACATCTATTATTTAGTTCTCTCTGCTATGTACCCAACAATATTAAATGTTATTAAACATGGCAATGGGTGAAGCATATGAAAACTACCTATCTAGGCAACTTTAAATGAGGCCTAACAACAAACAAAATTCGAAAATCCTATGTGCATATTTTGAATTTACACTGTTCTCGCACTAAACCATATTTTAATATTGTTAAACAAGAAACAAAGTGCACCAAGTTAATCTATGCATTATTCCACCCCATTTACATATAAAGTTTATTAAATTGAGCTACGCTTAATTAGTTATGAAATAAATCATTTTAACATGGCATTTATGCAAATTAAATGCAAACAACATTTTAAACATTTTTACATGGATAAAAGTTGCATATTATGAAACTAGATGAAATTCTAAGCATTTTACATATATAATTCATTTTAATCCAATGCACGGTTTATAAGTTATTATATGCATGAACATGGAGGGTAATCAGAATATGCTTTTCTCAAAATAGAAATTCGTCTACCGAAAAAAAACTGTGAGTTGAGCCGAATCGTGATAACTGGCGCCGATTATGCATAACAAATAAACAGATAGTCAAGTCGCTCATCTGACTCGCCATGAAGAAAACGACTAAGCTTAATCATACAATAGCTAAAAATTTAACCGCCTCAAGAAGGATCGAACACAAAATCTCAACCAGAAACCAATAAATACTACCAATGAGCTACTATGGGTTATTGAACATAAGGCAACGTAAACCTTTAAGAAGCAATATACGCCTGATCCCATATATTTTAAGAATTCAGACGCTTTTTTTGAAAAAAAAACCGAGTGTTTTAGGAAAGATAAACACATCTCAACTTTGTAAAAGAGTTTCGATAAACCTAAAATTTTCAAAAACAGAACATTTTCAATTTCAAATTTTTTGGGAAATTGGATCATCCCCAAATTCTAAAAATATCATAATTGTGAACAATTTATTGAATTGGTGAACAAATTTGGAGAACAGAACATTTTCTAAAATTCACATTTTTTGAATATGTGAACAAAATTGGAAAATGTGAAATTATTCTGAATTTGCAAACAAATTTTGAAAAAGGGAACCTTTTCTAAATTTTGTGAACAATTTTTTGACATGACCATTTACTGAACTGCTTTTTTGGGAAAACAGGAACATTTTCTAGAATTTGCAGTTATTTTGTTGAATATGTGAACAAAATTGAAAATTGTGAAAGTTTTCTGAATTTGCAAACAAATTTTGAAAACAGGAACATTTTTTCAATTTGAACAATTTTGAAACAGAACATTTTCTAAAATCTGCAGATTTTTTGAATATGTGAACAAAACTGAAAAACGTGAAAATTTCCTGAACTTGAAAACAAATTTTGAAAAAGGAACATTTTTGGAATTTTGTGAACAATTTTTGAAAATGGGAACACTGTTATAAACTCCTGAGCAATTTCTAATTCGTGAACAAAATTTGAAAACATGAACATTTTTGAATTCATGAACAAATTTGGAAATATGTATTTTTTGAATTTTGAAACAATTTTGAAAACATGAACATACTTCTACAAACCTAACATTTTTAGTTTGTGAACAAAGTTTAAAAAGACAAACACTTTTGAAATTTTGATTTTTTTCAAATAAGCAAACAATTATTGAGATTCTAAACCTTTATGAAATTTCTGAACAAAAAATTGAAAACAGGAACATTTTTAAAAGATGTTAAAAAGTCTAAAATTTCCCTTTGAAAATTCATAAACATTCCTTGAAAATAGGAAAAAATTCAAAAAGTAAAGGCAAGAAGAAAGAAAATAGAAAAACACCGAAAAAGAAACATAAAAAAGATAGAGAAAAACAAGAAAGGAAAGATTAATCGAAAAGAAAAGCTAAAAATAAATACAAAGAAAATCGTCCAGAACCTTCTAGAAGGTTCCCAAACCGAAAACCAGCAAAAACTTTCATAGAAGGTTCGCAAAACCAGTTGTTATTTAACAGGCCGCCCATCCTGAGCGCCACGATCGCGCCTGTGCGAAACCTCGCTGTTTGCCGCAGAGAGCGGCAAATAGGTTTTTCCGAAACTGGCTGGCCCAACAGAACATACAGAGGGCGGGGCTGCTCACCATGGCCATGGCCCAGTTCGACGGTGTGGTGAGGCCGGCAGGGGAGGCTGGCGCGCTGGGCCTTGGCGCGGGATGCGGCCCACGTGGTCACCTCGCTGCCTCGACCAGGCAGCAGCGGAGAAGCAGGGCGCGGTCAACGCGCGAGGTCGGATCGGTAAGGCGCTCGTCGTCCTGCTCGTGCAGGAGCGAAGCAGGGAGGTGGCGCGGTGAGGGGCTTGGCGAGGAGGGTTCCGCGCGGGAACGACGGAGTCAACGAGCTCCAGCGAGCGGGACTTGGCGCTGGGGTCGTGCTCCTGGCCCTGCTCGATGCAGGAACAGGCGTTGACGGGACTTGGGGCGCCGGCGACGGAGAAGCTCCAGGGCGGTGGCTTTGCTCGGGAACTGCGGGAATCAAGCGGATGAGGCTAGGAGGTGCGGGGATGGCGGATCCAGCAGCGATACGGCAACCCAGCGAGACCCAAGGCGAGGCAGGGGTCGGCGGCCATGGGGTTTCCTGCCAGAGAAGCTAGAGCAGAGGGAGATGAGAGAGAAGCACAGGGAGGAAGGGAGATATGGGAGGAGAGGAGCGGGACGAGGGCCGGATCCTGCTCTGCTGCTGCGGCACGGGGACGAGGAGGAGGGAGCCCATGCTCCTGCAGGGGAACACGGGAAAAGAGAGAGGTTAGAGCAGAGAAGAAGAACTGGAGGAAGGAGGGCGAGGGGCCAGGCCTGTATCCGTGTACGAGGCGCGGCTGGAAGTCACGGCCAACGACGACGCAAGGCAGGGGACTCCGGGCGGCTGCTGCTCGCCGGCAACAGCGGGTCGGTTGGCCCTGGCACAAACTCTGCTCGATCCAACCTGAGAGGAGGACGGGCAGGGACGAGGGTTGTGGGGAAGCTGGTTGTGGTGGAGTGGATTGATGGGATGCATGGGACGGGAGGTCGGGCAGAGGAGGGCGGCTGCGGGAAATCAAGGAGAAGCTGGAGGCTGGTAGGTTGGGGATGGATCCTGAGGGGATTTGGTGGGGAGGCGGCGGGATGGATCCTAGAAATTAGGATTTGGTCTAGAGTTAGGCTAATATATATAGCGAGTGGATTGGGTTAGGGTATTTGGATCAGCTAATTTAAATTGGATGGTTGAGATAAAATGCGGGGAGTCCAAATAAGAAATCGGAGATGTTTTAGGATAATCCAAACCAACGATGATGACCGAAATGGTCGGGTTCGAGGAAGTTCGGACGCAAAGTAGTGGGGTTCTGGAATTGTGTAGAGAGGGTCAAACGTTGATGGCAAGAACGTTGGTCTCGCGAAGATCGACAGAGGCAATGAAGAAGCGGCAACTAATGAACGACTACGAAGTTTTATGGAAACATGCAGATGCAATGCGATGATGAAATGATGAATGCAACAAACAAATAATAAATCAAATGGCAACAACGAAAACATGGATGGCGCCCGAGCTCGGCTGGGGCGCCACACTAGATCCATGGAGAGAAATTCAACTAAAATGTCACGTGGGCAACATCTCTCAATTTTGGTGGAACTGCACAAAATGGTGATTGAGTTTCCAAAATCTCCGCCAAGTTCTCGCTGGTAATCTCGCAACATTTTATTAGCCTTTGCAAGATGGAGCCGCCACCGTCACCACAATGGCACTTTATTTTAGTGGAACTGCACAAAAGGATAAGAAAATTATAGTTGCACCTTACATGAGCCGGACAGCCAACCTTAATGTTCCTCAATTTTAGTGCAACTACTAAAGAAGAACCTGCCAGCTCACAAGAGCAAGTACTTCTTCCTAGTGAATGATGCAATCTTTGCTTCATTTCGTGAACTGCAGAAAAAGGCGCATGAATTGAATCATGGAACTCCAGTGCACCTCATCCAAGTAGAGCTGGAGGTTGAGTTCAAGGAGGCCGCTATTAAAGTGAAATCATGCTCTCCTGTCTCCTTGTTTGTGTTGTGCAAACATGATGTGCAAACATGAATACTCAACTACAGATGTTGTGACGGTCAAGAGCATTCGCCAAGTTCTTCGATTGTATGACATGGCTAGCCAAGATGGATTTAATCCCGATATTCACTTTATCAAAAGGCTCTAATGGGTTGGTTCTGAATCTTGCAAGCTGGGAATCAATGAGATGTGTAGGCATCTTTGTTGTACTTATTATTTGAATCTTATTTGTTGGTTCTGAATCTTGCTAGCTGGGAATCAATGAGATGTGTAGGCATCTTTGTTGTACTTATTATTTGGATCTTATTTGTTGGTTCTCGAATCTTGCAAGTCGGGAATCAATGAGATGTGTAGGCATCTTTGTTGTACTTATTATTTGGATCTTATTTGTTGGTTCTCGAATCTTGCAAGTCGGGAAACATGGCATGATGATGCAGAGGACAACAACCATAACAAACAGTTCAAACTTGGTAGTATTATCTTTGTGAAAGTGCGACAAATGTGTTGATCCTGTAAGGCCCCGAGAATAATAATTCTAATTGTTGTGCATGTTGATCCTGTGGCACCGATAGAACGAGCTAATGCATTGCTTGTTTTAAGTATAAATTTCTATTAAAGCTAATTAAATTTAAGTAAAGTGACCACTAACTCCTGTTATTACAAAGACTAATACAGACTCCGCCGTGAACCGACGTGGTGGCCGAGTAGGTTTCTTAATGGAGGCATTTGAATGCGCCAGGGTGCATCTTCTCACCGGGCGTGCAATGACGAGGAGGGTAGTAACTATTGTCGTCTGACACACTCAGCTTCATCGTTGAATCCAGCCTCAAGAGCTGAAAACGAATCGCTGCCGCCGCCACACACTCGCTCACTCAAGAGACTCCAATGGCGATCCGAGGGGTGAGCCTCTCGGATATGGACTTCAGCAAGGAGTTCCCTTGAGTTCGCTGCTCAGTCCTATGGCTGCACCAAGTTGAATGTGATGTACACCAACGATACGGACTCGGTGAAGCTCGCCTCGCCTCGCCCCTATGGCTGCACCAGTGTTCGAGCATTCGCTCGCTTCATCGGCAGCACCGATCGCACCTTCGCTATGGTGGAGAGAAGGAAGAACGCGACGATTCGCCATCCGGTGCAACAAGCTTGTCGACATCCGTAGCAATACAAGATCATCAAGAACGGGCGGAGAAGGACTCGTGGTTGACCTCGCGAGACCATCATCGACCCCCGACACGCCAACATGAAAGAAGATGACCAACACGGGGAGGTACCTCTCTAATCTAGCCTACATAACCTACGCGCCAAGGACGACACGCATGCTATGACATGTACAGCAGATCTTGGACATGAGGGCATGTCTCGCTTCCAGTGAATCGACGAGTACACTGGACAGCCGCAGCGCCATGATCAAGCGTGCAGAAGGTCTAGATGTTGTACTTTATCTGCTTATAAGCACCTTTATCATCCGAGTGTTTCATGCATTAGCCTATGTGTCGTAATTATCTGCTTTGTTCAAATATTTCTTTTAAGAACCCATTAACCTGATTGCTTTTTTAGTGGCTATTTGCTTATGTATGTAAACTAGTTCACTTGTCCGTAAAAAAACTAGTTCACTCGGCCGCCGTGCTTTGAATCTCCTTCCTCCCAACATATTCTCTCCTCGTGTGGACCCAAAGAGGTCTCTTAATTTTCTCCCACTTTCTTTTTCGATGTAAACTGAGTTTTCTCCCAAAGATTTTCCCTAGAACCAACTCAACTGTCCCCACGCCTAGCCTAAAAATAATAATACCCTACATACTATTAACTCATCAAATTAAAATGATATTTTATTTCGTAAGTTGAAAGTTCTTACAAAATAATACTCCAATAATAATTGTTTATATATAATTTGCCAAGTTAACTCCTAGTGATTGCGCATATAAGCTTGCAAAGATTTTACCGACGCAATCATGTGTTTATTTTTTATAACATTTCTCCGCCTAGCCAACATGATATTTTCACCCAGCCCAGCAAGTCCGCTGGATTTCGAGAAAATGCAAATGGGATTTAAACGGGCTGCATAGATGCTACATCATTGTTTCACCCAGCCCACCAAATGGACTAAAAACTAATGGAATGCCGACATGTGGGCCAAGAGGTCGAAGTTTAAGAAGGCGTTGGATTTACATCCAACGGCCGACATTCTTCTTCAATCTCTCGCCTTCTTCCCCAGCCTGCCTGAATCGGCTTCGCCCAGCCTTTTCAAGGCCCAGCGGCGTTGTTTTGCTCCTCAATAAACGCTACCCCGCCGACGGCCAGCCATCCCTCCACTCCGCACCTCCTGTTATTCTCTGCGAGTGTAGGCCCACCCCGCACCAACCAGTCAAGTTTCCCACCCTCTCCGTCATGACTCCATCCGCTGCCTTCCCCATCTCCGGTCGTTCCAACTGGGCCTCGCTGTACGTCCATCGCCTCGGTGCGCCGGGCGCGTGGTCAACATACAAGAGTCGTCGGAAGAGGATCAGACGTGGAGAGCTCGACGGCTGGGACCCACGAGGTCCATGGTCGCACGCAAGGAAAGTTTCTCCTTATTGAGCATCAGACGCACTCAGACGTGGAAGGGCTTCAGATTTCACTTTCAAAACGTTCCCCCAGCAGGTCGGACCCACCAGCTATATCTTCGCACGCAAGGAAGTGCCTCCTTATTACGCACCAAAAATGAATACCCCCGCTAGCCGGGACCCACCATAGTGGGTGGCTGACTTAGGGCCTACTAAGTTGACGAGGACGGAGGGCTTTGTCAACTTAGTCAATATGAACGATTCTAGCTCCAAAGGACTGTCGATGTCCATCCAACGCCATAGTGCTTCTTCAACCTCTCGGTCTTCTTGCTCCACCAAGACAAAGCAGCGCCGGTCGTGCCGCTGCGGCTCCTGCTCTCTCGTGGGTCGGCCAGGATGCCGCGGAGGCCTCACCGCCCTACTACTCCCACCGCCGGCCCAGGTATCCCTCTACTCACCCACACCCTCGTTATTCTGCAATGACGGTAGCCTCACGCCGCAGACGAACCAAAGGAACCTCGATTCTCTCCGCTGGGCATCCATCGCGCGTCTTCTCGGCTCCGTGTTGTCCCCTTCCTAGGCCTCGCTGCCGCCCACCGCCTTGGTGCTCTCGGCCGGCGTGGTCAATGTGGTCAACAATCGACTTCCATCGAAGAGTATCAGACGTGAAGAGGTGACAATGGGTCCACGGCCATAGCCTAGTTTTTTTGTGATTTGCCAAGTAAGTCACTTTGTCAGGCATGTTGGGCTGCAAATCTTTCAAGACGAGGAGAGCTTCATTCGGCTGGCCAAGAAAATGACGTATCAGTAATGAGAAATGGGTTGTACATTTTTAAAACACATCAAACCGACAATTAGTTTCAAATATCTTTTTTTCATTTTGAGATTTTAAATTACATATGCGTGAAGAATTTGTTGGATTTTATATTGATATATATTTATTTTTAAAATTAGTTTGAATGTGAGTCGAAATTTTGGGATTAAAAACAGTTCGGACCGCATCGAAATATGCAAAATTTCGTATAATTTTTTAACCGTGGCCACAATATGGGTTGTAATGCTAACAAAAAGAATATGGGCTCCAAAAAAACCTTAAGAATTAGCAAATGGGCTGTAAATTATTAGAAATAATGGCAGATGGGTTGTATGTTGTTTTCCACATATTTGAGGCTTTCCTAAAAAAAAGGGTTGACGCACAAGCGGTGACTATTGGATGTCCATCCAACGGCCGTCGTGCTTCTTCAATCTCTGCTCTTCCTGCCCAAAGCACCAAACAAGCGCCAAGTGGATCTGCTCGCCTCCCTCCCTCCATGGGCCGGGTCAGGTGCCAAGCAGGCCTCACCGCCCCATCAGATTCCCATCGCTGGCCTAGCCATCCCTCTACTCACCCACACTGCTGTTATTCTCCGCGACGGTAAACGAACCAAGAACCTCAGACAACAGATTCTCCGCGTGGGAAACAATCGCGCAGTCTTCCCTGCCTCCGTGTCATTCCTTCCTAGGCCTCGCTTGCCGTCCACCGCCTGTTTCTCTCGGTGCGGCCTGGTCAACATGGCCAACGATCGACATGCATCTGGTGGATCAGACGTGGAGAGGCCGACAATGGGTCCACGGCCGCACGCAAGGAAATGCCTCCTTATTACGTGCAAAATAATGATTCCTCCACCTGACATCATGGACCCACCGAAAGGGCCTCTGTATTTCACGAAAAAAACGTTACCGCCGCTGACAGCTCGGACCCACCAGCTATATCTTCGCACGCAAGGAAGTGCCTCCTTATTACGCACAAAAAATGAATACTCCCCGTTAGCTGGGACCCAAAGATAGTGGCAGGCTGACTTGTGGGCCTACTAAGTTGACGGGACGGAGGGCTTTGTCAACTTAGTCAATATGCACGATTCTAGCTCCAGTGACCGTACGATGTCCATCCAACGGCCGTAGTGCTTCTTCAACCTCTGGTCTTGTTGCTCTAGCCGCCCAAACCAGCGTCGGTCGTGCCTCGTAGTCCTGCCTCCCGTGGCCGGCTGCGATGCGGCAGAGGCCTCACCGCCCCCTACTACTCTCACCGCTGGCCAGGCCATCCCTCTACTCACCCACACCCCCTTTTATTTTGTGGCGACGGCAGCCTCACACCGCAGCGAACCAAAGAACCTCGTGATTGCTTCACGCTGCGGCATCCACCGCCGCGTTTTCCCTGGCCCGCCGTCCCTTCCTAGGCTCGCCGTCGTCCACCGCCCGGTGCTCTCGGCGCGGTGTGGTCAACGTGGTCAAGGAATGGCTTCCATCGGACGTGGATCAGACGGGAGAGGTCGATACCGGGTCCACGGCCGCAGCAAGGAAGTGCCTCCTTATTACGCCAGAAAATAATTATTCCTCCACCGACAACGGGACCCACCGGACGGGCCACCGTATTTTGCAAAAAACGCTTCCCACCACTCGACCCACCGTTGCACCTTCGCACGCAAGGAAGTGCGTCGAGCAAAAAACAAAACGATTCGCTTCGATCGCTGGGACCCACCACTACATCTTCGCACGCAAGGAAGTCCGCCGGCAAAAAAAGCGATCGCCCCGACCGCTGGGACCTATCAGCTACATCTTCGCACGCAAGGAAGTGCTCGACGGTAGGGACCCACCTGGTCAAGCGCACGTAGCGTTGTCATTCGGTCGCGACGTACGCATATACCGGTCGCTGTAGAGGCACGACGCGTCGTAGTAGAGGCGCTGCGTAGCATGTACACGCACGCACATCGGCGAGGGTGCAAGAAAGAAAATACGCCACGTATGTACATACGGGCAGGGTCTCAACACCTACTCGCGATACGCACGGCCAGGGCTCGTGTACATGGCTGGGTCGGAACGGAGAAACAGTGTCGCCGTCGTGTTCATGGGGAGGCAACGGAATGCGTCGTGTTCATCGGGAGGCAACGGAATGCCTCGTGTTCATGGGGAGGCAACGGAATGCGTCGTGTTCATCGGGAGGCAACGGAATGCGTCGTGTTCATCGGGAGGCAACGGAACGCGTGGGAGCCAACCGGCTTGGATGGAACAGGCGATGGAAACAAGGCCTAGCGTACTGCACAACGGAGAAAACGGACCTCCTACGTTCGGAACGGGGTCCTGTTGATCGGGAGGGGTGTGGCGTACCGCAAAACGGAGGAAACGGACCTCCTACGGTCGAAACGGGGGTCCAGTTGATCGGGAGGGTGTGGCGTACCGCAAAACGGAGGAAACGGACCTCCTACGGTCGAAACGAGGGTGGATGGGTGTGGCGTACCACAAAACGGATTTAAACGGACTTGTGTTGGAGCGCCACGGTCAAACGGGGTCCTGTTCATCGGGAGGGTATGACGCATCGCAAAACGGACTCCACGGATATCTGTTCATCTCCACCGCCGACCTCCTCCGGCCTCCACGGGCTCCTGCTCATCCAGCCTCCACCGCCGCTTACTCCACCGCTCCTGCTCAACCACCCCTCCACGGGCACCCTCCACCGCTCACTGCTCATCCAGCCCTCCACACCACGGGTCCTGTTCAACCACCCTCCACGGCCACCTCTCCACCGCCTAGTGTTCATCCAGCCCTTCACCACACCACGGGTCCTGTTCATCCAGAGGCAACGCCACCGCCACTGCTCATCCAACCCCCCGCAACGCCACTGCTCATCCCAGCAGGCGAGATCGATCGACTTCGCTTAGCAGCAGAGTGAAGGAATCGCCGATCGGGTTCGATTAACATCACCATCGATCGATCGCTCGGGTTCGAGAACGTAGCCCGTGTGCAATCGATCGGGTTCGATTAGAGCCCAACGCCGCTTCGGGTTCGCGAGAGCCAACGCCGACACACGCCAGCAGACGCAGTACGAGAAACGCGATCGCCGCCCCGACCTCCCACCGTAACCGGAACTCCCCAAATTTTCCTCCCCTCGCTTCTACCACGGTTTTTTCTGTCATGGACGGCCCAAAGAATGTCATGCAGCTGCGCCTCCGCCCGCCCAGACGAAAAGCCCATTTTCTCGTCATGATTTTTGTCATAGAAGTAGGAGCCCACCACATCTATGATGATACCGGGTTTTGTCACAATTGTCGTCATAGAAGTGTAATATGTATGACAGAAAAAAAAAATTGTTCGGCCCAAAATGTCAAGGATGTGTCTTTCTTTTGTAGTGCGACCTGAAGCCGGGCAACGCGAAGGCGGCGAAGCTGACGGGGGCCATGCTCCTGAGGGAGTTCCTGATGCTGCGGGTGGCTCCGCTCCAGGCGCGTTCGCGCCTCTTGTGGACGCTTGGGGGCGAAGAAGACAAGCTTCGCCTGAGTCCGAGAGCCTTGTCCGACGAGGAGCTGGCTGTAGCTCTCCGCCTCTTGGTCGGGGACGACCAAGAGTATCCACCAAGCGCCATCGTTCCCTTGTTCCGTCGCAAGGACGGGGCGCAGGTTGTGGCCGCCATGCCCACCTTTGACTGGCGTGGGCTTGTGCCGCCGGCGCCGGTGGACATGTCTTCCGGCGACTCCCGCAAGGAGGAGGAAGAGGAGGAAGACGAGGAGCGTGACTCGGAGGCGACCCCCGAGGGGATGGGGGAGACCTCCCCCGTGCTCAAGGCCGACATCCTCCGCACCCTGCCTGACGACGATGACGAGGCCGATGCCCTCCAAAGGGGGGAGCCGCCCGTGATCCTGACGAGGGGCAGGTCAGCGTTGATCTCCCGAGATGCTGCTCCTGCTCCGACGCCGCCTGGGGCTGCTTCTGGCCCATCTGCTGCCCCTCCTTCTGCTCCTGGAGCACGCGCGCCCGTGCCCCAGGCTTTGAGGCACTCATGCTTCAAGCTTACGAAGCAGAGGGACTACACTGTGGTAGAACAGTAAGTGCTCTTGTCTTGCTTATGCCTCTGATCCTTGACGCTACTCCGTTGTGCAATTAGGCCGATGCCCGTGGCGAAGAAGAGGAAGGAGGAAGCGGTGGTGCTGCCCGAGACCAATTCACGTGCTGTGGCCGCGTCTCCCTCCGTGGAGAAGGGCAGCGTTGGCGCTCGCGCCTTTCCGGCTCGATCATCCTCGCGAGGCCCGGGGGAGCATCCTCGGGAGGAGTCGGCCCTCATGGCCCCGCTGGCTTCGGCGGCGCCGGTGTCTGGTTCGGCTGCTGAGATCCCCAAAGCTCAGGAGCCCTAGGCTCCTTGGCTATGGTAACGATGCCGCCTCCTCCTTCTCTGCATGCCCGCTGGTTCTGTGTCCTTCGCCTCGACGCCTTGGAGCGCTCTTTTTCGAGATGACCCGATCGCGAGAAGATCTTGGCGCCGACCCCCACCGTAGCCGGGCGCTGAGCTGGTCTCTGGCTGGCTTCATTCGACATGTCCGTTCGGGCAGCGCTGAGCCAGGCCGCGGCGACCTCCGAGAAGGAGAAGCAGGCCACCGCCCGGGCAGCGGCCGCTCGCGAGGCGGCGCTGAAGGATGCCGAGGCCGCCCAGGATCGCTTCCGGGTGCTGGAGGCCGACCTGAAGACCCTGCGCAAAGAGCGTGTGGAAGAAGCCCGCAGCCGCAAGGCGGAGGAGGAGAAGATGAAGACCCGAGAGGACTCCATCAAGGGTCGCGACGCCGAGCTGGATGAGTTGGCGAAAGCGCAGTCCGTGGAACGCAGCCGACTGAAGAAGCTGGAGCATAAGGTGGAGGCGGAGAAGGCTAATCTTGACGCCAAGGCGAAGGTCCTGGCTGAGGACCGTGAGGCCTTCAAGCTCCTCGAGGTGAGGTCTCGGACGGCGCTGCAGTCGCTCTACGAGAATGTTGGGGAACGTAGCAGAAATTCAAAATTTTCCTACGTGTCACCAAGATCTATCTATGGAGAAACTAGCAACGAGGAAAGGAGAGTGCATCTACATACCCTTGTAGATCGCTAAGCGGAAGCGCTCAAGAGAACGGGGTTGAAGGAGTCGACTGCCGTGATCCAAATCACCGGAGATCCTAGTGCCGAACGGACGGCACCTCCGCTGCTCAACACACGTGACAGCCCGGTGGCGCCTCCCACGCCTTGATCCAGCAAGGAGAGAGGAGAGGTTGAGGAAGACTCCATCCAACAGCAGCACAACGGCGTGGTGGTGATGGAGGAGCGTGGCATCCAGCAGGCTTCGCCAAGCACCGCAAGAGAGGAGAAGGAGAGAGGTAGGGCTGCACCAAGAGGAGATGTTCTCATGTGTTGGCAGCCCCAAAACCTCAAGTATTTATAGGGGAAAGGGGCTGCGCCTTTAGGGTTTCCCACCCCAAGGGGTGCGGCCAGCCCTAGATCCCATCTAGGGGCGGCCAAGGGGAGAGGAGCCTCTCAAGTCAAGTGGAGGCCCTCCCTTAGGGTTTCCTTTTCATGCGCATGGGCCTTGGGGGCTGGTGCCCCGGCC
Source organism: Aegilops longissima (assembly GCA_021605205.1). Lineage (NCBI taxonomy): Eukaryota > Viridiplantae > Streptophyta > Magnoliopsida > Poales > Poaceae > Aegilops > Aegilops longissima. The sequence continues at coordinate 382,197,638 of CM038682.1, read as the reverse complement.
CATTAAGGCTAGGGCGCCCCCTACAGCCCATGCTACTGTATTGGACGTGGTGGAACTATTTCCGACCTCCGCATTCTCCGAATCCTCCGAACCTTCCGAAGCTTCCGGTATAATACCGAAAAACCCGAACTTTTTCCTAACCCAACAACAACTTTCCATATATAAATCTTTACCTTCGGACCATTCCTAACTCCTCGTGACGTCCGGGATCTCATCCGGACCAACAACATTCAAGAACTATATACAAACTTCCTTTATAACCCTAGCGCCATCGAACCTTATGTGTAGACCCTACGGGTTCGGGAATCATGCGAACATGACCGAGACGCTCTCCCGTCAATAACCAACAGCGGATCTGGATACCCATGTTGGCTCCCACATGTTCCACGATGATCTCATCGGATGAACCACGATGTCAAGGACTCAATCGATCCCGTATACAATTCCCTTTGTCTAGCGGTATTGTACTTGCCCGAGATTCGATCGTCGGTATCCCGATACCTTGTTCAATCTCGCTTCCGCAAGTCTCTTTACTCGTTCCGAACACATCATCCCGTGATCAACCCCTTGGTCACATTGTGCACATAATGATGATGTCCTACCGAGTGGGCCCAGAGATACCTCTCCGCTTACACGGAGTGACAAATCCCATCTCGATTCGTACCAACCCAATGACACTTTCGGAGATACCGTAATGCACCTTTATAGCCACCCAGCCGTTGCCAGGACGCTTGGTACACCCAAAGCATTCCTACGGTATCCGGAGTTGCACAATCTCATGGTCTAAGGAAAAGATACTTGACATTAGAAAAGCTTTAGCATACTAACTACGATCTTTGTGCTAGGCTTAGGATTGTCTTGTCCATCACATCATTCTCCTAATGATGTGATCCCGTTATCAATGACATCCAATGTCCATGGTCGTGAAACCGTAACCATCTATTGATTTACGAGCTAGTCAACTAGAGGCTTACTAGGGACATGGTGTTGTCTATGTACCCACACATGTATCTCGAGTTTCCTATCAATACAATTATAGCATGGATAATAAACGATTATCATGAACAAGGAAATATAATAATAACTAATTTATTATTGCCTCTAGGCATATTTCCAACAGCCTCCCACTTGCACTAGAGTCAATAATCTAGTCCACATCGCCATGTGATTAACATCGATAGGTCACATCGCCATGTGACCAACATCCAAAGAGTTTACTAGTGTCGTAAACTAGTTCACATCATCATGTGATTAAGACTCAATGAGTTCCGAGGTTTGATCATGTTTTGCTTGTGAGAGAGTTTTTAGTCAACGGTCCGAACCTTTCAGATCCGTGTGTGCTTTGCAAATTTCTAGGTCATATTGTAAACGCTGCTTCCACGCCCACTTGGAGCTATTCCAAATGGTTGCTCCACTATACGATCCGGTTTGCTACTCGAGTCACTCGGATAGGTGTTAAAGCTTGCATCGACGTAACCCTTTACGCCAACTCTTTATCACCTCCATAATCGAGAAACATGTCCTTATTCACTCCAAGGACAATTTTGATCACTGTCCAATGATCCATTCTGGATCATTCTTGTACCCTTGACTGACTCATGGCAAGGCACACTTCCGGTGCGGTACACAACATAGCATACTATAGAGCCTATGTCTAAGGCATAGGGGACGACCTTCGTCCTTTCTCTCTTTTCCGCCGTGGTCGAGCTTTAACTCTTAACTTCATACCTTACATCTCGTGCAAGAACTCCTTCTTTGATCGATCCATCTTGAACACCTTCAAGATCATGTCAAGGTATATGCTCATTTGAAAGTATTATTAAGCATTTTGATCTATCCTTATAGATCTTGATGCTCAATGTTCAAGTAGCTTAATCCAGGTTTTCTATTGAAAACACTTTTCAAACAACCCTATATGCTTTCTAGAAATTCTACATCATTTCGATCATCAATATGTCAACAACATATACTCATCGAAATTTATAGTGCTCCCACTCACTCCTTTGGAAATACAAGTTTCTCATAAACTTTGTATAAACTCAAAATCTTTGATCATCTCATCAAAGCGCACATTCCAACTCCGAGATGCTTACTCCAGTCCTTAGAAAGGATCGCTGGAGCCAAAGATACCTTTTAGCATCCTTAGGATCGACAAAACTTTTGATTGTATCACATACAACCTTTCCTTACGAAAACCGGTAAGGAAACTCGCTTTGACATCCATCTTGCAGATTTCATAAATGCAGCTAATGCTAACATGATTCCGACGGACTTAAACATCGCTACGGATGAGAAAACCTCATCGTAGTCAACTCCTTGAACTTGTGAAAAACTCTTCGCCACAAGTCGAGCTTCATAGACGGTGACATTACCGTCCATGTCCGTCTTCTTCTTAAAGATCCATTTATCTCAATGGCTTGCCGATCATCGGGCAAGTCCACCAAAGTCCATGCTTTGTTCTGATACATGGATCCTGTCTCGGATTTCATGGCTTCTAACCATTTGTCGGAATTTGGGCCCACCATCGCTTCTCCATAGCTCGTAGGTTCATTGTTGTCTAGCAACATGACCTTCAAGACAGATCACCGTACCACTCAAGCAAGACGCATCCTTGTCGCCCCACGAGGTTCGGTAGTGACTTGATCCAAACTTCATGATTACTATCATAAGCTTCTACTTCAATTGGTGTAGGTGCCACGGGAACAACTTCTTGTGCCCTGCTACACACAAATTGAAGTGACGGTTCAATAACCTCATCAAGTCTCCACCATCCTCCCACTCAATTCTTTCGAGAAAACTTTTCCTCGAGAAAGGACCCGTTAGTAGAAACAATCCCTATTGCTTTCGGATCTGAATTAGGAGGTATACCCAACTGTTTTGGGTGTCCTATGAAGATGCATTTATCCGCTTTGGGTTCAAGCTTATCAACTGAAACTTTTTCACATAAGCGCCGCAGCCCCAAAATTTTAAGAAACGACAACTTGGGTTTCTCCAAACCATAGTTCAAACGGTGTCGCCTCAACGGAATTACGTGGTTCCCTATTAAAGTGAGTGCGGTTGTCTCTAATGCCTAACCCATGAACGGTAGTGGTAATTCGATAAGAGACATCATGGTACGCACCATATCCAATAGGGTGCAACTATGATGTTCGGACACACCATCACACTATGGTGTTCCAGGCGGTATTAGTTGTGAAACAATTTCCACAACGTCTTAATTGCGTGCCAAAGCTTGTAGCTCAGATACTCATCTCTATGATCATATCATAGACATTTTATCCTCTTGTCACAATGATCTTCAACTTCACTCTGAAATTACTTGAACCATTCAATAATTCAGACTGGTGTTTCATCAAGTAAATATACTCAACATCTACTCGAATCATCTGTGAAGTAAGAACATAACGATATTCATCGCATGCCTCAAAGACTCATTGGACTGCACACATCAAAATGTGTTACTTCCAACAAGTTGCTTTCTTGTTCCATTTTACTGAAAACGAGGCTTTCACCATCTTGCCCATGTGGTATGATTTGCATGTCTCAAGTGATTCAAAATCAAGTGAGTCCAAACGGTCCATCTGCATGGAGTTTCTTCATGCGTATACACCAATAGACATGGTTCGCATGTCTCAAACTTTTCAAAACGAGTGAGTCCAAAGATCCATCAACATGGAACTTCTTCATGCTTTTATACCAATATGACTTACATGGCGATTGCCACAAGTAAGTGGTACTATCATTACTATCTTATATCTTTTGGCATGAAAATGTGTATCACTATGATCGAGATTCAATAAACCATTCCTTTAGGTGCAAGACCATTGAAGGTATTATTCAAATAAATAGAGTAACCATTATTCTCCTTAAATGAATAATCAGATTGCGATAGACATAATCCAATCATGTCTATGTTCAACGCAAACACCAAATGCAATTATTTAGGTTTAACACCAATCTGATGGTAGAGGGAGCGTATGATGCTTGATCACATCAAGCTTGGAAAAACTTCCAACACATATCGTTAGCTCACCTTTAGCTAGTCTCCGCTTATTCCGTAGCTTTTATTTCGAAGTTACTAACACTTAGCAACCGAACCGTATCTAATACCCTCGGTGCTACTAGGAGTACTAGTAAAGTACACATTAACATAATGTATATCCAATATACTTCTATCGACCTTGCCACCGCTTATCTACCAAGTATCTAGGGTAATTCGCTCCGTTGGGTCGTTCCCCTTATTACGTAAGCACTTAGTCTCGGGTTTGGGTTCAACATTGGGTTTCTTCACTAGAGCAACAATCTGTTTTGTCGCTTCATGAAGTATCCCTTGTTGCCCTTGCCCTTCTTGAAACTAGTGGTTTTACCAACCATCAACAATTGATGCTCCTACTTGACTTCTACTTTCGTGGTGTCAAACATCGTGAACACTTCAAGGATCATCATATCTATCCTTGACATGTTATAGTTCATCACGAAGCTCTTAGTGGCTTGGTGGCAATGTCTTTGGAGAAACATCACTATCTCATCTGGAAGATTAACTCCCACTCGATTCAAGTGATTGTTGTACCTGCAAATCGAATACAAGCTCAACGATTGAGATCTTCTCCCTTAGTTTGTAGGCTAGAAAACTCGCCGGAAGTCTCATACCTCTTGACGTGAGCACGAACTCGAAATCCCAATTTCAGCCCTCGTAACATCTCATATGTTCCGCGACGCTTCAAAAACGCCTTTGGTGCCTCAACTCTAAACCGCTTAAGCGAACTATCACGTAGTTATCAAAACGTGTATGTCCGATGTTCGTAACATCCACAAACGACGTTTGGGGTTCAAAGACACCGAGCGTGCATTAAGGACATAAGCTTTCTCTTGTCCGCATAATCGCTACTTTCAACTTTCAACTATATTTTCTCTAGGAACATATCTAAACAAAGGAACTAAAGCGCGAGCCATTTACATAATTTGCAAAAGGTCTTTTGACTATGTTCGGATAATTAAGTTCATCTTATGAACTCCCACTCGAGATAGACATCCCTCCGGTCATCTAAGTGATTACATGATCCAAGTCAACTAGGCCGTGTCCGATCATCACGTGAGACGGACTAGTCATCATCGGTGAACATCTTCATGTTGATCGTATCTACTATATGACTCATGCTCGACCTTTCGGTCTCGTGTTCCGAGGCCATGTCTGTACATGCTAGGCTCGTCAAGTTAACCCTAAGTGTTTCGCGTGTGTAAATCTGTCTTACACCGCTGTATGTGAACGTAAGAATCCATCACACCCGATCATCACGTGGTGCTTAGAAGTTTATTTAACTTTAGCAACGGTGCACGCTTAGGGAGAACACTTCTTGAAATTTTAATGAGGATCATCTTATTTACTACCGTCGTTCTAAGCAAATAAGATGCATAAACATGATAAACATCACATGCAATCAAATAGTGACATGATATGGCCAATATCATTTTGCTCCTTTGATCTCCATCTTGAGGCTCCATGATCATCATCGTCACCGCATGACACCATGATCTCCATCATCATGATCTCCATCATCGTGTCTTCATGAAGTTGTCTCGCCAACTATTACTTCTACTACTATGGCTACCGGTTAGCAATAAAGTAAAGTAATTACATGGCGTTGTTTAATGACACGCAGGTCATACAATAAATAAAGACAACTCCTATGGCTCCTGCCGGTTGTCATACTCATCGACATGCAAGTCGTGATTCCTATTACAAGAACATGATCAATCTCATACATCACATATCATTCATCACATTCTTCTTGGCCATATCACATCACAAAGCATACCCTGCAAAAACAAGTTACACGTCCTCTAATTGTTGTTTGCATGTTTTACGTGGCTGCTATGGGTTTCTAGCAAGAACGTTTCTTACCTACGCAAAACCACAATGTGATATGTCAATTGCTATTTACCCTTCATAAGGACCCTTTTCATCGAATCCGTTCCGACTAAAGTGGGAGAGACTCGGCACCGCTAGCCACCTTATGCACCAAGTGCATGTCGGTCGGTGGAACACGCCTCACGTGAAGAGTACGTAAGGTCGGACCGGCCGCTTCATCCCACAATATCGTCGAAACAAGATTGGACTAGTAACGGTAAGCATATTGAACAACATCAACGCCCACAACTACTTTGTGTTCTACTCGTGCAAAGAATCTACGCAATAGACCTAGCTCATGATGCCATTTGTTGGGGAACGAGGCGAAATTCAAAATTTTCCCACGTGTCACCAAGATCTATCTATGGAGAAACTAGCAACGAGGAAAGGAGAGTGCATCTACATACCCTTGTAGATCGCTAAGCGAAGCGTTCAAGAGAACGGGGTTGAAGGAGTCGATTGTCGTGATCCAAATCACCGGAGATCCTAGTGCCGAACGGACGGCACCTCCGCGCTCAACACACGTCAGCCGGTGGACGTCTCCCACGCCTTGATCCAGCAAGGAGAGAGGGAGAGGTTGAGGAAGACTCCATCCAGCAGCAGACAACGGCGTGGTGGTGATGGAGGAGCGTGGCAATCCAGCAGGCTTCGCCAAGCACCAAGAAGAGAGGAGAAGGGAGAGAGGTAGGGCTGCACCAAGAGGAGATGTTCTCATGTGTTGGCAGCCCCAAAACCTCAAGTATTTATAGGGGAAGGGGCTGCGCCTTTAGGGTTCCCCACCTCCAAGGGTGCGGCCAGCCCTAGATCCCATCTAGGGGGCGGCCAGGGGAGGAGTGCCTCCCAAGTCAAGTGGAGGCCCTCCCTTAGGGTTTCCTTTCCCATGCGCATGGGCCTTGGGGGCTGGTGCCCCGCCCATTAAGGCTAGGGCGCCCCACAGCCCATGCTACTGTATTGACGTGGTGGAACTATTTCCGGACCTCCGGACCCTCCGAATCCTCCGGAACCTTCCGAAGCTTCCGGTACAATCTGAAAAAACCCAACTTTTTCCTAACCCAACAACAACTTTCCATATATAAATCTTTACCTCCGGACCATTCCGGAACTCCTCGTGACGTCCGGGATCTCATCCGGACTCAACAACATTCGGTAACCATATACAAACTTCCTTTATAACCCTAGCGCCATCGAACCTTATGTGTAGACCCTACGGGTTCGGGAATCATGCGAGACATGACCGAGACGTTCTCCCATCAATAACCAACAGCGGGATCTGGATACCCATGTTGGCTCCCACATGTTCCACGATGATCTCATCGGATGAACCACGATGTCAAGGACTCAATCGATCCCGTATACAATTCCCTTTGTCTAGCGGTATTGTACTTGCCCGAGATTCGATCGTCGGTATCCCGATACCTTGTTCAATCTCGCTTCCGCAAGTCTCTTTACTCGTTCCGTAACACATCATCCCGTGATCAACCCCTTGGTCACATTGTGCACATAATGATGATGTCCTACCGAGTGGGCCCAGAGATACCTCTCCGTTTACGGAGTGACAAATCCCAGCTTGATTCGTGCCAACCCAATGCACACTTTCGGAGATACCGTAATGCACCTTTATAGCCACCCGATTCGCCAGACGTTTGGTACACCCAAAGCATTCCTACGGTATCCGGGAGTTGCACAATCTCATGGTCTAAGGAAAAGATACTTGACATTAGAAAAGCTTTAGCATACGAACTACGATCTTTGTGCTAGGCTTAGGATTGGGTCTTGTCCATCACATCATTCTCCTAATGATGTGATTCCGTTATCAATGACATCCAATGTCCATGGTCAGGAAACCGTAACCATCTATTGATTTACGAGCTAGTCAACTAGAGGCTTACTAGGGACATGGTGTTGTCTATGTACCCACACATGTATCTGAGTTTCCTATCGATACAATTATAGCATGGATAATAAACGATTATCATGAACAAGGAAATATAATAATAACTAATTTATTATTGCCTCTAGGGCATATTTCCAACAGAGAAGGTCTTGGAGGAGCCGCTGGCCGCCAGCAACGAGGGCCCCGCCCAGCTACTTCCTTATCTGGTTGATGCGCTTGAGGACGTCGTGGTCATGTCGGCCCCATGGCGGCGGGGAAGCCCACGTTCTTTCCTCACCATGACGCTGCGTCTTGACCACCTCCATCTTGGCGATCCAAATTACCGCCTTGGCGAAATGCTGGAGCTCATGGACGACGAGCATCTGCTTGGCCAAGCAAATTAGCAACCGCGGAAGATGGAGGCCCTGCTTGAGAAGTTTCGTGCCTTCGACCGGTGGTGCTACTGATCCCTTCACTCCGGCAGGCGGTGCAGGTGAAGGCGACGCCACCAAGGAAGGCATCCCTTGCAGGCGACAGCGGTGTCCAAGGATGACTTGCTTGCGGCTCTTTTCCTGTTTGAACTCCAGCAACATGTACCGTGCCTCGTGGATGCGTTTAAACTTGTGTTTGGTATTGGAGAACAATATGTTTTGTAATATTTGCTTTGAAAATTTACGATTTCCTTCCCATTTGCTTTACGTTCTACATCGGCAGAGCCCGACCCCGCGCATACCTCAGCCGCCGTTGGGTCGTCCGGATCACCAGGACGAGACCAAGGAGTGAGGGGCTACGTGGCCAGTTAAGCTCCTGAGTCGCGATGCTCAGGAGACCCCCTTGACGTGCAAACAACTTACGGGAAGGAGATGCAGGGGTAGGTCTAGCGTTCTACGTCGGCAAAGCCCGACCCCGTGCATACCTCAACCGCCGTTGGGTCGTTTGGATCACCAGGACGAGACCAAGGAGTGAGGGGCTACGTGGCTAGTTAGGCTCCTGAGTCGCGATGCTCAAGAGTCCCCCTTGACGCTCAAATGACCCTCCTACCTTTGCCCTCGCCAAGGCTCGGCTCGAGAGGGGCGCGCGACGACCAGGTCCGGGGGACCTGGCTGGGTGGTGTACGCTTGGGCGTGACCTGAGCGCAGCCCCCTCGCGCGATTCTCCTGAGGGGAGGTGTTGCGATGAGGCCAGACACTGAGCTCGAGGGCTCCCTGAGGTTGATCTGCCGTGAGGCCGCCTCGATTTTATCACCGGTAGCATGAGCATGGCGCTCAAGCACTTGCAGGCATAGCCGCTCCTCGGCGGTGTCGGCGGCCAACAGCGAGCATGGTGCTTCCAGTGCGTGGGAGGGGACTCCCATCGCGGAGAGCCCCGGCGTCTGACCCATACGACACGTGGCTTGCACGGCAGGCTAGACGAGTGTGTCTCGGCACTTTCGTGAGCAGTAGCAGGACTCACGAGGCCCCACCTCAAGGCGGGTTGCACCTGGTCTTGACTCTTGATGGCTGCGGTGGTCCTGCGAGATGGTGAGACAATCTGCACCGAGTGAATGTCCCGAGGCTATCGCATGAGAAGGCCAAGAACCAACAACCCCTGGAGGTGACGTGAATGGGGCCGGCCCGCCAGACAGAGCTCAGCCGTTGGATTTATTGACGCTGTAGGGACGGGCCCGAGCACAGACGCCGTGCCTAGCCTTCTTATGCAAAGGATCCTGAAGAAGGACGATCGGCGCGCGGCTCCCATGGCGGGTGACAATCAAGCAGGTAGTAACCATAGATAAATTATGCATGGAAAGCGAACGAGATTAGGTAAAGGCAAGAACGATACATGCCACTGGGCCGGACCCGAGCGGCTTGGGGATGGTGCAGCCCGAGGGGCACCCCCAGCAGAGTAAGCTAAAGACATAAAAGGATACATGTCGCAGGGATAGACCCACGCGGCCTGGGAATGATGCAACTCGAGGGGCACTCCTAGCTAAATAAACTTGAAAAATGTCACCCGGTTCTGTTGTTGAAGGGATGTTGGGGCAGCTAAAGATGCGTGGTGAAGGGGTTGCTCCTCACGAGCCACTGGGACCCTGAGCCTCGGGAGGCTCTGGGGGTCTAGGAGGTTCCTTGAGGACCGTCTCCATCTCCGTCAGGACTGCGTGATGCCTGGCCTCCTGAGCCGCCAGGATGCCCCGCAGGTTGAGCTGGAAGGCGGACGCCACGCTCGGCAGGCCAAATGGCATGCGAACATAGCTGTGAGGTGGGCCCTCGCAGCGTCCCACGCCCGAAGGCCAGAAGAGTTCCTGAGATACGGCCCTGTTGAGCCCTGGGATGTCGAGCAGATGCGCAGCCCGCCATCCTCGCCTAGATGGGGAGTTGCGAACTCGGGCGCCGGGCGCCTCGCTTTGGTGTCCTCCCCGAGAAAGGTGTTGCGGCCACGCCTCACGTGGTGCCCGAGTGCCTCCCTTGTGATGTTGGCAGGTCTCGAGGCCCTCCAAGAAAGCCCCCGAGCCTGCCCGGAGGGCGCCGGCCTTTCCTATCGAGGAGGAGGCGCCCAGCGCGGGCGCCGATCCTAACGTGGCTCCACTTGAGGCGCCGCCCTCGAGGCCTCGCGCGAGTAGCTCCTTCTTCTTCTTGGGGCGACCTCAGAGGGTATCTTGTTGCATCGCCGGGTCTTCGATTGATCTTTGCTTGGAAGGCGCGCCGAGGGAGCACACCGCGCTCTTTCTTCGCGAGGGATCGTGATGATCCCGCCGCTCCTCGACATCTTGAGGACGCGTAGCCGTGGTGTGTCCTTGCCATGAACTTGGCGGGGCGGATACCCGAGGATGGCGTTGTACTGGCGCATTTAATGTGGGAGACGTCGAAGTCGATGAGCTCGGTCTTGGTAGTTATCGCTACCGTCTGAAGGTGACAGGAGGCGGACCCGCCCTATCGGGGTGGTGGAGCCGTAGGTTACTCCGAGAAAGGCTTGGTAGGTCAAGGTGATCGTATGGCACTTGAAGGTCGTCGAACATCTCGACGGACAAGACGTTAAGCCTGCTTACTGCCGTCGATGAGGTCTTGGTGACTTGCACATTGTTGATGACGGGCGAGCAAAGCATCGAGGGCGCCAACGGTGGCAGCGCAAGACTTGAGTTAGTCTCACGAATTGAAAGTGATTACGCACTTGGACCACTCGAGGCGCGCGCGGCCTCGAGCTTGGGAGGACTGCGTTCACCTCGGGAGCAAACTGCTTGAAGATGCGCTGAGAGGCTGGGGCCTGAGCTCCGCCCAAGATGCAGGCGATAGCGCGCGGCTCTTGGAAGCCCCCAACCCCCTCGTCCTGATGGTGGTCGTTGTTCCTTCTTGGTGATGGAGGCAGCGGAGGAAGGCCAGTGTTGCCCTGGGGGCGGTCCTCGCGAGGCTGATCCCTCTAGGCGCCCTCGCGAGGTTGGTCTGGCCAGCGGTCCTCACGATGTCGGTCGCGCCACTCCTGGCGGGGGCCGCGGTCGTCCCAGCGTCCTCCGCCACGTCCTCCGCATCGGTCGTAGCCCCGGTGGTTGCGTTCGGGGCATCGACCGAGGCGTCCGTCTCGAATGGCCCTGAGCTCTTGGCAGTCGTTAGTGTTGTGGTTGTGGACGTCGTGGAAGGCGCAGAACGGGCGACTGCTCTTGGACCACTCGGGAATGTCCCGACCGCGCTTCGTCTCCGGCTCAGATGCAAGCACGGCCACCCTCTTGCGCTTCACGTCCTTGGCCTTGGTCTTCTTCTCCTCGGGGTCGGCAGCTGGGAGCTCGAGGAGGGAAAGGCGCCCTTCCTCAGCTCTTGCGCACTTGGTCGCCAGGTTGAATAGCTCCAAGGTCGTGCACAGCTCCTCGTGGATGGCGAGCTACTCCTTTATCTTGACGTCGCGGACGCCATCAGAAAATGCAGAGATAATGGCCTCGTCCGTCACCTTGGGGATCTTGAGGCGAACGTTGTTGAAGCGCTGGATGTACTTTTGCAGGGTCTCTCCTGGCTGCTGCTTGATGCGGCGCTAGTCACCCGCGGCCGGAGGGCGATCGCGAATGCCTCGGAAGTTAGCGGCAAGCGGTCGCGCATTTCGTTCGGGAGGAGATGGAGCCTAGGGGCGGGTTTAGGAGCCACGGCGTCGCCATCCTTGAGAGCCATGGGGAACGATTCGCCATGACTTTTTCGTCGCCGTTAGCGCCTCGATGCTAAGCTCAGAGCCGCAGGAACTCCGCGGGTCGGGGTGCCGTCGTGGCGAGGCGGTGTCCGCTTGAACTTGCCGCCATGCGGCGCTACATAGCTCAGAGTGAAGGCATGGCGACTGCGGTGGCCACCGGGACCCGCGTGGAGGTGGAGCTTGACCTTGGTGTCCCCTGCCGCCACGGCGAGTGGTAATGGTCCCGCCATGACAAGCGATCTGGACGTGGCGATCTTTGGGGCGGCGGAGCGTTTTCTTGCGGTCGAGGAACTTCTTGGCGGCTTCCTTCTTCTGCTGGGCGCCGTTGTGATGGAGTCACGCCGGGGGGCAGACGTCTCAGCGCCAGGGGCCGCCTTGGTGTAGAGGTGGTGGGGGCGCTCCGTGAGCCACGCCGCCTGCAACAAGTGGCGGAGGCGGCGGTGAGAGGGATGGCGTAGGGGAGCCCCCTGCGGCGCTGACGAGCTCGGCGATGCGCTCCAACCAATCCTCGTAGAGGTCGTCGACGAGGCGGTAGCGCAGGAGCTCGCGTGCCATGAGCAGCGCAGCCTGCGCATCCGTGGGAGCACGACGAGTGTGAGAGACAATGGCCGTCCGGTCGGCGACGGCGGTGGCGGTCTGGCCGTCTCGCCCGACCGAGGGGTGCGGCGAGGATGCTTGGTAAATTGCTTCCAGCCGGGCGGTGGCGGCGTTAGCGGCAGTGATGGGGAGCGGCGGGAGGCCCGGCCGACGGAGCGGTCTCGAGCGACGCGGGCGGCGGCGGGCGGCCTGACGCCGCCAGGCTCGACGAAAGGCGTCCGCCATGGATGCGACGGAGCGATGGGGCGTGGATCGGCGGACGGAAGCTTCGACGCACTTTACCGGGCGCACAAATGTCGATTGGGTTAAACAAAACCCTTGAGGTTCGAACACTGGGGTGCGCACGAAGATCTCCCCCTGCCTAATCACGCCCTCAGCCTCATCGCGATCTCAAGGCCTAGCTCAACGAACTCGCAACACAAAAGACACGAGGTTTATACTGGTTCGGGCCACCGTTGTGGTGTAATAGCCTACTCCAGTGTGGTGTGGTGGATTTCCTCTTGGGCTGATGATGAACAGTACAAGGGAAGAATAGCCTCCCGAGGAGAGGTGTTCTTGTGCTTGGTGAGTGTGAGGATGGTGTGAACCAGTTCAGGCTCCCCCCTCCTATGGTGGTGGCTAGTCCTATTTATAGAGGCCTGGTCCTTTTCCCAAATATTGAGCGGGAAGAGAGCCAACAACGGCCAAATTCGAAGGGAGACAACTAGTACAAGTTATCCTAACTAAAGGTGGTCTTCGCCTGCCAAAGGCTCTCGTGGTGACGCCGTTTGGGCCACGGTGACCTCCATCCTGTCGTCCTGCTGGTCTTGGTCTCGTTGCACCAATATGGAAACCTTTGCATGATGCCTCGGGACTCCTCTTTGGCTTGCCCCTTTAGCACCAAAGAGGAACGAGGACACTTCTTGTGGCGGGCGCCTCACTGCTCCAATCGTCATGGCTTGCGTCACGGAACCTCGCGAGGTGCCCTTGCCTTGATCTCTCGCCCTCATGAGCCACTGGTGAGGCCGCTCCCGAGGAGGTCTTGATTCGTCGCCTCGCGAGGCTCAAACCCTCGATGGTCTTGAGTGTTTGTTGGTGAAGATGGGCCTTCTGAGGGCATTTGGCGAGTGAGCCACGCCGTGGGCCACAAAGTGTGCAAGTCTGGGGACCCCTGCCCCGTGACGCCGACAAAACTTCAAAAGAATTTGGGAATAGCTCCGGGAAAATTAGAAGAGTCAGGTAATATCCTGGAAAAAGACATGTGGGTTAGGGCCCACTTGAAAAGGGGGATTGCACCGGTTGAATTAAATGGCTTGAATGAGATAACAACCTCGAAATAACTTGAACGGATTAGGAATGAAAACACGAATCTCCTGAGATATCTTCAATACTCCAGAACAAAGAATGAGAAAACATTTGAAACGAGGAAAGGAATACGATCAACACTGAAAGCTTGAATTGAATCTACCGGAGAAGAAAAGAGAACACAGAATGATGCACCTATAGCTCCTGAGCATCTTCACAAGAAATCACCAGGCGAAACTTGAAACAAAAGACTGAATAGACTTCACATGAATAAGAGGATACTTGATTAATAATTCCGGCTCCATGAAGAGAAAGGGCGGGAGGGTGGGAAAACAAAGGCAACTTGGGTCGGATGAAACGAACATCGCTGAGAAAAAACTTAGAACTGATCTTGCGAATGTTGGAATGATCAGATGCACTTGAAGAGAAGCCCGCCGGTTGGAAAAGAATTGACATGACAACCTCAGTGATCAAGAAGGATTAGTATTCACATAGAAATATGAGAACATCGCTTAGAAAGGTATGGAATCAACACTTGACTTCGAAGCAACTTGAATACCACAACTCAAAAGCAAAACAAATGATTGAACGAATGAATTCCAAAGTTAGCATTACACAACCATTAAGGTGAGAAGCCACTTAGATAAAGGTTGATGAATGAAACAACAAGGTACGACTGGAACAAATAAGTGGTAAGGATTACCCAATCACATACCAAATATATGCGGGAAAAATAAATAAAGCTACTTGAATTCCCACCTATAAACTCCCGAAACTTTCTAGTTATGCAATCTGGTGTTGGGGATATAGGGGAAGCAATATATCTCACCCAACTAAACAATCCCTACATCCAGCTGTATCCATCCGTCAACACATAACCAAGAAAACTCCGAAAATCATGTACCTCAACCTTCGAAAAGCATCCATTATACGAGCTATGGCAATACTCCCGAACTCCCTCCCCGGTACTGAGTGGCGTCGAGGTTATCTCACCACTAACTGCATAAAAGAGATTTTTGATGTCGGCGAACTCAGGTATTCAAGAACTGCAACGATAAAATTGTGACGACAACACCTTGGAGCTCAACTCCCCGCGACACTGCCACAACCCCTAAATGTATCCTCACAATCGCAACGTAACCGGAACTATCAAGGAGAAGCGCAACCGGAAAGAAGGAAACATCATGGTAAACAACCATCACATCAACATGGCATGATGCATAATCAAGTATGATGCATGTCCGGTTTAATGAGGCATGCATGGCAAAAATGCACAAACAATATTACAAATTAAGTGGAGCTCAATATGCAACGAGTTGCATATTGACAAAACACCACATCTATTATTTAGTTCTCTCTCGGTTATGTACCCAACAATATTAAATGTTATTAAACATGGCAATGGGTGAAGCATATGAAAACTACCTATCTAGGCAACTTTAAATGAGGCCGGAACAACAAACAAAAATTCCGGAAAATCCCCATGTGCATATTTTGAATTTGCTACTGTTCTGCACTAAACCATATTTTAATATTGTTAAACAGTAAAACAAAGTGCACCAAGTTAATCTATGCATTATTCCACCCCATTTACATATAAAGTTTATTAAATTCGGAGCTACAGTTAATTAGTTATGAAATAAATCATTTTAACATGGCATTTATGCAAATTAAATGCAAACAACATTTTAAACATTTTTAACATGGATAAAAGTTGCATATTATGAAACTAGATGAAATTCTAAGCATTTTACATATATAATTCATTTTAATCCAATGCACGGTTTATAAGTTATTATATGCATGAACATGGAGGGGTAATCTGTAAATATGCAGTTTTTCTCAAAATAGAGAAATTCGTCTCGTGAAAAAAACCGTGAGTTGAGCCGAATCAAGGGATGTCCTATCGCCGCATTATCGTAACGATCCTGACTTCGCATAGTCGGGTCGCTCACTGGACCTGCCCATGAAGAAAACGATCGGAAGCGAATCATACAATAGCTAAAAAATTTAACCGCCCTCAGCAAGGATCGAACACAAAATCTCAACCAGGAAACCACGAAATACTACCAGCTGAGCTACTATGGGTTATTGAACATAAGGCAACGTAAACCTTTAAGAAGCAATATACGCCCAGATCCGACATATTTTAAGAATTCCGTACGCTTCTTTTGAAAAAAAACTGAGTGTTTTAGGAAAGATAAACACATCTCAACTTTGTAAAAGAGTTTCTGACAAACGAAAATTTTCAAAAACAGGAACATTTCTGAATTTCAAATTTTTTTGGGAAATTGGATCATCCCTGAAATTCCCAAAAATATCATAATTTGTGAACAATTTATTGAATTGGTGAACAAATTTGGAGAACAGGAACATTTTCTAAAATTCCCACATTTTTTTGAATATGTGAACAAAATTGGAAAATGTGAAATTATTCTGAATTTGCAAACAAATTTTGAAAAAGGGAACCTTTTCTAAATTTTGTGAACAATTTTTTGACAGATGACCATTTACTGAACTGGTGCTTTTTTGGGAAAACAGGAACATTTTTTAAAATTCGCAGTTTTTTTGTTGAATATGTGAAGAAAATTGAAAATTGTGAAAGTTTTCTCATTTTGCAAACAAATTTGAAAACAGGAACATTTTTTAAATTTGTGAACAATTTTGGAAACAGGAACATTTTCTAAAATCTGCAGATTTTTTTGAATATGTGAACAAAACTGAAAAAACGTGAAAATTTCCTGAACTTGAAAACAAATTTTGAAAAAGGGAACATTTTTGGAATTTTGTGAACAATTTTTGAAAATGGGAACACTGTTATAAACTCCTGAGCAATTTCTAATTCGTGAACAAAATTTGAAAACATGAACATTTTTTGAATTCATGAACAAATTTGGAAATATGTATATTTTTTGAATTTTGAAACAATTTTGAAAACATGAACATACTTCTACAAAACCGAACATTTTTTAGTTTGTGAACAAAGTTTAAAAAGACAAACACTTTTTGAAATTTTGATTTTTTTTTCAAATAAGCAAACAATTATTGAGATTCTAAACCTTTATGAAATTTCTGAACAAAAAATTGAAAACAGGAACATTTTTTAAAAGATGTTAAAAAAAGTCTAAAATTTCCCTTTTGAAAAATTCTAAACATTCCTTGAAAATAGGAAAAAAATTCAAAAAGTAAAGGGCAAGAAGAAAGAAAATAGAAAAACACCGAAAAAAGAAACATATAAAAAGATAGAGAAAAAACAAGAAAAGGAAAGATTAATCGAAAAGAAAAGCTAAAAAATAAATACAAAAAGAAAAAACCGGTCCAGGAACCTTCTAGAAGGTTCCCAAAACCGGAAAAAACCGGCAAGAAACTTTCATAGAAGGTTCGCAAAACCAGTTGTTACGTTAACAGGCCGGCCCATCCTGAGCGCTCGTCGATCGCGCCTGTGCGAAACCCCGGCTGTTTGCCGCAGAGAGCGGCAAATAGGTTTTTCCGAAACTGGCTGGCCCAACAGAACATACAGAGGGCGGGGGCTGCTCACCATGGGCCATGGCCCAGTTCGACGGTGTGGTGAGGCCGGCAGGGGGAGGCTGGCGCGCTGGGCCTTGGCGCGGGATGCGGCCCACGTGGTCACCTCGCTCGCTCGACCAGGCAGCAGCGGGAGAAGCAGGGGCGCGGTCAACGCGCGAGGTCGGATCGGTAAGGCGCTCGTCGTCCTGCTCGTGCAGGAGGGAAGCAGGGAGGTGGCGCGGTGAGGGACTTGGCAAGGAGGGTTCCGCGCGCGGGAACGACGGAGTCAACGAGCACCGGCGAGCGGAACTTGGCGCTGGGGTCGTCCTCCTGGCTCCCCCGCTCGATGCAGGAACAGGCGTTGACGGGACTTGGGGCGCCGGCGACGGAGAAGCTCCAGGGCGGTGGCTTGGCTCGGGAACTGCGGGAATCAAGCGCGGATGAGGCTAGGAGGTGCGGGGATGGCGGATCCAGCAGCGATACGGCAACCCAGCGAGACCCAAGGCGAGGCAGGGGGTCGGCGGCCATGGGGTTTCCTGCCAGAGAAGCTAGAGCAGAGGGAGATGTGAGAGAGAGAAGCACAGGGAGGAAGGGAGATACATGGGAGGAGAGGAGCGGGACGAGGGCCGGATCCTGCTCTGCTGCTGCGGGCACGGGGACGAGGAGGAGGGAGCTCATGCTCCTGCAGGGGAACACGGGGAAAAGAGAGAGGTTAGAGCAGAGGGAGAAGAAGAACCGGAGGAAGGAGGGCGCGAGGGGCCAGGCCTGTATCCGTGTACGAGGCGCGGCTGGAAGTCACGGCCAACGACGACGCAAGGCAGGGGACTCCGGGCGGCTGCTGCTCGCCGGCAACAGCGGGGTCGGTTGGCCTCGGGCACAAACTCTTGCTCGATCCAACCGAGAGGAGGACGGGCAGGGACGAGGGTTGCGGGGGAAGCTGGTTGTGGTGGAGTGGATTGATGGGATGCATGGGACGGGGAGGTCGGGCAGAGGAGTGGCGGCTGCGGGAAATCAAGGAGAAGCTGGAGGCTGGTAGGTTGGGGATGGATCCTGAGGGGATTTGGTGGGGAGTGCGGCGGCGGGATGGATCCCTAGAAATTAGGGATTTGGTCTAGAGTTAGGCTAATATATATAGCGAGTGGATTGGGTTAGGGGTATTTGGATCAGCTAATTTAAATTGGATGGTTGAGATAAAATGCGAGGGGAGTCCAAATAAGAAATCGGAGATGTTTTAGGGATAATCCGAAACCAACGATGATGACTGAGCGGGTCGGGTTCGAGGAAGTTTCGGACGTGTGCGAGGGGGGGGGGGGGGGGGTTCTGAGAATTGTGTAGAGAGGGTCAAACGGTTGGATGGCAACAGAACGGTTGGTCTGCGAAAGATCGACAGAGGCAATGAAGAAGCGGCAACTACGAACGACTACGAGTTTTATGGAAACATGCAGATGCAATGCGTATGATGAAATGATGAATGCAACAAACAAATAATAAATCAAATGGCAACAACGAAAACATGGATGGCGTCTGGAGCGCCGGTCTTGGGGCGTCACACTAGATCCGCGGGGAGGAGATAACCCTGCGCCTGGAGCTTGGTTAGCTGGGCGTGGGATACAGAGCAGCTCTCCCAATCGCCTTTTTGAGGGCCGTGGGGGCGGGAGGAAGAACTAGGAGTGCTGGCCATGATTGCGTGGTTTCTTGAGGCAAGATTGGAGGATTTTCGTCTGGTATGGAACAGCGTCTAAGATCTAATCTCCTTAAATAGGCACCTTCCGTACGATGTCAAGGGGTTATTTGCAAAAGTGCTTGGACCCTTCGTATTCGTTTTCCACGTGGAAGCTGAGGCGACAGAGGCACGGAATCCGAAGGGTATAGCATTTAATGTAAACCGAGCTGTTCGAAGAATTCACCTTACCAAGATCAGAGATGTAAAAGCCGAATACAGTCCTTTGGCTCAGATGCTTTCAAACACTCGGAGGAGGAACCCGCCTTGCAATGCCAAAAATAATGTGCGCACCGGATACATCATCATTGAAGACTGGTTCGGGGGCTACTGAGGGAGTCCTGTATTAGGGGGTCCTCGGGCGTTCGGGCTATGGGACATGGGCCTGACTCATGGGCCGTGAAGATACAAGATGGAAGGCTCTCCCCCGTGTCCGGATGGGACTCTCCTTGGCGTGGAAGGCAAGCTTGGCATGCGGATATGAAGATTCCTTTCTCTGTAAACCGACTCTGTACAACCCTAGCCCCCTCCGGTGTCTATATAAACCGGAGGGTTTAGTCCGTAGAGGCAATCATAATCATATAGGCTAGACATCTAGGGTTTAGCCATCACGATCTCGAGGTAGATCAACGCTTGTAACCCCTATACTCATCAAAGTCAATCAAGCAGAAAGTAGGGTATTACCTCCATCGAGATGGCCCGAACTTGAGTAAACATTGTGTCCCCTGCCTCCTGCTACCTTTGATCCTTAGACGCACAGTTCGGGACCCCCTACCCGAGATCTGCCGATTTTGACACTGACAGCGGCCTCTCTTGCGGACGCGTTTAGTCCTCGAGGTCATCTGCTCGATTGATGATGGTAATGCAGTTGTCGTGGCTACCGGCGGGAGGGGGGGAGGAGGAAGATCCGAGGCGGCGAAAGACAGTCTGGAGGCCGGATCCCTGCTGTGGTGGACCATTCTGTCATTGGAGCAGCTGAGCTGGGGTGGACGACGGTGCAGCAGGAGCGGGACAAACCACACAAGGTTTTCTTTGACAACCATCTCTAAGAGAAGTAATTCTGTAAGGGCTCGTTTGAATTGGAGGATTCTAACAACGCCTGGATAGGAAAAATACACAGTAATAGAATAGGAATGCACGTGCAAAACAGAGAATTTAAAAACACATGATTTCTACCAATCTGGGTGTTTGGTTCACAAGAATTGGAATATCAAAGGATACAAAGAAGCATGGTGAGATTAAGTCAAACCACAAGAAAACGTACGGTTATAATGCTATTATGCTACTATCTCTTAGTCTTGTGCTTCATGAATAGGAATTTGAAAAGGAGGACAAGTGGATATTAAAATTCCTACGATTTTTCTTTCAAGGAGACACTAAAGGAACAAATCCTACAGTTTTTATTTGCTCCATTCCTTTGAACCAAATGCATGAATAGTAGTACGATACGAAACTTTCCAATTCCTATGTTTTTCCTTCACTTTTCCTTTCAAGCACTGGCGATTCTAGTAAGCAAGCTTGAGCAAGGACAGGCCTAGACTCAAATAATGTTTTTGTGCTACTTCTACTACTTTGGACCCCGTCCACTGCCCTACTAGCTCAACTCCCAGGCCCATCTACAAATGCACAGCTCAAACGCGCAGAGATAAATAATGATGGCGTTAGAGAGAGTCCATCACGGATAGCTAAGTTGCCTGGTAACTCACTGCTTGTCATATAGTAGGAGAAACTAATTGTATTTCACGTTACTACGTGTGCTTAGTGGACAATATATATAACATGTAGAGTAAAAAAGTGATGCAACAAGTGTACAACCTCTTTGGCGAAGCCATGTCGATCTCAGCGTGATTGGGTTGGTCGGTGAGGATGCTCCGGCTGATTTGGCTGTCGGAGGAGGGGAAGAAGATCTTAGGCATCTAGAGATGGAGCCTGGGGTACTGCTTCACTGTGATGGAGGGTTTCGTCATTGGAGCAGCTCCGGTGAGTTGTACGACGGCGAGGCTGAAGCAGGACAAGAGAGACAGCGTTAACCTGAGTGGAATTCTAATAGCATCTCCAATAGATGATGTAAAATATATAACCACAAAGTGCTAGATGTAAAATACATCAGCCGCTCATCTCTGAACTTAACCATCGAAACTGAAAATTTAACTGTCGAAACTAAATTTTGCTGTCGAAACTGAATTTTACTGTCAAAACTGAATGCACTAGTAGCAGAAAAGAAGTAGCAGCAGCAGTAGCGCCTGGAGCAACAGCGTGTGCGAGAGCCGGGGCAGCTGGTCGTGTAGCACCATCTCGGGTAGCAGTTGTAGGGGCTCGAGCGAGCAGCGAGATCTGCTTGCTTCGTCAGGCAAAGAAGACAAGCACAAGAATAGAGCAGCAGTGCAAGCAAGAGAGAGAGCAGCAGTGCAAGCAAGAGAGAGAGCAGCAGCGCAAGCAAGGAGAGCAGCAGCGCGAGCAAGAGCAAGAGCAAGAGCAGACCAGGTAGGGGACCGAGAGCAAGAGCAGAGTAGCAGCGCAAGCGAGAGCCAAAGCAGCAGAAGCTCCTACTGATGTAGACGTCGTCACCGAGGGAGCGAAACCGTGGAGGAAGTGGCCAGCGACGCCGCCATGGATGGAGCCGCACCATGTCGGCTCGGGACCGAGCGCCGGCAGCACCGTCAGATCGAATCAAGAAGAAAATGCGGCGATTAATGTAGAACCTCTTTGGTGGTGCCGATTAGGCCTCACATTCATTCAAGGAATCAGTGATGATGTTGCTCTTTCGGTGGTGCAGGTGAAGACGGTGGTGCGGGAATGGAGGTGGCGCGAAAGATGAGGGGAATGTCGGGGTAGCTCCTTGGAGGTGGAGGACGGGGTGGCTGAACCGGCGGGACGACGAATCCTCATCCGGTGCGGTGGATGAGGGACTCATACATCTCCAACGTATCTATAATTTTTGATTGTTCCATGTTATTATATTATCTGTTTTGGATGTTTTATATGCATTAATATTGCTATTTTATATTATTTTTGGGACTAACCTATTAACCTAGAGCCCAGTGCCAGCTCCTGGTTTTTTTTCATGTTTTTGAGTTTCGCAGAAAAGGAATACCAAACGGAGTCCAAACGGAATAAAACCTTCGCGATGATTTTTCTTGGACTAGAAGACAACCAGAAGACTTAGAGATGAAGTCAGAAGAGCCACGAGGCGGCCACAAGGACAGAGGGCGCGCCCAGGGGGTAGGGCGCGCCCCCACCCTCGTGAGCCCCTCGTGCACTCCCTGACCTATTCTTGCGCCTATATATTCCCATATATCCCCAAACCAACAGAGGCATCCATGAAAACACTTTTCCACCGCTGCAACCTTCTGTTCCCGTGAGATCCCATCTAGGGACCTTTTTGGCACCCTGCGAGAGGGGGATTCGATCACGAAGGGCTTCTACATCAACTCTATTGCCCTTCCGATGAAGCGTGAGTAGTTTACCACAGACCTACGGGTCCATAGATAGAAGCTAGATGGCTTCTTCTCTCTTTTTGATTCTCAATACCATGTTCTCCTTGATGTTCTTGGAGATTTATTCGATGTAATACTATTTTGGAGTGTGTTTGTCGAGATTCGATGAATTGTGGATTTATGATCAGCTTATCTATGAATATTATTTGAATCTTCTCTGAATTCTTTTATGCATGATTTGATATCTTTGTAATTCTCTTCTAACTATCGGTTTGGTTTGGCCAACTAGATTGGTTTTTCTTGAAATGGGAGAAGTGCTTAGATTTGGGTTCAATCTTGCGGTGTCCTTTCCAAGTGACAGCAGGGGCAGCAAGGCACGTATTGCATTATTGCCATCGAGGATAAAAAGATGGGGTTTTCATCATACTGCTTGAGTTAATTCCTCTACATCATGTCATCTTGCTTAATGCGTTACTCCGTTCTTTACGAACTTAATACTCTAGATGCATGCTGGATAGCGGTCGATGTGTGGAGTAATAGTAGTAGATGTAGAATCGTTTCGGTCTACTTGACATGGACATGATGCCTATATTCATGATCATTGCCTTAGATATCGTCATAACTTTGTGCTTTTCTATCAATTGCTCGA
The DNA here is from genome assembly GCA_021605205.1 of Aegilops longissima. Classification (NCBI taxonomy): domain Eukaryota; kingdom Viridiplantae; phylum Streptophyta; class Magnoliopsida; order Poales; family Poaceae; genus Aegilops; species Aegilops longissima. Next base: position 382,174,514 of record CM038682.1, on the reverse strand, counting down.
CAGTAATTTGTTCACCCACCGTAATATTTTCTATCTTGAGAGAAGCCTCTAGTGAAACCTATGGCCCCCGGGTCTATTTTACATCATATAAGTTTTTGATCTACTATTTTGCAATCTTTTGCTTTCCAAACTATAAAATAAAAATACCAAAATATTTACTTTACCGTTTATCTATCTCTATCAGATCTCACTTCTGCAAGTAACCATGAAGGGATTGACAACCCCTTTATCGCGTTTGAAAGGATCGATATAGTTGACTAGAGGGGGGGGGGGTGAATAGGCAACTAACAATTTTTAAGCTTTTCTTTACCAATTTAAACTATGCAATAATAAAGGTTGTCTAGATGTGCAACTAGGTGAACAACCTATATGATGCAATCAACACAAGCACAAGAGCAAGCAAAGATAGAAACACAAATAAGCTTGCACAAGTAAAGGGATAAGATAACCAAGAGTGGAGCCGGTGGAGACGAGGATGTGTTACCGAAGTTCCTTCCTTTTGAGGGGAAGTACGTCTCCGTTAGAGCGGTGTGGAGGCACAATGCTCCCCAAGAAGCCACTAGGGCCACCGTAATCTCCTCACGCCCTCGCACAATGCAAGAGCCATGATTCCACTATTGGTGCCCTTGAAGGCGGCAACCGAACCTTTACAAACAAGGTTGGGGCAATCTCCACAACTTAATTGGAGGCTCCCAACAACACCACGAAGCTTCACCACAATGGAATATGGCTCCACGGTGACCTCAACCGTCTAGGGTGCTCAAACACCCAAGAGTGACAAGATCCGCAAGGGATAAGTGGGGGGAATCAAAAGTCTCTTGGTGGAAGTGTAGATCGGGCCCTTGTCACCCAATCCTGAGCAAATCAACAAGTTTGATTGGCTAGGGAGAGAGATCGGGCCAAAATGGAGCTTGGAGCAACAATGGAGCTTAGAGATGGAAGAGGTGGTCAACTAGAGGTAGGAGACACGCCTTTTATACTCGGGGGAAAGATCCAACCGTTATCCTCTAGTTCAGCCCGCGACACGCGGTACTACCGCTCCGAAAGCGCGGTACTACCGCGCGGCCATGCGGTACTACCGTGGAAGGCCACGGTACTACCGCGCACCCTTGTGGTACTACCGCAAGGCAGGTAAGCCACAGCCTACGAAGAGCGCGGATGAAATAAATTACATCCGTGCCTACTTCCGCTAAAAAAGAAACGGTGCGAAAACCCGACGTGGTACTACCACGCCCGAGGTGCGGTACTACCGTGGAGGCGCGGATGTAAAAAATTACATCCGCTCCTACTACCGCGACGCAACGGTCCTGGGCATGAGGGCCACGGTACTACGGCTCCAAGAGAGCGGTACTACCGCGCAAGACGTGCGGTACTACCGTGTGGGAGCGGATGTAAAAAATTACATCCGCGCCTACTACCGTACCGGAGCAGCACAAGGCCTAGGAGTTGCGGTACTACGGCTCCTGGGGAGAGGTACTACCGTGACCCCCAGCGGTACTACCGCTGGTGCTTGCGGTACTACCGCTCCCTAGAGCAGTACTACCGCAAGAACAACAGTAGCCGTTGGATTTATGCACAACTATGACAACGGGAAGATGCTCCAAAGTGCAAGGAAAGGAAGGACAAGTGTACATGTTGATTCCACCCAAACCTTTCCGACGCGGACCCCCTCTTAATAGTATGGCTCTCCTACGACTCAAATCCACCAAAAAGAAACGTAGAACGACGCTGTCTTCAATAGTCTCCGAGGGGCACCGAATCGTCTCGTGCCTAGTGATGAAGCATCTGAGAAACTCAAGGCATACGATTAGTCCGCAAAAGTATCGTCATCAATCACCAAAACACTTAAGGGATAAATATGCCCTTACAATCTCCCCCTTTTTGGTGGATTGATGACAATACGGGATTTGCACAAAGATACGATAAAATAGAGCAAGGGCAAACCCCTCCTCTCCAAAATATAGACGGGCTCCCCCTAGATGTGTGCACTCTGGATGAATGCTTTGGACTGCATAGCACACATACTAGGATCACCACTCCCCCTATATTTTAGAGACAAAGGCACGAAGATTAACATCTAAGCAACATATAGCACAATATAACACAAGCTCGCTAAGATAGATAGAGTGCATATGTCTTACACCATATGAAGGAAAAGCAACTAAAACGAGGTTCAAACGAAGTTCAACCGAGAAAGCAATAAACACACCAAACACGAACACGACACACGACTCGCAAATCCCTACACTCTCTCCCCCTTTGGCATCGAGGCGCCAAAAGGTAGAGAGGACACCTACACTGGCGGTGGCTCAAGCAGCAGGAACTCATCCCAACCCTCTCTGTTAGACTCCTCGGCAGCTGGGATGGACTCCTGGACGTCCTCCTCAGAATCAGTCCACATGTAGCCTTGCTTCTCCATCCACTCGGCCTCTGGGTGATGCGCCTCGAGACCCACAGACACATCCTCACCATATAGCTGCAAGATCTTCTGTCCCCAAATGACGACTCTCCTTGGGCGCCACGTGAGTCTTGTAACGCCCCTTGGCTTGCATGCGAAAAGAGTCTTCATCTTGTCCTTGACTTCTTGGCCCATGAAGGCATAGAGGAGCTCTGGGAAGGCCTAGCAGATGGCCCTCGGCAACATTCTCGCGCCCGACATCCTCCTCAACAACAGAGCCCTAGCAGCAGACGCCTCGGCACGAGTAGTAGTGTTGGCCCAGTTGGGTTTGACACGCAGAGAGATGGGATCATGGCGAATCCAGTCGAGGCAAGGAACTCCTCACCGGGAACATCTTCTCCCAAGTCCTCGAGATCGTGAGAAACAGATGGGGCCCGTGAATGGGCACTGCGGTTGAACACATGAAACCGAAGCTCACACCACATGATGTGTGAGACATCAAGTGGCTGAGTCTGAGACAAACGAGCCTCCTCAGATGAGCATCATATCCACCATATAGGCATGAACCTTGTCCTTGTCACCAATGCAAGGGAACAAAGAGTTGCGGAAGATGCGGTACATGATATCCGAAAAGAGTTGAGCACCAACCCTATCTTGCCACTTGGGCGTCTTCTCAACATAGTACGTGCAAGCTTGTCCTTGTTGGCAGAATCGAGTTGGCATGGGGCGAACACCCACGGAGTGTCGAGCCCGTCATCGTACACTGGAGCAAATCCATGAACTCCTTCCGGTAGCAGTCGACTTCGCCATTGGACATCCAGTCATCCTCCTCTCCTCATCGGGGTGAAAGTAAACCGAGGCAAAGAACTGACAGATAAGCTCAGGATCATAGTCAAGGTGAAAGGATATCACATGCTCAATGCCAAACTGCTCCACCAAGTCCAGAGCCTCTCCAAAGTAGGCACGAAACTTTTCCTTCCTCAAGTGATGCACGTCAATCCATTTCACATCGAGAAAATTCCTTATTTGACACTGTCTTAAAATCTGGTTCCTTATTTGACACTGGAAAAGTTTTTCTTCCCTATTTGACACTAATCCTAAATTTTATTCCCTATACGACATTTCCGTCAATTTTGAGCCTAAATGACACCTGAAAAGACGATTTTGCCCCTCATGCGGTATGTGTGTCCGCGCGTGTGTGTCTGTGTTGCGTGTGTTGGTGCAGCACACATGTGTCTTCTTGTTGCATGTGTGTGTGCATGTGTGCTGCTGCGTGTGTGTTTGCTCTGCATGTGTACGTGCGCGCGCGTGTGTGTGCGCTGTTGTGTGTCTATGTGTTGCGTGCGTGTGTGCTGCTGCTGCTTGCGTGTGTATGTGTGTGTGTACTGCGTGCGTGTGTGTGCGCGTGCATGTGTGTTGCTGCGTGTGTGTGTGCACGCGCGCGTGCGTGTTGTTGCGTGTGTGCGCGTGCGTGTGTGTTGGTGCATGTGTATGTGTTGCTGCGTGTGTGCTCCTGCCCTCGCACTAATGTTGCGTGTGTGCGCTATTGCCCCCACACACATACCGCATGAGGGGCAAAAGAGTCTTTTCAGGTGTCATTTAGGCTCAAAATGGACGGAAATGTCATATAGGGAATAAAATTTAGAGCTTGTGTCAAATAGGGAAGGAAAACTTTTCCAGTGTCAAATAAGGAAGCATATTTTAAGATGGTGTCAAATAAGGAATTTTCTCTTTCACATCCACATAGGTATTCTGCTTGTTCTTGATGACATCCAGATAGATGTTGGTTTGTTGCTTGTTCCAAAACAGCTCACAACCCCTGATAGAGGAACGAGGGGTCACGTACGGGTGAATCTGCCTAAGACGGACGTAGTCAGATTGGGGCATCTCATCCATGCCCTTCGCGGGCTCCTTGAACTTGCTAGCAGTAGTCTTGACATTGCGCTTGGGGCGAGGAGCCCTGCAGTGCGTCACACAGGTTCTTGTGACGCTTGGAGCCGTGTCACGACCGGGATTGGAACAGCGAGAGCCACCACCGAGACACACACGCAAAACACCAACGAACGAAGAGGATCAATGCAAATACCACAACAAAGCACAAGAAACACATAGGAAATATCGTGAAGGTTGGCGGCGATAGATGTGAGCCACGGTAATCTTGCCGATGTCTCGTGGTACTAAAGATTAATCTTGCTCCAAGTCGCGGTAGTACTGCGCGAGGTCACGATAATACCGTGGTTGGAGTAGTAGTAAAGTTTTAGTGCCAGCGGCTCTGTGTAGTACTGCCGCGAGGGGCGGTAGTACCATGCAAGCGGTAGTACCGCGCCCGACGGGCGATAGTACTCGTCGTCGTCGATCCGAACGGCGATTCGAATCTAAAAGACCAGCGAAACAACGGTAGTGCTACGATGATCAGATCTAGCGCAAGACAACAAAACAAGTATTATTCCTATGCAAGGCTACTCTCCTTCATCCTATTCTTGCAAAGAGAAAGCCTACGAATCTCTAGAACATCCAAGTATCCCCCAACAACCTAAAGACAAAGAACGCAATAAAACGAGAAAGGTTTGGGGAAAACACAGGTCCATAGCAAGAGCACGTGGTGGGGAAGGATCCAGCCGGACGGAATCACGGAGGGCAGCGGAGGAGGAGATCCGGCGACGAACGCCGGCTCCTATCTTGAGCAGAGAGAGAGAGAGAGAGGAGACGTGGGAGGAACTGCGAATGGGTATGGGGAGTTAGAACTCCCCCTGCCCGTCCTTATCCCCACGCGCCTAAGACGGCGCGGTAGTACCGCAGTTCATCGCGGTAGTACCGCTCGGGCAAAAGTACCACACCGGAGCGGTAGTACCGCTCACCCAGCGGCGATAAAAATTACTGCAGCGTGGGGCGATAATACGTGCTCCCACACGCGGTAGTACCGTGGTTGGTCATGTAGTACCGTGAGCCGTCATGTAGTACCGTGAGCTCAAGACACCCCCGGTTTCAACACAAAAGAAAGGTCCTTGCACGGAAACTTTTCACACAAACGAAGCCACAAGCACACGCACAAACCAGAGACAGAAAGACAACAAGAGAACACCAAGCGACACAACCTCTCAAAAGGAGAGGGCGGTGGCCTAAGCCACCTATGTTTGAGTTAGATGGTATGGCACTGCGAAGAATTATCCTTGGGCCCATGACCAAAACTCGTCTTTGAAGCACAAGTACCATAAAAAATGGTTAATGTGAAAGAGTTGATCTATTTATGCATGATAGGGGGGAGGGAGAGTTCATTGAGAGAACAACACTCCCCCTTTGTCCATGCCTACACCTAAACTAGACAACAAGATGAGTGTGGTGGGGGGGGGGTGCACGGGTTCAAGTCACATTGCTCAAATCAATGATATTTAGCTCATGCCTTAACTCGCGAAATCTTGCTTCATCCAAGGGCTTCGTGAAAATATCTGCAAGGTTATCATGAGTGTTGACATACTTGAGCTCGATCTCCCCTCACCTAATGTGATCCCGTATGAAGTGATACCGAATCTCAATGTGCTTCGTCTTGAAGTGTTGCACCGGGTTGAGAGAAATCTTGATGGCACTTTCATTATCACACCAAAGAGGCACTTTGTCACAAATGACACCGTACTCCTTTAAAGTTTGCCTCATCCATAGGAGTTGAGCACAACAACTACCGCCGCCACATATTCCGCTTGATGGGCGAGAGAGACACACAACTTTGCTTCTTGGAAGACCAACTTACCAAAGAGCAACCAAGAAATTGGCACCCTCCGAAGTGGACTTCCTATCCACTTTGTCTCCGCCCAATCGAATCCGTAAATCCTTCAAGCTTGAAGTTTGCCCTCTTGGGTACCATAAGCCAAAGTTTGGGGTATGAGCCAAATATCAAAAGATTAAACTTGACCGCCACATAGTGGCTTTCCTTGATGCGGCTTGAAAGCGTGCACACATTCCCACACTCAACATGATATCCGGTCTAGATGCACAAAGGTAAAGCAAGGAGCCAATCATGGGCGATATACCTTTTGATCCACCGCTTTACCATTGGGATCAATGTCAAGTTGGCACTTGGTAGGCATTGGTGTAGTAGCCGCTTGACATCACTTAGCTTGAATCTTTTGAGCATGTCTTGAGTGTATTTGGCTTGGTTGATGAAGGTTCCTTCTCTTCTTTGTTTGATATCGAAACCAAGGAAGAACTTCAACTCTACCATAGAAGACATCTTGAACTTGGAGGTCATGAGGCGGCAAATTCCTCATTGAAAGCTTTGTTAGGGAACCAAAGATAATATCATCAACATATAGTTGGCATACAAACAACTCCCCATTGACCTTCTTAGTAAAAAGAGTGGGGTCGATTTGCCCCACTTCAAATCCACGATCTTGTAACAACTCGGTAAGGTGGTCATACCACGCACGTGGGGCTTGTTTAAGGCCATAGAGTGCCTTATCGAGTTGATACACATGATCCGGGAAGTAGGGGTCCTCGAACCGGGGGTTGCTGACATAGACCAACTCATTAATAGGACCATTAAGAAAAGCACTTTTCACATCCATTTGTTGCAACTTAAAGTTGTGATGGGCAGCATAAGCAATCAACAAGCGAATGGATTCAAGGCGAGCAACGGAGCAAAGGTTTCACCATAGTCGATACCCTCGACTTGGGAGTAGCCTTGTGCTACCAATCTTGCCTTGTTGCGAATGATGTTCCCATGAGCATCTTGCTTGTTCTTGAAGATCCACTTGGTTCCAATGATGTTGTGGTTCCCGATGGCCTTGGCACCAATCTCCACACCTTGTTGTACTCGAAATTGTTGAGTTCTTCATGCATGGCATTGAGCCAATCTGAGTCTTGGCGCCTCATAGACCTTTTGGGGTTCAACACAAGAGACAAACGCGTGATGTTCACAATAGTTTGCCAATTGTCTACGAGTGCTTACCCCTTTCATTAGGCTTCCAACCACATTCTCCATGAGATGGCCTTTGGTAGTAAGTTTGGAAGCAATCTTGGCGGCACGACGCTCTAATTCTTCCTCGGAGGTGAGATGAGGAGGGGTCACTTGATCATCTTGAGCGCCGTCTTGAACATGTTCTTGATCTTGACCATGCTCGGAGAAGATAACTTGACCTTGGGCATCATTTGGTGTGTCACCATCGTCTTGAGAACGATCTTGCCCTTGATCTTGTTCATGAGGTTGAGGGCCTTCACTTTGTTCTTTGGAAGCGTGTGGGCCTTGAGTTGGTGATGGCTCCACTTGGGTGGAGCATTGTCCTTCTCCTTCGGCCACAAGGGGTTCCTCAACGGGTAGGATAAAACCAACACCCATTCTTCTTATGGCTTGAGGAGGAATTTCATCACCTACATCACAAGTGCCACTTTGCTCCACTTGGGAGCCGTTATTCTCATCAAACTCCATGTTACATGTCTCCTCAATAAATCCGTGGATTTATTGAGGACACGATAACATGAGAGTTTGTAGCATAACCAACAAATATGCCCTCATAAGCTCTAGCTTCAAATTTAGACAAACGAACACCTTTCTTGAGAATGAAACACTTACACCTGAACACCCGGAAGTACTTGAGATTGGGCTTGTTGCCGGTGAGTATCTCATAAGGAGTCTTGTTCAAGCCTTTGCGGAGATAGAGCCGATTGGATGCATAACATGCGGTGTTGATGGCTTCGGCCCAAAAGTTGTATGGAGACTTGAACTCCGCCATCATGGTCCTTGCCGCATCCATCAACGTCCGGTTCTTCCTCTCCGCAACACCATTTTGTTGAGGGGTATATGGTGCCGAATATCGATGCTTGATCCCCTCTTCACTAAGAAACTCATCCAAGGTGTAGTTCTTGAACTCGGTGCCGTTGTCACTTCTTATTTTCAAGATCTTTGCATTATGTTGACGTTGAGCTTCATTTGCAAAGTCGATAACAGTTTGTTGGGTCTCACTCTTTCTCTTGAAGAAGTATACCCAAGTGTATCTTGAATAATCATCCACAATCACCAAGCAATACTTTCTACCCCCAAGACTATCAAAGGATGGAGGTCCAAAGAGGTCCATGTGCAGGAGCTCCAAGGGTCTCTTCGAGTAGATGATAGTCGTGGGAGGATGAGCCGTTTCATGAAGCTTTCCTTCGATACAAGCACTGCAAGCACGATCTTTGGCAAAACTAACATTTGTTAGTCCACGGACATGGTCCCCCTTGAGAAGACTTTGCAAAGATCTCATATTGACGTGGGCTAAACGGTGATGCCAAAGCCATCCCACGTCAACTTTAGCCATTAGGCATGTCGCGGTCTTAGTGGGTCACTCCGAAAAGTTTATCACATAAAGACCATTCTCGACATGCCCAACAAAGGCTACTTTAAGAGTCTTGCTCCACAAGAGGGCCACGGTATCAATGTTAAAGAAGGTGGCAAAGCCCATGAGTGCAAGTTGACGAACGGAAAGCAAATTGTATGCAAGGGACTCAACAAGCATGACTTTCTCGATCGTTAGATCATGAGAAACGACAACCTTGCCAAGACCCAATACCTTAGAATGTGAGGCATCACCCCACTCGACATTGGTGGGCATAGATGGGATCTTTTGCACGTCCACCACCAAGTCCTTGCTCCCGGTCATATGATTCGTTGCTCCACTATCGAGCAACCATGATCCCCCACCGGAGGAAAACACCTACAAGAAATCAATGCTTGGTTTTAGGTACCCATTTAGTAATGGGTCCTTTGATGTTAGTAACGAGGGTCTTAGGAACCCAAATAGACCATTCAATGTACTCATAAGAAGAAGCAACAAATTTAGCATAAACATGCCCATCACTAGCACGACACAACACATATGAGGGGTTACAGTCGCCGGCTATGTTCAAGAGGATGACGTTGTCCTTCTTGGCATTGCCACCCTTTGCATGGTTCTTCTTCTTCTTGGAAGCACCCTCTCCCTCCCTCACAAAAGTTTGCTTGAGAGGAGGAGGTTGCTTGGTCTTGTCATTCTTCTTCTTGCTCTTGGGCTTGGGCGCGAACCCAATCCCCTCCTTGGCCACAACTTCCTTTTGATTACTCAAAAGGTCGTTAAGGTTCTTCTCACCTTGTATGCATGTGACAAGGCCCTTTTCAAGTTGCTCCTTCAACTTAGCATTCTCCTCAACAAGATGCACATGCTCACAACAAGGGTTAGTAGCATTTGCATTATCAATCAATATCATATGAGGAAAGGTGGCTTTCTCCTTGGTTAGCTTCACTTGGAGTTGATCATGAGACTCTTTGAGACTAGCATGAGCACCCTTCAAGACTCCGTGAGCCTTGTCGAGAATGTCAAACTCCTCGTTGAGTATAGCAAGATCAACTCCAAGCTTTGCCTTCTCGGAGCTAAGCACACGAGACACAACAAGAGCATTATCAAGGTCTTTCTTTAATTTAGCATGATCATCGTTGTATGACTCCTCAAGAGCCAAACGAAGACCACGCTCTTCCTCAAGAGCATTGGAAAGATCCGAAATCTCATCGGCATAGTCACGACTATGCCCTTCCATCTTAGAGATGGTTTCTTCATGAGCCTCGATCATGACATTGGCTTCACCAAGTTGTTCCAAGAGAGCAATGAAGTGCTTCTTGGGTTTGCCCTTGAGTTTACCCATAAAGATCTCAAACTCATTCTCCTCCACATTAGTCCCCTCATGTTCATCAATGCAATCCGTCAAAGAAGAATGATTGATGATGGTAGTTTTGATGTTGGGGATTACCTTGTTGGTGGCTTTAGCCATGAGGCACTTGGCGGTGATGCTTTCATTGGGTGAATCGAAGAGAGACACCCGAGGAGTCGTTGCAATGGCAACGGAGGCCATGGCAACCGACTCACCATCTTCATCATCATCATCATCCTCATTGTACTCTTCTTGAACCACCAAAGCTTTGTGAGGAGCCTTCTTGGTGAAGTTGCTCTTGTTGGGGAAAGACTTGGCCTTGTCCTTACGGATGAGCTTGCCACCATTGTCTTCCCTCTTCTCATATGGGCACTCCGCAACAAAGTGACTCACATTGCCACAATTGAAGCAAGTCCTCACTCGTTGCTTGCCCTTTGCGCCACTTGAGTTACTCTTGTTGAAGTTGGGCCTTGAGTTCTTCTTGCTCCAAAATTGCCTTGAAGCAAGGGCCATGTGTTCGTGATAGTCATACTTCATATCTTCTAGGTTGTTCTCTTCTTCTTCCTCCTCTCCATCTTCTTCGATACAAATCTTGGCCTTCAAAGCGAGGTTGGGCTTCTTTGCTCTTTGGGAGCGAAGCACCGCATTGTCAGCGGTCTTGTCCAATATGCTCATAGCCACAAACTCATCCAACACATCACTTGAGGACAGGGTGTGGAAGTCCGGCCGTTGACGAATGACGGAGGACATGGCTTTGTGGTAGGGCATCATTGCCTTGAGGAATTTGCGCTTGATCCAGTTGTCATCCGTGTCCTTACTTCCATGATCCCGGAGGGAGACTGCAAGCTTGGTTACTCTCCGATAGAGCTCACGAGGTTCTTCTTCTTCTTTCATTGCAAACTCATCGGCTTCATCTTGCACCACTTCATAATTGGAACGTTGAATGCTTGCACTTCCTCGATAGAGGGAAACCACCTTGAGCCAAGCATCTTTGGCAAGGGAGTAGGGCCGGAGATGAGGGAGGTCTTCGGGAAGGATTTCTTCTTGGATGATGAAGAGAGCATTCTCATTGAATTGATGGTCCACGACTTCTCTAGGAGAGAAGTTGCTCGAATCATGCGGATAGAAACCTTCTTCAATGATTCTCCAAAGGTTAGTGTTCACATGATTTAAATGACGCTTAAAACGATAAACCCAAGAATCAAAATCCTCCTTTTTATCAATCTTAGGTGGTGGAACGGCATGATTCAAATGAGTGGAAGGAATCGGTCCACCATAAACGGGAGGAGGTTGCACATGGGCGAAGATGCCGGTGCCATTCCTACCACTAGACGATGGGGCTTTCTCACTAGTAGCTTCCCCCTTATCGGAGTTAGCATCCGCTCCCGTGTTGGCGGGATCACCCACTTTCACGGGTGCGGTGGAAAGTTTAAGCCCTTCTAGGAATTCCTTAAACATGTCCTTGACCTCGGTCGTCATGGAGGTTTTCAATGTGTCCAACGCCACATTGAATTCCTCACGAGAGATCGAGGTACCCCCACCTCCCGTAGATGATAACGGATTCGCACCGGAGTGCTCCTCCACATCATCTACGACGTCAACCATACTCTTCGGACGGTAAAGTACTTAAAAAGAGACGAGGCTCTGATACCAATTGAAAGGATCGATATAGTTGACTAGAGGGGGGGGGGTGAATAGGCAACTAATAATTTTTAAGATTTTCTTTACCAATTTAAACTATGCAATAATAAAGGTTGTCTAGATGTGCAACTAGGTGAACAACCTATATGATGCAATCAACACAAGCACAAGAGCAAGCAAAGATAGAAACACAAATAAGCTTGCACAAGTAAAGGGATAAGATAATCAAGAGTGGAGCCGGTGGAGACGAGGATGTGTTACCGAAGTTCCTTCCTTTTGAGGGGAAGTACGTCTCCGTTAGAGCGGTGTGGAGGCACAATGCTCCCCAAGAAGCCACTAGGGCCAACGTAATCTCCTCACGCCCTCGCACAATGCAAGAGCTGTGATTCCACTATTGGTGCCCTTGAAGGCGGCAACCGAACCTTTACAAACAAGGTTGGGGCAATCTCCACAACTTAATTGGAGGCTCCCAACAACACCACGAAGCTTCACCACAATGGAATATGGCTCCACGGTGACCCCAACCGTCTAGGGTGCTCAAACGCCCAAGAGTAACAAGATCCGCAAGGGATAAGTGGGGGGAATCAAAAGTCTCTTGGTGGAAGTGTAGATCGGGCCCTTGTCACCCAATCCCGAGCAAATCAACAAGTTTGATTGGCTAGGGAGAGAGATCGGGCCAAATGGTGCTTGGAGCAACAATGGAGCTTAGAGATGGAAGAGGTGGTCAACTAGAGGTAGGAGACACGCCTTTTATACTCGGGGGAAAGATCCAACCGTTATCCTCTAGTTCAGCCACGACACGCCGGTACTACCGCTTCGAAAGCGCAGTACTACCGCTGCTGCCACGCTGGTACTACTACCGTGGAAGGCCACGGTACTACCGCAGCAGCAAAGAAAGACTGGGACTGGCTTTGACCGAGTGCAAGATTACTACCGCTCACGCGGTACTACCGCGCACCCTTGCGATACTACCGCAAGGCAGGTAAGCCACAACCTACGAAGTGCGCGGATGAAATAAATTACATCCGTGCCTACTTCCGCTGAAAAAGAAACAGTGCGAAAACCCGACGCGGTACTACCGCGCCGAGGTCTTGATACTACAGGAGGCGCGGATGTAAAAATTACATCCGCTCCTACTACCGCGACGCAACGGTACCGGGCATGAGGGCCACGGTACTACGACTCCAAGAGAGCGGTACTACCGTGTCCACTCGCGGTACTACAAGCGCAAGGCGTCTTGATACTACCGTGTGGCGCGGATGTAAAAATTACATCCACGCCTACTACTGCATCGAGCAGCACAAGGCCTAGGAGTTGCGGTACTACGGCTCTGGGAGCGGTACTACCGTGACCCCAGTGATACTATCGCTGGTGCTTATGATACTACCGCTCCCTAGAGCAAGATACTACCGCAAGAACAGCGATAGAGTCGTCGGATTTATGCACAACTATGACAACGGGAAGATGCTCCAAAGTGCAAGGAAAGGAAGGACAAGTGTACGTGTTGATTCCACCCAAACCTTTCCGACGCGGACCCCTCTTAATAGTACGGCTCTCCTCGACTCAAATCCACCAAAAGAAACGTGAAACGGCGCCGTCTTAAATAGTCTCCGAGGGGCACCGAATCGTCTCGTGCCTAGTGATGAAGCATCTGAGAAACTCAAGGCATACGATTAGTCCGCAAAAGTATCGTCATCAATCACCAAAACACTTAAGGGATAAATATGCCCTTACAACGTTGGGTGCAAGTTGTTTGATTGTTTGTGCAGGTATTCGATGACTTGTGCATTGTCTCCTACTGGACTGATATCTTGGTTCTCAAACTGAGGGAAATACTTATCTCTACTTTGCTGCATCGCCCTTTCCTCTTTAAGGGAAAAACCAATGCAAGCTCAAGAACTAGCAGGAAGAATTTCTGGCGCCGTTGCCCGGGATATCTACGCCAAGTCAAGCCATACCAAGTACCCACCATAAACTCTCATCTCTTGCATTACATTATTTGCCATTCTCCTCTCAGTTTCCTCTCCCCCACTTCTAAAACGATTTTTGAAAATATTTGCCTTTTCTTCGCCCATCTTCTGTTCGTCTTTTTCGTTGGCTTTTTATGTGCTCGTGTGTTGGATTGCTTGCTTTGTCACGATGGCTCAAGATAATACTAAATTGTGTGACTTTTCCAACACCAATAATAATAATTTTTTTAGTACTCTGATTGCTCCTGCTACTAATGCGGAATCTTGTGAAATTAACGCTGCTTTGCTGAATCTTGTTATGAAAGATCAATTTTCCGGCCTTCCTAGTGAAGATGCTGCATCCCATCTAAACAATTTTGTTGATTTGTGTGATATGCAAAATAAAAAAGATGTGGATAATGATCTTGTTGAATTGAAGCTATTTCCGTTCTTGCTCCGTGATCGTGCTAAAACTTGGTTTTCATCTTTGCCTAAAAATAGTATTGATTCATGGAATAAGTGTAAAGATGCTTTTATTTCCAAGTATTTTCCTCCCGCTAAGATCATCTCCCTTAGGAATGATATTATGAATTTTAAGCAACTTGATCATGAACATGTTGCACAATCTTGGGAGAGGATGAAATTGATGATACAAAATTGCCCTACACATGGTTTGAATTTGTGGATGATTATACAAATTTTTATGCTGGATTGAATTTTGCTTATAGAAATCTTTTAGATTCGGCCGCGGGAGGTACTTTTATGGAAATTACTTTAGGAGAAGCTACTGAACTCCTAAATAATATTATGGTTAATTATTCTCAATGGCATACCGAAAGATCTTCCACTAGTAGAAAAGTGCATGCGATTGAAGAGATTAATGTTTTGAGTTTAAAGATGGATGAGCTTATAAAATTATTTGCTAGTAAGAGTACTTATATTGATTCCAATGATATGACTTTGTCTACTTTGATTGAAATAATAGTGAATTTATGGATGTGAGTTTTGTTGGTAGGAACAATTTTGGTAATAACACGTATAGAGGTAATTTTAATCGTAGGCCGTTTCCTAGTAATTCCTCTAATAATTATGGTAATTCCTATAACAATTCTTATGAAAATTATAATAAGATGCCCTCTGATTTTTAGAATAGTGTTAAAGAATTTATGAGTTCGCAAAAGAATTTCAATGCTTTGATTGAAGAAAAATCGCTTAAGATTGATGAATTGGCTAGGAACATGGATAGAATTTCTCTTGATGTTGATTCTTTGAAACTTAGATCTATTCCACCCAAGCATGTTATTAATGAGTCTCTCAAAGCTATGAGAATTTCCATTGATGAGTGCAAAGTAAGAACCGCTAAGATGCGTGCTAAAAAGATTGGTTTATAAAAGCGTGTTCTTCTAGTTTTCGTGAAAATAATGATGAGGATCTTAAAGTGATTGATGTGACTCCTATTGAATCTTTGTTTTCCAATATAAATCTTGATAAATATGGGACTGGAGATGATTCAACTTTAGTTAAAAGGCATCCCAATAATTCAGAGTTTTTAGATCTTGATGCAAATATTGATAAAAGTGGGATTGGAGAGGTTAAAACTTTAAGTAGCAATGAACCCACCCTTTTGTATTTCAAGGAATTTAATTATGATAATTGTTATTTAATAGATTGTATGTCCTTGTTGCAATCCATGTTGAATTCTCCTCATGCTTATAATCAAAACAAAGCTTTTACTAAACATATCGTTGATGCTATGATACAATCTTTTAAAGAAAAACTTGAATTGCAAGTTTCTATCCCTAGAAAACTTTATGATGAGTGGGAACCTACTATCAAGATTAATATTAAAGATTATGAGTGCCATGCTCTGTGTGATTTGGACGCTAGTGTTTCCACGATTCCAAAAACTTTATGTGATGTGCTAGGTTTCCGTGAATTTGATGATTGTTCTTTAAATTTGCATCTTGCGGATTCCACAATTAAGAAACCTATGGGAAGGATTAATGATGTTCTTATTGTTGCAAATGGCCATTATGTGCCTATAGATTTCATTGTTCTTGATATAGATTGCAAACCTACATGTCCTATTATTCTTGGTAGACCTTTCCTTGGAACGATTGGTGCAATTATTGATATGAAAGAAGGAAACATTAGATTTCAATTTCCGTTAAGGAAGGGCATTGAGCACTTTCCAAGAAAGAAAATTAATTTTCCTTATGAATCTATTATGAGAGCCACTTATGGATCGCATGCCAAATATGACAATACCTAGATCTATTCGTGTTTTATGCTTAGCTAAGGGCGTTAAACAATAGCGCTTGTTGGGAGGCAACCCAATTTTTTTTTTTGCTTTTTAGGTTCTGTTTTGCAATAAATAATTCATCTATCCTCTGGTTAGATGTGGTTTTGTGTTTTAATTAGTGTTTGTGCCAAGTAAGACCTTTGGGATAGCTTATGGTGATAGTTGATCTGATCTTGCTGAAAAACAGAAACTTTTGCGCCCAGTCCCAGAATTTTAAAAAATCATAGAAGCGTAAATAATTCTGAATTTTTTACACAAGATTGATATATAGATTGCCTCTGTTTTCCCAATTTTTCAGCATTTTTGGAGTTACAAAAGTATTCGAAATATCCAGATTGCTACAGACTGTTTTCTTTTTGACAGATTCTGTTTTCTATGTGTTGTTTGCTTAATTTGATGAATCTATGGGTAGTATCGGGGGGTATGAACCATGGAAAAGTTGGAATACAGAAGATATTACACCAATATAAATAAAGTATGAGTTCACAACAGTACCAAAAGTGGTTATTTATTTTCTTATACTAACAGAGCTTATGAGATTTTCTGTTGAGTTTTGTGTTGTGAAGTTTTCAAGTTTTGGGTAAGGATTTGATGGACTATGGAATAAGGAGTGGCAAGAGCCTAAGCTTGGGGATGCCCAAGGCACCCCAAGGTAATATTCATGGACAACCAAGAGCTTAAGCTTGGGGATGCCCCGGAAGGCATCCCCTCTTTCTTCTTCATCTATCGGTAACTTTACTTGAGGCTATATTTTTATTCACCACATGATATGTGTTTTGCTTGGAGCATCTTGTATGATTTGAGTCTTTGATTTTTATTTGCCACAATTATCCTTGATGTACACACCTTTTGAGAGAGACACGCATGAATCGTGATTTATTAGAATACTCTATGTGCTTCACTTATATGTTTTGAGCTAGGCAATTTTGCTGTAGTGCTTCACTTATATATTTTTAGAGCATGATAGTGGTTTTATTTTATAGAAATTGATGAACTCTCATGCTTCACTTATATTATTTTGAGAGTCTTTAAACAGCATGGTAATTTTCTTTGGTTATAAACTCAGTCCTAATATGATATGCATCTAAGAGGGATATAATAAAAACTTTCATATAAAGTGCATTGAATACTATGAGAAGTTTGATTCCTTATGATTGTTTTGAGATGTGAAGATGGTGATATTAGAGTCATGCTAGTGAGTAGTTGTGAATTTGAGAAATACTTGTGTTGGGGTTTGTGATTCCCGTAGCATGCACGTATGGTGAACCGTTATGTGATGAAGTCAGAGCATGATTTATTTATTGATTGTCTTCCTTATGAGTGGCGGTCGGGGACGAGCGACGGTCTTTTCCTACCAATCTACCCCCCTAGGAGCATGCGCGTAGTACTTTGTTTCGATGACTAATAGATTTTTGCAATAAGTATGTGACTTCTTTATGACTAATGTTGAGTCCATGGATTATACACACTCTCACCCTTCATTGCTAGCCTCTCTAGTGCCGCGCAAATTTCGCCAGTACCATAAACCCACCATATACCTTCCTCAAAACAGCCACCATACCTACCTATTATGGCATTTCCATAGCCATTCCGAGATATATTGCCATGCAACTTTCCACCATTCCGTTATTATGACACGTTCCATCATTGTCATATTGCTTTGCATGATCATGTAGTTGACATCGTATTTGTGGCAAGGCCACCGTTTATAATTCTTTCATACATGTCACTCTTGATTCATTGCACATCCCGGTACACCGCCGGAGGCATTCATATAGAGTCATAATTTGTTCTAAGTATCGAGTTGTAATTCTTGAGTTGTAATTAAATAAAAGTGTGATGATCTTCATTATTAGAGCATTGTCCCATGTGAGGAAAGGAAGATGGAGACTATGATTCCCCCACAAGTCGGGATGAGACTCCGGACGAAAAAAGAAGATGCCAAAAAAATGAGAGAAGGCCCAAATAAAAAAATGAGAGAAAGAGAGAAGGGGCAATGTTACTATCCTTTTACCACACTTGTGCTTCAAAGTAGCTCCATGATCTTCAGGATAGAGAGTATCCTATATTGTCACTTTCATAAACTAGTGGGAATTTTTCATTATAAGAACTTGGATTGTATATTCCAATGATGGGCTTTATCAAATTGCCCTAGGTCTTCGTGAGCAAGCAAGTTGGATGCACACCCACTTAGTTTTTCTTTTTGAGCTTTCATAAACTTATAGCTCTAGTGCATCCGTTGCATGACAATCCCTACTCACTCACATTGATATCTATTGATGGGCATCTCCATAGCCCGTTGATACACCTAGTTGATGTGAGACTATCTCCTTCTTTTTGTCTTCTCCACAACCACCTTCTATTCCACCTATAGTGCTAAGTACATGGCTCACGCTCATGTATTGCGTGAAAGTTGAAAAGGTTTGAGAACATCAAAAGTATGAAACAATTGCTTGGCTTGTCATCTGGGTTGTGCATGATTTGAATATTTTGTGTGATGAAGATGGAGCATAGCCAGACTATATGATTTTGTAGGGATAAGCTTTAATTGGCCATGTTATTTTGAGAAGACATAATTGCCTTGTTAGTATGCTTGAAGTATTATTGTTTATATGTCAAAACTAAACTTTTATTTTGAATCATACAGATCTGAACATTCATGCCACAATAAATAGAATTACATGGATAAATATGTTAGGTAGCATTCCACATCAAAAATTCTGTTTTTATCATTTACCTACTCGAGGACGAGCAGGAATTAAACTTGGGGATGCTTGATACATCTCCAACGTATCTATGATTTTTGGTTGTTCCATGCAATTATATTATCTGTTTTGGATGTCTTATATGCATTAATATGCTATTTTATATTATTTTTGGGACTAACCTATTAACCTAGAGCCCAATGCCAGTTCCTATTTTTTTTCCTATTTTTGAGTTTCGCAGAAAAGGAATACCAAACAGAATAAAACCTTCGCGATGATTTTTCTTGGACCAGAAGACAACCAGGAGACTTGGAGATGAAGTCAGAAGAGCCACGAGGCGGCCACAAGGACGGAGGGCGCGCCCAGTGGGGTAGGGCGCGCCCCCACCCTTGTGGGCCCCTTGTGCACTCCCTGACGTAATTCTTGCGCCTGTATTTTCCCATATATCCCCAAACCAACAGAGGCATCCACTAAAACACTTTTCCACCGCCGCAACCTTATGTACCCGTGAGATCCCATCTAGGGACCTTTTCCGGCACCCTGCCAGAGGGGGATTCGATCACAGAGGGATTCTACATCAACTATATTGCCCTTCCGATGAAGCGTGAATAGTTTACCACAGACCTACGAGTCCATAGCTAAGTAGCTAGATGGCTTCTTCTCTCTCCTTGATTCTCAATACCATGTTCTCCTCGATGTTCTTGGAGATCTATTCGATGTAATACTTTTTTGCGGTGTGTTTGCCGAGATCCGATGAATTGTGGATTTATGATCAGCTTATCTATGAATATTATTCGAATCTTCTCTGAATTCTTTGATGCATGTTTTGATATCTTTGTAATTCTCTTTGAACTATCATTTTGTTTTGGCCAACTAGATTGGTTTTTCTTGCAATGGGAGAAGTGCTTACTTTGGGTTCAATCTTGCGGTGTCCTTTCCCAGTGATAGTAGGGGCAGCAAGGCACGTATTGTATTGTTGCCATCAAGGATAAAAATATGGGGTTTTCATCATATTGCTTGAGTTAATTCCTCTACATCATGTCATCTTGCTTAATGCGTTACTCCGTTCTGTATGAACTTAATACTCTAGATGCATGCTGGATAGCGGTCGATTTGTGGAGTCATAGTAGTAGATGCAGAATCATTTCGGTCTACTTGACATGGACGTGATTCCTATATTCATAATCATTGCCTTAGATATCGTCATAACTTTGCGCTTTTCTATCAGTTGCTCGACAGTAATTTGTTCACCCACCGTAATATTTTCTATCTTGAGAGAAGCCTCTAGTGAAACCTATGGCCCCCGGGTCTACTTTCCATCATATAAGTTTCTGATCTACTATTTTGCAATCTTTTATTTTCCAATCTATAAACCAAAAATACCAAAAATATTTACTTTACCGTTTATCTATCTCTATCAGATCTCACTTTTGCAAGTAACCGTGAAGGGATTGACAACCCCTTTATCGCGTTGGGTGCAAGTTTTTTGATTGTTTGTGCAGGTATTTGGTGACTTGTGCATTGTCTCCTACTGTATTGATACCTTGCTTCTCAAACTGAGGGAAATACTTATCTCTACTTTGCTGCATCACCCTTTCCGCTTCAAGGGAAAAACCAAGGCAAGCTAAAGAAGTAGCAGGGACGTCGAGGTGTTGCTGTGGACGAAGTCGTCGGGGAAGAGGCTCCGGTCGGGTGGCGGACGGAGGAGGGTGTGGGGCTTCGCGGGTTTTTGTGACTTTGGTGTACGAATGGGTGGGCGGTTGGGATGGGAGGGGGGACCATGGCTTAGGGACGTGCTTGTCCGAATTGTGGGGTAAGTTACAAAAGTACCCCCACCGATTTGAGCTAGGCGGTTCTTTCGGTTCAGGGGTATCACGGGCATTTCGCGTGTCAGGATTTCACAGGAGGTGGGAGTTTTCGCGCACGTTATAATTTTGGGATAGCAAGGCGCGGGTTGAGACGGAGGGAGATTTTGGAGCACAACGAGACAAAAATATATCTTAAATATTTCGGGGTAACAAGGTGCGGGTTGAAATTTTTGGACAAGCCTAATGTGTACTGTACCAAATCAATTCGCACTTCCCTCGACAAAAAGACAAAAATAAATCAATTCGCACCACACAAGAGAGTCTAGTCCCGTGTACTGTACCAAATCAATTCACACTACAAATGCCATTCAAAACTTTGAATTCATGTTATGTTCAATTAAAATATTTCGCTACGTGTATAATGCATGCAACCTGCTACCCAAATGAACGTTTTA
This sequence comes from Aegilops longissima, assembly GCA_021605205.1. Classification (NCBI taxonomy): domain Eukaryota; kingdom Viridiplantae; phylum Streptophyta; class Magnoliopsida; order Poales; family Poaceae; genus Aegilops; species Aegilops longissima. The sequence continues at coordinate 382,153,606 of CM038682.1, read as the reverse complement.
GTGCATTCCAAACGTATATACTACCGCTTCAATATGAACTAAACTTGAATTCGTTTCTCTATTTGAATAAGATCTACAATCATGATTGTTGTCAAGTTAAACCATTTGCATTCGTTTCTCTATTTTAATAAGATCTACAATCATCATTATTGTCAAGTTAAACCATTGTTTGTATATTATCTTCACAACGCACCACATGATTACTGTCGAGTTAGATGTGAACTATGTGTACTATATGAACTCAAACTCGATTTTTTGAATCCACTTTATGTTGATTTCAAATCATAGTACATTTCAAGCTCTAGCTAGATCTTCATAATCTAAACCATGTCTCATATGTATAATGTGTTTATCACATAATGTATGGTGCCCCGCCCCCTACGCCTACAATCATTTACATGTGAGTTGCAAACGCCACACATTATCACAAATTCAAATAAAATGTGAGATTGTTCGATATATAGTATGGTTTAGATTGTTCGATATTTAGTTGTGAGTTGCAAACGCCACACATTATAACAAATTCAAATAAAATGTGAGATTATTCGATGTATAGTATGGTTTAGATTGTTCAATATTTAGCTGTGAGTTGCAAACGACACGCATTATCACATTATGGTATAACATGTCCAAAACCACACCACGCGTACCACCGCTATATTCATGCATGCATATGTTTATAACACTATGATCTCCTATTCAAATATATGAATCCACTTTCATATCGAATTATGATCTTTGTTTGTCTCTTACACCCACACAATCCTCTAACCTTTGTAGCTAGCACTAACTTTCTCTCGTGCATGCACACGCCCTCCTCACCCTCCCCCTCCCTTAGCATTCTATCCATCGCGCACACTCATTTTTTTCTTTAGGTCCTTCTCCCACGGTCTCCACAACTCCTTTCCGACACACACCAATCGATAAACCTCTCCAGCGATGTTTGCCTACCACATACACGCGCACCTTCCATCTCCTCCTTTCTGTGTCCATGCCTCGTGTCTCTCATACGGTCCCACACACGTGTAAACTCTCGCCCCTCTTTTCATCGATCTCACAATCACGCATTCCTCCCCCTATCTAGCTAGTAGGCCTCTCACACCACCTCCTAGCTCCATTCTCTCTGTCTATCCGTCTCGCTGGGCCTTATTTGCCTCTAACAAATGAATGTACACCGACCGATCTCCCGCTATACATATAGCTAGCTAGGTCGTTATAACTTGTTTTCCCCACGCGCCGATCGATCTACCTCATTAGTTATGTCTCTCCCTTCCTCCGACACACAACAGTTGATCTACCGATCTAGTTAGGTCTACTTACGAAACACTTGGTCCCCCTTCATCATCCATGCACGCATCCGACACATCTATCACGCACACGCACACATAGAAACACATCCCCACTCTTATTGATAATATTGCAGTTCTACCCTCAGTTTGTCTAGTAGGCCTCTCCCACCATCTTCGGGAAGCAACTCCACCACCCATCCAGCACTCTACCCCTCTGTCCCTCTCCCTCTCTCTCTCACTCTCTCCTCTCACTCTCTCTCTCTCTCTGTGTGTGTGTGTGTGTGTGTGTCCCAACCTATTTCCCCGTCCTTCACTTATGTATGGATGTCGACCGATCTCCCTCAAGACATAGCTGGGTCTCTCCTTCTCAACACATATACGAGTCAATCTACCTCTCTAGTTAGGTTCTGCCTCCCTCATCCCCCCCACACACACCGATACATCGAGCGCTCAAGTCATGTCTCCCTGCCACACACAAACTTGCCATGTGCCCTCTGACGTTCCGATAGGTTAGTCGCCCTATATCTTTGCCTTGCACACACACAATTTCGATGGCTCTCTTCATCGATCTCGCACCCACCCACTTGATCCTCTCTTTGACTCTATCGCTATCTATGACCCCTCCCTCTCTTCTCGTGAATTGCCCCTCTATATATGATATAGATAGGCCTCTATTTCACACACATTGCATGTGTCATTTTTTTTGAGATATCATCGACACATATTCCCACAAATACATTCACGAAATCACCCCCCAACAAAAAACACTCACGAACGCACACGCCATCTGTCTAGGTTTGTATCTCTCTCACAGACACCCACATAGGTGGGGGACGTGCACGAAGAGAAGAGGTGCACGCATGGCGCACGTACTCCCGTCTCTTTCCCAACCACACCCGCGCGGGTACACGGTGGAGCTCATTTCTCTATGAAAAGGCAGCCCATGTGGTAATTTGACACATATACTAGTTGTCCACTTGATGGAGGATAGTGTACCACGAGTGAACAAACAAATTGCGACTTGACGCGTTATGTTAAAAAAGAGGCATACCATGTGGGGCCTACCTTAGAGGCAAGGCTCTATACACTGGAGATGCTCTGTACGTATTACTTTTGATGTGTCCCATCAACTTGCAGAACGAGGAGAAGCTTGCTTAGTATGTCGTCTCCCCCTCCCATGGGCGCGGTGGCTCGCAAAGTCACGGGACAAGGAGAGGCTTGCTTACTACGCCTACGCCCGATCCCTCGCCTACACGCACGGTGGCTCACAGGACGAGGAGAAATTTTACTACTCCCTTCGTTACTCCTCGTCCCTACCTTTTTTTTGACCCGGTACTGTAGGGTAAAGCACCCCACAGCTCTTTCAAATTTTATTAACTATACAAAGATACAAGTTATGTACATCAAAGAAAAAGGAAAATATGTAAAGCTAAAAAATACAATGCTCACCTCAAGGTGGCAAAAAAGCAATCCATCTAAGAAGGTCATCCTTATACTTAGCTTTAATCATATGGGCAAGCAGAGAAATGTCATGAATAAAACATGTTCTCCACCTTCTAAAGGAAGGTTTAATGTTCCTGAAGACTTTATCATTCCTCACAGTCCAGATATTCCAACAAGCAAGAAAGACCACTTCAGCAAAGAAAGGTTGTTGAAAGTCCCTTCTTGCAGCATAGGCAATGGCAGCCATGTTATCACCATGTGGCCAGCACACTTGCAGATAATTCCAAACCCTACAGCTGAAGTTACATGAGAAGAATAGGTGATCCCTGTCCTCTTTAGTCTGAGTGGGGCACAGCACACAATGATTACAATCAGATACATTCGAATGCCTTCTCTCCAGCATATCTTGTGTATTGAGCCGATCCATGATTAGCATCCATGCAAAATTTTTGATTCTCATAGTACAACAGCTAGACCAGATCCATGACAGCAAAGGGTTGGGGTTAATATGCATATGCAGGAAGGAGTAGTATTTTTTAGCTGTATAAGGCTTGCCATCTTCTCTCCACATCCAAACATCAGACTTAGTAATGTCAAGAGAGAAATCAGACATTAGAACTACCTTGGTTAGAGAGATTATCATATTGTTTGAAATATATGTCTTTTACTCCCTCCTTCCATCTATATAGGGCCTAATGCGTTTTTCAAGACCGCCTTTGACTATTGATAAGATTAATAATACATGAGATGTATAATGTGAAAATTATATCATTGGAAGCTTCTTTCACATAAGAATTTGATGGTATGCTTTGTGTAACTTGCATGTCATATATTATTTCTCTAACACTTGGTCAAAGTTAGCCTCGAAAAACACATTAGGCCCTATATAGATGGAAGGAGGGAGTATTAGATTTCAATATGAACTACTAGTACATACTCCAAACACTGATGTATATAGACGTATTTTAGAGTGTAGATTCACTCATTTTGCTTCGTATGTAGTCCATATTGAAATAGACGTACTAGTACGCACTCTCCCTTACCCCTCGACCCTCGCTCGACCCTCGCCCACGTGGTGGACATGTAGCAATTCATTCGACCTTAGATAGCCAGAACGATATACTGTAGTACCATTATTGCTCGACTTTCCAAAGAGGCGAAGAGCCAAGCGCAAGGTTAATATTTTTTAGATGACAAGCGCAAGGTTTATAGGAAAACGAGTAGTAGTACTAGTAGTACGTACCAGTGGTACGTACTGTATGAGGATGAAGGCAACATGATGTATGTTTTGCGTGACAATCTCTTCTTACAGGACGTGCTAGACCTAGTGGACCTCATTGTTGCAATGGGAGTACTATCATAGATGGCACGATTCAGAGTGGTGGGCAGCGGGAATAATTCGGAGCTGCTTAGTCTTAAACCCCATGAAGAAGTCCCATCGAAAGGAATATCCGTCCTCTACACATGCTCCTATGTAAAATGAGTAAATGAGACAAAAAGATACAGATACTAAGTAAAAAAATCACCAGCCTTAGAGCCAGCCCTATTGTATCAGTGAATGATATTTCTACGTCATGATTGACATGGCTATATTATTAGCCATGCTATGGAGGTAAAAGCGGATTTTTATTTTTTTGCGGAGGTAGCAGTGGATGGATACTCAACGAAGAGTGAAATGATGGCTGCTTCCTCCGTCAAACATAGAGAAAGGTGGGACTCGTGATTTGACGGCTTATTAGTCATTATTGCTGCCGACACTCTTTGCCCATATAATAACTACGTGGTAGAGTAGTGGGCTATACTTTTAATAACCATGCTCGAAGAGAAGAGGTGCACGCACCCACGCATGTAGTATTAGTAGAATTCTTTGCGTCTTTTGCGTCTTCCCCAACCACACACGTGACACGGTGGAGCTCATTTTTGTACGATGATGCAACCCATGTGATAATTTGATGCGTCTAGTAGTAGTTACTCACTTATAAATAATGGTGGGCCGGGAACCACGCATGAACGATGCCGTGTCATTTATAAATAATTTTTTTCTTCAGTGGCCGTACGCAATATAAATAGGTTCATATGGAGAGAAAAAGAAACCGCTCCACTATATACATAGCCAGGACGAGCCTACACGGTTGCTTGCTGGGTTGCTCTCTTCACACTCTCTCGCACAAAACGACTGTGGCCACATCTCTAACATCCGGGCGGATCACGTCCGCTGGGGGAAGGGGTGGACGCTTTGCGTAGATGTCGTCGCTGTCGCCGACGGCGAAAACCCACTGTCGGCACGTCCCGTTCAGGGGTCCCCGCCATTCTCTCTCACAAAGCCGGTGTGGTTTCCTTCGTCCCTTGCTCACTGCCGCGACGTGGGCAGTTGTCGCCTCCCCACCTCCCTTCTCTAGGTGGAGCTACGTCCCTACATCCCTTAGGTACAACTTCCTTTATAGTCGGATTGCACCACTACCCCAGCTGCCCACATCGCTCCATGTGGATATTTCTCTACTTCTTTGCCCCGCATGTACCTCTACTGGCTTCTACATTTGTGATGAGTTTATGTCTCATCAAATAGTCCCAGTAATCTTATTCTAATCACACTTCTTCAATTTCTTTGCCACAGGGATGCTCATCTCGATTTTAGTGAAACTGCACAAAATGATCCGATGGTCAAAGGGTTGCAAATTTCATTTCTTCGAAAGGTTCAACGTCGCTAGCAAATTAAAGCCTAGTTAGGGTTTAGGGTTCAAGGGCTAGGTACTGCATGGATCGTTTTTTTCTTTAGTTGTCTCTATTCCAAAATAAGTGTCAACTTTAGTAGTAGTACAACTTTGTACTAAAGTTTGCAGAAAGTTGAGGCACTTATTTTGGAATAGAGGGAGTACATACTGGCTATGATCTGTCAGTCATTGAGATGCAATAGCATGCATGTTAGTATCCTTTGTATTTGATGAAATATTGCAACGGGGCAACCTTGGACGCAAGATACATGAAACATAAGCTGGAAGCTTCATAGCATTGTAAAAATTTATCTCGCTGAGAAATTACAGTACATACTATACTACTATGTAAAGAGTTAGGTGTCGCATGGTGTCCAGAAAATATGATGATAGTGTGAGGTGGGCCATGTAATCACTGAGCTTGTGTGTTTCACTGCTTTCGCACTCCTCCACTGTAAGAATGGAGAAAATTGTAATCTACCTCATTTCGCCGAAACGTGGGACATCCAGCAGTCGTACCACCTCAGTAATAATGACCAATGAGCCATCAAATCACATAGACCCATTAGTAAGTTGGACGAACAAAGCAACCATCACTCTTGAATCCGCTTCTCCCTTCAAAGCAGGCGCCAGTGAGAGGTCGCGTCCGCTTTTCCTGGGCATGAATGCGGCACCGATTCTCTAGAGAGGCGCTTCCCGCCTCGGGCGGGAAGCGCGCGTGGGCGATGGAGGGGCTTTGGGTGGGCTAGGCTGGTCAGGAGCGGGCATGGCAGCTGTCCCGACCGGATGCCTTGAAACGAGAGGATGCACCGACTCTCCCGGCTAAATCATACACTACACACCATCTCTCTGTAGGAGTAGGTCGATGTGTCGCTCTCTCTAACACACGCACACTGTTAAGACACACACACACACACGCACGCACGCACACACACAGGTTCAGAGAATAGAAATATCGTGCGAGTGGGAAGCCACAGGAAGTGAGATAAATGGAGTACGTACAAGAAGAGAAGAGGTGACGAATATTCCATCAAACCTGGACTAAGGAGTAGTACTCCCTCCGTCTAGGTGTTAAGTCATCTTACGAAAATTAGATATTCCCAAAATGTGTAGGCGTCGTCCATTAACTTCGCATCTCAATCCCCTCCTAGCCTCGTTGCTAGCGAGCGTTGTTACTTACTCTGCCTTGTTATCTCCCCTGGAAACCCAATGCATGGAGCGCAACTACACATTGATCAGTCAACGAATCAAAGTCGGCTTGCATGTGAGTTAATACGTGGCCCTGCATGGTAGCTAAAACGGCATCTCTTAATTGTTGCGTTTAGAGACAGAAATCAGGGCTTTGATTGGAGGAAGGACCGGTCAAGTTTCTCCTTCTCCTCCAATGTTCTTGCACCTTGGTCCCGTTGCACCTTCTAACGTGACTTACACCTAGATGGAGGGAGTAGTACGAGATACGGTGGCACACTGACTTAGGTCGAATACAAGTGCCCAAAATTATTGGAAGAGAGCAAAGTGTACAACCTAAATAATTAAACTTGAATTTCTCGTTTTTTTGAAACGGAGGAAAAAGATTTGCCTCATCCACTAAATAAGAGGAGAATAGAGTTTCACAGTTTGCAAGTGACCCTACAAATAAATGGCATGGCAATTACTCTCAATACGCCCTAGTTTCTTAGCACCCGCTGTAACCCTTAGTACATACGGTGGCACATTAACTTAGGCCGAATACAAGTGCCCAAAATATTTAAAATTGGAGGATGGTGCAGCCCACCTTTCCGATATTTTGACCGTGTGTGGTTCAGTTGTTGTTCACTTCGAAGGGCCGTGTACCACACGTGAACGTTAGTAAGCGCGACCAGGAGGCGTGCAGTGTTAATTGCGAGTTGACTCCTTCGAGCATTAAATTTTCTTCATGTATTAGCATTGCCCCTGGTATTTTTCTTCACTATGTTAAATAAAGAGTTCCGTTTCATACAATTTAAAAATATTTTTATAGAGAGAAAAAGAAAACCACTCCATCTATATACGTTGCAGCCTCGACGCTTGTTTTCTAGGGTTTGCTCTCTTCACACTCTCTCTCCACTATATATATACACGCTGGAGCCTCAGCGCTTGTAGTTGCTCTCTTCACACTCTCTCACCCTCTCCAAATCTAAACAAGACTTTGTTGGCCTCTCCCCCCCCCCTCACTGCTGGTCAAAGAGCCGGCAGGATTCGTCCGCCGGGAAGGGAAGGAGGCTTAACGATGTTGCCGTCGGCGAGGGAGGGAATCCACTATCGGCGCAACTGTTCTCTTTCACCCAGCAACGGCGCGGGAGGGCCTCTGACCTCTTCTTCCTCGCTGTCGTACATAGTGTGGGCAGATCGGCCTCCGGCCGCCCACTGAGCCACACCCCGAGAACCTTAAGGTATAATCTACTTATTCCACATGCATTGCTCTAGCTGCATGTGGGCTTTTTCTGGTCTGCACTCGAATCTAGGTGTTGGATCAAACATGAAAGTAGTGGGGAAAGTTGTATAGCATGAATCTAGGACATGGTTCAAAGAGGAAAGGAAGGGGAAAGTAGTACAGACTGGCTATCCAGCACCTACATTGGTCGAAAAGGGAAAACAATGACAAACGCACTAGGACATCTGTAACAAACTGGTCTTTCTGTTTTGGGGGACAAGGCTGTAGAGTTTGAACAGGGCTAGATTTGCTGCCTGTCGGTGTACTAGAGTAGGGGTACCCTAGTATCCCGAACTCGCAGCACCCCGCGGCAAGGCTTGCCTGGTGACCGCCAAGGTCCTCCGTGGTTCCTTTGGAGCCATTCAAGAACAAAGTATTTAAGCCAAGGAGACAAGGCCCCGGCAAGTGGAGCTTGCCGAAGGCCACTCAAGGCATGCAGAAGACAAGACCCGGCAGAGAGGAGCTTGCGGAAGGCTCGATGAGCGACAAGCTTCCGGACTCGACAAGGATTCAGCCGCGGCAAGGCGCTTGCAAGGCAGTAACCACTCTTTATCTCCGCTCCAGCTCATCCACCAACGTGTCGCCATGGGACCATTCCAGTAGCGCGTGTCAAGAGGTCTGTCGGCCAGCGGAGAGCAGCGGTGAGCGGCGACAAGATTGCCATCGTGGCGGCGGTGGCGCTCTGACGGTCCTGTTGCCTTTGTTTAGGCGACATGGGCGGGCATTTAATGCTTTGTCCCTTGCCGTCGAGTTAGGTAGAATACACTTTGTACAAGTAGCTGTACCAACCGCTACTCATTTTCCCTTTTGCCCTTGTCTACGTTGCCACTGTTGGTGACCCCTTGAGCATATAAAAGGAGGCCCATGCGCAGCGTGGGGGTTCAACTCATTCAAACCGAGACACTCATACTAGGTCTTGTAGCTCCCATGGCTCTCTAGCAAGAACACAATACAATCGGACAAGCAGCGGTGGAGTATTATCTCTCGGAGAGCTCCGGCTGGGTAAACTGCTCGTGTGCTTCGCCTCGATCTGCTCTTCGTGCGACCTCCGCCCCCACCGAACCGAAAGGGGCTCGGTCCGCCGGTCCCATAGGTGTTCGTGGGTCCGATCAGCTTCCACGACATCTTTGGCGCGCCAGGTAGGGGGCGTCGAGGCTGTGTGAACCTGATCCAGCGTTCACACGAGCAACATCTTCATCATCTTCATCAACATGCCACCAAAGAAGAAGGCTTCGGCGGCAGCAGAGCCGTCCACGTCGATCCCGCCGCCACCAGAGCAAACGGGTAGCGGGGTAGACGCCGGCGGAAGAACGGGAGTCGACGAGGGAGCTCATGACGCTGCCAAGTCCAAGGACAAGGCCGCGCAGACCTCAGCGTCCGCACACGCACCGCGCCCATCTCAGGAGGCGCGGGACCGACAGCGTCATGGTATTCATAGTACCATCGCTCGTTGGATCAAGATCGAGCTGGTGGATCGAGGCCCTCAAGACCAGCTTGCGCGCCGACATCTTTGGCGCAAGCGAAACACGGTCGCTGGACGGATATGCTCCTTCTAACATAGTTAGAAGTCCGAGCATATCCCGCTCCTCGCACCGTTCGCCATTGCCACCCACCACTCCACCGGAAGCCTTGGCGAGAGCTCAACTGCTCCTAGACTACCCTCCAACAGCCGAAAAGGTCGACGAATGGAGGGCCACCATCCGTAGTCTCATCGGCTTTGCCAACGGCGATGCTCGCGACAACCAACTACGCCGCTGCCGCGGCAAGGCGACAAAGGCACGAGCGGTGGCGGCGAAACTTGTGGGGTGCAACCACCATGCACTCTCCACCCGAAGGCCAAGATCACCAACTCGACGGATCCACCTCGACAACGACTCCACCGCGTCGCCGGATCCACGAGCTCGCCGTGATCAGCGCCAAGTTCTTCAGAACGGCAACAAGAAGGCGCTCGAACTCGCGAGCGCCAAGAGAAGCGGCGTCAATCCGACCAGCGAGCTGGGCCTTCGTCGATATGCATGCGCCCGGGAACCAGCGACTTGCCGTCGCTGATAGGTTGCCCTACGTTCACTCGTGAGCTGCGGCAAGTCCAGTGGCCCAGCAAGAAAAATTTCAAGCCAGACGTACCAGAGAAGTATGATGGCAGGACACATCCGTCGGAGTTCCTCAGCATCTACACCATTGCGGTGCAAGCTGCGGGGGGACGAGACGACAAAATCCTCGCCAACTACTTCCCACTGGTACTCAAGCCCAATGTCAGATCTTGGCTCATGCACTTGCCAGACAGCTCCATATCCTCTTGGGCAGATCTATGCCATCAGTTTGTCGGCGCCTTCACAGGCGGCCACAAGCCTCATGGCCAAGAGAGCGACCTTCATCTGCTCGCCCAGAAGGAAGGAGAGTCTTTGCGCAAGTTCATTCAGAGATTCAGCCGTGTGCACTACAACATCCCAGATGTCCACCCTGCCGCGGTGATCAGCACGTCTCATCAAAACGTGCGGAACCGCAGGATGAGAGAAGAGATGGCGATGTGCAAAGTCAAGGACGTCAGTGAGCTGTATGCCTTGGCCGACAAGTGTACACGTGCTGAGGAAGGGAGGAGACTCCCAGGAGAGAATGCAGAAGCAGGATCTAATAGTGAGGAGACCGCCCCGGCAAAGAAGAGCCGGCGACGGAACAATAGAAGGAAGAAGAGCAAAGAGGTGCTAGTTGTCGAGCAGTCCGGCAACGGTGGTGCCGCCAAGAAAGCCAAGGTTGGTGGCTCCGGCAAGGAGGTTGCCGCTGGCACCGACTGCCAGCCTGTGGCGGCCGCCGACAAGGTGACAGCTCCAACAAGCGATCTTGCAAGATCCACCGCACCAAGGGCCATGACCTCGAGAGCTGCAAGAAGGTCGAGCAGCTTGTCGAACAGCGAAAGCTGAGTACGAGCGGCGCGACAAGGAGAAGGCCCAGAAGGTGCCGGGGAGTTAGCAAGAAGCGACCGGCCGGGGAGGACGCCAAGGCAAGGCCAAGCAGCGACAAGGAGATAGACCTCCCAGCGGCGCGACAAGGATGAAGACGCGGCGGCGGCGATGAAGATATGGAAGACAGCGAGACCGACGAGCAGGAGTTCTAGAAAGCCACGAGGTCCTCTGCATTGACGGCGGTGCTTCTCGCATACTTCACACCGCCAACTCAAGCAATGGATGCGGGTAGTTAATGCAGCTGAACCATCCGTTGAGTCACGCAAGCCTCCGAAATGGTCCAAGACGCCTATCATCTTTGATATTGAGGATCACCCCGATCGCATAATCTGCGGTCGGTGCTTGCCGATGTTGGTTTCACCAACTATCCGCAACCTCAAGGTCACCAAGATGCTAGTTGACGGCGGGCCGGCTTGAACCTGATCTCCTCCGCGGTGCTCGAAACTCCAAATCCTCGACAATGAGCTCGAGAGACCGGCACATTCCAAGGAATCAATCCGGAAGGAGCAAGCGAAGGGAAGATCACGTTGCCGTAACATTTGGTAGCGAGCTAAACTTCGAATCGAGAGGGTCACGTTCGACGTTGCTGATTTTCCATTGCCTTACAATGGGATACTTGGCCGCCCAAAGACTCGCCAAGTTCATGGTAGCCTCTCATTATGCATACAACTTACTCAAGATGCCAGCCCGATAAGTGTCATTTCTGTCCATGGCGACAAGAAGGATGCTCTTATCTGCGACGACAAGATTTACCGGAGGCAGCAACTGCAACAGATAGCAAGTCACTTGCGGCTGAAGCTCCGGAGGAAGAAGAAAGCCAAGACCAAGTCCGGCAAGAGATCGATGCCCACTCGGCAAGTGCACCTCTTCGGTGCTGCGCTACCGTCGAGGACGCACCATCGAGCTCCACCGCAAGTGCAAGAAGACGATGGCAGCTCCACCAAAACCAAGAAGGTGCCGCCAAGGAGGATGGCACCGGTGGTACCTTCACCATCGCGCCACTCTCGACCCTAAATAGGAAGGCGCTCTGCTGCTTTCCTGCAGGCGACGTCGGCGTGTTTGCATGGCAACCGTCGACATCCCGGTGTTCCTAGGAAAGTAATTGAGCATCACCTAGTTGTCTGTCCTCATGCGCAGCCCGTCAAGCAGAAAGTCAGGAAGCAGGCAGTGGAGCGCCAAGAATTCATTGCAGAAGAGATCAAGAAATTGGAAGCAGCAGGCCTTGTCAGAGGAGTGCTCCATCCTACGTGGTTGGCCAATCCTGTAGTCGTACGCAAGGCAAATGGGAAATGGAGACTTTGTATCGACTTCACAGATGTTAATAAAGCTTGTCCCAAAGACCCATTTCCCTTGCCGCGCATTGACCAGATTGTTGACTCCACGGCTGGATGTGATTTGCTTTCATTTCTTGATGCATACTCAGGATATCATCAGATCTTCATGGCAGAAGAGGATGAGGAGAAAACCGCATTCATCACCCCATGTGGCACATACTGTTTTGTATGGATGCCTTTTGGGCTAAAAAATGCTGGTTCAACATTTGCAAGAGTAGATCATGACGCTTTTGAGCCACAAATGCACAGAAATGTAGAAGCCTACATGGATGACATAGTGGTCAAGAGCAAGGACAAAGCAACTCTGGTTCAAGATTTAGATGAGACCTTTGCAAATCTGCGCAAGATCAACCTCAAGCTCAACCCCGAGAAGTGCGTGTTGAGTCCCTTCCGCAAGCTTCTCGGGTTCTTCGTCTCGGCGGGGAATTGAAGCCAATCCCGACAAGATCAAGGCCATTGAGCAGATTGAAGCACCAACGCGTCAAGGATGTACAAAGACTTGCGGTTGCGTGGCTGCTCTCAAGAGGTTTATCTCTAGGTCTGCTGAACGCGCCCGCCATTTTCAAGATTTTGAAAAAGGCAGGTCCAATGAAATGGACTCGAAGCGGAGGCTGCGCCGCAGACTTAAAGAGGTACCTGTCCTCCACTCCAATACTTGTCGCACCTAAGCCACAAGAGAAGTTGCTGCTATATATAGCGGCAACCAATCAAGTGGTTAGTGCTGCGTTAGTAGCGAAAGGGAGGCGGACGATGAGCCGGCAACCAAGGCGGATGCATCCAGCGACAAGCGAGGGGCTTCACCGACAAGCTCGGTCCCGACAAGGACGGATCTGCTGCAGCGCGAGAAGATCTGAGAAAGGATGGTGCAGCACCCAAAGGTACTTTGTCGGTTCCCTTCTCTGGGGGCTAGGTCAAGGTACTCGGTGTGCAGAAATTTCTTCGGCCTCCTCATGGCCTCGAGAAAGCTGCGCCATTACTTCCAAGCACATGAGATAACAGTCGTCACTCGCTTCCCCCTGAAGAGAATATTGCAAAATCCGTAGCAACAGGCAGGATTGTCGAGTGGGCCTTTGGAATTGTCAAGCTTTGGCCTCAAGTTTGAAAGCACTTAAACTATCCAAAGCAGAGCATTGGCAGAGTTCATAGCAGAATGGACACCAACGCAGGATGAAGAAATTCCAGAGACGAGCATCCCCGTCAAGGAGGCAAGCAAAGAATGGCTGATGTACTTTGATGGTGCCTTCTCACTGCAAGGCGCCGGTGCGGGCGTACTGCTTGTCGCGCCCACCGGAGAGCACCTCAAGTACATAGTCCAGATGCACTTCCCCAAGGAGCAAGCAACAAACAATACAAACAGAGTATGAAGGTTTGCTTGCGGTCTCGTAATCGCAGAGACCTTGGGATCAAGAAGCTCATTGTCAGGGGTGACTCGCAGCTTGTCGTCCGCCAAGTCAACAAAGATTATCAGAGTCCGTTGATGGAAGCCTACGTTGATGAAGTGAGAAAGCTAGAAGAGCACTTTGACGGCCTGCAGATGGAACATGTTCCAAGAGCTCAAAATGATATTGCTGATGGCCTGTCAAAGTGCACCGCACTCAAGTTACCTGTGGAGCCAGGGATTTTTGTGCTCAAGCTGACTCAACCAACTGTAACACCATCAACTGGACAGAACAAGAAGAGGAAGTTGATTTCTGGTGACTACTTCCCGGCTGAGCTTCCCGAAGCCGCCGCCGCGAAGATTCCCAAGCTCAACACCAAAAATGCTGAGGAGCAGTCTGCTCCGACAAGCCCTAGGGTTTGTTTCGTTGAAGCAGACGCTCCCGACAAGTTTTGCTCCGGCAAGCTTGCCGGGGAACATCAAGCTCCGGCCGAGCCGCGGGTTCTTGCCGTAGAAGCGGATGTTCCCACAGCAGCATATGTGCCTTTAGTCCTTGTTATCGAGCCACAAGCTCTAGCATGGGCACAGCAGATTGTCCATTTCCTTCAGACAGGAGAACTTCCCAAAGAGCAAGAAGAAGCGGAGAGAGTAGCCCGACAGTCAAGTATGTACCAGTTTGTCGACAAAGACGCTGCATGTAAGAAGACTCAACGGTGTGAAATTGAAGTGTATTACACTTCACCGGAAGATGGACGAAGCTGTTGGCGAGATACACGGAGGCATATGTGGTCACCACATTGGCGCAGAGCACTTGCCGCAAAGCTTTCCGGCAAGGTTTCTTCGGCCGACAGCCCTCCAGATGCAACTACACAAGTAACCAAGTGTGAAGCGTGCGGTTCCATTCCAAGCAGATACACCAGCCAGCTCAAGCTCTCCGGCGATCCCTTTATCCTGGCCATTTTCGTCTGGGGCTCGACATTCTCGGCCCCTTTCCCGAGCTGTCGGGGCTTTGAGTACTTATGCGTTGCAAATCGACAAGTTCACAAAGTGGCGGAAGTGGAAGCGATGAGGAAGGTGACAAGACGATCGGCAATCAAGTTCTTCAGGTCGATTGTTTGCCGTTTCGGGATTCCGAACAGGGTCATCACCGACAACGGCACACAGTTCACGAGCCGCACCTTCATGCAGTACGTCCAAGATCTTGGCGCCAAGGTCTGCTTTGCTTCTGTTGCTCATCCAAGAAGCAATGGTCAAGCAGAGAGGGCAAATGCTGAAGTGCTGCGCGGGCTCAAGACCAGAACTTTCGACAGGCTGCACAAGTGCGGAAGGAACTGGATTGAGGAACTGCCGGTGGTTCTTTGGTCGATCAGGACGACGCCAAATCGAGCCACTGGCCAGACACCTTTCGCTCTAGTCTATGGAGCAGAGGCAGTTCTCCCCACGGAACTCGTATACGGGTCACCTCGAGTACTCGCTTATGATGAGCTTGAGCAAGAGCAGCTGCGACAAGATGACGCTACGCTCCTTGAGGAGGATCGTCTTCAGTCATTTGACGAGCTGCTCGTTACCAGCAGGCTTTGCGTCGCTATCACAGCCGCAGAGTTAGTGCCAGAAGCCTCGAGGAAGGCGACCTTGTTCTTCGGCACGTTCAGTCCGCCAAGAATTCCAACAAGTTGACGCCAAAGTGGGAAGGCCCTTATCGGGTGAAACGAGTCACTAGGCTGGCGCTGTCTCGCTTTGAGACCGAAGATGGCATTCGGTGAGCAACTCTGGAACATTGAACATCTTCGTAAGTTTTACCCAGAGGGCGCGGTTCTTGGAACTGTTCCGCAACCACCTTTTGTACAAGTCTTGCCGAAGTTGCATGTAATCCTTTGTACAAAGCCGGGCGCAGACCCCATGCATAAGTAAAGCTCATGTGTTGCGCACAACTTGTCAATTTAATGCTTTCATCATTTTGCATGTATTATCTGACATTTTGTGCAGCATCCACCCCCTGTAAGCAATAACGAGCCACAAGGCTCCATAACTTTATTTTCTCTTCTTTCTCTTTCTCAAAGAAAGGAAGGTTCCCTCGCACACAAGTTAACCAGGGGGGAAGGAGAAGATAATGCCATGGACCAAGCATCGCTCGAGGAAGTTTTGCCTTACCGGGAAGCAAACGATAGAAAAGCTAAGTTGCCAAAGTTTGAGCAATCAGTTTTTAAATCTTTAAGTTATATTCCTCGAACGATAGTACTTTGTATGGAAAACCTGTGCGTGGAGGAACCAACTCGTAGCTGGTCGCGCCCTTACTTTGTTTCGAGTCCGCTCAACAACGTAAGTGAGCTGCAACTGGTTGCGACAAGGTTGCTTGTCGGAAGCGGCACCGCCAAAGAAGCTCTTGACGTTCAAGACTCAAAGACTCAAGACAAAGGTGTCAGCGCCGACAAGTTCCCTAAAAGCGAGGGCACAAACATACAAAGGAAGGAATCAAGTAAAGGAAATAACATTGCAATCATTGCCTAAGATAGAGTTATATTACAAAATAGCTTGTCGCAGATCTAATAAATTGTTCTCCTAAACATGATCGGCAGCGACAAGGAAAGATAAAATTGGCGGCCTAATCTCGCGGTCGCCATCAACCCGCTTGATCTTGCCCACCTTGTCCACAATGGGTGCGACAAGGGCTTTGAGCCTCCACATCGGCATCTGGCGGCAGGGATCCGAGGACGCCGTTGAGGTTGAGGCCTGGATTGCGAAGGCCACCTTCATCAACACCTTCCGAGAGCTCCCGCAGATCTGGCGCGATTCCTCACCAGCGCTTGGGATCTCTTCCCGATTCGCTGGAGAGCCGCCACCACGCCTTGAGGAACAAGCTGAGCTTGGCGCTGGGTTGGGCGCTCGCCGGAAGAGTACCCAAGATCCACCATCCCCAGCTCCATCAGCTCCTTGTCGATGGCGACGGCGATATTCACAAGACCTTCATCCAGTGCTCCACATTCTCCCTCAAGGTGCTCTGGCGGCGAGAGCACTTTCGCCAGCAGCGCCTCGTCGGCCTTGATCTTCTCCAACAGCCCACCTTCCGCTCCTTGGCGCCGTCCGGCTCTCAGATCGAGTGGTCGCCTTCAGCTCAAGATCTGCTTTGGAGTCCTTGGCGGCGCTGAGCTCCTTGCTCCTCTCGGCGAGACGGCCCTGCAGCTCGCCAAGAGTGTAGGCGTCCTTCTCGGCCAGTGCTTGAGTGCAGCAAGCTCCTCGCCCGCTCTTTCCGAGATTAGCCTCCAGCTGCGTCACCTTCATCTCCAACTCTTTCTTGGCGGCCTCGGCAGCTGCGGCATCCTTTGCTTCCTTAAGAGCCCCGCCAAGTGACTCCTCGCATGACAAGCTCCTCCTCGTGGCTGTCAAGGTTGATCTTCCGCTCGCCATTTCGCCTTCCTCGCGGATAGCTTCTCGGCAGCGAGCCTCTGCTGCTCTTCAACCTCTGCCTTCTCGAGGATGAAGGCTTTGCGCGCCTCAACAATTTGCTCCCGCTCCTCTGCCAAGGACCGGAGAGCTTCCTGATTGATTCCCCGGAGCTCCTCCGCGCGCTTCTCTATGTCTGCTCCCGCCTTTGCGACAAGCGCTTCCCGGGATTCCAGTTTGGCTTGCCGGGCGCGGTAGAGCGACAACAGCTTCTTCAGCAACTGCTCCTCCCCTAGACTCGCCGCTGCTGCTGCTTGGCGCGTCAACCAGCGACAACCCAGCAGAGGTGAGCAGCTCTTCATCAAAGGTCTCTCCTTCGACCGGCGCCCTGGAGCTCGATGCCCAGGGGAGCTTGATGAAGACGCCATCGCCGGCCTTCAGATAGGCGCCGAGCTGGGGCTCTTCGGAGCCTGACGCTGCACCAGTGGCGGAGGGATCAGCGGTCAGCGTAGCGCCTGGCGCTCCTGCGGCCTCAGGGTCGTCAGTGCGATCGCCAGACCCCTCGCCAGCCTTTGCGGCGGCAGCCTTGGCGGCCTCTTCACCGGCGAACCTATCGGCACCAGCCTCTTCCTCCATGGTGGCGATGTCGTCAGTGTTGCCGCGCGCGTCCTCCTCGCCGGCGACTTCAGTCTCCATCGGCTCTGCGGCGGATGGATCTGACGACCAGACAAAGAAAGAACAGTCAAGCAAATATTCAAAAAGAAAAACAGAAGAAAAATAACCCAAGGGAAATTTCCAGGCAAGAGGATTACATGCGATGGGATCTGCAGCCGTGGTCTCGACCACCGGAGGATCACTGGTGCTGTCCCTTGCCGGAGAGGTCTCCCTTGCCGGAGAGCGCTCCCTTGTCGGAGAATCCTCCCTTTGCGGTGGAGTCGAAGCAGATGGTATTTCGGGAGCGGCTTCCGGGCACTCCTGATGAGGCTGCTCTGCTCCTACACAAACCAACAGTCAGATATCAACAAAGAAAGAGCACCCATGCACGCCTAACAGTAAGAAGTAAACCATATACTTACTGGGGGGGCTGTCTGGGGCTGCTTTGAGGAAGGGTTGCCGGTCCGCAAGGGGTCTCAGACGCCTCCTGTTGCCACGGGGATCGTCCTCAATGACGCACTCACCGGGTCTTGGCTCTCTTCGACGCTCTGGGCCAAATCGTGAAAAGGAAAGAGTTCAAAATGAAGCAAATCAGATGCAAGACGAAGCAACAAAATTCAAGAAATACAAGCACAATATAGAAGCTTACTCTTCTTCTTCCTCGCGGAGCTGAGCGCAGAGAGTCAAATTCGGCTTCGCCTCGTGCGACGAGGCGGAGGAGAAGGTTCCCTCGACCGCTTGGCGGGGTGGCAGCGGTGGCTCGGGAGGATCCCGCCTCGCTTGTTGCAGCGGTGTGGGGTGCTCCCGGCAACAAGATGCTTGCCATGTGGAGCTGGGCCGCCAGGGCGCCACGGGCTGTTGGCCCGTCTGCCGCTCGCCTCGCCTCCAGCCTTGCGGAGACGCTTTCTGGTGGAGCCGGGGCTCCGCTTATGCAAGTTGCTAGATGGTGGGAAGAAGCGCCCTCGGCGGGTTCGCTCGACTGGCTTCGGTTCGGCAAGCTCTTCCTCGCCGGAGAACTCCTTCGCCGACAAGGCTTGCCGCCTCTGCTGCCTCTGCCTCCTCCACGGTGAACCCGACTCGCCAATGCGGCAGCTTGCTGCCGCCTCCACCGTGGTGGCGCGCGCATCTCGTCGTCGGTGGTGTCGCGGGTGAGCCTCTTCTGCTCGTCGGGGCGGATCGGCATTTCTTCCAAGCTGTCGAAGAACTGCCACACGACGTCGTCCGCAGACTCTTGCCAGGTTGGAACGATCCCATGCGAATCACACAACGGCATCATTGCACGGATGCGGTCGAGCGAACAGTTGTTGCACAATGGGACGACTCCCCTCGGCAACCTAAACCACTCGGGGTGATCGGGTCGGCTTGAACAGCTCCAGAAGATCGCATCCAACTCCAAGATGTGAAATTGAAGTTGAGGCCCGGCGCAGCCTCATGATGTCCGCCGATTTTGGAACTCCTGCCGGGTCTCCTCCTCTCCGCAAGGGAGAAGCGTCTGCGGCGAAGGAAATCTGCGCCAACGGCGCTTACGTGAGTCCGGCAAGCCCGAGGCGCAAGATCCGGTCACAGCAATCTTCAATCTAGCATCTTCCGCGCCAAGTTGCTCCAATCGCTGCCAAGCACTATTGGAGTTTGGCGCCAAGCGATGAAGGGCTGCGGGTTCTCCTCAACGATCCAACACCAATCGGCTCTCCACTCCTCCCATTTTCATGGAGCTCTCCTTCCAGATAGGCTTCTTTCTTGCCAATCCTTGAGATCCAAGCAATCCTTCGCAAGTGGTTCTCCTCTCTCGCGGGGCATGAAGAAGTGGCGGAAGAGGGCTACGCTTGGTGGATTCCGACAAAGTTTTCGCAAAGGTGTGCGAAAACCGCCATGGTCGACAGCATTGGGGGTGAAATCAAGGAGGCGAAGCCCGTATGTGTTCAAGGATATTGCAGAAAAATTAGAGAAGGCGGGCAGAGCCCGCAATAGAAAAAAAAGCCAAGAAAGGGTACCGAGTTGGGGCTAATTCAAGCAGCGGTTGGGAGTACTCTTCGGCGCTGGATGCGCCTGCCTCCGTCGACTGTAACAGTAGTAGTTCTCCCTCAGCTCCTTTGCGGCGAGCTGGGGGAAGACGGCCCGCTCCTTCAGAGGCCATGAGCAGCTGCGCCTCGGCCGACTTCACGCCCTTCCCCTTATCGGCTTTCGGAGCCATGGCGGAGGCGGTGGAGGAGACCGACGGCGTTGATGGCGCTGGCGGCGATGGGGGGCGGAGGTCCTCCGTGGTTCCTTTGGAGCCATTCAAGAACAAAGTATTTAAGCCAAGGAGACAAGGCCCCGGCAAGAGGAGCTTGCCGGGAAGGCCACTCAAGGCACGCAGAAGACAAGACCCGGCAAGAGGAGCTTGCCGAAGGCTCGATGAGCGACAAGCTTCCGGACTCAACAAGGATTCAGCCGCGGCAAAGGCGCTTGCAGCAACCACTTTATCTCCGCCCCACCATCCACCAACGTGTCGCCATGGGACCATTCCAGCGCTGCGTGTCAAGAGGCTGTCGGCCAACGGAGAGCAGCGGTAAGCGGCGCTAACAAGATTGCCATCGTGGCAGCGGTGGCGCCCCGACGGTCCCTCACAGCCTCGCTTAGGCGACATGGACGGCATTTAATGCTTTTGTCCCTTGCACGTCAGAGTTAGGTAGAATACACTGCACAAGTAGTTGTACCAACCGCTACTCATTTTCCCTTTTTGCCCTTGTTCACGCTGCCACTGTTGGTGACCCCTTGAGCATATAAAAGGAGGCCCATGCGCAACGAGAGGGGTTCAGCTCATTCAAACCGTAGACACTCATACTAGGTCTTGTAGCTCCCATGGCTCTCTAGCAAGAACACAATACAATTAGACAAGCAGCAGAGGAGTATTATCTCCGGAGAGCTCCGTTGGGTAAACTGCTCGTGCTTCGCCGATCTGCTCTTCGTGCGACCTCCGCCCCCCACCGAACCGAAAGGGGCTCGGTCCGCCGGTCCCATAGGTGTTCGTGGGTCCGATCAGCTTCCCCGACACTGCCCTCACATAGGGAAAGGTGTCTAAAGATAACAAAACTGGTACCAACAGAAATATGCTCCTTGGTTGTTTGTTCTTTGTTGCAACAGACTATGTGTTGGGGATGTAACTACTGAATATAAACCGCCCTGGAGGGGCCGGTTCACCCTCAGCCATAATTGGAGCCCACGAAGACTCACAAGGTGGCGATTCGCCATAGAGCTTAGAGGCCCGGAGCCCAGGGGCGAATAGGGCCCATAATGGTAAAACCGCCATAACCATGTAACTTGTGTTGTAAGATAAGAGAAAGGAGAGACCGAGCCGGACACTTGTATGAGCCGGCCTCGGGACTCTGTAGAACGGCCGGGCGTCAACCCGTGTATATAAGGGGACGACCCGGCGGCGGTTTAGGGACAGACAACAACAACTCGAGGGTTAGGCGAAGCTATTTGCTCCCTAGTCGCCAAGATCACATCAATCCCATTACAAACTAGACGTAGGCTTTTACCTTCATCGAAGGGGCCGAACTAGTATAAACTCTTGTGTCTTTGCGTCCGCTTTAACCCCTCTAAGATAACCCGTACGATGGCCCCGCGACTAAGTCCTTTCATGAGGACATCTGCCGTGACAATTCCACGACAGCTTGGCGCCCACCGTGGGCTATCGCACGATGGTTTGATGATCTTAGAGGGCAAGTTCAAGGACTCGAAGGCTATCTTGGGGCCGGATGACTAAGAGTCGTCTGCAAGCTCTACATCGACGATGCAGGCAGGGGCCCGAGGCGGCTCGATTGAGTACGGTACCGGGTCCCCTTTGGTGGCATACACGTGTTCATCGGCAAGATCGGTGAGCTGTGGCCCGAGCCGACATCCGCACCGACCATCGAGACGGCTCAGCGGGCGAAACCTGCCCCGCTAAACCGGCCGTCAAGCGTGCTTCTTGGGGAGTCATCCACGGAGGAAACTATGAGGACAGATCAGCATCTGGTGGCGAAACCGCTGTTCTACTCGGATGACGAGTCGCCGACCGAGAAACCGAGTCTCGTATCACCGCAAGATGGCCAGATTGGGGCTGTTCCGACGGTGATGATTCCGGACCCTTTGATCCGCCCAACCGGTTGGAATATTCATGGCCGGTACACAAGTGACGCTCACTCTTCGACCGCTGCGACAATGGTCGCCGGTTCAACAATAAGCGATGGCAGCCGGGCAGAGGCCCTGTGCGCCCGCCGGCTCAAGTTTTATCAGAACTATTTGATGCGTTGGCTGTGCTCATGGCAGAGGCTAACCCGGCAGATCAAGACCTGCATAATGCAGAGATTGCAAAGGTGAAGGAGCAAATCACTCAGGCTAAAGCGGATCTGGCAGCTGCAGATGCTAGGATGGTGGCAGAGCGGGCCGCTTTGGATGCGCAGGCTTATAGGCTCATGCTGGATCAGAATGCGCCGCATGAAGTCATGAAGAGGAATTACAGATCCCGCTTGCCTCGGTTTTCGAGGGAAGAGACCTCTTCAACACCCCAGAGAGTGGGACCAGAATCCGCGGTGGTGAACCAGGCGGAAGCACTGGACGGGCGCGCCGTTCAGCCCCGTGATAGATCTACTCGCCATCATGTCGGCGCGCCTCGTGCTGTGCAAACACCTCCGTGTCACTACTCCAACCCGATGGATAACCTTGTTGCGGCTGCGGCACGGTTGGAGGTGATTCCAATCAAGGCGATTCACCACAAAGTAGAGACACGCTGGTCAAAGAGCCTTAGGACGGCTCGTCCAACAGAAGCGATTCATACAGCCGCGATCGGATCCACTCCACCCCCGCCCGAGCCGGAGCTATAGCAAAGCGCAGATGAACCGCCGGTTGGTAATGCGCAGCGGTGCACCTCAAGGCAACAACCCGCGGAGGTTTCAAAACGCCAGAGGTGGTGGACCGGCCAGGCACGATGGAGGCCGAAGTTAGCAAAGACAAAGATCAGGATTATCAGCTTGCGCCGTTCGTCCGACTATCTTCGAGCCTCGAGTTACATCTAGATCTTTGGGGGTACTTTGCCTCGCCCCGCTTTTACGCAATGTACGCTGCCCAAAGATTTCAAGGGCCACACAAGGTGCCAAATTATACCGCCGATCCGCTCCGTACATGGATAGAAAGCTATGAGATGGCCATGGAGATGCCGGATGTGGATGAAGCTGCGTGCGAAGTATTTCACCATGATGCTTGAAGGCACGCCCGCATTTGGTTGAAAAACTTGCCGCCCAATTCTATCAGTTCATGGACCCGCTATGGACCCGTTCATTCAGAATTTCAAAGACACTTGTAAGCAGCCCATGTCTGTGGTGGACTTGGCGGCTTGTGTCCAGCCGAGGGGAATCCACAACCCATTGGGTACGCTGCTTTTAAGTTTTACATTCTTCGACCGGATCAACGCTGATTCTCGCGATCTTAACCCTAGAGGGCAACCGCCGTTTAAACCTTTAAAATTGAAGTGGGTCGCATGAAGCGGTTTTGCAATGACATGGGCACTCTCATGGGCGCTTAGTGAAGTATGCTGATTCTGATAGTACCAAGGATCCCGAGTCCGAGGAGGATGATGAAACAGGAAGGAAAAACAGAACAGAACCCCAGAGGCCAGCAAAGATCACCGGCAGTAATGGAGGAAACAAGCGAAGGCGAATGGTAACATGGGCTTCAGAGTCAACACCAACGCAGCAGGAGAAGGGCCAACGGCGCAAGGGTAAACAGCCGAACCGAGGTGGTGCGCCTAATCACAATCCGGACCGTTGAATTATCTCGCTGAATCAACCCCGCTCAAGCATGGGACGAAGGAGGCGCCAAAGAAACCACCTCGAAGGATTGTTACATTATGCAGGAGTTCAAAAGTTCTAATGCTCTCCCAGATGATCAAGGCCCCGCGGCAGTTCGTGGTCCGCCCGGTTACGGTGGAGGAAATTCGGTCCAGGGTTTAATGGTAATCCGGGCGCATGTAACAATCGAATAATCGTAACAACCAAGGTGGTTATAATCAGCAAGAGCAGCAGCAGCAATCGGGTTATCGAGCAATCCAAAACAGTTGAATGGTGGACAGATCACGCCTTCACCACTAGCTTGGACAAGCGAGACCGAAAGTTCGAAGCGGGCAATCAACGTTGTTGAACCGGCCGCATTTCATTACCTACGCTGGTCGAGCAGCCTATTGTGTGGAGTAGAGAGGATCATCCTCCCGGTTGACAATCCGGTCAGCTAGCCCTAGTGGTGGCACCTCGTGGAGGATACAAGTTCACCAAGGTGCTTATGGACGGCGGGAGCAGCATCAACATCCTGTACTATGAGACCTTCCGTCGTATGGGGTTAACAGATAAACATCTCAAGCCGTCCAATACAGTATTTCATGGTGTGGTGCCTAGCAAGTCAGCATATCCGGTTGGTAAAATAGCTCTGGAGGTGGCCTTTGGGGATGAACATGACTCCAGATCGGAAACATTGACGTTTGAAGTGGTGAAAATTCAAAGTCCTTATCACGCCCTGTTTGGGCAGCCGGCTTATGCCAAGTTCATGGCACAACCTTTTTATGTCTATTTGCAGCTCAAAATGCCGGGTCACAAGGGGACGATAACGGTTCATGGGAGCCGCAAGATCGCTTTAGAGTGTGAGGAAGGTGATGCGGCTTACGCAGAGTCGGTTTGTGCCACCGAAGAGCTAAAGTGCTATAAAGATAATGTTGAGCCGGCGGATATGACCCCGTTGAAGAAGCCAACTACAGAGCACGATCCGGCCTTGAAGTTTAAATCGGCGGCCGAGACTAAACTTGTTGACTTCAGACCGGTGATTCATCCAAGCAGTTCATCATCGTGCTAACTTGATCCTAAATAGGAAAGCGCTACCATCGAAGTTCATCCGTGAGAATCGGACATTTTTGCATGGAAGCCTTCCGACATGCCAGTGTACCGAGGAACTCGCTGAGCACACTCTTAATGTTGATCCCAAGTACAAACCGTAAAGCGCTTTTTCACGGTTTAACGAGGAAAGGCGAAGGCCATTGGAGAGGAGGTTGCCGTGCTCTTAGCAGCAGGTTTTATCGCTGAAGTTTTCCATCCCGAGTGGCTTGCTAATCCGGTGCTGGTCCTTAAGAAAACGGCACTTGGCGCATGTGTGTGGATTACATGATCTTAACAAGGCTTGTCCAAGAGATCCTTTTGCCTCCCCCGCATTGACCAGATTATTGATGCTACTGCGGGTTGTGAGCGCTTGAGCTTTTGGATGCATACCGGATATCATCGATCAAAATGGCGGTTAAGGACCAGGAGAAGACAACATTTATCACTCCCTTTGGAGCCTTCGCTATGTGTCTATGCCTTTGGGCTCAAGAGCGCCCAAGCAACTTATCAACGCATATGATGTAATTGCTTGCATGAACAGATCGGCCGTAATGTGCATGCTTATGTGGATGATATTGTGGTTAAGTCAAGGAAGAAGGAAACACCGATTGATGATTTGAAAGAAACCTTTGACAACTTACGGTGTACAAGATGATGCTTAACCCGCCAAATGTGTTTTCGTGTTCCGCAGTAAATTATTGGGTTTTGTGTCCAACAGGGGATTGAAGCTAATCCGAGAAGATTACGGCTATCACCTCCCCGCTAAGCCAAAGTGCATTAATGATGTCCAGCGCTTACGGGCCGGATTGCCACCGAGCCGGTTTATCACCGCCTCGAGAGAAGGCTGCCTTTGTATCGATGTCAAGAAGACAGATCAGTTTGTCTAGAGTCCACCACCGATGAAGCGTTGAGGACTTAAAGCGGCAATTGGCCAACCCGCCAGACTCACCGCCCCATTGACAAGGAGCCGTCATTATATGTTGTCGCTAATGCCGTGGCGCGAGCGTGGCCATTGTGGTAGAGCGGAAAGAGGTAGGGAAGGAGCATCCGTTCAACGTCCGTTTATTATATCAGCGAGGTGCTTATTGAGTCCAAGCAGAGATATCCGCATTGGCGAAGCTGGTGTATGGAGTTTTATTGGCGTCGGAAGTCAAGCAAGATTTTCAAGGGCATCCCATCACGGTGGTCGGCCTCAGCTCCCTTAGGTGATATCATACAGAACCGGGAGGCGACTGGCCGGATTGCTAGGTGGGCTATAGAGCTTGGGCCGCACGGTTTAAAGTATGTGCCTCGGACGGCAATAAAGTCCTAGGCACTTGTGGATTTCATTAATGATTGGACGGAGTTACAAGCGCCTGAAGAAAAGCCGGACCATACCTATTGGACCATCCACTTTGACGGGTCCAGGCAGTTGGAAGGCTCGGGGGCTGGAGTCGTGTTAACTTCCCCACGAGGTGACAAGTTTTGTTACGTCCTCCGCTTAATGTTCCCTTGTACTAACAATGCAGCTGAGTATGAAGCCTTGCTCCATGGTCTTCGGATGGCTAAGGAGATGAATCTAAGCCAGGTTAAGTGCTTCGGTGACTCGGACTTGGTGGCCCAACAGGTGTCTGGCACTTGGGATTCCAAAGACCCACTCATGGTTGCATATCGTCTGGAGGTGGATGTTGTTGCAGGTCATTTTAAAGGTTATCGTGGACCATGTGGATCGTCGAAGAACGGCGGCGGACGCTTTGAGCCGGTTGGGCTCTCAACGCAAACCGTCCCGCCTAATGTCTTCCTTGATGTATCGCACAACCCATCACCAAGCTCCCCGATGAAGCAGATTTGGCTATTCCCGATCCGGAGGCTCGGCTTGGTGGCAGCCCTGCATGTCATTCCGGATTGACGCCCCTTATTTGGCGACATGAGCCGGGCGAAGTTGCCGAAGATGAGACGCTGGTCTGACAGATAGTTCGGGCGGTCTAAGTCTATGACCATTGTTAATGGCGAGTTGCATCATTGCAAAGGTATCGTATGCTTCAATGCTGTGTGTCCCCGAGGAAGGCTGTGAAATATTGCATGAGATCCACGGCGAGACCGTGGTCACCATGCCGGTTCAAAATCCTTGGTGGCTAATGCCCGCCACGGTTTTTATTGGTTGACCGCCCATGCCGATGCGGAAGATCCGGTCGACGATGTGATGGTTGCCGAAGTTTTCTAGACGAGCTCATATACCGCCCAAGAATTGAGGATGATTCCAATTACTTGGCCGCTTATGCATTTGGGGTTGGACATGGTTGGACCTTTAAGAGGTCCAAGGACAAGAAAACACACCTATTGGTGGCAGTTGACAAATTTACAAAGTGGGTAGAGGCGTAACCTATTAGCAAATGTGATGCGCCACGCGGTTCAGTTCATGAAAAGGGTGATCTTCCGTTTGGTTTTCCACACAAGATCATCACAGATAATGGTACCAATTTGTCCAAAGGTGCCATGAAGGAGTTTTGTGAACGTGAGCACATCCGCTTGACGCTTTCTTCAAGAGCTCACCCACAGTCCAATGGTCAAGCGTAACAAGCTAATCAGAGATCCCGAGAGGTATCAAGCCCCGCTTATGGTCCCTTTGCGAGGACGCCGGGTTGTTGGGTAGAAGAGCTCCCGTCCTGTGTTATGGAGTATAAATACCACGCCTAACAGATCCACCGGATACACGCCGCTTTTTATGGTCTATGGAGCGGAGGCAGTCCTCCCAGCGATATCCGCTATGACTCACCTCGTGTGGCAGCCTATGTTGAGGCAGATAACGAGACGGCACGACAGGACGCTTTGGATCGGCCGGATGAAGAACGAGATATGGCAGCTGCTCGCCGGGCGATTTACCAAACAGGATCTTCGCCGGTATCATAGTCGCCGGTCGTAACCGTAACCTTTCAAGAAGAAGATTTGGTGCTTCGCTCATTCAAGATCGATTTAATATGCACAAGCTATCCCCACCTTGGGAGGGACCTTTGTGGTCAGCAAGAATCTGCACAACGGGTCATATTATCTCGATCGATGTTCGAGAGCATAAAGACTCACGACGCCGAAGAGGAGACCAACAGCCATGGAATATAGCTCATCTTCGCCTTATTATACCCGAGCCATCGGCTCTACTTATGTACATATCATAACAATGTATATATTATGAATAAAGCAATAAACCGAGCCTCGCCTGCGGGTATCCGCTCATACATCTTGTGTGGTTACATGGAGTTGTTGTCTTAAAACGCCTCCGTTTACCCCTTGAGCTTGTTTTTCAAAAGCTTTTGTGATATCACTGGGGCTTTGGTCGTGTCCCAACCAATGCAACACCTTTTGATAGGCGAAAGCCACCAGATCACTTGGGGACATGGTCAAGTCTGAACCACCACACCTCTTGATCGCCTAAGGCCATAGAGTCACTTGGGGCATGGTCGAACCCAACCATTGCCACGCCACTTGATCGGCATAATGCCACGGTTTCAGCTTAGGGACCTGCTGACTTGAGCCATAGCTACACCTTATTGGGAGCTTGGTCGTCCCGACCATGGTAACACCATCTGATCGGCTCAGTAAAGCCTCTTTTTTTTGCAAATGGTTTTATTATTGCCTTTGCTTCCATATTTTTTCATAACTGTTATTTGATTTTTTGTTGCGTTTTTAAACCGATAACATTTTTAAAACCGGTTCAACCAGTCAATTGACGGAATTCGGTCTATTTTTAATCCGGAGATAACTCTTCCGGTTTGACTTTTTCTGTTAACATCCCATTATGGAGTAACAGGGGGCTTAACATGACCCGGCATGGTTTACATGGTAAACCGGCATTATAAACACAGGAGTTGTTTTCTCCTTTGACGGTAATGGTTATACAACCTCCGTTTCAAGGTTGGCTAAGCCAACCTCATGCCCGACGCTGGCAGGCAATATGGATTGAAGGTTTCGATTATTCAATCAAAAGTATCAGCACTTATGCGCGAAGGTTGCAGATTGAAGGCACAAAGGCATATTCAAAACAAAGGTGATGGCTATTCTATTACAAGGCATTCAGAGGCCCAAAATTTGGAATGGCGTCATGACAAGCAGCTTATGATGCATCAACCGGCTTGACGGATTAAGCTTCATTGCCGGGTTGATGTGAAGAAGATGGGTCGTCTGGCGTCGGTTCTTCTTCTTCCTCCTCACCACCCAATGGCCGGAAGTCATTGGTGGACCAGTCAATCTGGGTTAAAGCCTGAAAGACAGCCTCTTCACTTATAAGCTCAGCCGGATCAACGTCAGGGGCATAAGTGTGCTTACGGATTGGGGGAACAAGGTTCTACACTTCAGGAATGACAACTTCCACCCGCCTGTTGTTTGCGTCATAGAAAGAGCGGTAAACCGTCAGGTTGGCTTCTGCTGCCAGTTGACTCGCCAGAGGACGCATCTCCTTTATTATCCGTCTGAGGGCATCATTCTCAAAAGCTTCGCCATTTTCTTGAGCGCTGGGGAAACCCTTGGCTATGTCAGCCGGATCAAGGTCAGCTATCCATGCTTTGGCGCGAGTTAGAGCCAATAAAGTGCCAGCCCGGGCCGCGGATCGTTTCAACTCTTCAAGTTGTGCCGAGATCATGGATAGTCGGTCCAGCGTATCTTTGATCAAAGACGGAGCTGTGTTATCATACGACGTAGCACATATGACTCGCTGGGTGCCGGTATACAGCTGCTCAATCAGCGTATACGCGGCCTTGAGCTTCTTCCGCATGTCAAAGCCCAGATGAGCAATACGCTTCCCTATACCGGTTTAAGAAAGTTCAGGTTAAACCGGCGGAAATGTCAAGACGGAATAGTAATCAAAAACCTTGGTGAAACATCTCTTACCAAAGATCGCAGAGGTCATGGCATTAATTTGGCGCTTTAGTCCGGTGAGCTCTTCTGTCACCGGTTTAAGAGCTGCTTCAGCATCTTCCGCCCGTTTTAGCAACCCAGCCTTCTCAAAGGTCCCAGCTTGGCCTGCTCAGATTTAAACCACTCCTTGAGCTGTTCCATCGTGGTCAAGGCGGTTTTCAACTCATCCTTGGCCTTGGAGGCTTCTGCTTGTTGGGTCTTCAGATTGGCATGAAGGTCATTGAGTTGTCTGGTTTGTTGGCGTATCTCACTCTGATAAAAAAGGGATCACGTTAGTTGTTTCAATCATGAAGTCCCAAGCTCAATACAGGTATTCAACTTGGCACTTGGGGGCTAATGGCTAATTGCTCAAACATGTTTTGCTACGGTGATACAACTTACAGTTCCGGTTTAACTATGCTAAGTTGAACCGGCCCTTGGGGGCTACATCAATAAAGTTTGAGACGCTTGGGTTTGATATTAAGTCCCGCTTAAGCTAAGCTGTTGAACCGCCCTTGGGCGCTACTACACAACAAAGGTACAAGAGAGGCATAACTCCTTACCTCATAGCGCCCTTCATGAGATTCACCAGATCGCTTCAAATCACGACTTATGTCGAGCCGGTGCAGAAGCCGGAGGAAGTTCTTGGGCAGAGAAATTGTCATGTCGGCTGATCAGTTTTTCCTTCTTTACTCATGGCAAGAACTCTTCCTTGGCGCTGTGTTTTGATAGAGCGATCGGATTGCTGTGGGCGGTATATGCGGTGCCCGCTACTACGACATCATCATTTTTGGCGGGCTGGCCGGATTGGCATTCTTTCCGGCTTGGTCCTTTCATACCCGGCTCACGGATCAGAATCAAACCTGTTCTCGCAGCAGGACTCAAGGAGCAGGATGTGATGTTTCCACTTGACATCCGGTTCAACCTCCGCGGATTAGCATTGTCGCCTTGATTAACCCCAGCAGAGCTGTTTTTAGCAACTTCGGATTTTCGCCATGATGCTCGAGTCTTCTCCGGATCAACATCCACAAGAGGGTCAAGGGTCTTCGCCTTCTTACTTAGGCGAGCCTTGGTGCTGCAACATTCAGAGTTAGAGTATGATAAACCGACAAATGCAAAAAGAAAGAGTAATATGCTTACCCAGAAGAACTTTAAGAGGAGGCGCTTGAGTGGTTGATGAACCGCCAGATGAGTTGGAAGAGGCCTGATAATTCGGATCGACGGATTGAGAGGACATCGGAAGAAACCTTTCAAAGGATAACGCCAGAGAACAAATCACCTCCGACGACGCTCCGGGTTGGGGTGTCGTAAACCGGACGACGAATTTGTTGACCGCTGTCCCGGTCGACGGGCGTTCTTCAGCTTGCTGTGTCTTCAAAGAAAGATTTGATTCAAATGAGCACGGAGTGAGATTTTTTCACTTTCCGGACTGCGCGTAATTCTTTTAACCGTACAAGATCGAATCGAAGAAAGAAGGATTACCTCAACATGATCGGCATG
The DNA here is from genome assembly GCA_021605205.1 of Aegilops longissima. Lineage (NCBI taxonomy): Eukaryota > Viridiplantae > Streptophyta > Magnoliopsida > Poales > Poaceae > Aegilops > Aegilops longissima. The sequence goes on along the minus strand of CM038682.1, from coordinate 382,122,757 downwards.
GCTGGCCTCAAAGATCATCCTCGGAATTGTAATCGCAATAGGATGAATGATAAAAGGGACAAAGTAAATCAAGCTTTACCTCAACATCTGAATCTTCATCTTCCGCGTTCAAGACTCGCGATTTTCCTCTTACCAGCCTTCTTGGTGGTCTTGGACTTTACACGAGGAACCTGGGCCGGTTTGGTTCGTTTCCAAAAGGAGCTGTTAGCCTGAGAATTAACAAAGATTACTATATATCAATAAGGCATTAAAATCAGTAGAGCGATGAGCGGAACCTTACCGCAGGCGGTTTGTTGGAAACACAGAACGGGGCCAACCCGGTTTGGCTGCATACGGAGATCGGTTCATCGAGCATCCTCTTCACTGTCTCGGTAACTTCAAGCTCAGTTATTGGTAGCTCGTGACGCCGTTGAGGGTCTTTGACGCTACCAAAGGTATTCATGCATCAATCCGGCGGCGCTTAATGGCAAGATGCCCCAAGAAACCCAACATCGAACAAGGTCAATACCGCTTAAGCCATTGGCCATTAGAGCCCGGAGCTTGATAATTTGGGGCGCAAAATTCTTCCGCTCTGCGGCGGTCAAGCGTGAAGGCAATGGGTGATGGTTGTTAAGCCGGTGAGGGCGGTAACCCGGCAAGGGTTTTCGCCGTTAGGAGCGGTATTCGCAATAGAACCAGGTTTGGTTCCAATCTTCGGATGGCTATGGTGTTTTATGTGAGGAAAGTCTACTTCCTTCCTTTTCTGGATTGAAACGCCACCAAGCTCCGTGTTAGGACCATCCGAAAACTCCGTACGGCGGTTCAAATGAAAGAAATCCCGGAATAACTCCATAGATGGTTCTTCTTGAAGGTAGACTTCAGAAAACTTGAAAATTGCATATATTGGACACAGAGTTCGGACCAATATCTTGTGGATGGAGTTGGAAACTTGCGAGACATCCCGAAGAATTTTGATCCCAAGGGCTGAATCCCCGGTCTAAGTGTTGCATAAATACAATTACTTCTCCTCTTGAGGTTCGTGGAGGGCATTCTTAATCGGGAACACGCCAATAAAGGACATTTTTGGAGGCTAAAGCGCCGGTGGTGACATATCCATTGAGTTGTGTCTCAAAGTGATCTTGGACCGAACCCAATTGCAGTAGAGAATTGTTTGGCCATTCCGAAGAAAAACTGCGAAAAGAAAAGTAAAGACCGTTTATCGTTAACGGTTCAGCATATTATTAAGTGCTAAACCGCAGATTGACATTCAGTTCCAATTTCCGTTTAACTGAGGACTAATGGGGTATGGCGGATTAGCTATCAAAAATTAAACCGCCTTAGGAAGAAGGGACAGAACTGGAAAATCTGCTAAGTGTTGATGTAAACAGGTTTCACACATGGACGGAATTAATTTGGATCTACCATGATTCAAGAAGAAAAATTTCATGATACATAAAAGCTTTATAAAGAGCAGGAAGTTCGTATGCTCTATCAAGAGGGTCTGAACAAAAGGAAGATTTGCAAAGTGCTAAACTGAATATGGAGTAGCTACCGCACAAGATATATGTTACGGTTGGATTAAGAAGCCATGGCAGAGCAGATATGAAGAGACTAGGGATGAACACCTATGAACGCATTTATACTAACAGAGCCTTAAGATGCAGATCTAGGGTATGAGGAAGAGCCTTACCAGATGCACAGGACAGCGGAGGAGCACCGAGAATCTCCGTACAACCAGGTTGATGCAGCGCCTTGTGTTGGTGCGGCGTTCGAGGTCGGAGGCGACGGCGGAGCTTCAGAGTGGGGCCGCGAGGAAGAAGAAGCGAAGGGGAAAAAGAGAAAGGGCCTTCCGGTCTATTTATAATGAGATGTAGTAATTGACAAAGCGAGAATCGAGGAGTTGAAAGCGGCAGATGGCGCAGTGGTCGCCTCGATTTCCGGATAGTATTAAATGAAGGGAATCTTATTGTTTTGGCTTTTTAATGAAGATGACGCCAAGATGCTCGCTGTGGGGTCGGAGGATGACGCCATGGCGGTTTAAACAGATGGCGGTTTACTTAAATATGAAAGAAGATATTCAGAGTTTTTCTAAGATGTTGAAGATTAACATGAACAGTTCAAATCAACTGGGGCCTAATGTTGGGATGTAACATCGAATATAAACCGCCTCGAGGGGCCGGTTCACCTCACCATAATTGGAGCCCACGAAGACTCGTAAGGTGGCGATTCGCCATAGAGCTTAGAGGCCCGAGCCTGGCTAATAGGGCCCATAATGGTAAAACCGCCATAACCATGTAACTTGTGTTGTAAGATAAGAGAAAGGAGAGACCGAGCCGACACTTGTATGAGCCGGCCTCGACTCAGAGACCGGCCAAGGCCAACCCGTGTATATAAGGGACGACCAGCGCGGTTTAGGACGTAAAACAACAACTCGAGGGTTAGGCGGTTATTTGCTCCCTAGTCGCCGAGATCACATCAATCCCATTACAAACTAGACGTAGGCTTTTACCTTCATCGAAGGGGCCGAACTAGTATAAACTCTTGTGTCTTTGCGTCCGCTTTAACCCCTCTAAGTTAACCCGTACGATGGCCCCGCGACTAAGTCCTTTCATGAGGACATCTGCCATGACAATTCCACGACACTATGTGTAACGGCCCGAATTCGATGCGCCAGGTGTCCGCCAGTTATTCGCCGTCGTTGCCATGTCATGTGCTTGCGTGTTGCACTTTGCCATGTCATCATCTGCATTTTTATCATGTCATCATGTGCATTTCTTTTTGCATACGTGTTCGTCTCATGCATCCGAGCATTTTCCCGTTGTCCGCTTTTGCAATCCGCACTCCTATGTCTCCCGCGCCCCTTTTACCTTTTTTCATGTGCGGGTGTTAAACGGTCTCGGAATGGACCGAGGTTTGCCAAGCGGCCTTGGTATAGCACCGGTAGACCGCCTGTCAAGTTTCGTGCCATTTGGAGGTCGTTTGGTACTCCAACGGTTAACCGGGTAACCGCAAAAGCCTCCTTCTCCTTGCAGCCCAACACCCCTTTCAAGTGGCCCAAAACCCACCAAACTCCCCTCCATGCTCTCGGTCGTTCGATCACGATCGCCTGGCCGAAAACCGCACCTCATTTGGACTCTCCTAGCTCCTCTACCTATATAAACACCTCCCCCGTCCAAATCCCGGGTCTTCTTCCTCCCGAAACCCTAGATCTCGCCCTCCGCCGCCGCCGGACACGTCCGATCTGGACCGGACGTGTCCGCCCGCCTCCTGCAGCGAATCGCCACCGCCACCTGTCCTCCCTCCCTCACAAGCACCATGGGGTCTCACCATGAGCTCGCCACCACCAGCGTCTCCGCCTCCGCCCGAGGCCGCCATGACTTCGCCATTGCTTGGCGAAGCCTCCGCCACACACATCATGCGCGCGCCCGCCCTCGCCGCCCTTTCACAGACCATCACACTGACTGGTTGCCGCGCCGACCCGCCTCTGCCGCCCGCCGCGCCTCCCGAGGCTGCGCCTCCCTCTCTCGGCCGGCCGCCCTCCCATGCTCCGGCCCCGGCCGGGCCGCTGCGCCGCCCGCCTCGCCGTGCCCGCCTGGCCCCCCCGCTGCCCGATTCGCCGCCGCCTCCCTCCGGCTTCCTCTCCCTCAACTCCGGCGCGAGATCCCGACCATCCTCGTAATCCGTGCCCGCCCGTTGACTTTTTCCCGAGGTCCAAATCCACTAAGTCCCGAATCTGCTTATATTTTCATGCATTTTCATCGCATCATAACTCTGCATCCGTAGCTCCGTTTCATGCGTGTAATATGTCAAATTGTTCGCCCCGAAGAGTAGATCGTTTCATCTCATCGCATCATTTTCATTTGAGCTCATCTTGATGCCCGAAATGCTGTTGGAAGAGTGCTATGTGATGTCAGTTTCAGATTCTTATCAGAACATGCACTTTTGTCATTTTTGCCATGATTGATGTGTGCACCCTATGAACTTGAGTCCTACATGTGTTTTGTAATATGCCATGCCATATTTACAGGGGTGTATGCCATGTATTTTTGTGATATCTGTGGTGACTAGCACAAGCATGCAAACTAGGCTTCATGATGTTCCTGATTTCAGCCCCTGTTTTGCTGATATTTTTATGCCATGTTAACTTGTTGCTACCGAGAGATCCATGCTTATTTTGAGATACTTCAGGAAGGATGTTTTGTTATACATGTCTTGCTCTATCCATCCATGCCCTTGTTTGCAATTATGGAGTGCCATAGCTTGAGTCAATCGAGCTCTACTTTTGCTATAAAATGTTTCCTGGCAGATTGTTTACATGTTATTCAATTTTGCCAAGGTTGTTGTAGTTGATCCGTGTATGCTATGATGTTGTTCTTGCCATGGATAGCTTCTATGCCATGTCTTCTTACTGTTAATTGCCTTGCCATGCCATGTATTGCTCTGTGGTGAGTGGTTCAAGCTCAACATGCCTACTTATCGTTGTTCCTCCCATGTATGAATCTGTAATATAACTTGCTATGTTTACATGGGTGCCATCATATTTTCTGATCCCTTTTGGCTTATGGTCAGTAAGGGACTTTTGTTATATGCTTTGAGTAGATTCATGCCATGCCTTCGTTTGCCATGATAAGTTCCTGTAACATGTTGTTTGATAGCTCTAAACATTGCAACCTGATGTTAATTTCTGCAAAGTCTGAAACTGTTATTATTTGCAATCTTGCCATGTCATTTTGAGCATGTTCTAGTGATTTCTGGAGATAGCTCAGTGTTCATGTTTTGTCATGCTTTACCAGTACATCATGCCCATGCCTTTTGTTATTGCATTGAGATGATGTAGCATAGTGTTTTGATGCTTGCAATATGCCTACTTGCTGTTATGGACAGATTGTTGTTATGCCTTGTATAGGGTGTATGTGTTGAACCGTTGCTCCGTTTTGAGTGTGTTATATATGAAACTTTCTTAGAATTGCATGTAGCTTCATATTATCATGTTGCATCCTTGTTTTGAGGTGTTTTCTTGATGTTTGTATGCATTTTGCATCAATGCCATGTTTAACTTGTTTTGCTCATATCTTCTAGGTCGTAGCTCCGAATCTAATGAACTTCATATGTAACTTGACTAGAATTTCGTGTAGATCATCGTGGCGCATCTTAACTTGCTGTTTATCAACTTGAACATAAAGTTATTCAGATCTGGACCAATTTCGAAATTTGCATATGAGGACTTACTGGAATTGTTATATGTTGTTTCCGGCCTTATTTAAACTTGCCTTGATGTGTTGCTCTTGTTTGCATCATCTCTTGCCATGAGTAGCTTCATGTAGTCTTGTCATGCATCATGCTTGTTTGTGCATCATGCCTTGTTCATGTGTGGTGTGTTTACTATGTTGTGTGCTTCTTCTTGTTAGTTCCTATTTCGCTATGTATCGTGAGGATTCGCTCGCTCACGCTTGGTTCGCTTCATCCGCTCATCTTCTTCATGGACTCGCTTCTTCTTCCTAGCGGGATTTCAGGCAAGATGACCGCTACCTTGGATCTCATTACTATCATTGCTATGCTAGTTGCTTTGTTCTATCGCTATGCTGCGCTACCTATTACTTGTTCCTCAAGCCATCCCAAATTGCCATGTCAGCCTCTAACCTTTGACACCCTTCCTAGCAAACCGTTGTTTGGCTATGTTACCGCTTTGCTCAGCCCCTCTTATAGCGTTGTTAGTTGCAGTGAAGATGAAGTTTGTTCCTTGTTGAACTCGAGATGTTGTTCCTTGTTGGAACATGTTTATTTGTTAGGATATCACAATATATCTTATATTATTAATGCATCTATATACTTGGTAAAGGGTGGAAGGCTCGGCCTTATGCCCGTGTTTTGTTCCACTCTTGCCGCCCTAGTTTCCGCCATATCGGTATTATGTTCCCGGATTTTGCGCCCCTAACGCGGTCGGGTGATTTATGGGACCCCTTGACAGTTCGCTTTGAATAAGACTTTTCCAAAGAAGGCCCAACATTGGTTTTACCATTTGCCTCACCTATGCCCTTTTTCCCTTGGGTTTCGGAGCCCAAGGGTCATCTTTATTTTAGCCCCCGCCGGTGCTCCTTCGAGTGTTGGTCCGAACCGAGCAGCCTGCGGGGCCACCACGGGGAAACTCGAGGCTTGGTTTTACTCGTAGCTTGACTTATCCGGTGTGCCAAGCTTGCCTTCCACGCCAAGGAAAGTCCCATCCGGACACGGGACGAAGTCTTCAATCTTGTATCTTCATAGTCTAGGAGTCTGGCCAAAGATGATAGTTTGGCTATCCGGACACCCCCTAGTCCAGGACTCCCTCAGGCGTCATGTTCATCGGGAGCCAATCGGCTTGTATGGAACAACAGAAACAAGGTCTGGCGTACCGGAGAACGGAGGAAACGGGCCTTCAGTTCGACCCGTACGGTCAAAACGTGGTCCTGTTCATCGGGAAGGGTCTGGCGTACCGCAAAAAGGAGGAAACGTACTTGTGTTGGAGTGCCTACGGTCGAGACGGGGTCCTGTTGATCGGGAGGGGTGTGGCGTACCGCAAAATGGAAGAAATGGACTTGTGTTGGAGCGCCTATGGTCGAAACGGGGTCCTGTTTATCCACCCTCTATTGCCTCGCTCCAGCCTCCACGGGCTACTATTCATCCACCGTCGACCTCCTCCAGCCTCCACGGGCTACTGTTTATCCACGGCTACTGTTCATCCAGCCTCCACCTGCTGCTGTTCATAGAGCCTCCACACGGTCCTGTTCATCCACCCCCAACCGGCTGGGGTGCGGCGGCCTCCTCGGGGTCCTGTTCATCCAGCAGCAACAACCTACTACCATGGGGTCCTGTTGATCCAACCCCCACCGAGATCTGTTCATCCTCAACCAACCAACCGGCTCGACTCACCACGTCTCGACTCGTTCTACGTACCATGCGCACGGTAGCAACGGTCACTATTCATCGAGAGGCAACCCAACACTGGCTAGCTACGTCTCGCACGGAGGCTCGATCGGCTTCAGTAAGCAGCAGCAATGATCGATCGCTCGGGTTTAGTTAGCGTGAGTGTGAAGGATTCGCCGGTTCATCCAAGAATAATGAATCGCCGGGTTGAGTTAATGTACCAAGGATCGCCGCCGGGTTCGCTTAGCTAACGCCGCACACACGCCACAGACACGAGAGAAACGGGGAAACCTCCATGCATCGCTCGGCCCCGACCACCCACCGTAACCGAAAACTTCCTGATATTTTCCTCGCTCTCGCTTCTACCACGGTTTTTTCCGTCATGGACGGCCCAAATAATGTCATGCAACTGCGTCTCCGGCCCGCCCAGGATGAAAATCCCATTTTCTATCATGATTTTTTGTCATAGAAGTAGGAGCCCACCACATCTATGATGATACCGGATTTTGTCATAATTATCATCATACAAGTGTCATAAGCATGGCATATTTTTTTTCCGTTCGACCCAAAATGTCACGGATGTGTCTTTTTTTTGTAGTGGTGCAATGCAACCCAGCCCAACTTGCCCCCCTCCATCGTCCTCCCTGCTCACCGAGCGTGTGGATGCCGGCTGTGCATCCATGCCTCGGATCCACCGCGTGGCGGCCATCCAGACCACCCCGACACCCTACAAGATCATCATCGACCTCTCTGGCCAAACCTTAGCTCCCAAATCCCCTTTCCCCTCTCGCTTTCTTCCTCCGCTTGCAAATCCGAGAGCTCCATGGCCGCATCGCCGTCGAACCCGTGGCCACCGAGGCCCATTCGCCGCTCCACCGCCTTCTGGAGCTCCGCCGCGGTCGTCTTCACCTCCTTTGACACGCTCTATCACCACGTCCCCGACCTCGTCGTTGCCCCTGCGCTCCCTTGTGAGGCCCTCTCCGCTCCCTGCTCTCTCCCCCTTCTGAACCCCCTTAGTTCATCGCCACATGCGCAAGGCTTGCTGCCCCATGCTTCGCTGTGACTGGCCACGCCTGCCGCCTCGACCTGCAGGATGGCAATGGGTAGGGTATGGGGCGGGTAGAGCAATACCATAACAATACCCATGTAGTCAATGGGTACAAAATTCTACCCATACCCGTACCCATGGGTATGAAACTTTACCCATACCCATACCCGACGGGTACTCATACCCGTTGGGTACCCAACGGGTAGATCAAACAATACACAAGTTATTCATAATTTTTTTCATTTATCGATAGCACATTTGACAAAAAATTTATCTCAACTCAATAACAGATAGATGAGTACATGGCAATTATCGCAATTCAAATTGACAATTGGTGAACTTTAACATAGGTTCACAAACTCACGACACACTTCACCAAATAACATCCGACAAGTAATAAATAAAAACATCCGAGGCACTGATGAGCCAACACAAAGAGCAGCTGCAGCAGATAGCAGACACAAGGCACCAACCAGCACAAATAGCAGCCATCAGCTTCCAAGTTCCAACCAAGCACAAATAACAGCAATATCTACACTCCTGGGTGATGATTGAAGTAGACTCATCCTTCACATGAACAAGATGATACGACACATGATTAAATTGGTCTGCTATAATCTAAAAATTTAAGATCAAAGCATTTAAGTAATTTACCATCTCCTCTTCTTCATCCTCGAGAACACTCTGAAATGTTGCAAAGAGTGTATAATTCCAACCACCTGATGAAATAACCAACATTTGTATGTAAATGGCAAGTTTTTTGCAAAATAAAAAACAAGTGCAAGTGAATAAATGTATTACCTAACAGATCTGCACGAGACCAAGCTTGCATGCACATGAGAGCTTCAGCCACATTAGGAGTAAGTCTACTACGATGTGCACTGAGTACTCTGCCACTAGTGCTGAACGCACATTCGGAAGCCACTGATGTTATGGGAATAGGCAATATATCACGAGCAAGTTTTTGCAAGGTAGGAAACCTAGAGCCGCTAACCTTCCACCAATTGATGATATCCAATTCTTGCGTTCTAGGTAGACGAGCTTCTTCCAAATACAAGTCTAATTCTGTATGGATTGAAGAAGGGACAGTGGGGTGACTAGACAAATACTGATCATAGAGTTTCATGGCTTCATCTTCTTCTCCAAGTGGATCGGCAACCGAAGCATCCCATGCATCCTCGCCTTCAACTTCATCTTTATATTGCTTCACCAATTGAATCAATAACTTCTTCACCTTCTCTATTTCTGTGGCTGCATGCTCTCTTCCATAGAGGGGACCATAAAGAGCATTGAGGATATGAAGTTTATACCTTGGATCAAGAACTGTTGCAACAGACATCAGACCATGGATATCTTTCCAATACTTCTCAAACTTATCCTTCATTTCCTCGGACATTTTTTGTATAAGCTCAATGTCACACTTACCCCATTTCCTTATGGCTAAGCGAATGGTAATCACTTTAGGGAAAAAAAGATTTGCTGTGACATACTTCGCGCCCGAGAATGACTCGGTGATATCAAAGAAGAGCTTCAGCCTATCACATATTTCTTTTGCAAACTTCCAATCATCTTTGGTTGGGTAACACTTAAAACTTCTTTTCACGTGCCTTTAATTTTTCAAATATCTCTATGTATCGTACTGCAATGCTAATCATGATATAAGTTGAATTCCATCTAGTCTTACAATCAAGAGTTAACCTTTTGTTATACTCTATGTTTAAAGTTTTTGCCATCGTTTCAAACTTCTCATGCCTTTTAGGTGTGGCTGACCAAAATGCAACACTGTCTCGCAACCTCTCTATACCTTTCTCTAAGACACTCATTCCATCTTTTACAATTAATAAGTTTAATATGTGAGCGGCACAACGCATATGCAGTAATTGACTATCCAGCATGAGAGAGCTTGTATCCAACTTATCTGGCAATATTCCCATAGCCTTGTCATTTGATGTACAGTTGTCCAAAGTGACGGTGGAGATCTTCCTCTCAAGGTGCCACTCAACAAGACACTCATACAAGGCTTCACATATAACTCAGCTGAATGTGGACAGGGCACATAAGCAAAGCTATTTAACACAATAAAATAGAAAAAATCATGAGTATTGCATAAACATAGTATGGTAATTGCTAATATTTACTATTGTGCTATGTATAGATTTATACCTCATAAGAAAGCTCTTTAGGTTCCAAGAATCATTGCGCGGTAACAGCCATGTAACCTCTCTTTTGATAGCCCGCTGTCCACAAATCTGTAGTGACAGCCACTCGGTGATTAATGTTGCAAAAATATTCACCATCTTCTCCTTTTGAGCAGAATGCATAGCCACAATATCATTCCTAATAGTATTTCTGCACACCATCTTAAACATCGGCTGCAAAGAAGAACAAAATCTACGAAAACCACTATGATCCACAATAGATAGAGGATACTCATGTTCACATATCATCAATGCAAGATCTCTCCTAGCCTTCTCTTGGTCAAAAATGACATTTTCCATATTCACTTTGCCACCTCACCTTTGGTCAACCTCAATTTTTGTTGTTGTGGACCAATGGGTGCATGCTTAGCAGGACAAGATTCCAAATGTACACGCAAGTGAGTTGTGCCAGCTCTAGGTCCTGCAGTAAATTTTCTGTGACAATGATTGCACTCGGCTTTCAGTTGTACATTTTCTAATTTCTCTTCCATCTCATCCCATACTGCCGATGTTTGCTTCCTCTTAGAACCAGCTCTGCTAGATGTAGCTTGAGATGTTACAGTAGCAGCTTGAGATGTTGGAGTAGCAGCTTGAGATATCGGAGTAGCTTCAGATATTGGTGTAGCACGTTGAGACGAAGGATCAGCTGAGGTAAAATTCCCTGCACCAGCCACAGCGGAGCCTTCATCTCCATCTTGAGAAGCCATTGATCTATACATGAAAACATGATGCATAACAAATAAGTTTCTCAATTGCAAAAACAAGATAAATGACCATGCCACTATGAAAATAAAATATACAAACCAATCTATATGTAGACATAATTTATGTCTTGCTCGAAACATGCCGCCACATAATTTATATTACCATACATGTACATGTTGATCTTGCTCATTTCAGAGTCTGTACATGAATTACAACTATACTGAATAATAACTGTAGTAATTAGGAACGACAGCGTACAGTACTGGAATCTTCAAGTATAGCCTACTAAATAAACTACAGTCTGGAAGAGAGCAATAGAAATTTACTAGCAACGGGACGGCAGCGTACAGTCTGCAATACTAACTCTATGATGTGCCTGCTGCAACATAACCAGACTATATTTTTACTGAATCGTAAGTCCACACTGTCTGGAACGGCAGCGTACAGTGTGCAATCAACTAGCTACGCAATTAGCATCAAGTTTGGCTCACGGAGAGAGAAAGAGTCTTACCATCGTGGAGACAAACTAGCAATTAACATCAAGTCAGCCAAAAAATAGTCTGAAGATAAACCTACGCAATTAACATCAAGTTGCAGATTGTACATTGTAGTCTGAAGATACACTTATACGGAGACAAATTAGCAATAGAAAGAAATTTAGTAAGTACACAATTGAGAGCCTTACCGTCGCGGTGGGATTCCAGCCATGGCTTGGCCCTCTTGCCGGCGCGCTCGTCAGTCGTCACTACCACAATACCGCCGTGCCCACTGCCGGCAAGCCGCGACCCAGAGTTGGGGAGGGCTGGAGGAGGATCTAGAGGCAGGAGTTCGAGGCTGGTGGCGACGTCGCCGGTTCCATTCTCGCGGAGGCACCTGCAGGACGCTGGCCGATGGGTCGATTCGCTCGATGAGTATGGCTATGGCAGGATTAATGGGGAGGGGCGGCTCCTGGGATTTCATTCTCCTTGATTTTGGGAGAGGAGATTACGAGGTGTGATGCTTAATTACGGGGAATAGATGAGTACTCCCTCCGGTCCTTTTTACTCTGCATATTAGGTTTGTCTGAAGTCAATCTCATCCAACTTTAACCAAATTTATAAAAAAAATTTATAGACATTCACATGACAACACCAATACCATTAGATTCATCTTGAAATATATTTTCATATTATATTTATTAGATATTATAAATACTAATAATTTCTAATTTGACTTTCGGCAAATCCAATGTGCAAAGTAAAAAGGACCGGAGGGAGTACTTGCCTAGTTGTGTAAGGTACACGTGATGTAGCTCCACAGGTAAGGTCCACGCGTCAGTCTAAACGGGTAGGGTATGCGTATATCCACGGGTACAAGGCTATACCCGTGCCCTACCCACTACTTAACGGGTAAGGTATGGGTACTATCTATGGGTACAAATTTGTGCCCATACCCGGCCCATGCGGATACGGTATCTGCAGGTACCCATACCCACCAGTAAAATTGCCATCCTTAGCCGCCCTTGCGCCGGTCCTCGCCCACGCCAAGACGCTGCGGGCTATGCCCCTTTCGCCGATGCCGCCACGCTTCTCGCTTCATCCGCCAGACTTCGCCATCACCGCTTCAGATCGCTGATAGCCGTCATCGCACGCTTGTTTACCCGCCGCTGCCCTTGTTGCTCACCAAGTTGCTCGCAGTCCGCCACACCCGCGCCCAATGTGCCTCTCTGACGCTGGCATTGCGCCACTCAAGGCCATCAAGACGGCCTCAAGACGCAGATGCCCTCGCCATGAGGCCACCGATACGTCTCCAACGTATCTATTATTTTTTATTGTTCCATGATGTTATATTTATCATTTTTGGATGTTTTATAATAATTTTATATCATTTTTGGTACTGACCTATTGACATAGTGCCAAGTGCCAGATGCTGTTTTTTGCTTGTTTTTTACATCGCAGGAAATCAAAATCAAATGGAGTCCAAACACAGCAAAACTTTTTATGGATTTTTTATGGACCAGAAGACATCTAGTGGGCCAAAGAAGCACGTGGGGGGTGCTCCGAGGGGAGCACAACCCACCAGGGCGCGCCTGGAGGCCCTGGCGCGCCCTGGTGGGTTGTGCCCACCTCGGGTGCCTCCCAAACCACCTCTTTACTCTATAAATACCCCAATATTCCAGAAACCCTAGGGGAGTCGACAAAAATCAATTCCAACCGCCGCAAGTTCCAGAACCACCAGATTCAATCTAGCACCGTCACGAAGGGGTTCATCATGTCCATTGGTGCCTCTCCGATGATGCGTGAGTAGTCTTTTGTAGACCTATGAGTCCGTAGTTAGTAGCTAGATGGCTTCCTCTCTCTCTTTGATTCTGAATACAATGGTCTCTTGGAGATCCATATGATGTAACTCTTTTTGCGGTGTGTTTGTTGGGATCGGATGAACTTTGAGTTTATGATCAGATTTATCTTTTTATCCATGAAAGTTATTTGAGTCTTCTTTGATCTCTTATATGCATGATTGCTTATAGCCTCGTATTTCTTCTCCGATATTTGGGTTTTGGTTGGCGAACTTCATCTATTTATCTTGCAATGGGAAGAGGTGCTTTGTGATGGGTTCGATCTTACGGTGCTTGATCCCAGTGACAGAAGGGGAACCGACACGTATGTACCATTGCTATTAAGGATATCAAGATAGGGTCTATTTCTACATAAATAGATCTTGTCTATATCATGTCATCGTTCTTATTGCATTACTCCATTTTTCCATGAAATTAATACACTAGATGCATGCTGGATAGCGGTCGATGTGTGGAGTAATAGTAGTAGATGCAGGCAGGAGTCGGTCTACTAATCTTGGATGTGATGCCTATATAATGATCATTGCTTGGATATCGTCATGATTATTTGAAGTTTTATCAATTGCCCAACAGTAATTTGTTTTCCCACCGTTTGCTATTTTTCTCGAGAGAAGCCACTAGTGAAATCTACGGGCCCCGGGTCTCTTCTTTATTATATTTGCCTTTGCGGTCTTTTTTATTTGATTTTATTTTCAAATCTATTAAACCAAAAATACCTTGCTGCAATTTATTTTATCCCGCATTCCCGTGAGATCTATCTATCAAATTATTACAACTTTCTCATGTCCGTTTGCTAATTTCTGGTGCTGTTACCCGAAAGGGGTTGACAACCCCTTTAACACGTCGGGTTGCGAGTATTTGTTATTTGTGTGTAGGTGCTATTTACGTAGTGTTGCTTGGTTGTCCTACTGGTTCGATAACCTTGGTCTCGTCACTTAGGGAAATACCTACCGTCGCTGTACTGCATCATCCCTTCCTCTTTGGGGAAATACCAATGTAGTCTAGCAGACATCAAAAGGAATTTCTGGCGCCGTTGCCGGGGAGGATCAAGTCAAGATAGTCTCTCGGCCACGTGCCAATTTCTGGCGCCGTTGCCGGGGAGACATAAACATCTACTAGGTTCCTAATCACAAATCTCATCTCCTCGCAATTTACATTATTTGTCATTTGCCTCTCGTTTTCCTCTTCCCCACTTCACAAAAAATTGCCGTTTTATTCGCCCTCTTTTTCATTCTCCGTTTTCTTGTCGGATCTGTTTTTGGGTGCAATCTTGTTGCGTAGTCACAATGACTCAAGAGAACACCAAGTTGTGTGATTTCTCAAATACCAACAACAATGATTTTATTGGCACTCCGATTGCTCCCGCCACTAGTGCAGAATCTTGTGATATTAATACTGCTTTGCTGAATCTTGTTATGAAAGATCAATTTTCCGGTACTCCTAATGAGGATGCCGCGTCCCATCTTAACACATTCGTGGAATTATGCGATATGCATGCAAAAGTAAAAAGATGTGGACAATGATGTTGTAAAGATAAAATTATTTCCGTTTTCTTTGCGAGATCATGCAAAAATTTGGTTTTCTGCTTTGCCTCGCAATAGTATCGATTCTTGGAATAAGTGCAAGGATGCTTTTAGCACTAATATTTTCCGCCCGCAAAAATTATTTCGCTTAGAATCCAGATCATGAATTCCAAGCAACTTGAACATGTGCATGTTGCACAATCTTGGGAAAGGATGAAAATGATGCTAAGAAATTGCCCAACTCATGGGTTAAATCTTTGGATGATCATACAAAATTTTTATGCGGGGTTGAATTTTGTTTCTCGTAATCTTTTAGATTCCGCCGCGGATGGTACTTTTATGGAAATTACTTTGGGTGAAGCCATCAAATTGCTTGATAATATCATGGCAAATTATTCACAATAGCATACCGAAAGAGCTCCTACTAGTAGAAAAGTTAATTCAATTGAAGAAATTTCTTCTTTTAGTGAAAAAGTTGATGCTCTTATGAAATTGGTTGCTAGTAAAAGTGCTCCTATTGATTTCAATGATATGCCTTTGTCTACTTTGATTGAGCAAAATATTGATGCTGTAGATGTGATTTTATCTCGCGAAACAATTTCAATAACAATGCTTATAGAGGTAATTTTAATCCTAGGCCTTTTCCTAGTAATTCCTCTAATAATTATGATAATTCCTATGGAAATCCTTCTTATCTATAATACGTAAATAGTTCATCCCCACTACTCTATTTCTCTTGACATGCAGCCTATCCACCTCATTACTTGCCACATCAGCATTTTTCTTCCAATCATCACGGTCTATATGGCCATGTTGTATTTATCGGACTTAAATAACCGGCCAAAGCCCAGGCATATTTCCCCTCGATGAAAGATGGGTCATCCTTAAATGAACCACCAAAACGCCCCTCCCTCGAGAAATGGAAAGACCTCATTGTGGCGCTGCGGCCACATCGTCTTCCTGATCCGTCTCCTCAGTTTCTCAGCACCAACGGTTAAGTTCTCTCAGCAACAAATCTCTTTCTATTAGTTTCCATGCCGGCATTCTGCCTTCTCATACTAATGATCTCCTCCACCAACACACATTCCTTCCATCTAGACAGCAAGCTTTGTGTGAAGGAGCAGGTCCCTGTATGCCCGTGCCCGGGCTGTGGAGCCATTGAGGTTGAGCGCCGGAGGAGTAGACTATGGAGTCGCAGACGAGGAAGAATCCAACAGAGGATGAGTCATCCAGTGGCGGCGTCGGTGTGAAGGTGCGTTAGGCAGTACCAGGGATAGGGATTGGATCGATTCCTGTCAACTAATGCACTCGGTGAAGCCCCCTCCTCTCATATTGGGCTGGGATAGCTACATGCCATCTTCTTTGTTGTACATTTTTCTTCCTTCTCCTAAAGCCACACTTGATAGGTTGGATCTCGGCCACCATGGCGATTTGGAGGCTGAGGCCTGGAAGGGGAGTACTCTGCTCTGCCACCGGGTCACCTGAGCTTTCATGTGATCGATCCACCACGGCCTCTGATGGCACCACCGCCATCGTGTAATTGTGTTTCCGTCGTATGCCTTCCGATTGTGAGCTTCCTCATGGAGTAATCGAATGAAAAGTGAAGAAACTACTCTCCCCATGCTCTTCAACAGCCATATCCAAGCTAGAGGATGAAAGACCACACAACCTTGTTGATCTGTACGTATCTCTTCCTTCCGAATATATGTTCCTTTATTTGATCCCTCCCACTTCCATATCATGTCATCTCGGCTATAGGAGATCACGTGGTTTGCTTCTTCTTGGATGTTGCTTCGTTGTTCCAGTTCTGCTTGCCTAGGACACAAAGCTTTTTACGTGTCTAGCTGTTTGCTTGAGGTACATCATGTTTGAGAGATTAAGTTATTGGTTCATTCTTATAGGCATGTGAAAATTATGATAGATGTTGTCGTTCATGGAAAATTGGTTCTAATCGGTGAGCAACCCACATATAACCAGAACACTTGGTTCCTGCTGTATTTATTATCTCATTTTATCTCCCTACTTGCTTTAGTTCCTTAATATATTCTTCCTTCTCTATGTAGTAATTGCACAATCCGCACTGCTTATTGTGAATTGCAACCAGGGACGTGTACTTGCAAATATGGCCATGTGTATTCAGATTTCTGGGCAACAAGCCAGTTGGTTCTTTACTTATTTTTCCAGTTACCTTTTGCATTGCCTGATGTTTAATGATGTGAAGATCTTAGCAATATATCTTCAGGGGATAATGAAGTACTCATTGTTATTCTTTATTGTGTTTTGTATCAGGCATTGGCGACGATGAACAAAAGGCGCATTGCTCCCTTTCTCGTCTTCAGGGGATAATGAAGTATTCATTGTTATTCTTAGTTGTGTTTTGTATCAGGCACTGGCGACGAAGATCAAAAGACACATTGCTCCCTTTATCATCTGAAAACATACTTTTTATAACAAAATGTGTTCGTTATATATTTTTGTTTCACCTTTTACATGCATCTACCCTGATTGAAACCTGCACATGCCTTTTGCCTAATTCCACGATTTCTTCAAACTACCATATGTCATGTTCTTCCACCGTTTCAATTAGAAAAGCTCAGAAGAAGTACATAGATTTCTGATGTCCAAGAGAGTCTTCGACCACTTATGCTAACTGAATGGACTGGTCCAATCTGAGTTGACTTTTTACTCTAGATCTCAAAAATAGAATCTCAAAAGAAATACATAGATGCAATTGCAATAATGAAGAACACAAAAGAACAAGTGTTTTTTTCTCCCAGAAAAATAAAAACCATTTTTTAACTTCCAAATGCGAGTCTACGCCTCAACACACCGTCGATACATTGTTGAGTATGAAAGAAACTGGGACACTATACAATACACCCACAAACAAAATCAAATAGATACTAAACCTGAATCACCTATATATAAATATATCGTTTTGTTGATTATTATCACTTCTATATGAAATCTACCATATGTTGATTCAATTGTTATCTTCTTTGCAATCTGAATGCTACTTAGAAACACCGAAAATTCCTGCAGCAACGCGCGGGGGTATTATCTAGTAATAATAATAGGAACACCTCTGATCTTGAGAATAATACTAAAGAATTTATCAACACTCAAAAAGTTTTCAATACTACAATGGAAGAAAAGTTGAACAAGATTGATGATTTGTCTAGAAGTGTTGATAGAATTTCTCATGTTGTAGAAAATCTCAATATGAAAAAATTTGTGACTAAGATTGAGGAATCAATTAAAGCCCTTTATGTTTCTATGGATGAAAGTAAGAAAAGAACCACTATGCTTAGAGCTAGAAGAGAATTTTTTGAGAAAGCGCTTTCTAGTGATTGCTTTCATAAAAGTGATGAAGATCTTAAAATGATTAGTGTTTCTTCTATTGATTCCTTGTTTAGTAAAATTAAGATTGATGAAAAAGGGACTGAATAAGAGTCAACTTTAGCTAAAAGGCATCCCGTTAGTTCGGAGGGTGAAAATCTTGTGGAGAAAATTGATAAATGTGGGTTTGAAGAGGTCAAAACATTAACTAGTGACGTGCCCACTCTTTTGGATTACAAAGACTTTAATTATGATAGTTGCACTTTGATTGATTGTATTTCTTTGTTGCAACCCATGATAAATTCACCCCATTCCTATGAACAAAATAAAGCTTGTACTAAACATATTGTTGATGCTATGATGAAAGCTTTAGAAGAAAAGTTGGAATTAGAAGTTCCAATTCCTAGAAAATTACATGATGAGTGAGAACCTACTATCAAAGTCAATATTAAAAATTATGAGTGTTTTGCTTTATGTGACTTGGGTGCTAGTGTTTCTACAATTCCGAAATCTTTATGTGATGTGCTTGGTCTTACCGATATTGAAGAATGCTCTTTAAATTTGCACTTGGCGGATTCTACTATTAAAAAGCCTATGGAAAGAATCAATGATGTTCTTATTCTTGCAAATAGGTATTATGTTCCCATAGATTTTATTGTTCGATATTGATTGCAATCTGTCTTGTCCAATTATTCTTGATAGACCATTTTTACGCACTATTGGTGCCATGATTGATATGAAAGAAGGCAATATTAAGTTCCAATTTCCACTAAGGAAGGGTATGGAACACTTCCCTAGAACAAGAAGTAGGCCACCATATGAATCAATCATGAGGGCATCTTATGGACCTAGAAACAAAGATGACAACACTTAGATCCTTGCTTTATGCCTAGCTTGGGGTGTGAAGCAATAGCGCTTGTTGGGAGGAAACCCAACGAATAAAATTTATTTTTATCTTTTGCTTTCTGTTCTTGAGTGTTGGAACAATTATGCTACTATTATGATTGTGTTTTTTGTGTTTTAGTTAGTGTTTGTGCCAAGTAAAGCCTTTAGGATCTTCTTGGGTGATAGTTGTGTTTGATCTTGCTGAATTATAGAAACTTTTGCGTCCAGAGTTACAATTTTTAAAAATCACAGAAGCGATGAAAAATTCTGAACTTTTTACAGTAGGTTTATATACAAATTTCCCAGGTTGTCCTAATTTTTTAGAATTTTTGGAGTTACAGAAGTATTCAAACTATTCAGATTGCTACAGACTGTTCTGTTTTTGACAGATTCTGTTTTCCTTGCGTTGTGTGCTTGTTTTGATGATTCTATGATTTGTTTTGCCATATAAAAGTTGGAGTACAGTAGATATAATGCAAGAATAAAATATGAATTGGTTTGCTACAGTACTTACAGTAGTGATTTGCTTTCTTATACTAACGGATCCCTCGAAGGTTTTGTTGAGTTTTGTGTGATTGAAGTTCTCAAGTTTTGGTGATGTTACGATGGATGAAGGAATAAGGAGTAAGAAGAGCCTAAGCTTGGGGATGCCCATGGCATCCCAAGCTATTTTCCAAAGAGAATCAAGCAACTAAGCTTGGGGATGCCCCGAGTGGCATCCCCTCTTTCTTCTAACGACCATCGGTATTTTACTCGAAGCTATATTTTTATTCGTGACATACTATGAGTTTTGCTTGGAGCGTCTTGTATGATATGAGTCTTTGCTTGTTTTGCTTTTTGTTTTTAGTCTTGAATCCTTGCTGGACACACCTATTTGAGAAATCCAAAATCATTTCATGACTTGTTAGAATTGCTCTCTATGCTTCACTTAAATCTTTATGAGCTATGGAATTGCTCTAGTGCTTCACTTATATCTTTTTGAGCACGATGTGCTTTAGTATTTTTGAAGAAATTCTCTCTTGCTTCACTTAAATTAATTTGAGAGAAAGAAATATTATGCTCATGATCTTCAGTTATACTTGTTTGAGCTTATCAAAAGCAACATACGGAAATTAGTTCCAAATTGATAGATATCCAAGAAGGATATAATAAAAACTTTCATGAAGATCATTGGACAAAATAAACTTGATTCCTTGTAATAGTTTTGAGATATGATGACGTGATATGTGAGTCATGTTGATAAGTAATTAAGCTTTAGTAAGAATATTGGTGTTAAGGTTTGTGATTCCCTATGCAAGCACGAAAGTTAATAGTTGTGCAATGAAATTACATCCTACTTGTGGTGCATTATTCGATGTTAATTATGCTCAATGCTCTCTTATGAGGTTATTCGTTTCTTGGTTGGTCGCTTCTCAATCTTTTGCTAGCCTTCATTTCGCACTAAGTATAATCACTACTTGTGCATCCAAAATCCTTTAAACCAGTTTTGCCACATGAGTCCACCATACCTACCTATATGCGGTATTCTTTTGCCGTTCTGAGCAAATTTGTATGTGCCATCTCTAATTTTCAAAATAAATTTCTCTTTTGTGTTCTCGTACTGCTCGCGAGGCGGTGAGGGGTGGCCGATATTTTCCATACTAGATGTGTTATTCTCACGATGAGTGTTTATTCACTTGTCATTGCACGAGAGTAAGGCAAAGGTATTAGGGATGCCCAATCCCGAAATGAAAAATGAATTTACTTTATGTTGTCAAATAATAAATTCCTTGGAAAGTGTTGGTATGGAAGGCACCCGTGGATACGGCTAGCCATGGAAAGTGAAAATATGGTTGAAAAAGGAATAAACTTTATTTTCTGTTTGGGAACCGCCTATGATATATCTAGCATGGAAAGTGTGGGGAACTATAAGTCATTTTCGTTGGTGGGAAAGGCATGCCTCCCAAAATGTTTTTATCTCTATGTTTTTCGCTTTGAACTCTGGCGCCTCTAAAAATCCCTACTTCCCTCCGCGAAGGGCCTTTCTTTTACTTTATGCAATTTTTATTTTTAATTTGAGTCTCCATCTTCTCTTAGAAAGCGCCAACTAGGGGGCACTACGATCGTACTTGAGCATTGGGTGTAGCTAATATGTGAGTGTGTTTCATGAATGGATCAATGATTGAGCATGATGGGCTAGCGATAACTTATTTTAGCGTTGATATTTTGAAAGACATGGTTGCTTGTTGGTATGCTTGAGTATTTAAGTCTCATGTCAAAACTTGACTATTGCTTTGAACCATATAAAAGTCAAAATTTCCATGCTACAAAGAAAAGAATATGAGATGACATGTTAGGCAGCATTCCACATCAAAAATTCTCTTTTTATCATTTACCTACTTGAGATGAGCAGGAATTAAGCATGGGGATGTTGATACGTCTCCAACGTATATATAATTTTTGATTGTTCCATGCTGTTATATTATCATTCTTGGATGTTTTATAATCATTTTATATCATTTTTTGGTACTAACCTATTTGTTGGAAATATGCCCTAGAGGCAATAATAAATTAGTTATTATTATTATATTTCCTTGTTCATGATAATCGTTTATTATCCATGCTATAATTGTATTGATAGGAAACTGAGATACATGTGTGGGTACATAGACAACACCATGTCCCTAGTAAGCCTCTAGTTCACGAGCTCGTTGATCAATAGATGGTTACGGTTTCCTGACCATGGACATTGGATGTCGTTGATAACGGGATCACATCATTAGGAGAATAATGTGATGGACAAGACCCAATCCTAAGCCTAGCACAAAGATCGTGTAGTTCGTATGCTAAAGATTTTCTAATGTCAAGTATCATTTCCTTAGACCATGAGATTGTGCAACTCCGGATATCGAGGAATGCTTTGGGTGTACCAAACGTCACAACGTGAATCGGGTGGCTATAAAGGTGCACTACGGTATCTCCGAAAGTGTCTTGGGTTGGCACGAATTGAGACTGGATTTGTCACTCCGTGTGACGGAGAGGTATCTCTGGGCCCACTCGGTAGGACATCATCATAATGTGCACAATGTGACCAAGGGGTTGATCATGGGATGATGTGTTACGGAACGAGTAAAGAGACTTGCCGGTAACGAGATTGAACAAGGTATCGGCATACCGACGATCGAATCTCGGGCAAGTACAATACCGCTAGACAAAGGGAATTGTATACGGGATTGATTGAGTCCTTGACATCGTGGTTCACCCGATGAGATCATCGTGGAACATGTGGGAGCCAACATGGGTATCCAGATCCCGCTGTTGGTTTTTGACCGGAGAACGTCTCGGTCATGTCTGCATGGTTCCCGAACCCGTAGGGTCTACACACTTAAGGTTCGATGACGCTAGGGTTATAAGGAAGTTTGTATGTGGTTACCGAATGTTGTTCGGAGTCCCGGATGAGATCCCGGACGTCTCGAGGAGTTCCAGAATGGTCCGGAGGTAAATATTTATATATGGGAAGTCCTGTTTTGGTCACCGGAAAAGTTTCGGTTTTATCGGTACGCATGGGACCACCGGAGGGTCCTGGGTCCACCAAATGGGGCCACCATCCCGAAGGGCTGCATGGGCCAAGTGTGGGAGGGGCCAGCCCTGTGGGCTGGTGCGCCCCACAAGGGCCCAAGGCGCCTAGGGTTTGGGGAGGAGCGCACCACCTAACTTGGGGGCAAGTTTCCCTTCCCCCCTTGGCAGCACCCTAGATGGGTTTGGGCTGGCCGCCCCTAGGGGTGGAACCCTAGGTGGGCGCAGCCCTCCTCTCCCTATATATACTTGAGGGTTTTGGGGCTGCCAATGATGAGTTGGACCTCTCCTGGCGCAGCCCTACCTCTCTCCTTCTCCTCTCCCGCGGTGCTTGGCGAAGCCTGCAGGATTGCCACGCCTCCACCACCACCACGCCACAGTGCTGCTGTTGGACGGAGTCTTACTCAACCTCTCCTCTCTCCTTGCTGGATCAAGGCATGGGAGATGTCACTGGCTGCACGTGTTGAACGCGGAGGTGCCGTCTGTTCGGCACTAGGATCTCCGTGATTTGGATCACGACAAGTACGATTCCTTCAACCCCGCTCTCTTGAACGCTTCGCTTAGCGATCTACAAGGGTATGTAGATGCACTCTCCTTCCCTCGTTGCTGGTTTCTCCTTAGATAGATCTTGGTGACACGTGGGAAAATTTTGAATTTCTGCTCGCCCCCAACAATGGCATCATGAGCTAGGTCTATTGCGTAGATTCTTTGCACGAGTAGAACACAAAGTAGTTGTGGGCGTTGATGTTGTTCAATATGCTTACCGTTACTAGTCCAATCTTGTTTCGATGGTATTGTGGGATGAAGCGGCCCGGACCGACCTTACACGCACACTTACGTGAGATGTGTTCCACCGATCGACATGCACTTGGTGCATAAGGTGGCTAGCGGGTGCCGCCTCTCCACTTTAGTCGGAACGGATTCGATGGAAAGGGTCCTTATGAAGGGTAAGTAGCAATTGGCATATCACGCTGTGGTTTTGCGTAGGTAAGAAACGTTTTGCTAGAAACCCATAGCAGCCACGTAAAACATGCAAACAACAATTAGAGGACGCCTAACTTGTTTTTGTAGGGTATGCTATGTGATGTGATATGGCCAAGAAGAATGTGATGAATGATATGTGATGTATGAGATTGATCATGTTCTTGTAATAGGAATCACGACTTGCATGTCGATGAGTATAACAACCGGCAGGAGCCATAGGAGTTGTCTTAATTTATTGTATGACCTGCGTGTCATTGAACAAACGCCATGTAATTACTTTACTTTATTGCTAACCGGTAGCCTTAGTAGTAGAAGTAATAAGTTGGCGAGACAACTTCATGGAGACATGATGATGGAGATCATGGTGTCATGCCGGTGACAATGATGATCATGGAGCCCCGAAGATGGAGATCGAAAGGAGCAAAATGATATTGGCCATATCATGTCACTATTTGATTGCATGTGATGTTTATCATGTTTATACATCTTATTTGCTTAGAACGACGGTAGTAAATAAGATGATCCCTCATTAAAATTTCAAGAAAGTGTTCCCCTAACTGTGCACCGCTATGAAAGTTCGTCGCTTCAAGCACCACGTGATGATCGGTGTGATAGATTCTTACGTTCACATACAACGGTGTAAGCCAAATTTACACACGCGAAACACTTAGGTTGACTTGACGAGCCTAGCATGTACAGACATGGCCTCGGAACACAAGAGACCGAAAGGTCGAGCATGAGTCGTATGGTAGATATGATCAACATGAAGATGTTCACCGATGATGACTAGTCCGTCTCACGTGATGATCGGACACGGCCTAGTTGACTCGGATCATGTAATCACTTAGATGACTAGAGGGATGTCTATCTAAGTGGGAATTATCCTGAACATAGTCAAAAGATCTTTGCAAATTATGTCATAAGCTCGCGCTTTAGTTCCACTGTTTAGATATGTTCCTAGAGAAAATATAGTTGAAAGTTGACAGTAGCGATTATGCGGACAGAAGAAAGCTTATGTCCTTAATGCACCGCTCAGTGTGCTGAACCCCAAACGTCGTCTGTGGATGTTGCGAACATCGGACATACACATTTTGATAACTACGTGATAGTTTAGTTAAACAGTTTAGAGTTGAGGCACCAAAGACGTTTTTCGAAACATCGCGAAACATATGAGATGTTTCGAGGGCTGAAATTGGGATTTCAGGCTCGTGCCCACGTCAGAGGTATAAGACCTCCGATGATTTTCTTAGCCTGCAAACTAAGGGAGAAAAGCTTAATCATTGAGCTTGTGCTCAGATTGTCTGAGTACAACAATCACTTGAATCGAGTGGGAGTTGATCTTCCAGATGAGATAGTGATGTTTCTCCAAAGTCATTGCCACCAAGCTGCTAGAGCTTCGTGATGAACTATATATCAGGGATAGATATGATGATCCTTGAGATATTCGCGATGTTTGACACCGCGAAAGTAGAAATCAAGAAGGAGCATCAATTGTTGATGGTTGGTGAAACCACTAGTTTCAAGAAGGGCAAGGGCAAGAAAGAATACTTCATGAAACGGCAAATCAGCTGCTGCTCTAATGAAGAAACCCAAGGTTGAACCCAAATCCGAGACTAAGTGCTTCTGTAATAAGGGGAACAACCACTGAAATAGAATTACCCTAGATACTTGGTAGATGAGAAGGCTGGCGAGGTCGATAGAAGTATATTGGATATACATCAAGTTATTGTGTACTTTACTAGTACTCCTAGTAGCACCAGGGTATTAGATACCGGTTCGGTTGCTAAGTGTTAGTAACTCAAATAAAAGGCTACGGAATAAACGGAGACTAGCTAAAGGTGAGTGACGATATGTGTTGAAGTGTTTCCAAGTTTGATGTGATCAAACATCGCACGCCCCTCTACCATCAAGATTAGTATTAAACCAGAATAATTGTCATTTGGTGTTTGCGCTTGAGCATAGACATGATTTGATTATGTCTATCGCAAATACTGTTATTCATTCAAGGAGAATAATGGTTACTCTGTTTATTTGAATAATACCTTCAATGGTATTGCACCTAAAAGGAATGGTTTATTGAATCTCGATCGTAGTGATACACATCTTCATGCCAAAAGATATAAGATAGTAATGATAGTACCACTTACTTGTGGCAATCGCCATGTAAGTCATATTGGTATAAAAGCATGAAGAAGCTCCATGTTGATGGATCTTTGGACTCACTCGTTTTGAAAAGTTTGAGACATGCGAACCATGTCTATTGGTGTATACGCATGAAGAAAATCCATGCAGATGGATCATTTGGACTCACTTGATTTTGAATCACTTGAGATATGCAAATCATACCACATGGGCAAGATGACCAAAGCCTCGTTTTCAATAAGATGGAACAAGGATAGCAACTTGTTGGAAATAACACATTTTGATGTGTGCAGTCCAATGAGTGCCGAGGCATGCAAATGAATATCGTTATGTTCTTACTTCACAGATGATTCAAGTAGATGTTGAGTATATTTACTTGATGAAACACAAGTCTGAATTATTGAATGGTTCAAGTAATTTCAGAGTGAAGTTGAAGATCATTGTGACAAGAGGATAAAATGTCTATGATATGATCATAGAGATGAGTATCTGAGTTACGAGCTTTGGCACGCAATTAAGACATTGTGGAAATTGTTTCACAATTAATACCGCCTGGAACACCATAGTGTGATGGTGTGTCCGAACATCATAGTTGCACCCTATTGGATATGGTGCGTACCATGATGTCTCTTATCGAATTACCACTATCGTTCATGGGTTAGGCATTAGAGACAACTGCACTCACTTTAAAATAGGGCACCACGTAATTCCGTTGAAACGACACCGTTTGAACTATGGTTTAGAGAAACCTAAGTTGTCATTTCTTAAAAGTTTGGGGCTGCGACGCTTATGTGAAAAAGTTTCAGGTTGATAAGCTCGAACCCAAAGCGGATAAAATGCATCTTCATTGGACACCCAAAACAGTTGGGTATACCTCCTAATTTAGATCCGAAAGCAATAGGGACTGTTTCTTGAATCGGGTCCTTTCTCGAGGAAAAGTTTGTCTCGGAAAGTTGAGTGGGAGGATGGTGGAGACTTGATGAGGTTATTGAACCGTCACTTCAACTAGTGTGTAGCAGGGCACAGGAAGTTGTTCCTATGGCGCCTACACCAATTGAAATAGAAGCTTATGATAGTGATCATGAAACTTCGGATCAAGTCACTACCAAACCTCGTAGGTCGACAAGGATGCGTACTACTTCAGAGTGGTACGTACTCCTGTCTTGAAGGTCATGTTGCTAGATGTCACGCCCAATATGCGACCCTATCCAAAAGGAACTCGAAGGTCCCACCAAGGATAGACCCGCATATTGAAACTCTTTTGCAAGGTGGATATCATTACATCGACATTACATAATAGGTAGGGATACATCCAATACATACAATGTCACATGAATACAACAATACAACATAC
The DNA here is from genome assembly GCA_021605205.1 of Aegilops longissima. Taxonomy (NCBI): domain Eukaryota; kingdom Viridiplantae; phylum Streptophyta; class Magnoliopsida; order Poales; family Poaceae; genus Aegilops; species Aegilops longissima. The sequence continues at coordinate 382,095,810 of CM038682.1, read as the reverse complement.
AAGAACAACATCCGACTATGGATGAATCATAAACAGAAACTCAAACAATATCCACCACGCTAGCCCAGTGGCCGACCGGAACCTATCCCTGAACGAAGAAGAAGCGTAAGAAGAACTCCAAAACAAGTGAACATCGCTCTCGTTATGATCATCGCAACACCTGTACACGCAACTGGTGGTGTAGTAATCTGTGAGCCACGAGGACTCAAAGAATCCCATTACCATGGGTATCAAAACTAGCAAAGCTTAAGTAGGAAAGGAAGGGATAAAGTGGTGAGGTTGCAGCAGCGACTAAGCATATATGGTGGCTAACATACGCAAATGAGAGAGAGCGAGAAGAGGAACAAAGGAACGGTCGTCAACTAGTAATGATCAAGAAGTGATCCTGAACTCCTACTTACGTCAGACATAACACAGGAACCGTGTTCTCCTCTCGATCAACCCCGAAAAGAGACACTCACGGTTACGCACACGGTTGGTGTATTTTAGAAGAGTTTGCTTCAAGTTTACTACAACCGGATATTAAGAAATTCCCATCTGCCACATAACCGCGGGCACGGCTCTCGAAAGTTTATACCCTGCAGGGGTGTCCCAACTTAGCCCATGATAATCTCTCGCGATCAACGAAGGATATTCCTTCTCCCCGGGAAGACCCGTTCAGTCTCGGAATCCTGGCTACAAGACATTTCAACAGCAATAAAACAAGACCAGCAAAGCCGCCTGATCGCCGACAATCCCGATAGGAGCTGCACATATCTCGTTCTCGTGGCAACACCGGATGAGACAGGCTACGAGTAAAACCAAGCCTCGAAGTTTCCCGTGGTGGCCCCAAGAGTGACTTTCGGTTCGAACCAACACTTAGAGAAGCACCGCCCGGAGGGCTAAAATAAAAGATGACCCTTGGGCTCCGAAACCCAAGGGAAAAAGGGCATAGGTGAGGCAAATGGTAAAACCAATGTTGGGCCTTCTTTGGAAAAGTCTTATTCAAAGCGAACTGTCAAGGGGTCCCATAAATCACCCGACCGCGTTAGGGACGCAAGATCCGGGAACATAATACCGATATGACGGAAACTAGGGCGGCAAGAGTGGAACAAAACACCAGGCATAAGGCCGAGCCTTCCACCCTTTACCAAGTATATAGATGCATTAATAATATAAGATATATTGTGATATCCCAACAAGTAAACATGTTCCAACAAGGAACAACATCTCCATGTTCCAACAAGGAACAAACTTCATCTTCACCTGCAACTAACAACGCTATAAGAGGGGCTGAGCAAAGCGGTAACATAGCCAAACAACGGTTTGCTAGGAAGGGTGCAAAAGGTTAGAGGCTGACATGGCAATTTGGGAGGCTTGAGGAACAAGTGATAGGTAGCGCAGCATAGCGATAGAACGAAGCAACTAGCATAGCAATGATAGTAGTGAGATCCAGGGTAGCGGTCATCTTGCCTGAAATCCCGCAAGGAAGAAGAACGAGTCCATGAAGAAGACGAACGGATGAAGCCGAACCAAGCGTAGACGAACGAATCCTCACGATCGCAACGAAACAGGAACTAACAAGAAGAAGCACAGAACATGGTAAACACACCACACATGAACAAGACATGATGCACAACAAACATGATGCATGACAAATCTAGATGAGGCTACTCATGGCAAGAGATGATGCGAACAAGAGCAACACATCAAGGCAAGTTTAAATGAGGCTGGAAACAACATAGAACAACTCCGGTAAGTCCTCATATGCAAATTTCGAAATTGGTCCAGATCTGAATAACTTTATGTTCAAGTTGTTAAACAGCAATTTAAAATGCACCAAGATGATCTACACAAAATTCTAGTCAAGTTACATATAAAGTTCATTAAATTCGGAGCTACGGCCTAGAAGATATGAGCAAAACAAGTTAAACATGGCATTGAGGCAAAATGCATACAAAAATCAAGCAAACACCTCAAAACAAGGATGCAACATGATAATATGAAACTACATGCAAAATCAAGCAAGTTTCATATAGAGCACACTCAAAACGGAGCAACGGTGCAACACATACACTCTATACAAGTTTAAAGGACAAGATGTCCAAAACAGCAACTAGGCATATTGCAAGCATCAAAACAACATGCTACAGTACCACAATATGAAAACAAAAGGCATGGGCATGATGTACAGGTAAATCATGACAAAACATGAACACTGAGCTATCTCCAGAAATCACTAGAACATGCTCAAACACACATGGCAAGATTGCAAATAATAACAGCTTTAGACTTTAGCGAAATAACATCAAAGTTGCAATGTTTAGAGCTATCAAACAACATGTTACAGGAACTCATCATGGCAAACAAAGGCATGGCATGAATCTACTAAATGCATAGAACAAAATTCCCTTACTGACCATGAGCCAAAAAGGATCAGAAGATATGATGTCACCCATGTAAACATGGCAAGTTATATTACAGATTCATACATGGCAGGAACAACAATAAGTAGGCATGTTGGTGAGCTTGAAGCACTCACCACAGAGAAATACATGGCATGGCAAGGCAACTCACAGTAAGAAGACATGGCATAGAAGCTATCCATGGCAAGAACAACATCCTAGCATACACGGATCAACTACAACAACCTTGGCAAAATTGAATAACATGTAAACAACCTGCCAGGAAACATTTTATAGCAAAAGTAGAGCTCGATTGACTCAAGCTATGGCCCTCCATAATTGCAAACAAGGGCATGGATGGATAGAGAATAACCATATATTCAAAACATCCTTACTGAAGCATTTCAAAATATGCATGGAACTCTCGGTAGCATCAAGTTTACTTGACATAAAAATATCAGCAGAACAGGGGCTGAAATCAGCAACATCATGAAGCCTAGTTTGCATGCTTGTGCTAGTCACCACAGAGATCACAAAAATACATGGCATACACCCCTGTAAAGATGGCATGGCATAGTACAAAACACATGTAGGACTCAAGTTCATAGAATGCACACATCAATCATGAAAAAAATGACAAAAGTGCATGTTTTGATAAGAATCTGAAACTAACATCACATAGCCCTCTTCCAACAGCATTTAGGGCATCAAGATGACCTCAAATGCAAATGATGCAATGAGATGAAATGATTTACTTGTCGAGACGAACAATTTGACATATTACACACACGAAACGGAGCAATATGCAGAGAGTTATGATGCGATGAAGATGGCAAAATAATGCAAAATAATTCGGGACTTAGTGGATTTGGACCTCGGGGGGGAAGTCAACGCGCGAAGGGGATCGGGCCCCGGCGTGGATCGAGGCGGGCCGAGCCGGGCGGGAGGAGCGTCTTGGGCGGCGGGGATGCGGCCGCCGGGCGGAGGCGCAAGCGCCCGGGCGGAATCTTGGCGCGCCGAGGCGGTGGCGGAGGTGCGGCCGAGGCGCCGGAGCGCGCGGCCGGAGGCGGGCGGGCGCAGCAGGCCCCTGGGCGGGCGGCGGCGGCGGAGTGGGCGGGCGGGCGGAGGCGGGTTCGTGGGCAGCAGCGCGGGCGGCGGCGGAGGACACTTGGCGGCCTCGATTGGGCTGGGCGGTTGGACATGTCCGCGGCTGGACGGACATGTCCGGCCATGGAGGAGGTTTTAGGGTTAGGGTGCAATTGATCCATGAATTTGGGGTGCCCATATATATAGGTAGAGGGAGCTAGGAGACTCCAAATGGAGTGCGGTTTTCGCCCACACGATCGTGATCGAACGAACGAGAGCATGGAAGAGACTTAGATGGGTTTTGGGCCACTTTGGAAGGGGTGTTGGGCTGCACACGAAAGAGGCTTTTACGGTTACCCGGTTAACTGTTGGAGTACCAAACGAACTCCAAATGGCACGAAACTTGACAGGCGGTCTACCGGTGCTATACCAAGGCCGCTTAGCAAACCTCGGTCCATTCCGAGACCGTTTAACACCCGCACACAAAAAGAGGTAAAAGGGGACGCCGGGAGACATAGGAGTGCCGGATTGCAAAACGAACAACGGGGAAAAAGCTCGGATGCATGAGACGAACACGTATGCCAATGCGATGCACATGACGACATGATATAAAATGCAGATAATGACATGGCAAAATGCAACACGCAAGCAAATGACATGGCAACGACGGCGAATAACTGGCAGACACCTGGCGCATCGGATCCGGGGCGTTACACTAGACAACAATGAACCTACGAGCTATGGGGAAGCGATGGTGGGCTCATATTCCGACAAATGGTTAGAAGCCATGAAATCCAAGATAGGATCCATGTATCAGAACAAAGCATGGACTTTGGTGGACTTGCCCGATGATCGGCAAGCCATTGAGATAAATGGATCTTTAAGAAGAAGACGGACGTGGACGGTAATGTCACCGCTCATGAAGCTCGACTTGTGGCGAAGAGTTTTCACAAGTTCAAGGAGTTGACTACGATGAGATTTTCTCATCCGTAGCGATGCTTAAGTCCGTCGGAATCATGTTAGCATTAGCTGCATTTATGAAATCTGGCGATGGATGTCAAAACGAGTTTCCTTACCGGTCTTCGTAAGGAAAGGTTGTATGTGATACAATCGAAAGTTTTTGTCGATCCTAAGGATGCTAAAAGGTATGCTGGCTCGTGGATCCATCTAAGGACTGGAGTAAGCATCTTGGAGTTGGAATGTGCGCTTTGATGAGATGATCAATGATTTTGGGTTTATACAAAGTTTATGAGAAACTTGTATTTCCAAAGAAGTGAGTGGGAGCACTATAGAATTTCTGATGAGTATATGTTGTTGACATATTGTTGATCAGAAATGATGTAGAATTTCTGGAAAGCATAAAGGGTTGTTTGAAAGGAGTTTTTCAATGGAAAACCTGGATTAGGCTACTTGAACAATAAGCATCAATATCTATAAGATAGATCAAAATGTTTAATAATACTTTCAAATGAGCACATACCTTGACATAATCTTGAAGGTGTTCAAGATGGATCAGTCAAAGAAGGAGTTCTTGCCTGAGTTGTAAGGTATGAAGTTAAGAGTTAAAGCTCGACCACGGCAGAAAAGAGAGAAAGGACGAAGGTCGCCCCTATGCCTTAGACGTAGGCTCTACAGTATGCTATGCTGTGTACCACACCTGATGTGTGCCTTGCTACATATCTGGCAAGAGGGTACAAAGGTGATCAAGGAGTGGATCACCAGATAGCGGTCAAAATTATCCTTAGAAGAATAAGGATATGTTTCTCGGTTATGGAGGTGATAAAGAGTTCGACGTAAAGAGTTGCGTCGATGAAAGCTTAACACCTATCCGGATAGCTCTGAGTAGAGATACCGGATACGTATAATGGAGCAACAATTTGGAATAGCTCCAAGTGGAACGTGGTAGCAACATCTACGATATGACGTAAAGTTTTGTGAAATACATAGGGATCTGAATGTTGCAGACCCGTTGACTAAAACTTCTCTCACAAGCAAAACATGATCAAACCCCAGAACTCATTGAGTCTTAATCACATGATGATGTGAACTGGTTTAGTGACACTAGTAAACTCTTTGGATGTTGGTCACATGGCGATGCGACCTGTGAGTGTTAATCACATGGCGATGTGAACTAGATTATTGACTCTAGTGCAAGTGGGAGACTATTGGAAATATGCCCTAGAGGCAATAATAAATTAGTTATTATTATTATATTTCCTTGTTCATGATAATCGTTTATTATCCATGCTATAATTGTTTTGATAGGAAACTGAGATACATGTGTACGTACATAGACAACACCATGTCCCTAGTAAGCCTCTAGTTCACTAGCTCGTTGATCAATAGATGGTTACGGTTTCCTGACCATGGACATTGGATGTCGTTGATAACGGGATCACATCGTTAGGAGAATGATGTGATGGACAAGACCCAATCCTAAGCCTAGCACAAAGATCGTAGTTCAGTATGCTAAAGCTTTTCTAATGTCAAGTATCATTTCCTTAGACCATGAGATTGTGCAACTCCGGATACCGTAGGAATGCTTTGGTGTACCAAACGTCACAACGAATCGGGTGGCTATAAAGGTGCACTACGGTATCTCCGAAAGTGTCATTGGGTTGGCACGAATCGAGACTGGATTTGTCACTCGTGAGACGGAGAGGTATCTCTGGGCCCACTTGGTAGGACATCATCATAATGTGCACAATGTGACCAAGGGGTTGATCACGGGATGATGTGTTACGGAATGAGTAAAGAGACTTGCCGGTAACGAGATTGAACAAGGTATCGGCATACCGACGATCGAATCTCGGAAAAGTACAATACCGCTAGACAAAGGGAATTGTATACGGGATTGATTGAGTCCTTGACATCGTGGTTCATCCGATGAGATCATCGTGGAACATGTGGGAGCCAACACGGGTATCCAGATCCCGCTGGTGGTTATTGACCGGAGAACGTCTCGGTCATGTCTGCATGGTTCCCGAACCCGTAGGGTCTACACACTTAAGGTTCGATGACGCTAGGGTTATAAAGGAAGTTTGTATGTGGTTACCGAATGTTGTTCGGAGTCCCGGATGAGATCCCGAACGTCACGAGGAGTTCCGAAATGGTCCGGAGGAAAGGATTTATATATGGGAAGTCCTGTTTTGGTCACCGGAAAAGTTTCGGGTTTTATCGGTAACGTACCGGGACCAGCGGGAGGGTCCCGGGGGTCCACCATCCCCGAAGGGCTGCATGAGCCAAGTGTGGGAGGGGACCAGCCCCAGGTGGGCTGGTGCGCCCCCCCCCACAAGGGCCCAAGGCGCCTAGGGTTTGGGGGAGGGGGCGCACCCACCTAACTTGGGGGGCAAGTTTCCCCTCTCCCCCCCTTGGCCGCACCCTAGATGGGTTTGGGCTGGCCGCTGCCCCTAGGGGTGGAACCCTAGGTGGGGGCGCAGCCCTCCCTCTCCCCCTATATATACTTGAGGGTTTTGGGGCTGCCAAAAGATGAGTTGGACCTCTCCCTGACACAGCCCTACCTCTCTCCCTTCTCCTCTCCCGCGGTGCTTGGCGAATCCCTGCAGGATTGCCACGCTCCTCCACCACCACCACGCCATTGTGCTGCTGTTGGACGGAGTCTTCCTCAACCTCTCCCTCTCTCCTTGCTGGATCAAGGCATTGGAGACGTCACCGGGCTGCACGTGTGTTGAACGCGGAGGTGCCGTCCGTTCGGCACTAGGATCTTCGGTGATTTGGATCACGACGAGTACGACTCCTTCAACCCCGTTCTCTTGAACGCTTCTACTTAGCGATCTACAAGGGTATGTAGATGCACTCTCCTTCCCCTCGTTGCTGGTTTCTCCTTAGATAGATCTTGGTGACACGTAGGAAAATTTTGAATTTCTGCTACGTTCCCCAACACTATTGACATAGTGCCAAGTGCCAGTTGTCGTTTTCTGCATGTTTTCTACATTGCAGGAAATCAATACCAAACGGAATCCAAACGCAGCAAAACTTTTTGTGGATATTTTATGGACCAGAAGACATCCAGTGGGCCAAAGAAGCATCTGGGGGGTGCTTCGAGGGGAGCACAACCCACCAGGGCGTGCCTGGGCCCACCTCGGGTGCCTCCCGAACCACCTCTTTACTCAATAAATACCCCAATATTTTTGAAACCCTAGGGGAGTCAACGAAAATCAGTTCGAGTTGCCGCAAGTTCCAGAACCACCAGATCCAATCTAGACACCGTCACGGAGGGGTTCATCATGTCCATTGGTGCTTCTCCGATGATGCGTGAGTAGTCTTTTGTAGACCTACGAGTCCGTAGTTAGTAGCTAGATGGCTTCCTCTCTCTCTTTTGATTCTCAATACAATGGTCTCTTGGAGATCCATATGATGTAATTCTTTTTGTGATGTGTTTGTTGGGATCGGATGAACTTTGAGTTTGTGATCAGATCTATCTTTTTATCCATGAAAGTTATTTGAGTCTTCTTTGATCTCTTATATGCATGATTGCTTATACCTCGTATTTCTTCTCCGATATTTGGGTCTTGTTTGGCCAACTTGATCTATTTATCTTGCAATGTGAAGAGGTGCTTTGTGACGGGTTCCATCTTACGGTGCTTGATCCCCGTGACAAAAGGGGAACCGACACATAGTCATTGCTATTAAGGACAATAAGATGGGGTCTATTTCTACATAAATAGATCTTGTCTACATCATTTCATCGTTCTTATTGCATTACTTTGTTTTTCCATGAACTTAATACACTAGATGCATGCTGGATAGCGGTCGATATGTGGAGTAATAGTAGTAGATGCAGGCAGGAGTCGGTCTACTAATCTTGGCGTGATGCCTATATAATGATCATTGCCTGGATATCGTCATGATCATTTGAAGTTTTATCAATTGCCCAACAGTAATTCGTTTACCCACCGTTTTCTATTTTTCTCGAGAGAAGCCACCAGGGAAATCTACGGCCCCCGGGTCTCTTCTTTATTATATTTGCCTTTGCGATCTATTTTATTTACTTTCATTTTCAGATATATTAAACCAAAAATACAAAAATACCTTGCTGCAATTTATTTTATCTCGCGTTCCCGCGAGATCTATCTATTAAATTATTACAACTTTCTCACGCCCGTTTGCCAATTTCTGGCGCAGTTACCCGAAGGGGATTGACAACCCCTTTAACACGTCAGGCTGCGAGTATTTGTTATTTGTATGCAGGTGCTGTTTACATAGTGTTGCTTAGTTCTCCTATTGGTTTGATAACTTGGTCTCATCACTGAGGGAAATACGTACCATCGCTGTATTGCATCATCCCTTCCTATTTCGGGAAATACCGACGTAGTCTAGCAGACATCAGCCGCCCGCAGTCGCGTTCGCCGAAGCCCATCACTGCTCAGCTCGCCGCTGTCATCGCTACACGCCACCTCTAGCCACCCTGTGGCCACCACCCGAACTGCGCGAGCCCTAGCTTCCCAACGCGCCCACCCGCGTTCCTTCCATTGATGGGAACGGTCGGACAATCAACTTCGGCGCCTCAGCTTAACACCGACGATTAGCCGCCATTAACTTGCTGACATGACACGTCATTAACGGCTTGCTAACCCCCTCATGTTTCACTGACGTACAGGCCCCACCATTAATTAAACTAAATTTACTACTCTGTTTAGTATCTGTGTCAATGACATATGGGTCTCACCATTCACTATTCACCCGTTGACCAGTCAGCGTTGACTGCTGACTGGGCGGTCAGCCGGGCCCACTGACCCCACCTGTAAGCCTCTGTGGCTAGCCCACAATGGGTACACTTAACACTTTCTGTTTATTTTCGAATTAATATTAAATCCAGGAATTTTCAGAATATGTTTAAAACTTTGAAAATTAATATAAAATAATCTATAACTGTCGGTGTACAAAAGTAGGGGCTCTCCTTTTGTCCCCTTTACTTGTGCACGGGCAGTCAGAGCCGCGCGCCGCGGCCGCACATAGCAGGGCAGAGGAGGGAAGCCGAAGAGAAGCCGGAGCACAAGACGACCGAGGCAACGCCAAGACCAGAAGCATAAAAGGGCAAAGGGGCGAGGTGGACTCCCCTGGCAAGACCCTTGCCGGGGAGGCCTCCGCGGCCCCAGCAAGAGCCTTGCCGGGGCAACTTGCCCAACGCCAGCAGAGTGAGCCACCCTTGATCCCAAAGGTTCCAAACGCTACCAACAACTATACTAGAACTAGGGCTCGGGAGGCACCTCCGTGGTGGCATGCAGATCTTTGTCAAGATCATAAATACACAGGATCCGACGAGGGCCAGAAGACGACGACCCTCGGCGGGATTGTAGCCAAGGAAATCCACAAGACCCCCGGCAAGCGCCTTGCCGGGGACGACCACAGCGCCACAACAAGACCCTTACCGCCCCCCGTCAGGACCCTTGCCGAGGGCATCAGCAGGGCCACAACCAGGCCTGCACTAGCCAAGACTCCACCGCCGTCCCCATGCAGCTGCTAGCTCAACCAGCTGGGCAGGCACCTGCATGGCGACGAGCGGCCTCTACACCAACCCAGCAAGCACATGTGTGGTGGCATGCAGATCTTCGTGAAGGCTCCACCACCGCGCCACCTCAGCAGCCTGCCTGCCTACATGGCGCTGCACACATCGCTGGCCTGGGCGTGTGTCGAAGCGAGGCAGAGCGGCGACGGACGGGACGGGTCTCATTCCCATCCCCGATAAAGCTAATGGACACCTAAGTAGCGCATTTAATGCGCTTTGTCCCGTAATGCCGGGCGATAAGCTCACGCACTGTAGACCTTTCCACCTCTTGTGTGCCACTGTGGCGACCCCTTTTGCCTATAAAAGGAGGCCCGAGGCGACCAGGAGAAGGATTCGGCTCTTTGGAACTACATAGCCACCGTAGCTAGTTCGAGAGCTCAAGAACACTCGGAAAATACACACCAAAGCAGGACTAGGGTATTACGCATCCTCGCGGCCCGAACCTGGGTAAACGATCTTTGTGCTAGCTCCTAAACCTGCTCTTCTCACAACCCCGCGCCCGCCAACCGTAGAAGGGATTCCAGTGATCCCATAGGTGTCGTTTCCCCGACATCTTTGGCGCGCCAGGTAGGGAGCGCAGTTGTGATAATCTGGTTTAGCAGCCACCTTAGCAGTTCCTCGTGGCCATGGCTTCTAAAGAGAAGACGGCCAAGAGAACTACGCCACCTGCAAGCGCGAAGGGTGCCGGTGCGGCGACAGGAAAAGCTAAGTCATGCCGAACTTTAAATATTTCCTTTTTATATAAGGTTATTATCCTCGAAGGTCCTGCCCTATGTATGGAAAACCTGCACGCAAGGGGGCCCTTCCGCGATTGGCGACGCCCTTTCTCTGTTTCGAGTCTGCTCAACAGTCCAAGCGGCCGCATCGAGAACGGAAGGGTAGCCTTCCGCAATTAGCAACACTCTCGATTCTGACTCGAGTTAAGCTCGATAGTTCGAGCGGCCGCGTTGGGAGCAGTAAGGTGGATCGCCTGGCAGCAAGCACACCCGGCAGGCCGTCGGGGATCCGTCCTCCAGGCGCTGTGCCCTGGGTTTACACACCGGCGAGCCTACCCGATTAACGTAGGGTGAACTGCTACCTCTTGAGCACTGCATTGGATTTCCCCGAAGAGGAGAGGATGATGCAGCAAAGTAGCATAAGTATCTCCCTCAGTTTTTGAGAACCAAGGTATCAATCCAGTAGGAGGCCACACAAAAGTCCCTCGTACCTGCACAAAACGATAGCTCCTCGCAACCAACGCGATCAGGGGTTGTCAATCCCTTCACGGTCACTTACGAGAGTGAGATCTGATAGAGATGATAGATAATATTTTTGGTTTTTTTGGTATAGAGATGCAAAGTGAAAAGTAAAAGGCAAAGTAAAAACAAAGCAAGTATAAAAGTGATGGAGATTGATATGATGAGAAAAGTCCCGGGGGCCATAGGTTTCGCTAGTGGCTTCTCTCAAGAGCATAAGTATTCTACGGTGGGTGAACAAATTACTGGTGAGCAATTGACAAAATTGAGCATAGTTATGAGTATATCTAGGTATGATCATGTATATAGGCATCACGTCCAAGACAAGTAGACCAAACGATTCGCATCTACTACTATTACTCCACTCATCGATCGCTATCCAAAGATGCATCTAGAGTATTAAGTTAAAAACAGAGTAACGCCTTAAGCAAGATGACATGATGTAGAGGAATAAATTCATGCAATATGATAAATACCCCATCTTGTTATCCTTGATGGCAACAATACAATCGTGCCTTGCAACCCTTTCATCACTTTGGGTAAGGACACCGCAAGATTGAACCCAAAGCTAAACACTTCTCCCATTGCAAGAACTACCAATCTAGTTGGCCAAACCAAACGGATAATTCGAAGAGACTTGCAAAGATAACCAATCATACATAAAAGAATTCAGAGAAGATTCAAATATTATTCATAGATAAGCTGGATCATAAACCCACAATTCATCGGTCTCAACAAACACACCGCAAAAAGAAGATTACATCGAATAGATCTCCACGAGAGAGGGGGAGAACATTGTATTGAGATCCAAAAAGAGAGAAGAAGCCATCTAGCTACTAGCTATGGACCCGAAGGTCTGAAGTAAACTACTCACACTTCATCGGAGGGGCTATGGTGTTGATGTAGAAGCCCTCCGTGGTGGATGCCCCCTCGTGAGCTCCTAATAGGCCCCAAGATGGGATCTCGTGGATACTGGAAGTTGCGATGGTGGAATTAGGTTTTGGCTCTGCTCGATCGTTTGAAGTGCGTAGGTATATATAGGAGGAAGGAGTATGCGTCGGTGGAGCAACAGGGGCCCACGAGGCGGGGCGCGCCTAGGGGGCGCCCCACCCTCGTGACCGCCTCTTCGTTCCTTGGGTTAGGGTCCAAGTCCCTGGATCACGTTCGGTGAGAAAATCACGCTTCGAAGGTTTCATTCCGTTTGGACTTCGTTTGATATTCTGCTTCTTGAAACATGAAATAGGCAAAAACAGCAATTACAGGCTGGGCCTCCGTTAATAGGTTAGTCCCAAAATAATATAAAAGTGGAAAATAAAGCCCAATATAGTCCAAAACAGTAGATAAAGTAGCATGGAGCGATCAAAAATTATAGATACGTTGGAGACGTATCAGGCATCCCCAAGCTTAATTCCTGCTCGTCCTCGAGTAGGTAAATGATAAAAAGAGAATTTTTGATGCGGAGTGATACTTTGGCATAATTTTAATGTAAATCTTCTTAATTGTGGTATGAATATTCAGATCCGAAAGATTCAAGACAAAAGTTCATATTGACATAAAAATAATAATACTTCAAGCATACTAACTAAGCAATTATGTCTTCTCAAAATAACATGGCCAAAGAAAGATATCCCTACAAAATCATATAGTCTGGCTATGCTCCATCTTCCCCACACAAAATATTTAAATCATGCACAACCCCGATGATAAGCCAAGCAATTGTTTCATACTTCAACATTTTCAAAACTTTTTCAATCTTCACGCAATACATGAGCGTGAGCCATGGATATAGCACTATATGTGGAATAGAATGGTGGTTTTGGAGAAGACAAAACGAGGGAAGATAGTCTCACATCAACTAGGCGTATCAACAGGCTATGGAGATGCCCATCAATAGATATCAATGTGAGTGAGTAGGGATTGCCATGCAACAGATGCACTAGAGCTATAAGTATATGAAAGCTCAACAAAAGAAACTAAGTGCGTGTGCATCCAACTCACTTGCTCACGAAGACCTAGGGCAATTTGAGGAAGCCCATCATTGGAATATACAAGCCAAGTTCTATAATGAAAAATTCCCGCTAGTATATGAAAGTGACAAAATGAGAGACTCTCTATCATGAAGATCTTGGTGCTACTTTGAAGCACAAGTGTGGTAAAAGGATAGTAACATTGTCCCTTCTCTCTTTTTCTCTCATTTTTTTATTTGGGCCTTTTCTCTTTTTTTTATGGCCTACTTTTTTTTCTCTTTTTTTTTATTTTTCGTCCGGAGTCTCATCCCGACTTGTGGGGGAATCATAGTCTCCATCATCCTTTCCTCACTTGGGACAATGCTCTAATAATGATGATCATCACACTTTTATTTTTCTTACAACTCAACAATTACAACTCGATCCTTAGAACAAAGTATGACTCTATATGAATGCCTCCGGCGGTGTACCGGGATATGCAATGAGACATGAGTGACATGTGAAAGAATTATGAAAGGTGGCTTTGCCACAAATACGATGTCAACTACATGTTCATGCTAGCAATATGACAATGATGAAGCGTGTCATAATAAACGGAACGGTGGAAAGTTGCATGGCAATATATCTCGGAATGGCTATGGAAATGCCATGATAGGTAGGTATGGTGGCTGTTTTGAGGAAGATATATGGTGGGTGTAAGATACCGGCGAAAAGTGCATGGTATTAGAGAGGCTAGCAATGGTGGAAGGATGGGAAAAAGTGCGTATAATCCCTGGACTCAACATTAGTCATAAAGAACTCATATACTTATTGAAAAAATCTAGAAGCTATCAAAGCAAAGTATTACGCACATGCTCCTAGGGGGATAGATTGGTAGGAAAAGATCATCGCTCGTCCTCGACCGCCACTCATAAGGAAGACAATCAATAAATAAATCATGCTCCGAGTTCATCACATAACGGTTCACCATACGTGCATGCTACGGGAATCACAAACTTCAACACAAGTATTCTTTAAATTCACAACTAATCAAATAGCATGAATCTAATATCACCATCTTCATATCTCAAAACAATTATCAAGCATCAAACTTTTCTTAGTATTCAACGCACTCAAAAGAAAGTTTCACATATCTTGAATACCAAGTATATTAACATTAAGCAAATTACCATGCTATTAACGACTCTCAAAATAATCTAAGTGAAGCATGAGAGATCAATAGTTTCTTTAAAACAAATACACCACCGGGATCTAAAAGATCTAAGTTAAGCACTACAGCAAAAATTATCACGCTCAAAAGATATAAGTGAAGCACTATGAGCAAAACTATCAAGCTCAAAAGATATAAGTGAAGCACATAGAGTATTCTATCAAATTCCAATTCATGTATGGATCTCTCAAAAGGTGTGTACAACAAGGATGATTGTGGTAAACTAACAAGCAAAGACACAAATAATACAAGACGCTCCAAGCAAAACACATATCATGAGGTGAATAAAAATATAGCTCCAAGTAAATTACCGATGGAAGTAGACGAAAGAGGGGATGCCCCAAGCTTTGACTTTTTGGTGTCCTTGGATTATCTTGCGGGTGCCATGGGCATCCCCAAGCTTAGGCTCTTTCCACTCCTTGTTCCATAATCCATCAAAAGAATTCACCCAAAACTTAAAAACTTCACAACACAAAACTCAATAGAAATCTCGTGAGCTCCGTTAGAGAAAGAAAACAAAATACTACTTTAAGGTACTGTAATGAACTCATTCTTTATTTATATTGGTGTTAACCTACTATATTCCAACTTCTCTATGGATTATAAACTATTTTACTAGCCATAGATTCATCAAAATAAGGAAACAACACACGAAAAACAGAATCTGTCAAAAACAGAACAGTCTGTAGTAATATGTAATTAACGAAAACTTCTGGAACTCAAAAAACTCTACCAAAATTAGACGACCTAGACAATTTGTTTATTGATCAGCAGCAATTGGAATCAGTATTTTATCACGTTCTAGTGAGTTTTAATAATTCGGGCACTGAGCGCAAAGTTTCTGGAAATTACAGCAAGATCAAATAACTATCATCCAAGAAGATCCAATAGGTCTAGCTTGGCACAAACACTAATTAAAATATAAAACCACATCTAAACAGAGGATAGATGGATTATTTATTCCTAAACAGAAGCAAAAAGCAAAAAACTAAAAATAAAATTGGGTTGCCTCCCAACAAGCGCTATCGTTTAACGCCCCTAGCTAGGCATAAAATCAAGGATAGATCTAGGTATTGCCATCTTTGGCACTCGGAGAGGAGGTTCTCCTTTCTATGGAATTAATTCTTCTATTTAAGTTAAGCACATGGCCATTAATGGAAGAAGTAAGATTAAGCACGTTACGAAAATTTGCCTCTAAACTAGACTTCATCTCTTTAATAATTTCATTTTGATAAAAGCACAAAAGAGTGGTTGATTCAACCTTATCATTCATAGGGTGCCCAAATATGGTTTTCATTTTTGCATAGGTATCTATGGCATGCCCTTCAAGAAAACCTTCTTCAAAGATGGAATCTAAAACTTGTTTGAAGGAAGCGGGCAAGCCAACATAAAAACTTTTTAAGTAAATTTCAATTTGATATTGTGGCACATAGCTAGCCCGAATCCTCAATAACCTATCCCAAGCATCTTTTAAAGACTCATCAAGTAAATAGCGAAAAATTCCAGAGTCATCCTCATCACAATTATTCAAGCTCTCATTGGTGACCCTGATGGGTCTTTCCGTAACATCATTGTTTATGAGCTTGGAGAGGATAGAGGGGTTATCCAAGGCACTAGAGCTAGGGAGAAAACACGTAGTTCTTTTTGATTCGGCCATGGCAACGGGAAGGCAAACGGAAAAGGGGGAGGAGGGGATTGGGAAAGAGAGGGCGAATAAAACGGCAAGGGTGAAGTGAGGGAGAGGAAAACGAGAGGCAAATGGCAAATAATGTAATGCGGGAGATAGGGATTGTGATGGGTACTTGGTATGGTGCTTGACTTACTCTTGCGTGAGCCTCCCCGACAACGGTGCCAGAAATTCTTCTTGCTACCTCTTGAGCACTGCGTTGGATTTCCCCGAAGAGGAGAGGATGATGCAGCAAAGTAGCGTAAGTATTTCCCTCAGTTTTTGAGAACCAAGGTATCAATCCAGTAGGAGGCCACACACAAGTCCCTCGTTTCTGCACAAAACGATAGCTCCTCTCAACCAACGCGATTAGGGGTTGTCAATCCCTTCACGGTCACTTACGAGAGTGAGATATAATAGAGATGATAGATAATATTTTTGGTATTTTTGGTATAGAGATGCAAAGTGAAAAGTAAAAGGCAAAGTAAAAACAAAGCAAGTATAAAAGTGATGGAGATTGATATGATGAGAATAGACCCGGGGGCCATAGGTTTCACTAGTGGCTTCTCTCAAGAGCATAAGTATTCTACGGTGGGTGAACAAATTACTGTTGAGCAATTGACAGAATTGAGCATAGTTATGAGTATATCTAGGTATGATCATGTATATAGGCATCACGTCCAAGACAAGTAGACCGAAACGATTCTGCATCTACTACTATTACTCCACTCATCGACCGCTATCCAAAGATGCATCTAGAGTATTAAGTTAAAAACAGAGTAACGCCTTAAGCAAGATGACATGATGTAGAGGAATAAATTCATGCAATATGATAAATACCCCATCTTGTTATCCTCGATGGCAACAATACAATATGTGCCTTGCAACCCTTTACATCCTTTGGGTAAGGACACCGCAAGATTGAACCCAAAGCTAAACACTTCTCCCATTGCAAGAACTACCAATCTAGTTGGCCAAACCAAACGAATAATTCGAAGAGACTTGCAAAGATAACCAATCATACATAAAAGAATTCAGAGAAGATTCAAATATTATTCATAGATAAGCTGGATCATAAACCCACAATTCATCGGTCTCAACAAACACACTGCAAAAAGAAGATTACATCGAATATATCTCCACGAGAGAGGGGAAGAACATTGTATTGAGATCCAAAAAGACAGAAGAAGCCATCTAGCTACTAGCTATGGACCCGAAGGTCTGAAGTAAACTACTCACACTTCATCGGAGGGGCTATGGTGTTGATGTAGAAGCCCTCCGTGGTGGATGCCTCCTCCGACGGAGCTCCGGAACAGGCCCCAAGATGGGATCTCGTGGATACAGGAAGTTGCGTCGGTGGAATTAGGTTTTTGGCTCCTGTTCTGATCGTTTGGGGGTACGTAGGTATATATAGGAGGAAGGAGTACGTCGGTGGAGCAACATGGGGCACACGAGGCAGGGGGCGCGCCCTAGGGGGGGCGCCCCCCACCCTCGTGACCGCCTCTTTCGTTCCTTGGAGTAGGGTCCAAGTCCCCTGGATCACGTTCGGTGAGAAAATCACGTTTCCGAAGGTTTCATTCCGTTTGGACTCCGTTTGATATTTCATTTCTTCGAAACACCAAATAGGCAAAAAACAACAATTAAAATTGGGCCTCCGGTTAATAGGTTAGTCCCAAAAATAATATAAAAGTGGAAAATAAAGCCCAATATAGTCCAAAACAGTAGATAAAGTAGCATGGAGCAATCAAAAATTATAGATACATTGGAGACGTATCATGAACATACAAAGGGGGGATTGAACAGGAAAGTAACATGCATAATATCAAAAGTGCTGCAGAGTTATATTACATCACTTGTTGCCGTAGTTCTAAGTAAAGTTAAAAATTGTCTTGGTTGTGAACCTGCAGCAACGAAAAGAAACGGGGCGCCTTGTCCCGGCGCTGGCCCTCTACCCTCTGGACTCCATCGATGCGGCTGATGACAGGCTCGATGCGCTCCTTGAGCGGCGCGAGGTCCACATCCTCCGGCAGGCTCTCCAGCGCGGCGTCAAAGTCGAGGGAGGGGTTCCAGTATGCCACCTTGGTGAGAACCTTGGTCATGGCGCCCTGGAAAAGCTTCCGGGCCTCATTGGCCAGGAAAGTCGCCCTGGTGGAGCGGAACTGCTCCAGGACCCCAAGAACACCCTCAAAGAACAGGGTCAGCTTGGCATTGGGGCTCGTGTTGCGATCCGAGGTGTACCTTTGGCATCCCCATGGTGGCCAACTGCGTGGTGATCCTGCCGGCGACGTCCTCGAGGCGGCCGATCCAACGATTCTCACCATCCACGAAATCCCTGTGGTTGGCGGCTTCGTTCTTCTGCTGCTGCTGCTTCTCGGCCCCCAGATCCTTGGCCAGGGTCTCCTCCCGGGCCTTGGCCTCTGAGAGCATCTCCTCAAGACCCTCCAGCTTCCGCTTCAGGTCTTTGATGGATTCGTTAGCCTTGGAGAGCTGCCCGGCCTTGCCGAGGACTGCGCCCTGCGCCTCCACCAGGGCAGCGTTGAGCGTGTCCTTCTCCTTGGACAGCTTCATGACCTGGTCCTTCAGCTCGTCCTGCTCCACCTCCAGCTCTTTCACCTTGCCGGCGTGAACCAGAGCCCGAGCATTGAGTGCCTCCTTGTGCCTCTGCTCCAGCTCCTGGGTCTGCTGCACGACGAGTTTCTCCACCTCCGCGTCCTTGCCGTGGAGCGTTGCGGCGAGCCTCTCCTCGTGCGCGGCAAGGTCCTCCTCCTCGGAGTTTAGCGCAGCCTACTGCTGGTGCCGAGCGGCCTCGGCCTAAGTAGCCTCCTGCTTCGCCAGTTCCTGGGCCTTCTCGATGTTGGCTGCTTCATGACGAGCGCCAGGTCACGCTCAGCCAGGGCGTCCTGGGTGGCCTTCAGGTCCTTGTGGGCCTGGCGGAACCAAACCTGCGCCTCGGCGATGCGCCCCTCGAGGTCCACCTCCGGCTTGTCCACCACCACCATCCTGGACTTAGCCTTGTCCAGGCGAGCGCGGTGAAGCGCCCGGAGCTTCAGAAAGTTGGCGCCCATGGCCTGGAGGAGCCACTCTTCCTGGGAACCACCGTCACCGGCGCTCGGCTCATCAACGACCTCAAGCCCGGCGGCGGCGAGCACCTCGTCATCGAACACCTCCCCCTCGACGGGCGCCCCGGTGCTCGCCGTCCCTGGGAGGTGGACGGACAGGTCTTCTCCCACCCTCAGGTACCTGCCTGAGCCAGAGGCAGCGGAGGAGGAAGGTTGGTCGTCAGCCACCTCCTCCTCGACAGCGGCCTTGCTGGCCTCCTCGGCAGGCCCCTTGCCGGGCTCCCTGGCGGGCCCCTTGGAGGCGTCCTCAGCGGCACCCTTGGTGGCCTCCTCGATGGCGATCTTCTCGGCCTCCGCCTTGGCATCCTTGGCGACATCCTCGATGATGGTGTCTATATCCTCCGGGTCCACCGAGGAAGGATCTGGATACCGA
Organism: Aegilops longissima; assembly: GCA_021605205.1. NCBI lineage: Eukaryota > Viridiplantae > Streptophyta > Magnoliopsida > Poales > Poaceae > Aegilops > Aegilops longissima. The sequence goes on along the minus strand of CM038682.1, from coordinate 382,076,241 downwards.
GAAGGGGATGAGGCGAAGCCAAGACCAAGATTCAGAAAGAAGAGAAAAAGGAACAGGGACAGGAGGCGAGTGACTTACCCATGCCGGGCTGGGAAGCAGAGGTCCCCTCCCCGCCAACGTTTGGCGCTGAGGCGAAGCCACCAACGCCTGAGTTTTCCTCCTCCTCCTTTGTGTGCATGGGCTCGGTGCTTGGCGCCCTTGCTAGGGACGCCCCTCGGGGCAGCGTGGTCGATGGGGGCGGCGTGTTGGGGGTAGCCCTCGGCAGCTCCTCCTACAACCACGACAAGGTCAACGCCAAGAGATCGTTCCCCCAGCACACGTTGGCAAGGGGTGAGTGATGAACTTACGCTGGGGGCTGTGCCGGGGGACTGCTGTCCGGGCTGCTCAACACCACTAGCGGTGTATCGAAAGCGCCTGCCGGGGACTGGCCGCTCGCCGAAGCCCTGGCCCTCTTCACCATCTGGGCCAGTGTCTCCGCATACCTGCAAAGATGAAAATGAATCAAGATAAGTGGCACGGTCTAAGGGGATGGAGATGACAGAAAGGGACAAGATACTTACTCGTCCTCCACCTCCTCCTCTACTGCTTTCCTCTTCCTCCTTGGGCTGAGGGACCCAAAATCAAAGACGACCTCCGCGTCGACATCTGCCAGAGGATGGGAAGCTGATGGAGTCCGAGGGCGCTTGGACGAAGAAGAGGCAGTTGCTTTCTTCTTCGCCACCACGACCTTCACTAACTTCTTCGCTGCCGCGGCCCTTGTTTGGCGCACGGACCCATCCTGGGCTTGCCGCAGTTGCACGGCCCTGCTGGGCCGGACCGGCTCGCCGGAGGTGGCCCGCCGCAGGACTCGCCCTCTCCCCGGGGCTGGGGAATCGACAGCCTCGGCCTCCTCCTCCGACGACTCGTCGAACACATCCTCGATGAGAGGAGCCCCGGTGCTGGCGCTGCTGGCCTCCCCAGCAGACTCCGCCCACTAGGAAAGCTCCTTTTCCTCCGCAGCTATCGCGGCCTTGTCCTCCACGCCGCCGGCGCTGCCGGCCTCCTTGGCGAGCTCTGCCTCCGCTGCCCTGGCGGCAATGTAGTCCAGCTCCGCCTGGGTGGTGTCCTGGACGAGCCGCGGTTCGGCACGGACTTACTTCTCCTCCAAGGTGTCAAAAAACTCCTGCACCTGATCCGCCGGCGGCTCGGCCCAACTTGGGACGAGGCCGTGCGCGTTGAACTCCGGCATCATGGTGATGATGTCGTTTCGGCGCGAGTTGTTGCTCAGCGGGACCACGCCCGCCGGCAACCCAAACAAGGGCCCCATGGTGACCTTGCCGGCCTTCGCGGCCTTGCCGGACCGCTCGACCTTGCCGTCGTGGTTCACGTCAAGCTAGAAGAGCCGCTGGCAGTAGTGGGCGTGCCCCATCACCGTGACGTTGTGGTCCAAGCCGGGGCGGAACCTCATGATGTCGGCGGCATTCGTGAAGAGCCAGGCCGGCCTCCCCTTGTTGTGCAGCGGAGCGATTCGGCGGCGGATGAAATCCGCCCTGATCATCTCAAGGGTGAGCCCGGCCTCGGGGAGACGAAGAATCCTAGTGGTGGCGGCCGTGAGCTTCTTGTCGTTGACATCGACATCACTCCAGTCGTTTCTGCAGACCGGTGGCGCCTGGAGAACCTCACAGAATGCTGGTGGATCCTTCTCCTCAATCCAGCACCAACGGCCCCGCCACTCCTCCCACCTCTCCTTCTGAGCGCCCTCCGGGTTATTGGGGAACGTAGTAATTTCAAAAAATTTCCTACGCACACGCGAGATCATGGTGATGCATAGCAACGAGAGGGGAGAGTGTTGTCTACGTACCCTCATAGACCGTAAGCGGAAGCGTTTTATTAACGCGGTTGATGTAGTCGTACGTCTTCACGATCCGACCGATCCAAGTACCGAACGCACGGCACCTCCGATTTCTGCACACGTTCAGCTTGATGACGTCCTCGCCTTTCTCGATCCAGCAAGAGGGGCGAAGTTGTAGATGAGTTCCGACAGCACGACGGTGTGGTGTCAGTGTTGGTGAAGAACAATCTTTGCAGGGCTTTGCCTAAGCACTACAAAAACTATGACAGAGGCTAAACTAGAGGGGACGGGGTTGCCGACACACGACTTGGTGTTTCTTGATCTGTCTTGGGTGCTAGCCCTACCCCTCTATTTATATGTTGAGCCTTGGGGTCGAAACTTGGATTAAAAGCCTCCACAAAGTCGGTTTCACCCGAAAGGCAATAGTCCTTCTCGAACTCCAGGGCCAAACGCCAGGGTTCCCGGCATCTGGACCCGGACGCCAGGGACCCTGGCGTCTGGCCCCTGGACTCCGCAAAACTTCCTTTTGCACTTTCCAAAAACCTCGTGGGCCTTCCCCTTTGGCCCAGATAAAGTGTTCTCATGCCCAAACATTTCGGGAAACATCCCGAACCCCTTCCGATGGATTCTGGAACCTTTCCGGAGACCAAACACTACTATCCACATATCAATCTTTACTTCCAGACCATTTCGGAGTTCCTCGTCATATCCGTGATCTCATCCAAAACTCCGAACAACATTCAGTCACCAACATACATAACTCATAGTACTATATCGTCAACAAACGTTAAGCGTGCGGACCCTACGGGTTCGAGAACTATGTAGACATGACCGAGACACCTCTCTGGTCAATAACCAATAGCGGGACCTGGATGCCCATATTGGCTCCTACATATTCTACGAAGATCTTTATCGGTCAGACCGCATAACAACATACGTTGTTCCCTTTGTCATGGGTATGTGTAACGCCCCGGTTTCGATGCGCCAGGTGTCTCCCAGTTATTCGTCGTTGTTGCCATGTCATTTTCTTGCGTGTTGCATTTTGCCATGTCATCATCTGCATTTTATATCATGTCATCATGTGCATTTCATTTTGCATACGTGTTCGTCTCATGCATCCGAGCATTTTCCCCGTTGTCCGTTTTGCAATCCGGCGCTCCTATGTCTCCCGGCGCCCCCTTTTACCTCTTTTCGTGTGCGGGTGTCAAACGTTCTCGGAATGCCCCGAGGTTTGTCAAGCGGCCTTGGTATAGCACCGGTAGACCGCCTGTCAAGTTTCGGATCATTTGGAGGTCGTTTGGTACTCCAACAGTTAACCGGGTAACCGCAAAGCCTCTTTTGTTTGCAGCCCAACACCCCTTCCAAAGTGGCCCAAAACCCACCTAACTCCCATCCATGCTCTCGGTCGTTCGATCACGATCGCGTGGCCGAAAACCGCACCTCATTTGGAGTCTCCTAGCTCCCTCTACCTATAAATACACCTCCCCCTCCGAAATTCGCGGTCAAATCCACCCTAACCCTAGTCCCCTTCATCGTCAGCGCGTCGGACATGTCCGTTTCCTCCCGGACGAATCGCGCCGCCGCCCCGCGCCTATTGCCGCCTGCCACGTGTCGCGCCCGCCCTTGCCCTTCATGAGGCCCACGGCCGGCCCTCCCAGCCGCCCGGGCGCGCCCGGCTCGAGTCGCGCCGCCCGCCTCCTCTGCGCCCCTCGCCACCGACCTCGCCGGCGTGCCGTCGTCCTCCACGCCGGGCGCCACGCGCCTCCGTTCCCGCCGCCCGAGTCGCCGCCGTCCGGCACCGGCCGCCGCCGCCATGGCGACCGGCCTCCGCGCCGCCTGCCCGGCCGGGCTGGAGCTCGCCGGGCGCCCGGCGCCTCCCCTCCCCGCCTCCTGCGACCTCCCCTCGGCCAACTCCGCGAGCCATCGCCGGACCCTCTCGCCGGATCTGGGAGTGGGATGAGATCCACCACTCCCCGATCCAACGCCTGCGCCGATCCGGATCTCTCCGTCCCGCACGACCACATCCAGTTTCGGAGGTTGAAATTTCCACTAAGTCCCCGATCTGTGATTATTTTCTTGCATTTTCATCATGTCATAATCTGCATCCGTAACTCCGTTTTGCGCATGTAATATGTCAAATTGTTCGTATCGAAGAGTAGATCATTTCATCTCATTGCATCATTTTCATTTGAGCTCATCTTGATGCCCGAAATGCTGTTAGAAGAGTGCTATGTGATGTTAGTTTCGCTTTCTTAACGTAACATGCACTTTTGTCATTTTGCCATGATTGATGTGTGCACCCTATGAAGTTGAGTCCTACATGTGTTTTGTAATATGCCATGCCATCTTTACAAGGGTGTATGCCATGTATTTTTGTGATCTCTGTGGTGACTAGCACAAGCATGCAAACTAGGCTTCATGATGTTGCTGATTTCAGCCCCTGTTCTGCTGATATTTTTATGCCATGTTAACTTGATGCTACAGAGAGTTCCATGCATATTTTGAGATACTTCAGTAAGGATGTTTTATTATAAATGTCTTGCTCTATCCATCCATGCCCTTGTTCGCAATTATGGAGTGCCATAGCTTGAGTCAATCGAGCTCTACTTTTGCTATAAAATGTTTCCTGGCAGATTGTTTACATGTTATTCAATTTTGCCAAGGTTGTTGTAGTTGATCCGTGTATGCTATGATGTTGTTCTTGCCATGTATAGCTTCTATGCCATGTCTTCTTACTGTGAGTTGCCTTGCCATGCCATGTATTGCTCTGTGGTGAGTGGTTCAAGCTCACCAACATGCCTACTTATTGTTGTTCCTGCCATGTTTAAATCTGTAATATAACTTGCCATGTTTACGTGGGTGCCATCATATTTTCTGATCCTTTTTGGCTCATGGTCAGTAAGAGACTTTTGTTCTATGCTTTGAGTAGATTCATGCCATGCCTTTGTTTTCCATGTTAAGTTCCTGTAACATGTTGTTTGATAGCTCTAAACATTGCAACCTGATGTTATTTCTGCCAAAGTCTGAAACTGTTATTATATGCAATCTTGCCATGTCCTTTTGAGCATGTTCTATTGATTTCTGGAGATAGCTCAGTGTTCATGTTTTGTAATGCTTTACCTGTACATCATGCCCATGCCTTTTGTTCTCATGTTAAGATGCTGTAGCTTGTTGTTTTGATGCTTGCAATATGCCTAGTTGCTGTTTTGGGCAGATTGTTGTTATGTCTTGTATAGGGTGTATGTGTTGCACCGTTGCTCCGTTTTGAGTGTGCTCTATATGAAACTTGCTTGATTTTGCATGTAGCTTCATATTATCATGTTGCATTCATGTTTTGAGGTGTTTGCTTGATGTTTGTATGCATTTTGCATCATTGCCATGTTTATCTTGTTTTGCTCATATCTTCTAGGCCGTAGCTCCGAATCTAATGAACTTTATATGTAACTTGACTAGAATTTCGTGTAGATCATCGTGGTGCATCTTAACTTGCTGTTTAACAACTTGAACATAAGGTTTATTCAGATCTGGACCCATTTCGAAATTTGCATATGAGGACTTACCGGAATTGTTCTATGTTGTACCCGGCCTCATTTAAACTTGCCTTGATGTGTTGCTCTTGTTTGCATCATCTCTTGCCATGAGTAGCTTCATTAGCTTTGTCATGCATTATGCTTGGTTGTGCATCTTGTCATGTTCATGTGTGGTGTGTTTACTATGTTGTGTGCTTCTTCTTGTTAGTTGCTGTTTCGTTGCGATCGTGATGATTCGTTCGTCTACGCTTGGTTCGGCTTCATCCGTTCGTCTTCTTCATGGACTCGTTCTTCTTCCTTGTGGGATTTCAGGCAAGATGACCGCTACCCTGGATCTCACTACTATCATTGCTATGCTAGTTGTTTCGTTCTATCGCTATGCTGCGCTACCTATTACCTGTTTATCAAGCCATCCCAAATTGCCATGTCAGCCTCTAACCTTTTGCACCTTTCCTATGCAAACCGTTGATTGGCTATGTTACCGCTTTGCTCAGCCCCTCTTATAGCGTTGTTAGTTGCAGGTGAAGATGAAGTTTGTTCCTTGTTGGAACATGGAGATGTTGTTCCTTGTTGGAACATGTTTACTTGTTGGGATATCACAATATATCTTATATTATTAATGCATCTATATACTTGGTAAAGGGTGGAAGGCTCGGCCTTATGCCTGGTGTTTTGTTCCACTTTGCCGCCTAGTTTCCGTCATATCGGTATTATGTTCCCGGATTTTGCGTCCCTAACGCGGTCGGGTGATTTATGGGACCCCTTGACAGTTCGCTTTGAATAAGACTTTTCCAAAAAGGCCCAACATTGGTTTTACCATTTGCCTCACCACCACCTACTTTTCCCTTGGGAGTCGCTCTCTCGAGGGTCTTCTTTATTTAGCCCCCCCCGGGCCAGTGCTTCTCTAAGTGCTGGCCCGAACCGAGTAGATCATGGGCCCCCTCGTGGCAACTCGAGGTTTGGTTTTACTCGTAGGATGTCTCATCCGGTGTTGCCTGAGAACGAGATATGTGCAGCTCCTATCGGGATTGTCGGCGCATCGACGGCTTTGCTGGTCTTGTTTTATTGTTGTCGAAATGTCTTGTAGCCGGATTCGAGACTGATCGGGTCTTCCGGGAGAAGGAATATCCTTCGTTGATCGCGAGAGCTTATCATGGGCTAAGTTGGGACACCCTGTAGGGTATAAACTTTCGAGAGCCATGCCCGCGGTTATGTGGCAGATGGGAATTTGTTAATGTCCGTTGTAGAAAACCCGTTGATCTCAATTAAAATACACCAACCGTGTGCATAACCGTGAGTGTCTCTTTTCGGGTTGATCGAGAGGAGAACACGGTTTCGGGTTATGTTTGACGTAAGTAGGAGTTCGGATCACTTCTTGATCATTACTAGTTGGCGATTGTTCCTTTGTTTCTCTTCTCGCTCTCATTTGCGCATGTTAGCCACCATATATGCTTAGTCGCTGCTGCAACCTCACCACTTTACCCCCCTTCCTTACCCATTCAGCTTTGCTAGTCTTGATACCCATGGTAATGGGATTGCTGAGTCCTCGTGGCTCACAGATTACTACACCAACAATTGCAGGTACAGGATTCATGTGATGATCATGACGTGAGAGCGATGTTTGCTTGTGTTGGAGTTCTTCTTCTTCTTCGTTGATCAGGGGATAGGTTCCAGGTCGGCAGCCTGGGCTAGCAGGGTGGATATTGTTTGAGTTTCTGTTTATGTTTCATCCGTAGTCGGATGTTGATCTTGTATATGATGTTGATGTATTCTTGTGGCATTTGTGCCTTTTGTATGTATCCCCATCTATTATGTAATGTTGATGTAATGATATCCACCTTGCAAAAGCGTTTCAATATGCGGGTCTATCCTTGGTGGGACCTTCGAGTTCCTTTTGGATAGGGTCGCATATTGGGCGTGACAGTATGTTACTTGCCCGAGATTCGATCGTCAGTATCTCAATACCTAGTTCAATCTCGTTACCGGCAAGTCTCTTTACTCGTTCCGTAACACATCATCCCGCAACTAACTCATTAGTTGCAATGCTTGCAAGGCTTATAGTGATGTGCATTACCGAGTGGGCTAAGAGATACCTCTTCGACAATCGGAGTGACAAATCCTAATCTCGAAATACGCCAACCAACAAGTACCTTCGGAGACACCTGTAGAGCACCTTTATAATCACCCAGTTACGTTGTGACGTTTGGTAGCACACAAAGTGTTCCTCCGGTAAACGGGAGTTGCATAATCTCATAGTCATAGGAACTTGTATAAGTCATGAAGAAAGCAATATCAACATACTAAACGATCAAGTGCTAAGCTAACGGAATGGGTCAAGTCAATCACATTATTCTCCTAATGATGTGATCCCGTTAATCAAATGACAACTCATGTTAATGGCTAGGAAACTTAACCATCTTTGATTAACGGGCTTGTCAAGTAGAGGCATACTAGTGACACTATATTTGTCTATGTATTCACACATGTATTTTTTTTGATAGAAAGACTGTAAGGGAACCCCCTACAGTATAATTGGTGCAACAAACCCAAATTGCAAGTACCATGCCTTGAACCTGGGTGGGTGGGAAGGCATCAACCCCTTCCCACCACTAGGCTATGCCTTAGTCTGCTATTCACACATGTATTATTTCCGGTTAATACAATTCTAGCATGAATAATAAACATTTATCATGAAATAAGGAAATAAATAATAACTTCATTATTGCCTCTAGGGCATATTTCCTTCAGTCTCCCACTTGCACTAGAGTCAATAATCTAGTTCACATCGCCATGTGATTTAACATCAATAGTTCACATCTTTATGTGGTTAACACCCATAGTTCACATCGATATGTGACCAACACCCAAAGGGTTTACTAGAGTCAGTAACCTAGTTCACATCGCTATGTGATTAACACCCAAAGAGTACTAAGGTGTGATCATCTTTTGCTTGTGAGATAATTTTAGTCAACAGGTCTGTCACATTCAGATCCGTAAGTATTTTGCAAATTTCTATGTCTACAATGCTCTCCACGGAGCTACTCTAGCTAATAGCTCCCACTTTCAATATGTATCCAGATTGAGACTTAGAGTCATCTGGATCGGAGTCAAAACTTGCATCGACGTAACTTTTTACGACGAACTCTTTATCACATCCATAATCGAGAAATATTTCCTTAGTCTTCTAAGGATAATTTTGAGCGATGTGCAGTGATCTACTCCTAGATCACTATTGTACTCCCTTTACGAAAACAGTGTAGGGTATACAATATATCTGGTATACAGCATGTCATACTTTATAGAACCTATGGCTGAGGCATAGGGAATGACTTTCATTCTCTTTCTATCTTTTGCCGTGGTCGGGTTTTGAGTCTTACGCAATTTCACACCTTGTAATACAGGCAAGAACTCGTTCTTTGACTGTTCCATTTTGAACTACTTCAAAATCTTGTCAAGGTATGTAATCATTGAAAAAACTTATCAAGCGATTTGCTCAATATGTAAGCAGCTTCACCGAGGTCTTTCTTTGAAAAACTCCTTTCAGATACTCCTTTATGCTTTCCAGAAAATTCTACATGATTTCCGATCAACAATATGTCATCCACATATACTTATCAGAAATGCTGTAGTGCCCCCACTCACTTTCTTGTAAATACAGGCTTCACCGCAAGTCTGTATAAAACTATATGCTTTGATCAACTCACCAAAGTGTATATTCCAACTCCGAGATGCTTGCACCAGTCCATAGATGGATCGCTGGATCTTGCATATTTTGTTAGCACCTTTAGGATTGACAAAACCTTCTGGTTGCATCATATACAACTCTTCTTTAATAAATCCATTAAGGAATGCAGTTTTATTTATCCATTTGCCAGATTTCATAAAATGCGGCAATTGCTAACATGATTCGGACAGACTTAAGCATAGATACAAGTGATAAACTGTCATCGTAGTCAACACCTTGAACTTGTCGAAAATCTTTTGCGACAATTCTAGCTTTGTAGATAGTAACACTACCATCAGTGTCCGTCTTCCTCTTGAAGATCCATTTATTTTCTATGGCTTGCCGATCATCGGGCAAGTCAACCAAAGTCCACACTTTGTTCTCATACATGGATCCCATCTTAGATTTCATGGCCTCAAGCCATTTCACGGAATCTGGGCTCATCATCGCTTCCTCATAGTTCGTAGGTTCGTCATGGTCAAGTAACTTGACCTCCAGAACAGGATTACCGTACCACTCTGGTGCGGACCTCACTCTGGTTGACCTACAAGGTTCGGTAGTAACTTGATCTGAAGTTACATGATCATCATTAGCTTCCTCACTAACTGGTGTAGGAGTCACAGGAACAGATTTCTGTGATGAACCACTTTCCAATAAGGGAGCATGTACAACTACCTCATCAAGTTCTACTTTCCTCCCATTCACTTCTTTCGAGAGAAACTCCTTCTCTAGAAAGGATCCATTCTTAGCAACGAATGTCTTGCCTTTGGATCTGTGATAGAAGGTGTACCCAACAGTCTCCTTTGGGTATCCTATGAAGACAAATTTTTTCGATTTGGGTTTGAGCTTATCAGGATGAAACTTTTTCACATAAGTATCGCAACCCCAAACTTTAAGAGACGACAACTTTGGTCTCTTTCCAAACCACAGTTCATATAGTGTCATCTCAACGGATTTAGATGGTGCCCTATTTAACGCGAATGCAACTGTCTCTAATGCATAACCCCAAAACGATAGTGGTAAGAAACATCATAGATTGCACTATATCCAATAAAGTACGGTTATGGCGTTCGGACACACCATTATGATGTGGTGTTCCAGGTGGCGTGGGTTGCGAAAACTATTCCGCATTGTTTCAAATGAAGACCGAAATCGTAACTCAAATATTCTCCTCCACGATCAGATCGTAGAAACTTTGTTTTCTTGTTATGATGATTTTCCACTTCACTCTGAAAATCTTTGAACTTTTCAAATGTTTCAGGCTTATGTTTCTTCAAGTAGATATACCCATATCTGCTCAAATCATCTGTGAAGGTCAGAAAATAATGATACTCGCCGCGAGCCTCAACACTCATCGGACCTCATACATCAGTATGTATTATATCCAATAAGTCAGTTGCTCGCTCCATTATTCTGGAGAACGGAGTCTTAGTCATCTTTGCCCATGAGGCATGGTTCGCAAGAATCAACTGATTCATTAATCAAGTGATTCCAAAAGCCCATCAACATGGATTTTCTTCATGCGCTTTACACCAATATGACCTAAACAGCAGTGCCACAAATAAGTTGCACTATCATTATTAACTTTGCATCTTTTGGCTTCAATATTATGAATATGTGTATCACTACGATCGAGATCCAACAAACCATTTTTGTTGGGTGTATTACCATAGAAGGTTTTATTCATGTAAACAGAATAACAATTATTCTCTAACTTAAATGAATAACCGTATTGCAATAAACATGATCAAATCATATTCTTGCTCAACGCAAACACCAAATAACATTTATTTAGGTTCAACACTAATCCCGAAAGTATAGGGAGTGTGCGATGATGATCATATCATTCTTGGAACTACTTCCAACACACATCGTCACTTCACCCTTAACTAGTCTCTGTTCATTCTGCAACTCCTGTTTCAAGTTACTACTCTTAGCAATTGAACTAGTATCAAATACCGAGGGGTTGCTATAAACACTAGTGAAGTACACATCAATAACATGTATACCCAATATACCTTTGTTCACCTCGCCATCCTTCTTATCCGCCAAATACTTGGGGAAGTTCCGCTTCTAGTGACCAGTCCCTTTGCAGTAGAAGCACTCAGTCTCAGGCTTAGGTCCAGACTTGGGCTTCTTCACTTGAGCAGCAACTTGCTTGCCGTTCTTCTTGAAGTTCCACTTGTTCCCTTTGCCCTTTTCTTGAAACTAGTGGTCTTTGTCAACATCAACACTTGATGCTTTTCTTGATTTCTACCTTCGTCGATCTCAGCATCACGAAGAGCTTAGGAATTACTTTCGTCATCCCTTGCATATTATAGTTCATCACTAAGTTCTAGTAACTCGGTGATAGTGACTAGAGAACTTTGTCAATTACTCTCTTATCTGGAAGATTAACTCCCACTTGATTCAAGCAATTGTAGTACTCATACAATCTGAGCACATGCTCGCTGGTTGAGCTATTCTCCTCCATCTTGTAGGCAAAGTACTGTCAGAGGTCTCATACCTCTCGACATGGGAATGAGTATGAAATACCAATGTCAACTCTTGGAATATCTTATATGCTCCATGGCGTTCATAATGTCTTTTGAAGCCCCGATTCTAAGCCGTAAAGCATGGTGCACTAAACTATCAAGTAGTCATCATATTGGGCTTACCAAACGTTCATAACGTCTCTATCTGCTCCTGCAATCGGTATGTCACCTAGCGGTGCATTAAGGACATAATTCTTCTGTGCAACAATGAGGATAATCCTCAGATCACGGACCAAGTCCGTATCGTTGCTAGTAACATCTTTCAACATAGTTTTTCTCTAGGAATATATCAAAAATAAAATAGGGGAGCTAAACGCGAGCTATTGATCTACAACATAGATACGCTAATACTACCAGGACTAAGTTCATGATAAATTAAAGTTCAATTAATCATATTACTTAAGAACTTCCACTTAGATAGACATCCCTCTAATCCTGTAAGTGATCACGTAATCCAAATCAACTAAACCATGTCCGATCATCACGTGAGATGGAGTAGTTTCAATGGTGAAAATCACTATGTTGATCATATCTACTATATGATTCACGCCGACCTTTCGGTCTTAGTGTTCGAGGCCATATCTGCATATGCTAGGCTCGTCAAGTTTAACTCGAGTATTCGCGTGTGCAACTGTTTTGCACCCGTTGTATTTGAACGTAGATGTTATCACACCCGATCATCACGTGGTGTCTCAGCACGAAGAACTTTCGCAACGGTGCATACTCAGGGAGAACACTTGTACCTTGATAATTTAGTGACAGATCATCTTATAATGCTACCGTCAACCAAAGCAAGATAAGATGCATAAAAGATAAACATCACATGCAATCAATATAAGTGATATGATATGGCCATCATCATCTTGTGCTTGTGATCTCCATCTCCGAAACACCGTCATGATCACCATCGTCACCGGCGTGACACCTTTGATCTCCATCGTAGCAGCGTTGTCGTCTCGCCAACTTATGCTTCTACGACTATCGCTACCGCTTAGTGATAAAGTAAAGCATTACAGGGCGTTTGCATTGCATACAATAAAGTGACAACCATATGGCTTCTGCCAGTTGCCGATAACTCGGTTACAAAACATGATTATCTCATACAATAAAATATAGCATCATGTCTTGACCATATCACATCACAACATGCCCTGCAAAAACAAGTTAGACATCTTCTATTTTGTTGTTGCAAGTTTTACGTGGCTGCTACGGGCTGAGCAAGAACCGTTCTTACCTACACATCAAAACCACAACGATAGTTTGTCAAGTTAGTGCTGTTTTAACCTTCTCAAGGACCGGGCGTAGCCACACTCGGTTCAACTAAAGTTGGAGAAACTGACACCTACCAGCCACCTGTGTGCAAAGCACGTCGGTAGAACCAATCTCGCGTAAGCGTACGCGTAATGTCGGTCCGGGCCGCTTCATCCAACAATACCGCCGAAAAAAAAGTATGACATGCTGGTAAGCAGTATGACTTATATCGCCCACAACTCACTTGTGTTCTACTCGTGCATATAACATCTACGCATAAAACCAGGCTCGGATGCCACTGTTGGGGAACGTAGATTTCAAAAAATTTCCTACGCACACACAAGATCATGGTGATGCATAGCAATGAGAGGGGAGAGTGTTGTCTACGTACCCTCGTAGACCATAAGCAGAAGCGTTTTATCAACGCGGTTGATGTAGTCGTACGTCTTCACGATCCGACCGATCCAAGTGCCGAACGCATGGCACCTCCGAGTTCTGCACACGTTCAGCTTGATGACGTCCTCGCCTTTCTCGATCCAGCAAGAGGGGCGAAGTTGTAGATGAGTTCCAGCAGCACGACGGTGTGGTGTCGGTGTTGGTGAAGAACAATCTCCGCAGGGCTCCGCCTAAGCACTACGAAAACTATGACGGAGGATAAACTAGAGGGGACAGGGTTGCCGGCACACGTCTTGGTGTTTCTTGATCTGTCTTGGGTGCTATCCCTACCCCTCTATTTATATGTTGAGCCTTGGGGTCGAAACTTGGAGTAAAAGCCTCCACAAAGTCAGTTTCACCCAAAAGGCAAGAGTCCTTCTCGGACTCCAAGGCCAGACGCCAGGGTTCCCGGCGTCTGGACCCAGACGCCAGGGACCCTGGCGTCTGGCCCCTGGACTCTGCAATACTTCCTTTTGCGCTTTCCAAAAACCTCATGGGCTTTCCCCTTTGGCCCAGATAAAGTGCTCTCGTGCCCAAACATTTCGGGAAACATTCGGAACCCCTTCCGATGGATTCCGGAACCTTTCCGGAGATCAAACACTACTATCCACATATCAATCTATACTTCCGAACCATTCCGGAGTTACTCGTCATATCCGTGATCTCATCCAAAACTCCGAACAACATTTGGTCACCAACATACATAACTCATAGTACTATATCGTCAACGAACGTTAAGCGTGCGGACCCTACGGGTTCGAGAACTATGTAGACATGACCGAGACACCTCTCTGGTCAATAACCAATAGCGGGACCTGGATGCGCATATTGGCTCCTACATATTCTACGAAGATCTTTATCGGTCAGACCGCATAACAACATACGTTGTTCCCTTTGTCATCGGTATGTTACTTGCCCGAGATTCGATCGTCGGTATCTCAATACCTAGTTCAATATCGTTACCAGAAAGTCTCTTTACTCGTTTCGTAATACACCATCCCGCAACTAACTCATTAGTTGCAATGCTTATAGTGATGTGCATTACTAAGTGGGCCCATAGATAACTCTCCGACAATCGGAGTGACAAATCCTAATCTCAAAATATGCCAACCCAACAAGTACCTTCGGAGACACCTGTAGAGCACCCTTATAATCACCCAGTTATGTTGTGACGTTTGGTAGCACACAAAGTGTTCCTCCGGTAAATGGGAGTTGCATAATCTCATAGTCATAGGAACATGTATAAGTCATGAAGAAAGCAATAGCAACATACTAAATGATCAAGTGCTAAGCTAACGGAATGGGTCATGTCAATCACATTATTCTCCTAATGATGTGATCCTGTTAATCAAATGACAACTCATGTCAATGGCTAGGAAACTTATCCATCTTTGATTAACGAGCTAGTCAATTAGAGGCATACTAGTGACACTACATTTGTCTATGTATTCACACATGTATTATGTTTCCGATTAATATAATTCTAGCATGAATAATAAACATTTATCATGAAATAAGGAAATAAATAATAACTTCATTATTGCCTCTAGGGCATATTTCCTTCACGGGTATGTCCCCTTGGACCTTGGGATCCATGCGACACAACCGGAAATGGCGCCCCCCTTTTGGATCCGAGGGAAGAAGTAATGACAGAAGAGCGCCGTGTTGGGATGCACCTCGACGAAGCCCTCGCAGAGGTGCACAAAAAGAGCCATCATGCCACGACATTTGGGGTAAAATCCAGAAGGTGGAAGCCGTAGGTGTGCATGATGTCGTTGAAGAAATCACAGAACTAGTCGACGAAGAACGGGTACCAATTCGGGCCGGATTCGGCGAAGGTGGCAGGGATGATGCGTGTGGCCGGATGCCCCGTCGTCTCGCTTCCCGTCTTGCACCCCCACAGGTTCTTGAAGTAGCCCCGGAGTTCGACCGCGTCGACCGTCGACGTAAAGTAGGCGTGCTGCGTCCGCCGCACCGCCAACTCGCTCTCTGGCGGCTCCTTCTCCCCGGCGTCCTTGGCCACCCCCTTGCCTCTGCTGGTTTTGGGCGCCATGGTGGTCGGGGAAGACAAAGGTGCGGCGGCGGTGAGCGGGAACAAGAGCTTGAGAGGGAGGAAGAAGGGGACGACGGTTCCAAGATTGGAGAAGGCGCATGGGGTAAATGAGCAGCGCTACCATGTTATTCCTTTTTACGGGAAGGTCAGAACGCCCGGATTCGATCGCGCCTGTGTCCGCTGCTTATTCGCTGTCTTTGCCATGTCATTTGCTTGCGTGTTGCACTTTGCCATGTCATCATCTGCATTTCATATCATGTCATCATGTGCATTTCATTTTGCATACGTGTTCGCCTCTTGCATCCGAGCATTTTCCCGTTGTCCGCTTTTCCAATTCGCACTCCTATGTCTCCGGCGCCCCTTTTACCTCTTTTCGTGTGGGTGTTAAACGGTCTCGAATGGACCGAGGTTTGTCAAGCGGCCTTGGTATAGCACCGGTAGACCGCCTGTCAAGTTTCGGATCATTTGGAGTTCGTTTGGTACTCCAACGGTTAACCGGGTAACCGCAAAAGCATCCTTCTCCTTGCAGCCCAACTCCCCTTTCTAAGTGGCCCAAAACCCACCAAACTCCCCTCCATGCTCTCGGTCGTTCGATCACGATCGCGTGGCCGAAAACCGCACCTCATTTGGACTCTCCTAGCTCCCTCTACCTATAAAACTAGACCCCCCAAAATTCGCGGATGAATCCACCCTAACCCTAGTCCCTTTCGCCCTCAGCGCGCCGGACATGTCCGCGCCGCGGACAGATCCCGCCGCCAAGAACCATCCAGGGCGCACCACGTGTCCCAGCGCATGCCCGCCTGCCTGGCAGCTGCCCTCATGGCCCATCTCCGCCGCCACATGGGCGCCATAGCTGAAGCCGCTGCGCTTTCGCCGCCCGCCTCGCGACCTGATTCGCCGGCCGCTGGCCCGCCGCCTTCTCCGCCCATCCGCGCCGGAGGCGCCGCCGCTCGCCATGCCCGCCGGGCGACCCGCTGCTGCCCTCGCCCGCCGCTCCTCCCGAGGACGGCGCCGCTCCCGCCGGCGCCTCGCCTCGCCGCCGGTCGGCCCCTGCCTCCCGCCCTCCTCCTCCGCCTGCCTCTCCCGAGCTCCAGCTCCGCGATCGCCGTCCTCGAACTCCGGCCAGATCCGATCTGGTAGACTAGGTTGACTTTTCCCCTCCCCCAAATTCCACTAAGTCCCGAGCATTTTGTTATTTTGTTCCATTTTCATTGCATCGTATCTCTGTCATCGTAGCTCCGTTTTGCGCGTATAATGTGTCGAAATGTTCGTCTCGAAGAGTAGATCATTTCATCTCATTGCATCATTTTCATTTGAGCTAATCTTGATGCCCGAAATGCTGTTGCAAGAGTGCTATGTGATGTTAGTTTCTGATTTTTATCAGAACTTGCACTTTTGTCATTTTTGCCATGATTGATGTGTGCATCCTATGGACATGAGTCCTACATGTGTTTTGCAATATGCCATGTCTTATTTCCAGTGGTGCTTGCTATGTATTTTTGTGAGCTATGTGGTGACTAGCACAAGCATGCAAACTAGGTGTCCTGATGTTGCTGATTTCAGCCCTGTTTTGCTGATAGTTTGATGCCATGTTAACTTGATGCTACAGAGAGATCCATGCATATTTTGAGATACTTCAGTAAGGATGTTTTGTAAAGCATGTCTTGCTCTATCCATCCATGCCCTTGTTTACAATTATGGAGTAGTCTAACTTGAGTCAATCGAGCTCTACTTTTGCTTCAAATGTTTCCTGGCAGATTGTATACATGTTATTCAATTTTGCCTAGGTTGTTGTGGTTGATCCATGTATGCTATGTTATTGTTCTTGCCATGTATGTCTTCTATGCCATGTCTTGTTGATGTATGTATGCTTAATTTATCATATAAGGCTCTGTAGTGAGTGCACTGAGCTTGTAAACATGCCTACTTGTTATCAGTTTTTTGACATGCCATGTTGCTGAATCTGTTAACGAAACTTTCAATATTGACATGGGTGTTACTATATTTTCTGATCCTTTTTGGCTCATGGTCACTAAAGGACTTTTGTTCTATGCTTTGAGTAGATTCATGCCATGCCTTTGTTTGCCATGTTAAGTTCCTGTAACATGTTGTTTCATAGCTCTAAACATTGCAACCTGATGTTATTTCTGCCAAAGTCTGAAACTGTTATTAGTTGCAATCTTGCCATGTCATTTTGAGCATGTTCTAGTTGTTTCTGGAGGTAGCTCAGTTCTCATGTTTTGTAATGCTTTACCTGTACATCATGCCCATGCCTTTTGTTATTATGTTGAGATGCTTTAGCTTGTTGTTTTGATGCTTGCAATATGCCAACTTGCTGTTTTGGACAGATTGTTACTATAACTTGTATAGGGCGTATGTGTTGAACCGTTGCTCCGTTTTGAGTGTGCTCTATATGAAACTTGCTTGATTTTGCATGTAGTTTCATATTATCATGTTGGATACTTGTTTTGAGGTGGTTTGCTTGATGTTTGTATGCATTTTGCATCAATGCCATGCTTGTCTTGTTTTGCTCATATCTTCTAGACCGTAGCTCCGAATCTAATGAACTTTATATGTAACTTGACTAGAATTTCGTGTAGATCATCGTGGTGCATTTTAACTTGCTGTTTAACAACTTGAACATAAAGTTATTCAGATCTGGACCAATTTCGAAATTTGCATATGAGGACTTACCGGAATTGTTATATGTTGTTTCCGGCCTCATTTAAACTTGTCTTGATGTGTTGCTCTTGTTTGCATCATCTCTTGCCATGAGTAGCTTCATGTAGCCCTTGTCATGCATCATGCTTGTTTGTGCATCATGCCTTGTTCATGTGTGGCGTGTTTACTATGTTGTGTGCTTCTTCTTGTTAGTTCCCGTTTCGTTGCGATCGTGAGGATTCGCTTCGCTCACGCTTGGTTCGGCTTCATCCGCTCGTCTTCTTCATGGACTCGTTCTTCTTCCTTGCGGGATTTCAGGCAAGATGACCGCTACCCTGGATCTCACTACTATCATTGCTATGCTAGTTGCTTCGTTCTATCGCTATGCTGCGTTACCTATTACCTGTTCCTCAAGCCATCCCAAATTGCCATGAACCTCTAACTCGTTGTCACCCTTCCTAGCAAATCGTTGTTTGGCTATGTTACCGCTTTGCTCAGCCCCTCTTATAGCGTTGTTAGTTGCAGGTGAAGATTAAGTTTGTTCCTTGTTGGAACATGGAGATGTTGTTCCTGGTTGGAACATGTTTACTTGTTGGGATATCACAATATATCTTATTTTAATTAATGCATCTATATACTTGGTAAAGGGTGGAAGGCTCGGCCTTATGCCTGGTGTTTTGTTCCACTCTTGCCGCCCTAGTTTCCGTCATATCGGTATTATGTTCCCGGATTTTTGCGTCCCTAACGCGGTCGGGTGATTTATGGGACCCCCTTGACAGTTCGCTTTGAATAAGACTTTTCCAGCAAGGCCCAATATTGGTTTTACCATTTGCCTCACCACCACCTACCTTTTCCCTTGGGAGTCGCTCTCTCGAGGGTCATCTTTATTTAGCCCCCCCCCCCCCGGACCAGTGCTTTCCTAAGTGCTGCCCCGAACCGAGTAGACTGCGGGGCCCCCTCGTGGCAACTCGAGGTTTGGTTTTACTCGTAGGATGTCTCATCCGGTGTTGCCTCGAGAACGAGATATGTGCAGCTCCTATCGGGATTGTCGGCGCATCGGGCGGTCTTGCTGGACTTGTTTTATTGCTGTGAAATGTCTTGTAGCCGGGATTCCGAGACTGATCGGGCTTCCCGGGGAGAAGGTCTATTCCTTCGTTGATCGCGAAAGCTTATCATGGGCTAAGTTGGGACACCCCTGCAGGGTATAAACTTTCGAAAGCCGTGCCCGCGGTTATGTGGCAGATGGGAATTTGTTAATGTCCGTTGTAGAAAACCCGGTTGATCTTAATTAAAATACACCAACCGTGTGTAACCGTGAGTGTCTCTTTTCGGGGTTGATCGAGAGGAGAACACGGTTTCTGGGTTATGTTTGACGTAAGTAGGAGTTCAGGATCACTTCTTGATCATTACTAGTTGACGACCGTTCCTTTGTTTCTCTCCTCGCTCTCATTTGCGTATGTTAGCCACCATATATGCTTAGTCGCTGCTGCAACCTCACCACTTTACTCCTTCCTGTCCTTTTAAGCTTTGCTAGTCTTGATACCCATGGTAATGGGATTGCTGAGTCCTCGTGGCTCACAGATTACTACACCACCAGTTGCAGGTACAGGTTGTGCGATGCTCATGACGCGAGAGCGATGTTTGCTTATGTTGGAGTTCTTCTTCCGCTTCTTCTTGATCGAGGATAGGTTCGTGTCGGCAGCTGGGCTAGCGGGTGGATATTGTTTGAGTTTCGTTTATGTTTCATCCGTAGTCGGATGTTGGTCTTGTATATGATGTTGATGTATTCTTGTGGCATTTGTACCTTATGTATGTATCCCTATGTATTATGTAATGTTGATGTAATGATATCCACCTTGCAAAAGCATTTCAATATGCGGGTCTATCCTTGGTGGGACCGTCGAGTTCCTTTTGGATAGGGTCGCATATTGGGCGTGACAAAGGCGCGGGCCGCCTCTTTTCCAATTAACTGCGACGTGATTTATGCATGCGGGAACCGCCCCACGCATGACCTCCACGTCACACACGACCCTCCATGTCGCGCGTTCAACGCGGGTCGTGGGGAAGTGCAACGGATGAAAAGTTACTCCGGTAAAATCTGCCCCACCTGCCCGCGCACCGTTCTGGGCCTGGCCCAACAACGCGTCACACTTATGTGTGGCCCGGACCCGGGGGCTCCTGTCGGTGTACAAAAGTAGGGGCTCTCCTTTTGACCCCTTTACTTGTGCACGGGCAGTCAGAGCCGCGCGCCGCGGCCGCACATAGCAGGGCAGAGGAGGGAAGCCGGAGAGAAGTCGGAGCACAAGACGACCGAGGCAACGCCAAGACTAGAAGCATAAAAGGGCAAAGGGGCGAGGTGGACTCCCCCGACAAAACACTTACCGGGGCAGCCTCCGCCGCCCCGGCAAGAGCCTTGCCGGGGCAACTTGCCCAAGGCCAGCTGTCGGATTTCGGGTTCCGGCAGACCCTTGAGGTTCGAACACTGGGGTGCGCGCGGAGGTCCAACCCTCCACCGTCTCGTACCTTGCCGAATCGCAGGGACCTAAACTACCAACGGAACAGCACAAGAGACACAAGATTTATACTAGTTCGGGCCACCGTTGTGGTGTAATACCCTACTCTAGTTTGTAGTGTGGTGGATTGCCTCTTGGGCTGATGAAGAACAGTACAAGGAAGAACAGCCTCGCGAGGGTCTGTTCTTGGTGGGTGTGATGAACTGCTGGGGTGGTGTTCAGTCGCTCTAGCTTGAGGATCGGGTCTCTGTCTTTCTCTGGATCCCAGATGCCAGATCCCTCTACCCTGTGGGTGGCTACTCCTATTTATAGGCGAAGGCCCTGGGCCTCTTCCCAAATATTGAGCAGGAAGGGCGCCAACAATTGGCCATTTTGAAGGGTAACAGCGGGTACACTTATCCTGACTAAAGTTGGTCCTCGCCTGCCAAAGGCTCTGGTGATGACGCCTGCTTGGGCTCCAGGATGACTCCCTTCCAGCCGTTGGGCTGGTCTTGGTCTTGTTGCACCGAAACGGATGCCTTTGCTTGATGCTCTCGCCTGCGCTTGCTCCCTTTGCACCAAAGAGGAAAGGAGGACGCTGCAGGTCGGCGCCCGATGGCGCCCTTGGTCGCCATGGCTTGCGTCATGGGCACCTCGCGAGGTACCCTGCCTTGAACTCTCCACCTCCTCATGAGCCAGCGACAAGGCCGTGCTCGAGAAGCTCCTCGTCGTCCGCCACGCGAGGCTTGGCCCCTCGAGGGTCTTGAGCTTGCATTGATGAAGATGGGCGTCCCGGGCCTCCTTTGAGCCACGCCGCATGCCGCAGTAGCAAGTCTGGGACCCGTCCCGAACGCCGACATAGCCCACGGCGGCGCCCGAACTTGGCCGAGCAGCGAAAGGCGAAGTCAAGTGCGAAGCGTCGCGGGCCCCTAACAGCTCTGCGGCCTTGGGCGCCAGCGTGGCGGTTGATTGACGCGTCGCGCCTTTGCTTCCCACGATGCCTCGGTAACCACCTGGATTCGACAAGTCCCTGCATGCAGAGTTGGGCATGATTACCGGTGATCGTGGAGGCCGACGGTTGGCCTTCGCCGGCTATAAGTACAGAACGGCGCGCGCCCTTCCAGTCTATCCTTCTGCTTCTCCTCCTCCTCGTTTCGTCTGGTTGACATGGCTCCGATCCGCCGGTTCTCCATGGAAGAGAAGGAAAAGGCTCCTCAAGAGGATCCTGACCTGCTCCCCCCAAAGAAGCGGCTTGCTCTCTGGTGTCAGGGCAGGAGCACTTGCTAGGAGGCGCCCATGCCCTGGTGCGAGCGGCCACCACCAGGGTTTCCTCTTCCCTTGTATGCGCAAATTGGTGGCCCTGAAGGAGGCGACGCCGGGCGCCACGAGCGGCGCCGTCGGCAACGCCGGGCGAGTCCTGAGTGTCGTCTTCCCCAGAGTCCATGCCGAGGCTCTGCCGGGAGTTCGTGCCCGCGTCGCTGCGCCTCCTAAGTCTTGGATTCGTCTTCCTTCTTTCTTCGCCTCATCGTCCGGCGAGAGAGCCCTGGGACTCTGGCTGCAGCACGCCTGCTGCAGTAACCTCGCGACCAAGGCGAGGTCGCATAGTTTCCGGGCGAGGTCTTCATGACTCGAGGCTGGGCGAGGTCGCCAGTCTGCAGGACGAGGCGCCCTCACGATCCACACCGAGTCTGATGGTGCTTCGGTGGTGTCCTTCAAGGTCTTCAGCGGAGGGTCGTGGCTGGAGTGCTGCCGGGAGAGGTGGTCGGGTCCTGCTTGTGGTGAGGCAGAGGCCGACCGACCACTCCTTGGCGGCTCCTCGAGGCGACAGGCGCCGGAGGATCCAGCGACTCATGAGCTCTTCGCGATGCGGAGGCAGTGGCGACAGCTCTGAGCCCCGAGCTGCGCCGCTCCGGGCAGAGGCGGGCTCGTCAGTCGTCGCCGCCTCTGATCTGGATGGGGTTGGCGCGGACCGGGTGGCCCACTGGCGATGATGGCGTCTGCGCGGTGGTCCCTCAGAGGTAGGACTCCTTAGGATTCGCGCCTTTTGTTCCTGCGAGGAGCCAAGAATGTACCCAGCGGGGCTTGTAAGATTTTGTAACCGTTTGTCAATATGATCCTTATGGTGAAGCAACGAGATGCTTATCCCGCCTAGCTTAGTTTCTTCCTTTCGGACCTCGTGAGGCTTGATGCTCTGTACCGACAGTCCAGTCCCAAAGCGGCTTCGGCCGTCGCTTGGTATGCCAGGTCGCGATGCCGTGGTCAAGGCGGGGAGGTGGCGGCCCGAGGTCGATAAGAGCCTCGAGTCGCGATGCTCGGGGTCCCCTTGGCGCTCAGCGGCCATCATTGATGAAAAGGAAGCGGCGTTGCTAACACGGGGTTGCATTGAGTGTGAGGATGGTGTTGCGATAACTAAGCGTGTCCGGAGGGTGACTTATCTCGAGGTCGGACAATGCTTCACAGTGCGGCGCTAGGTCCGTGCCTAGGCGGCGAGAGATTGCGTGGCGAGGTCGTTTACGTGCTCCTTGGAGGGACCACAGGGTTCACCACAAAAGAACAAGAGCTCACCATGGCGTCGTTAGTTCTGCCATTAGTTGCTTGGGAGAGGCACGAGAGGCCTCGCGAGGTGTGTTGGGGCACCCGTGAGCCAGCGGGGACACACGAGGCCCTACCTCAAGGCGGGTTGCGCTGGCTCAGAGCCTTGTCTTGAGTGTGTTCACTGCAAATTTGGCGGATGCGGTGCTCTCGTCTTGAGTCCCGGCTCTCGGGCTGGTCTCGGCCGTCTCACAGTAAGCTGTGTCGTGATGCCATGGACAAGACCAGAGGGTGAGGCCGGAGGCGGTAGGAGCCACAGTCGCGATGCTCGGGCACCCCTTTAACGCGCAAGATGGGTTAGATGGCGCAACTCGTCCTCGGGTCCCGGCTCTCGGGCTGGTCTCAGCCGTCGCTAGTAAGCCAGGTCGCGATGCCATGGACAAGACCAGAGGGTGAGGGCTGGAGAGCGGTAGGAGCCACAGTCGCGATGCTTAGGCACCCCCTTTAACGTGCAAGATTTCGCCACCGGGAAAAGGCATCAAATAACAAGCATGGTGGGCGAGAGCATAATCCTAAGGAAAAAGTAGGAAGGATACATGCATTTGGGGCTGGCCCGGCGGCTTGGGGATGATGCAGCCGAGGCGCCCCCAACAGATAGGCTAATGACATGAAGTAAAAGGATACATGCAGCGCAGGACGGACCCACGCTGCCTGGGAATAATCTTGACCTGAAGGCGCTCCCAGCTGGAAATAAAACTTAAAGATGTCACTGGTGATGTTGGGGATGAAGGGTGTTGGTGTAGCAGACTCGGTGGGCTGCGGAGCCGATCCTCATGAGCCCCCAGGCCCGGGGCCTCGGGAGGCTCCGGGAGGCTGGCGGCCCCTCGCGGGCCATCTCCATCTCCGCCCGGGGCTGCGGCGTGCGACCTCTTGAGCCTCGGGATGGTCCTCATGAGGCAGCTGCGCGCAGCCCGCGTTTAGCAGGCCATAAGGCAGCGTCGTAGCTATGGGGCGGACCCTCGCAAGGTCCCACTCGCGAGGGCAGGCGCTCTTGAGATGCGGCTCGGTTGAGCCTGGTATGTCGATCTGGACGCGCAGCCCACCATCCTCGGCTGGATGGGGGGCCTAGCAGGTGGCGGCTGCCTCATGACCCTTGACTCCTGTAGCTCCCGAATGGCCTTGGCTTTAACTCCACGAGGTTCAGCCTTCCTTGCCTTGCTCACCTTCGGGAAGCGTGCTTGGCTTGCGCCTCCACGTGGTGCCCAAGCGCCTCCCTCGAGACCTTGGCGAGGTCGGCGGCCCTCCAGGGGAGAGCCCCCGAGCCCGGCCTGAGGAGGGCGCCGGGCACACTTTCCTATGCGATGGAAGGAGGCTCCCCCTGGCCTGGTGCCGGCCCTGAAGGGCCTGTCTCTTGAAGAGCCGGGCCGGTCGATGTCTTCTTCTTGGGTGCGGCCTCGGGAGGCCTCCTGCTGCTGTGGTCTGGGTCTTCTAGCGATGCGGCCTGAAAGGCTCGCTCCGAGGAGCACTGCTGCGTCTCTCTCTTCACAAGGCACCGTGATGACCCGCCGCTTCCTGGCATCTTGAGGGCGTTGTAGCCATGGTGGAGTTCTGACCATGAATTTAATAGCCAACTGGGTACCGAGGATGGCGTTGTCGGCAGGCGAATGTGGTGACGTCGAAGTCGATGAGCTCGGTGTGGTAGTTATCGCGAGCCCGAAGGTGATAGGAAGCGGACCTGCCCGATCGGAACCGTGGAGCCGTCGGTGACTCGAAGAAAGGCTTGGTTGGCTGAAGGCGGTATAAGGCGCGAAGATTGTTGAATGTCTCCACGGACAGGACGTTGAGCCCTGCTCCGCCGTCGATGAGGGTCTTGGTGACCAGCACGTTGCTCATGATTGGGGAGCAAAGCATCAGGAGAACTCCGGCTGTGGCTGTGCACTTGAGCTGATCCGCTGAGCTGAACATGATGGCGCACGCCGACCACCTGAGAGGGCGCGTGGCCTCGAGCTTGGGGAGGACTGCATTCACTTCGCGGGCGAACTGCTTGAAGATGCGCTGAGAGGCTGGGACTTGAGCTCTGCCGGGATCTGAGCGATCGCGTCGCTTCTGGAAGCCCCCAGCCCCCTCGTCCTGATGACGGTCTTCAATTCTCCTTGGCGGCGGCGGCAGCGGAGGGAGGCCTGCGTTCCCCTGCGGGCGGTCCTCACGAGGCTGATCCCTCCAGCCTCCCTCGCGAGGTGGGTCTTGCCAGCGGTCCTCGCAAGGTTGGTCGCGCCACCCTTGGCGTGGGCAGGGTCTTCCAGTGTCCTGCATTCCTTCCTCCTCCTCGGCCGTAGCCCGATCGCTGCGCTCAGGCGTCTGCCGACCCTTCCTTCACGTCTGCCTGGAGCTCTTGGCATTCATTGGTGTTGTGGGTGTGGAGGTCGTGGTACCTGCAGATACCGACTGCCCTTGGAGGACTCGGGCTGATCTACGCTTGGGTGTGCGGTTACGGCCTTGATGGCAGCCCCTTGCGCTTCCGTCCTTGGCCTTGGACTTCTTTTCTTGGGATCCGCGGCGGCTCGATGAGGAGAGGCACCTCCTCGGCCTGGCGCGCTTGGTCGCCAAGTTGAACAGCTCGAGGAGGTGCACAGATCTTCATGCATCGCCAGCTCCTCCTTCATCTTGGCGTCGCGCCGCCCGTCGGAGAAGGCAGAGATAATGGCCTCCTCCGTTACCTGTGGATCTTGGGCGTGCGTTGTTGAAGTGCGGATGTACTTTTGCGGGGTTTCCCAGGCTGCTGCTGATTCGGCGCATGTCGCTCACGGCGGGTGGCGGTCGCGAGTACCTTCGAAGTTGGCGATGAAGCGGAGTGCGCATCTCGGCCAGAAGAGATCGTGCACAGGGCGGATTCGAGGAGCAGTGCGGGCTCCGTCCCTGAGCGCCATGGAAACCTGTTCGCCATGACCTTTTCATTCCAGCTGGCGGCCTCGATGCCAGCTCGTGAAACTCGAGGAACTCCGTGAGGTCATCTGTGCCGTCGTGGCGAGGAGGCAGGTCAGGCTTGAACTTGGCGCGCTACGCGCTGCGCGCCTTCGGAGGTGAAAGCGCGGCAGCCCGCCCGTGGCAGCGGGGGCCTCGGACGACGAGAGCTTGGTCTAGCGGCCTCTCCTGCGCCCTTGGTAGAGGGCAGCGCAGGTCTTGGCGTCTTTGGGCGGGGCGCTCGGGCAGCTTCTTGTGGGCGAGAACTTGTTGACAGCTCTGCTCTGCAGCGCGGCGCTGGCGGAGCGGGTTCCGCCGAGGCCGCAGCGCCTTGGGCAGGCGCCTTCTTGAGGAGGAGGCGGCCGGCGCCCGGAGCTTCATCGCCCGCAGCGGGTGCGGTGCAGCGAGCAGACGGTGTGGGGCGCCTCCTGCAGCACGGACGAGCTCGGCGACTCGGTCGAGCCATTCTTCGTAGACGTCGTCGACGGGGCGGTAGCGCAGGAGCTCGTTTGCCGCGATGAGTGCAGCTCGGGCCTCCATGGCCACGCAGGGCGCGCGTGACAAAGAACCAGCGGGGGTGAGCGATGGCGTGGCGGTGCGGCCGTCCCGCCTCATGGACGGGTGCTGGGACGATGCTTGCTGCTCGTTCCCCGCCGGACCGGTGGCGGCGTTGACGGCAGGTGTGACACTCCAAAAATTTTCCTTTGGTTTTCTTCAAAATTTTGTTGGATTTGAAGGAGGTCTCCAAAACCCTTCCAAAAATCTCTCTCAAAAGCCTTTTCCCTTTAGCAAATATTTTATTTTTGCATCTCCTTCAACTCTGGTGTTTGGTTTTTAAAATTTTCTTCTGATTGCCCTCTTCTCAAGAATTCAAGAAAAATCTTTGAAGTTTATTTCCTTTCAAAAAGAAACTCTAGGAGTTTTTCGCCCTCACCCATATTTGACATCATTCATGATTTGGCCATGCACCACATGGTAAAATCTTCCCAAATATATCTCCTTCAACTTTGGGCAATCCAAACATTCTGTCTCAACTAGTTCAACCCTCTTCTGAATTTTTATTTCATTTTATTCTCTCCCAAATCTTTTCTGTCTATTATTTTGAGCCTAGGTAATTTGCAAAGCAAGTACCTTAATGCATTTGAGTTTTGACCTCAAACCAACTCCCTTGGGTAGTCCTTGGTACCCACAACCTAGAACAATCAAGAACCACTCCTCTGCTGTTCAAAGATTTCAAATTATAGTCTCGCAAGTTTGGACCAGATTTGCCAAATTTGGTGAAATTCATATCTACACTACTCCAAAATTCCAAAAATATTCAGGCAGCCTCTAGATGCAATGAGAGGCCCTCCACCAAAAAACAGCTCAAGGAAAAATCCCTCGTGCCTAGATCATTCTGTCAACACCTTGCATGCCTTTGCTTTACTTCATCTTGATTAAGTTCAGAGTTTGATGTCGATCTTAAATCGATAATTCAGTCACATGCTCACAATGCACTTGGCACGTTGCTCACGGCCTAGCTTTCTTGTCCGGAGCCTCACACGCGTGCTTAGCGCGTTCTCAGCGTCGGTGGCACCTGGCCGCTTAGGCGGCGTGTCTTGCGGTGGCCGAACCATCGTAGCGGCCGACAGGGAGCAGAATGGCGGCATAACGCCGTTCGGCGCCGCCCAAAGCCCCTGGTAGCTCCGCGTGGCCATTCCCTCGCCAGCGCATGCATGCAGCACCGTCGCCGTGTCACAGCGCGTGCGAGCGCGTTCTTTGCCGCCCGGCGGGCGTGCGGCCGTTCCGTCGAGGACAAGCGTAACCTCGCCCTCCTTGCTGAGTTGGGCGGGATGGCACCAGTTAAATCGTCTAGTCGGTGCTCAAGCTCCTAAGCCGACCGTGCAACCACAACACCGCCGTAATCACCTCGCCGAAGAACCCTGTTCTCGGCAACCGCCTCGGGGCGGCTATATATAGCACCCCGAGCTTGCTCTCGCCCCCGCACACCTCCACTACCTCTCCAGACCTCGCCAAGTCCCTGGAAGGGCCACGAGGAGCTCTCCTTCCCGACTCCGGCCACCGTTCCACCTCGGCCTCCACCGTGATTCACTCCGGTGAGGTCATCTCCGGCGCCTAACCTCGTCGAGATACCTCTCATGCTATCACGAGTCTAACCCCTCCTCAATTCCACCTCCGCAGCTCTCTCCGACGAGGTCCCGACCACCGAATCACCGTCCGCGGAGCAAGCGTCGCCGCCGGCGTGGTACTCGCGCCGGCGACCACCACCACCTCCCACAGGGCGTGGAATGGTGCCCTGAACACGGAGGTACTCTCCGATCTCCTGCCTCGCCGTGGATCGCGCCGGCGACTCCACGGTGACTCTAAGCGCCGACGAGCCCGACTCCCTCATTTGAAATTTCAAACCTGGGGGTGGGACCCGCCGTCAGCCTCTCTTTGTTTTTTGAATCGTTTTAAAGCGTACTTTGGCAAATACGCTTCCACTCTGAACCTTTTTTTGGATTTTTCTGCAAAGCCCCCTGGTAGTTTTCTGTTTCATTACAGATGGGTCCTCGGGTTAAAACCTTTATAACTTTTTAACAGAAAGGAATTTTTGAGTGATTCTTTTTTTGTCCTCTTCAAATTTTTGTCTAGTTTTTTTTCATGTTTATTTCAAAAATATTTGGATCAACTTTCTGTACCCCACGGTATTTACGTTAGCACGTGTATTTTTGTGTACCGTAGATACCGAAGGAGGTGACGGAACCGCTTGAACTTCGCCGAGCTAGACCCGACTACTCGAACCAGGCAAGCAAAGTTTGAACTTTTGATATGATGAGTGTCTGGGCATGTTTGCATTATTTTGTATCATGGCACGTTCATGAGCATTTCGATGATAGTTAGTCTCGTGAGCATTGAGGCATATGAGCTCGGCAAATCCATGAGTTGTTGGAAACTTCGTTGCATGGCCATGAGTTGGCATGAGTATGGGTAAGATGGTAGTGTTGTAGCATGCCGGCTTATGCCATATCGTTGACCAGTGTCAACATAAATCAGTCAGATTCCGTCCGTCCTTCCTTTCAGATTACCACTGTTTCCCGCAAGGGATACGGCTTAATAAGTTGCAAACCACTTCTGGTACACACCATTTCGAGAGGCGGGATGAAGGTTCCATGGCCCTAGATTAAAGCCTTTCATCCGGTCGGGGGCATGGGTGTTTCGGTTGGGACGAGAGGGGCACCCCTTAGAGCGCGTAAATAAATTTGATCCCATGCTAATCGAGATTGTGATCTCCCTGTCTCAAAGTTTTCTTAAGCGCTGTCTAGGGTGATTCACGGCAGCGTGGTATGATGGGTGTGTACTAGCTAGTTGTGTTTCTTCCGAAATACCATAAGCGGAACTAGTCCTTCGTGACTACGAAATCCGTTGGCTATGGAAATTTTTTGGTACAAACTCTGCAGAGTCAAAATTCTTGAATTCATCTTATCCATATACAAGTACCGTGTCCATCACATCTTGTCAAGTGTCAGTCTCGGTGACAGAAACTCCTGAGAACCATTGGAGTATCAAATGTTTATTTTCCTGTGAATGGACTAACCCGCTTATGGTCTTGTGATGAGTATTTTCCGTGAGCACTATATCTCGTCAGTTATGAATGATTTATTATAAGCCCTTTCTGCGATGTCGCTCAGACGTCCGACTACGGCATTGTTGTCATCTATTTCATTATAAGCCCTTTCTGCGATGTCGCTTAGACGTCCGACTGCGGCATTGTTGTCAGTTATTTTATTATAAGCCCTTTCTGCGATGTCGCTCAGACGTTCGACTGCGGCATTGTTGTCACTTATTTTATTATAAGCCCTTTCTGCGATGTCGCTCAGACATCCAACTGCGGCATTGTTGTCATTTATTTTATTATAAGCCCTTTCTGCGATGTCGCTCGGGCGTCCGATCATGGCATTGCTGTTATTTATTTTCATTATAAGCCCTTTACGTGATGTCGCTCGACGTCCATGTATGTACGCATGTATTTTATTTCAATATAAGCCCTTTATGAGGTGTCGCTCGACGCCTCGATCGTGGCATGTTTTGCTTATTTGTTCACCCTTCGAGGCGCCGCTTGCACACCCGATCGGTTTTGAGTTTATCTTCTTTGGGTTTTCGAGCGGACTACCGCCGATCCCTTCTTATTTATTTTGCTATATTGTTTCATTTGAGCATTGTTAAAATTAATCATGTCGCATTCATGCATTCATTTGTTTTATCTTTTGTCCGAACTGTCTTGCGAGTACTTTCATAGTACTCACCTGGCTTGTTGATTTGGCGGATCTTGTGAAAGCGATCTCATGGATGAAGAGTTCGATAGCGAGTCCGGCGCCTAGAGGAATCGGTCGGTCTCGTCGACCCTGGATTAGTCATTGTGATATATCCGCTTCCGCTACCCAAATAAATCCATCGAGCCTCACCTAGGCGCCGATGAGCCGCCATCTTGATGAGACTTATTAACCACCCCATGTGTTATTCCACCAACCACTTATATCTCGAGTCAAGAGTATTTCCACCCCACACGTTGTGTCATATCCGCCTTCATGTATAATTATTGGCGTGTTGTAATAATTGGTTGGGCATCTTGATCCAACCCTGTAATATTGTAATGCTCTTGGCTTCTTGTATCAAAGTTTTGTCTACCGATATGGAGGATTTTCCTCATATTGGATTTCATAGGTCGGTTGTTCAATAAATATTTTATTGAGAAACCGGTCGTGACAACAGTGACGGAACAGCGAGGCGCCCGCCGACAGAGCTGTCTGGGGACATGGGAGGCGAGGCGGCTCGGCGCTCAGCGGGCCCGGCGGCCGTCGGACATGGTTGCAGTGGTCGGGGAAGAACGAGACGACGGAAGGCGGATTCAGCGCACTGCCACAGCGCGCCAAATGTCGGATTTCGGGTTCCGGCAGACCCTTGAGGTTCGAACACTGGGGTGCGCGCGGAGATGCAACCCTCCACCGTCTTGTACCTCGCCGAATCGCAGGGACCTAAAATACCAACGGAACAGCACAAGAGACACAAGATTTATACTAGTTCGGGCCACCGTTGTGGTGTAATACCCTACTCTAGTTTGTTGTGTGGTGGATTGCCTCTTGGGCTGATGAAGAATAGTACAAGGAAGAACAGCCTCGCGAGGGTCTGTTCTTGGTGGGTGTGATGAACTGCTGGGGTGGTGTTCAGTCGATCTAGCTTGAGGATCGGGTCTCTGTGTTTCTCTGGATCCCAGATGCCAGATCCCTCTACCCTGTGGGTGGCTACTCCTATTTATAGGCGAAGGCCCTGGGCCTCTTCCCAAATATTGAGCGGGAAGTGCGCCAACAATTGGCCATTTTGAAGGGGAACAACGGGTACACTTATCCTGACTAAAGTTGGTCCTCGCCTGCCAAAGGCTCTAGTGATGACGCCTGCTTGGGCTCCACGATGACTCCCTTCCGGCTGTTGGGCTGGTCTTGGTCTTGTTGCACCGAAACGGATGCCTTTGCTTGATGCTCTCGCCTGCGCTTGCTCCCTTTGCACCAAAGAGGAAAGGAGGGCGCTGTGCTGGCTGGCGCCATCGGCGCCCTTGGTCGCCATGGCTTGCGTCATGGGCACCTCGCGAGTACCCTGCCTTGAACTCTCCGCCTCCTCATGAGCCAGCTGATGAGGCCGTGCCTAAAGGCTCCTCGTCGTCCGCCCATGAATCTTGCCCCTCGCGAGGTCTTGAGCTTCGTTGATGAAGATGGGCCATCCTGGGCCTCCTTTGAGCCACGCCGCAGGCTGCAGGCAGGCAAGTCTGGGGACCCCCGTTCCCAGAACGCCGACACCAGCAGAGCGAGCCACCCTTGAGCCCAAAGGTTCCAAACGCCGCCAACAACTATACTGGATTCAGGGCTCGGGAGGCACCTCCGTGGTGGCATGCAGATCTTTGTCAAGATCATAAATACACAGGATCAGACGAGGGCTAGAAGACGACGACCCTCGGCGGGATTCTAGCCGAGGAAATCCACAAGAACCCCGGCAAGCGCCTTTCCGGGGACGACCACAGCGCCACGGCAAGACCCTTGCCGGGCCCCCCGGCAAGACCCTTGCCGAGGGCATCAGCAGGGCCACAGCTAGGCCCGCACCAGCCAAGACTCCACCGCCGTCCCCATGCAGCTGCTAGCTCAACCAGCTGGGCAGGCACCTGCGTGGCGACGAGCGGCCTCTACACCAATCCAGCAAGCACCTGCGTGGTGGCATGCAGATCTTCGTGAAGGCTCCACCACCGCGCCACCTCAGCAGCCTGCCTGCCTACATGGCGCTGCACACATCGCTGGCTGGGGCGCGTGTCGAAGCGAGGCAGAGCGGCGACGGACGGGACGGGCCTCGGTCCCGTCCCCGATAAAGCTAATGGACACCTAAGTAGCGCATTTAATGCGCTTTGTCCCGTAATGCCGGGCGATAAGCTCGTGCACTATAGACCTTTCGACCTCCCGTGTGCCACTGTGGCGACCCCTTTTGCCTATAAAAGGAGGCCCGAGGCGACCAGGAGAAGGATTCGGCTCTTTGGAACTACACATCCACCGTAGCTAGTTCGAGAGCTCAAGAACGCTCGGAAATACACACCAAAGCAGGACTAGGGTATTAAGCATCCTCGCGGCCCGAACCTGGGTAAACGATCTTTGTGCTAGCTCCTAAACCTGCTCTTCTCACAACCCCGCACCCGCCAACCGTAGAAGGGATTCCAGTGATCCCATAGGTATTGTTTCCCCGACAGTAACTCTGATGAAAATAATTTATATATGAAAGTTGCTCAGAAAAATATGACGAATCCAAATATTCCATGCGTTCGTCTGTCACGTGCCTCTAGAATTGCGAACATGGATCCGTCCCCTCCGATTCATCTGTCCGGAAAATACCAAACGACGGGATGTTTTCCCTCTCGGTCTGTAACTTGTAGCACTGCGTTAGGTCACCCCTAGCACAACATTTTGCTATGTCATGCCTTGTGATGCTATTGTTTGCTCTGTTATTTATTTGTTTCCCCTTTGTTGCTTCTTTTTCGGTAGACCCCGATACTGCGATAGAAACTGAGACCGCTGTTGACCTGGTGATCGACTACTTCACCTTCGTGGGTCCATATTTGTCTGCAGAGCTTCCAGGCAAGCAAACCCCTGTTGATCATTCCAATATCTCCCATCCCATTCTCTCTCTTGCTTGCATTAGATTTTGCTACTGTACTTGATTGCTCCTATTTTGAGGCATAGCCTGTTGTTGTAACCTACTCTTGTACCTTACCTGCTTATCCTAAACTACTTAGTATAGTTTGGATAGTGATCCATCAGTGACCCCTCACCTTGTCCCAGTTGCCCCCGCTTGATGATCGATGACTCGATCAACATGATCGACTTCTAGAGCCTGACACATCACATCACACCCCCCTTGGTTGTACGACTCTGCAGAGCTACTATCGAGTGCCGAGGGTGATACCTCGTATAGCACTTCTGATGTTAAATCTGTAGTGTAGCTAATCGGTCGTGGTCTTCGAGGGTGATTCCTCCTTCAACACTCCCAATAACGACTATGTCGTGAAACCCCTCAAGTTTGGACCATCAAGGGTGATTCCTCCAAGTCCACCTTGATGGTTACATCGAGTGGGAATCCATCGAGGGTGATTCCTCTGGTTTCCCCCTTGATGTTATGGACACATGGTTACTTTGATTTTACCAAGGACCATGTTACTAAAGTCGTGTCGGCCCTGAGGGGTACCCGCGAGTTGATGTGTAGTCGGGTTGACCTGGAGGGTACCCGTGAGATTTCTACGTGGCACGGCCGGGCATTCCGGGCCCTTGCCGCAAGTCCACGAGACGGGGTGACGGGGTCACATGATCGTGAGTCTCTGCTCGTTACCGCACTCTCCCAAGCCACTAACGAGATTGGGTGTTTTATCTGAGTTGGCCACTGGCCTATACGCACTAACCACCATGCGGGAACAATTATGGGCACTCGACATCGTAGAATCAGCCGAAGCTTTCCAGACGTCCGCGACTGAGCGGCGCGCGCCGGGTTGGACCGTGTAAAGCACCCTCCTTTGTAATGGAGGCTGCCAGGTCTGCTCACTAGCGGCCCACGCAACATGCAGGTGTGCAACGGGCGATGGGCCCAAGACCCCTGTGCACATAGGATTTAGACCAGCATGCTGACCTCTCTATTGGTCCTAGGTAGGACTGCGACGTGTTGATCTTTTGAGCCCGAGCATGACCCAGGAAAGTGTGTCCGACCAGAGTGATCGAGCGTGTTGGCTAACGTGGTGCACCCCTGCAAGGAAGTTAATCTATTCGAATAGCTGTGTCAACGGTAACAGGAAGACTTGGAGTTGTATTTCGATCTTTACAACTAGAACTGGTTACTGAGATGTGGATTGGATATGATGGCTCCGAGATTGCTTTCTCGCAGGGAGTCGAGAAAGGATCTTTGGGCGTTAATGCTACAACATGCTTGCTTTAAAAAATGGTATTCTGTACTCTTCTAAATGCTGCAAGATGGTGGCTTCAAGAAGATGCTAGTCTTCGATAGGCAGGCTTTCCCGTCTATTCTAGTATCTGTAGTTTATTCCACAAATACTACCCATTTCTTTGATACCGATGCATATGTAGTGTAGATCCTTACTTGCGAGTACTTTGGATGAGTACTCACAGTTACTTTGCTCCCCTTTTTCCACCTCTGTCCATTCTTCTCGGATGCGACAATTAGACGGTGGAGCCCAAGAGCCAGATGCTACCGCCGACGAGTACTACTACCCCAATGGAGCCTACTACTACATGGAGACCGCTAACGTCCAGGAGTAGTTAGTAGGCTCCCAGGCAGGAGGCCTTGCCTTTTCGATCGTTTTTGTTGTTTGTGCTAGCCTTTTTAAGGCATATCTTGTTTAACTCATGTCTGTACTCGGATATTGTTGCTTCCACTGACTCGTTTGTTTTTGAGCTGATGTATTCGAGTCCTCGAGGCCCCTGGCTTGTAATATAAAGCTTTTATTATTTTAATTTGGGTCTAGAGTTGTGTTGTGATATCTTCCCGTGAGTCCCTGATTTTGATCGTACACATTTGCATGTATGATTAGTGTATGATTGAATCGGGGGCGTCACAAGTTGGTATTAGAGCCAACTGCCTGTAGGTACCCCCCTTTCCAGCTCCTTGGTCGAAGTTGTGTATAGTCTTTGGAAAAACTTTTACTAACATTGTTGTGTGGCTTACGGGCCCATATCACAATTGGGTGGTATTAGGATCTTTTATTCCTCATCTTTACTCTGGGACTCTAACCTCTCTTCTATTCGGGTTAAAGATTTTACTAACTCTAACTCTAGGTTCTCGTAACTACTTTCTCCTGGAGACCCTTCATTCCAAATGATCGTCTGCTTCATCCGAAGATTCCGAAGATACTTCTAGATGTTTTCCCAAGACCCTTGTGCCCTCCGCCTTTGCAATTTCCTACCACCGATATATCCATATGGATAATGACATACACTTGTCGTCCATACAATCTTTCCCAGTTTCTCTTATTATTACAAGATACATCGAAATATTCTCCGAATTTTTATGAATCCCTTGTGCCACTGCCTTGTAGTTATTTGCCGCATGAATACTCCTACGGACAATTCCTCACACTTACTGGGAATTCATTCATTCCCAGTCGTTCGTGTGTTTCACAAAATCTTTTGAAATGCTATTCGATCTTCTAGAAATCCTTAGTAGCCTATTGCTCTTGTTCTTCCTTACCTGCTTGCATTATGGTTAATTCCATATGTCTAGCAATATTCATTAAAATCCTTTACAATTGTCGTCCTTACCCTATTGATTCAACATGTGTGTGAATGCACACAATCTTTAGTTGTTCCCTATAAATTGTCCTTCCAACTCAGACATCATTCCGGACATGAGTTGGTTCTCGACAAATCAAACCTTGATTGGTTGCCCATCTAATCCTATTCAACTTACTCATACTTAATCAGAGCATCTGATTCTGATACACCGATATGGATACCATAATTCCTTTGTATTTAAGATTTGAAATTATCTTGAAATTTCTATAATTTGATGCCTTTGCATTCTTTCTTCTTCTAGTTGAGTATCGTTAATCACATCAGATCCCTTGTGGACCACGAGATCCTTTGTTGGATTTTATCCAACAGCGTCCCTCATATTCAATAACCTTGTGAGCCTTTCCTCGGATACATAAAGCCTTTGGTAAATTGTGTCCTCTGCTTTCTCAACCATGCTCCGCTTTCGAGCTTGTATAAATTACTCATGAAGTTTGCATTATATGTTCCTAAGATGCCCCGATGGGTTGAACCTATGCCTTCCCTAATCCGTGTGAACTCGAAAGTTATGCGGGTTATGCTCTACTGGCTTTTCCTCAGGTAAAAAATGCTACAACTTCTTCGAAAGCGAGATGTGAATGGAAAGTTGTACATTGAAGAAGTGGGAGTCGACCTGAACCTTGTGTTCATGCCCAAGGGCACTATGCAGATCTTATCATGGAAGCTTCTCGTACAAATGATTACCCCCCCATTGTTATAAGTTCATCTTGTATCTGCGGTTTGGTCTTTTATAATCGTGGTTCCGACCTTATTGTTCTCCTTTGGTCCCATTTCTCGGACAAGTTAAAGTGCTCGTCTTTTGCAGATCAATACATCTGTCCAATCTCAATCCTGCTCCACCTTCGAGTATTTCATTTGTTATCTTGATAATATCATAGAACTACATTACTTCTTATGAACTCTGCAACAAGTATTGTTTCTCACCGATTGTGTTTTTTCCCCGGGTAGTAAGTTGCTAGTCACCCGAGGACACCGACAACTGAATCGAGTCCCCACTGTGATTCAACAACTCTTAGTAATCTTCATTGCTTACGAGTTTGTACTCGATCATGTCATTCCCAGCTGATTGGCTACATCATCATCGTCATGCTGACTGCTTGACCATTCTACCTACATCCTTCATCCCCGGGACACAATCCCGACAGTGCTCTAAACTTACATAGAACTTTTAGCATCATATTGTTTGTCTTGAGAGATAACTCGAAATTTTGAGATGGCATCTTATCTATGGTTACAATGACCTTTTGCTTCATCATTCCTTTGACTTGATGTCATCGCTGATCGATTACATCTTCATGAAATCTCTCGACAAATGTGTTGTGATCATCATCAACATTCTGAGCTCTTCCATGGTATCAATCGAATTCATGATGAGAAATACCATCCTTGCCCCCCGATGATTCGTGTTGTCATCGACAACATTATTGCCTTCCCTCCAACACAAATTTGTTCATGTTTGTGATGTACCTTGAGTTCCTTGTTATCCAACTTATGTTATGTTCTACCTTGGAGTATTACCGTCTTTTATGTCAAGGATGTTGTGAGAATTGCTCCAACTCTTAAGGATTCTTGATATAGTAATACTTCTTGCCATCTCCATCATTTCTTGGTCCCCGTTTTGTTTCTAACCGGAATACAGACAATTGAACTATGATGTGTGAATTCAAAACTTCTAGCAACTCTATTGCTTTGTAGTGAATGGACGATTGTTTCATTCCAGGTATTTTGGCTATTGAATCACCACCCTAACATTGATCGGCTACTTGTTCCATATTTCTGGGTGAACTTTTATTCAATGTTTAATTGTGGGTGTTCTGCTTGAACATACTTCATTATATACTCCGGTGTCCAATGCTATCACTTTGTTAACTTAACTATGGAAATCCTTGTTATGGAAATTCTGATGAATTGTTGTTGAGCCCGTCGGCCACATGCTCATCTTTTCCTTGCTGAAATTGTATGACTTATTTCATAAGTTGTTTCCGATGGATCCTTCGTGTATCAAAAGTCTGACCTTTACTTGATGACCATGTCAATGCTATCCCGAAGCATGTCTGTGGTACTCCAATCATCAACAAGAACATCGAAAGTACAATTCCAAGTGTCCCCTCACTAGTACGCGGTGGTGCTATACGAACGGTTTTTAACCCCTTTCCGCGACAACATTTGGGACCATCTCCAAGTGAGTGTGGGTGATAGGGTGTCCTTCCCACACGACCCAGAAACCATCAGGGATATGGAGCAATGATCCAGAGGCCTTCCAAAATGTAATCGTGTGCAATGCAGCACACACTAAATTCTTTCGCACGTGTGGTATCGGTGATTAAACGTTTGTAATGATGCAGTGAAACCATACGGTCTGTCGTAATGAACCGTTTGGGAAACAGTATGTAAGGCACACGGGCCAACATATGAACTGTGTGCGATTTGTGCCCCATCGCACACGAGTTTTCTGCGTAACCCGTCTGCCATGCAAGACTCCTTCGCACACATTTCCCAACAATTACTGTCTGTGATAATGTTCTATCACAAACGGTTCAGGAGCCCCTTCGCACACATACAAGTGGTGTAGACCATTTGTGATTTGTTGGGTATCACCGACGGTTGCCGCAAGAGTGACGTGTGATTTTTGTTTCGGATCCCACACGTTTCCTGAAAAAATTATGAATGGGAATATATTTTACATTGGGCATGGTTTACTCCGAGTTCTCGTGTGCGATAAAGCGATATCACAAACGGTTCCGGAGACCCTACGCACACGTAGTAGCGCTGCAAATCATTTGCGATCTACTGTGTATCACCGGTGGTTCTTCTATGATTGACGTATGCTTTCCGATGTGGATCGCACACACTCGTTTAGTTGAACCGTGTGCGGCGCAATTGCCATGTTAAAACAAAAATATCCCATTTTGAGTCAGCATGCAAAAAGCAAATTCGCCACAATATTCAATTGAAAAAATAAACAAAAATATCCCATTTTGAATCGGCACGCATAAAGCAAATTCGCCACAATATTCAATTGAACAAATAGTGTCCACAGGAAGAACATTCATCAGATTTCGCAACAATTGCAATTGAACATATGGTAGCTAAATTCCAATGATTTTTCCACACATATATGCATTACATAATTAATCATAGTGTACGAAATACGAAGACCTCATCAGATGGAAAACAATGGATCCATGCGTATATGTTTAACGGCTAACTCTTACTCAATGTTTCAGGAGAAGGCATGCTGAAATCTTCATTATCACCAGTGGGATTGATGTAGTGATCCAGGAAGAAGTCGCTGATAAATCTCCGAACCATCAGTAATTCACCAGCCGGGAGCCGTTCAGGGGTCCTCGGTTTTAAGACGAGCTGCAGTATTTTTAAGATCAGAATCTGCCATATGAGTGGAGTAGAAGATATTAATTAAGATAGACTTATTGGAACTAATTCACGAGGATCGTCACAACTATCAGCAGATTTGGAGATGGAGATCATGTGTGCGCAAACATAGTATCCACAAAGGTTGGTCCACGCTTCTTGAGGACACTTTGAAATTTTGTACAAAATTAGTCATGTATTTGTCTGTTAGGAACAACCTAACGGTGTTAGATGTATTATTTTTCTTTGGAAAAATAGAAAGAGATTTATTTAGAAGCTTGAACATTTGACTAGCGTAAGAAAAGGTATTTGCAGATGTTGGATAAATTTTCCGAAATTAACGGATTTTGGTGTGTTACGGAGAAACGATCTCGTCTTTGCGGTAGTTCCCTCTTGAACAAGTTCCCTGGTTTAGTTTTCCACAATGTGAGCACACTGCAAATGATGATGAATTTTGACAACATCAATTATTGAACCAGATATGAATGCAAATTAATTTCAACATCATAGAATTCAATACCTATCCATGAATTGCTGAAGATGCGTTAGATCCTGAGTGTTTGTTGACTCTCTGAGAGAATCAATGTAGTAAACTGTGTTCTTGTTTGGAATAATGAATACCAATATCCAGTGATTGCTACATATTAAGAAAGCCATGAACTTACGAATTATGTCGAAATCTGAAAGACAATCAGTGTATGCGTGGTTGTTTACTTGACTTACCATTCATGATATGGCCAGAGAAATGATTCTGTATGGGACGTGTTTTCGAAGGGATGGATGACCGTGTTAACGGCCCAGTCCCATAGGTCCTTACCATGTATTGTTGTGCCTTTTGCTAATTCATGATCTATGAAATACACACTCTCCCTTTTTCTTCTCTACGCGTTCAATCCCCTGAGAGGAATAAAATGCAGTTAGCTGTTTATCATTTACAGCCTTGTATGGAGAAGTTGATCACAATTTGTTAAGTACTTACAAAATCAGGCATCTAACAAGAGTGGCATCAAGCATGTTGAAGTTGAAGAAGAGATGTAAGTCCTCGAAACTCACATTGATGGAACCAGCATCGTGTCGGAAATGACTTATTTTGTAGTGGACTAGCAAACCATGAAGACCTGCTGACATTTGATCCATGCAATATTCATGTAACTCGTGGCAACTGGAGCTGAACTCATCAAATTATTCGCCAACAAGAAATGGCTGGCCATGGATGTAATTGCGTGCTTCAAGTACGTCTGCTTTACTTTTAGCAAGCAACAAATGTACTTCTTCATCATCCATGCCGTCAGAAATAATATTACTCCCCGATTCGAACAACCTGCTGTTAATTTGGTTCTGGGCGATGAGTGCTTTAAGTAAGAGGGAATCGTTCTCTTTCCTCTTCACTTTCCCGCTATGCTTCCTCATGGGTGTTGCCTTTTTGGTCACTTCCTTCTTGGTACTTGAAGCATTTGTGGCGAAACGTCAGTTTGCTCGCAAGGTAGATCGCCGCCGAGCAGACTATAAAGCTTAGACGAGATCCTTAGCGAGCGGTTTATCTATGCCGACCGCTGAGTGGCGGTGCTTCTTTATGACGGACTCTTTGGGCTGTAGGAGCGAAGGCATCGGACTGCTGACCATGCGTTGAAGCTATGTCGGGTTTCTGCGCAGTGGTGCCAACTTGTCGGTGTCTTTGAGGAGGCCGTGCCAGCGCGTTGGTTTCTTGAGTAGGAAGTCTTGACACATTGGTATCTTGATCACGCGACTACGGATCGTGGATGATGAGCGATCGGTTACGGACCTCTGAACCGCTTAGCGGCGGTTACGAAGCATCGAGCGCTTAGCGATCCGTTCCACTAGGTTGGTCTGCTGGGTCTCCCCCCGCTGCTTCAGCGGCCGACATCTGAACCAATGGTGCATCTTCAGCAGTTGTAGGCCTTGCCACTGGCTGCTTTGGGGCAGAGGATGACATGGCCTGTACGGCAGAAAGTCGGGCCGGCTGATCACAGGTTGATGCATCAGCCCGCGAGAGCTACTGTGGCAAGGAGAGCGTCACCGATTGAGGGGCAACAATGGTTGCTTTTGGCGGGGCTTCAGGGATCTCATAGATGAACTCTATTACCTTTCATGGCCACTGAATGTGATGTAACAGTGTTTCTCCCAAGGTCCTTTGCTCATCAAAGTCTCCTACGATGCTTAGCTACTCTTGTGCAGTGTTGTCATGCAATAAGCAGCATCCTCCATGCCCGCCTCCCCTCCCATCTGCTGGATATGTGTCAGTGTTAGAGTCTTCTACATCATCATTGACTCCTCAATATCCTTTCAAACAGCCAGATAAATCTCCTTCCTCAACCCTTACAATGCATTCTGCTTCATTTCACTCCTCGCTTTTTTTCATGCTGAGCCTCTCTTCTTTGCTGAGTGTGAAAGCCCTCTTATGCGGGACATTAACACCTATACCCCTTGCACGGCCAGGGGCTCTTTTGTTTCCAGAGCAACGGACATAATGTCACATGGCCCCGAGTTCCTGTAGAACCTTCCAGGGATCTTGGAAGCCTCTAACATCACTTGATACAGTTCGGCGTCATGTGAGTTTTCAAAGTAATAAGTTCCATCATCACACCTCTTTGCACGTGCCCGCAAGTAGTCTTTGGTGCGTTGGCCCCTGATTTCACTAAAGGCCGGATTCCCACCCGCTTCTACTACTTCTTTGTCCTCCTAGTCCCATATTAGTTTCATGCCGTAGTATCCTGCCACACCCATGCAGTGGGGGTGTATGTTCTTCTTCTTCTGAAGTTCAGATTGCTTGAAACTCTTCTCAGCAAACTCTTTAGTTGCCCTGGCCCTTTTGAATTCTGCCCAGTTTGCCTTTGTAATTTGGGGGTATGCGGGGATTGGGTCCTTGCCTTCACTTAACTACTTCTTGTACATCACATGCTTCAAGTTTCTCCAAGCATCCCTAGCCTTCTTCAGTGCAGCGTGTTCCACCTGCATTCTCCTTTGCTACTGGAGCGTTGAAGTGATCCATGATCTCTGGACTATCCTTCATCGTGTTTACGTGTCGACCTTCGAAACCTGGCAGATTAATGTTGAGCCTTGCCACCTTAACAAATCCACACACACTCCCGAACCTCGTGCGTGCTTTATCTGGTTTAGTTGGAGCCCAAGACTTTAAATCAATCTCGGTTAGTTCATATACACCTTTAGGCTGGTGTGTGGTCTTCCTTGGAGAGTTCCTCCGTGTCCTGACCGGAAGGGTAATTGCTGCAGCTCTATCCCATTCAAGATTACTTGATCCCTCACAATCTGCTGAAGACCTAGGGTTGTCCAAATCATATGAAGATACACCACCTGAAGCATGAGTACTGTCGCTGCTACTCGACATCTTCAGAGAACACATGCGAAACTCAGGAAAGGAGGATAAGCATAAAACTAACAACTTGGTATCAAGCTTTGTAAACATGCCATGCAATAATTTAGAAAATGTACGGCTAATTTGTTAAGTTTGTGTGACTCGGGCGCCCGCGGTCTGTAAATAGGCAGTAACTTATTGGAACAAATACAGCTTATATGTAGTAAGGAAGGTAGATAATGAACATATATACGCTCTTCGTTATTTTATAGCCAATTTGGGAACATACGGAAAAAAATAGGAAGAGGGATTGCGAGGAAATATGCCTCACCGCGATGGAGAGTAGTAACTAACAGGCTTCTTAATGCAAACCCGGCCGGACCATAGGAGAGGCGAGGGTTAATGCATCGATATGCTCAAGGGTGGCTGGCAAGCAAACGAAGATGGCGAGGCGCGGGCCGCCGCGTGTTGGGAACGACAGTGAAGGTAGGCTTGACGCCGAAGAGCGGGCACACGACCAGGGTGAGCACGACGGTGCTGGAGAGGGTTCTGCTGTGGATCTGGGGGAGGGGGGAGCTGGCGATGGAGATTGGGTGGACTAGTTGAGTGAAACGTGGGGCGGGAGGTGGGGGGGTGTTGGCGGCCTAGGTGAAAAGGGTGAAAAATATCCCCCGTCGCCACGTGGAAAGGCCTATGCAAACAGTTGCCTCTAAGCGCTCGTGTGCACAAAGAGAATAATTTCGTTTGAAATGAAGACAAACTAATTTTGAAATGAAGACGTGAGTTCATCGTTTCGCCTCTAAATTTTTCCCACTTAAAGCAATCACAATTATACAACGGGTTTGATTTGCTGGCGCATTTCAGGCCTCGTGTGCTATATGTAGGACATTTTTTTGGCATTTACCGTCCATTTTGGCATATAAATCAATTCCTAGCCAGACTGCATTTCCTGTCGAAAGGGATGAGGATTGCCGTTCGATCTGGAAGCATCCAATGGTGCAGACGTATGATCTGTGGGGTTTGGTTCTGGCCAATCAGAACGCATGACTCAGACCGCGGGCGTGGCAGATGGGGGGGGGGCATCAGCCACGGTTTAGTGGACACACGAATTTCGTGAGTGAACCGTGTGCTATTTGAAAACATTTACATTACCTAACATCATATTTTTGTTTGAATGAAAACATGAGTTCATCGTTTCGCATCCAATTTTTTCCACTGTAAGAAATCACGATTGTACCCTATGGTTTGATTTTCTGGTACATTTTACCAGGCGGCAGGCCTCGCTAGCAATCTCAAACTTTGAATATGCAAAAAAAGAGATCACGTTTGTATGTATGTTAGCAAGTACACATGCGTGTTAGCAAGATCATTTGTGTGTCACTTTGCGAGTTTTCATTCATTGTGCGAGAAACGGGAAAAAACTTCAAACAGTTCGGCCGCAGGGTGCGGCCAGAGGCG
The DNA here is from genome assembly GCA_021605205.1 of Aegilops longissima. Classification (NCBI taxonomy): domain Eukaryota; kingdom Viridiplantae; phylum Streptophyta; class Magnoliopsida; order Poales; family Poaceae; genus Aegilops; species Aegilops longissima. Next base: position 382,032,210 of record CM038682.1, on the reverse strand, counting down.
TATGCCTTGTTGGTATTTTAATTTTAGAAAATGCATATAGAGTTTGGAAAATAACGAAAATCATTGTGTCACTGTCGCGTGCTCTCACAACCGCATGGAAAAAATTTGGTAAAGTTTGGCACAAGTTTTGGTGCTCGCACCTCCCATACCAGAGCATCTCACAAGAACTATCATAGTTTCCAAAAGGAGATGCGGCACTTCGGACTACAAATCGTCAGTTACTAGCTACATCGTTCCGGCCCATTTCAGGTCGTCTGCTATGTTTAAGTCATTCTTTGCACTTACCTTGCATTGCATTTTAGTGCATATAATTAATTACTAGCACAAATGCCCATGCGTTGCAACGGGAGATAAAAAACCTCACTTCACTAACCCAATGGCTCAAGACCTCCTCCTCTCCCCATGGCCCATCACCAGACATGACATCATCAAGAAACTCCTTGAAATCCTCCACACTACTACACGAGAAACAACATAAATATTAGGAGTGCTGTCCAAAGATCCCCCATCTTTGGCTAATATAACAGAGAAAAGAGCGGAGTTTGTGTCGCACACAGTTCCAAGTCCAACTCCTTGTACTTTGGTGACAGGCGCTAGTGGGTCGAGCTGAGAAATAAGAGTGAAATTTGTTTTGTTTGTAGAAAAATATAGCATATGAACAAAAAATAATGAAAAGTTTCTATTGTGATTTAGACATAGTTATTTTTGCATGTGTTATTGCAATATTTTGCTCCTGAGTTAAACCATTCTGATACATCAAATATTAGTATCCGCAAGATCATATTAGTATCATGTATGCCCGTGGTGATTCCACATTTACATCACTTCACTTTTTAACCGTACTTCATGTAGGGTTTTGATTAATCGAAAAGTCACTTTGAGCACGGGCACATTGTAGTCATTTTTAGAAACATATTTTTATCCAAAAAGTATAAAAATGTAGTATATTTGTGTGAATTTTCATCAAAATTCATGTTTGTATGTGAAAGATTAAAAAGAAGACAATTACGTGCAAAAAAACAAATTGTTTTTTACTGGATTTTTTCTTTTTAATTTATTGAAATTTGGTATGTACTTGGATTTTCATATTTGTCAGGTTTATTATCTTCTTCTACTTTTTTTTGTGGCGACGTTGCTCTAGTCGTGCACATACATTTGTTCCTATTTTTACGGATGTGCAGACATATTTTCCCTAGCAAATATTGGGCGTACAGAAGCACTTTTTTAACTTTGTTTTTTTAGACAATTCTATCAGCTTTAATTAACAGCCATCCATGAGGTGGCTGCGCAGCTTTTTTTTGAGAACATGGTGGCTGCTCAATTTGGGCAGGGAGGTCGGGCTTGGGCCTTGGCTGTCTTTGAGCCTTGAAGGTCACGCTGCCACACGAGCGCAGCAGAGCTGTCGTCGTTCTCCTCGAGCGAGGCGGAGGCTGGATGTGGCTGCTGGCGGCGCCGAGGCAAACTCCGGCGGGATGGCAAGGGGCCATGCAGATCTAGCGCGGGAGTGGCGGGGATGGGTTGCCCGCGGCCGGATCTCGCCGGATCCAAGCACGGACGACTCGTGGCGGCGGCTGTGGAGCTCCTGGCGTCCTGGAGAGAGAGAGAGAGATGAAGAAGAAGGAAGGGAGAGAGAGATGCACTGCTCATCCGCTGGTCCGGCCAGGGTCCGGTCGTCGGCGGCGAGGTGAGGTGGAGGAGGTCCGGCCGGCGCGGTCGGGCGCAGTCGGGTGCTTGATGGGGAGCTCGGCGAAGCGGCGGGGTACTGGCGTAGCTCGGGCTTGGATGAATTTCCCAGGGCCCGATATGGGTCTCAGCGGGCTGCAGATTCGCCCCGAAGGAGCAGTGCGAAACGTTTTTTATTAATTTACTGGACTGCGGGTTCAATTACTCTGAATTTTAAGTGTTTTTTTTTGCAAAAAAGGCGCGACGGTGAACCCGGAGACCCAATCCATGCTTTATTATTAGGGAGAGAAAGTCAAAAACCCTACTACAACTACATATGGGTGCTTTAGTTAGGCTATATATACTTAGGCTACTCATAGTGGAGAGTGTCATATACTAGTATCATGCATATATATATACATGGTAACGCTATTCTAAGCGTGAGTGTAGAATAGCTTATTCTACACCCCTAGTAACGCTATGTACAAAATCTAGTAAAACGGTGTACAAAATGTAGTAATTCAAATTTTTTTTATCATCTAAGTTTGTAATTTACTACATTTTTACGAAAATACTATATTTTACATAGTGTGTTACTTGTATTTTGTATGTGCCATTCTTGGGTGTAGAATAAGCTATTCTACACTCACGCTTAGTTTAGCTATATATATATATATATATATATATATATATATATATATATATATATATATATATATATATATATATATATATATAGTGTTACTATTCATCACCCGATGTGCAGAATAAGTTATTCTTCACCCGAGGTAATCTTACAATCATTTCATAAATAAATTACATTTGAAATACAAATAGTTACATTCATATTGATTTCTTGCATAAAATTTGGCATAACAAAAAAAAATAGGTCAAAATTGTATTTTATGTACATTTTACACTATATTTTTACATTTGTAATTTTACATAACATAAAAAAATTACGATGATTATAGGTTTTCTTACGTTCTCTTTTTATGTCTAAAATATGACAAAATTTACTGAAGCGTAAAATTACGGTGCATAGATATCAAAATAGAGGTGGGTGAAGAATAACTATTCCTCACCGAGGGTGACGAATAGTCAATCCCTATATATATATATATATATATATATATATATATATATATATATATATATATATAGTGGCACTATTCTAATCCCGAGATTAGAATAGTTATTTGAATCACAGCAGCCCCTATATAGGGCCCGACAGGGCCCTCCCGAACTTCTGGGCTCGCCCGGCTCGGCAGATCCATCGGATCCCGAGACCCCAGCAGATCCACGATCCCGATCCCGAGCCGCCCAGCCCACCTCCTTCCTCGATCCCCGACCTCCCCATGATGCCGCCGATCTTCGCCGGATCCGCCCCCTCCCGTCTCGGCTCTGGCCGGCGGATCCGCCGCCCGTCTCTCAGCTCTGGCCGCCACCGGCCTTGGCGGCGGCGGACGGCGAACACCGCGCGAGGAGAGCCCGCGTCGCTGGGCCCGGCGGGCAGCAACCGTCGGATTTCTGCGACAGACGGCCGCCATGGACTTCCGGAAGCCTCATCCTCGGTCCATCGTCACCGCCAGATGGCTTGGCAGTGCTCGTGACGGCCAAGGCGCAACCTACGACGAACAACAAACCCAAGGAAGCATATCGGCGGCGGAGGCCGCATCGGCGGCGCCTTCAAATCTAAGAACTGTACATGAACTTCCTCCCTAATCTTGCATTCTTCTTCAATCTTGCCTTCTCTGACCTTCTTGCTTCGTGCAGATGAACTTTGCGCCCCCTGCAAGACATGGATTGCCATGGAATTCCTCTCATACCTCCACGACGAATTGTACTCAAGGTGTCCTATCAGCTGCTGGAAAAAGATTGGCCGAACTTCTAGCCAGGGTATGGTTGGACTTCTTCCTTCCTTCGGTTTGTTATTTTCTTACAGCTACGTGAAGTTCAGGTGGTGTGTGAGCATCAGTCCAGGCTACAAAAGCTTTTTGTAAAATCTGCCTGCTTACAGCTATGTGAAGTTCAGGTGGTGTGTGAGCATCAGTCCAGGCTACAAAAACAGCATTGTAAAATATGCATGCCTGCTTAATATGCCTGCCTGCTTACACGCATGTGAAGTTTAGGTAGTATGTGAGCCTCAGTCCAGGCTACAAACACTATAAAATCTGCATGCATTCACATTCAATAAAATAAAAAGGAAAATAGAACATGCATGTGATATGACTTGAAGGTTAGGTTGGTATGCAATAGCAGTCCAACCATTCAAAAAACTCATGAAGGTTCAGGTTTCCTAACTGTAGACAGTATTTCCCCTTTGCAAGACAAGAAGTTCAGGTTGTGGAGAGTGATCAGTTCAGGTACATATAAGTAATCTAATATTGCAGAATTAAAAAACAGGATGTGAAGTTCATTCTGTGAAGGGTGCTCAGTTCAGGTACAAAGGCATTGGCAGATGCTCACTTCAGTGCATAGTGTGATGTCTCTCACCACTTTTATAGGAGAAGCTCAGGCTGTGAATAATGCTAAGTTCAGTTATGAAGGTATATGCAGATATAACTTGTGTGCTAACAGACATTTTTTCCTTTTATGTCAGCAAGACGAGAGACGCATGAAGAAGCTTAGAAGTTCCCAACAGCAAGTACACAATCCAAAGCATGTACGCGTTGCACCACCCTCTCAATGGGTCACACCTCAAACGCACCAACAGCATTACCAACCTGCTCCAGACCAAAAATGGACGACACCCGAAACACACGGATACTCCCGAGAAGCTGGTTCACAGCCCTATCCGCACAAGTTTGCGCCTCCACCTAATTGGGTGACGCCGGAAATCCCACGCGGATTCTTTGTATCCACCAGCAGACTCCAAGCATGCCGATGGAGGAGGGGGTTAGCTCAGGTCCTGCGTCTAACTCTGGAGGTTATCCTGGTGTGCCTCATCAATGCCAAAGTGAAGCAACTAAACGGATCCTGGACAAATCCATGATAACACACACGGAGGAGAGTGATTTGCACACTACCACCGTTTGATCCTCCTGCTGCTGCTACAAGTCAGAATTGTACGGGGCATAAGGTAGATGGATTGCTTCACAGAACAAAAGAGCAAACCAAGACCAGGATCGCAACACCTCCACAACCACCTCAAGCAAAAAGGACGCAAACAAGAGAAAGGCCATCTTCAGCCCTCCTTCCTCCTCGTGATCCATTGCTGCATCCTGCTATGATTACTCCTCCATGCCCCATCCGGAGGGACAGCGATGACACCGCGGAGTTGCGATCATACACGCACGTAAGTGAAACAAAAAATATTTATATACGCATCTTGTATTATCTGCAAGTTTTCTGCTCCCTCCAGGATAACAAGTTCATAAACTGCATTTTAAGGTGCAGTTTGGATTTTTTTTCTTTTTCTGCAGACGCCGGATCTACCAGATTATCTAATACCAAGACTAAAGATGCGATTCAAAGATGTAGAAAGCAAGGAATTTCATAATGAATCGCCCGACCGCTGGTTTTGGAATCGGGAAGGCGGGTGGAAATGACAACCACAAGTATTTTGTTTGCGCTTCAAGGGATACACATCTTGAGTTCCAAAGGCTAGCAGAAGCGAAACAAAACATCGCAGAGGACGGGCTGCAATGCAAGAATGAGGTGAAGGTGCAGGAGGATGGCACATGCGTGGCGAAGGACATTGAGTACAATCATAATCACCAACTCATGCAAGCCGATGGCATGCTTGGTGTTTTGCACTCACACAAAATTATGACCCCACTATTTTGGAGTACGTAAAGCTCTTGCGGTACCATGATGTCAAGCACACAACAATCATGTCCATGCTATCTGAAAATGAAGATGGAAGCTACTTCCTAAGCATGACCGGACGAGACACGCTAAACCATGAAGTACTCAAACACCAACATCTTTGCAATGTAAAGATAGCATCCTAGCTCACAATCCTTTTCTAGCAAAAAATAAACAAATGCATGTTTGCATGTGATTTGCAGGAAAGCCATGAATGCAAGGAAAGATGATTTGGATGATGTATTGAAACTTGTTTCATTCTTCAAAGACATGAAGGCGATAAATGATGAGTTTTTATATGACATCCAAGTGGACAAGGACAAGTCAATTAAAAACATTTTCTGGTCCAATGCAAGCCGCCGAGGAGCCTATCAAGACTTCGGCGATTGCGTAACATTCGACACGACTTACAAGACCAACAGATTTCATATGCCCCTGGGAGTGTTTGTTGGAACAAACCATCACTTGCAGTCAACGATATTTGCTGTTGCCCTGATAAGAGACGAAGATGCAAAGTCATTCAAGTGGTTGTTCGATACATTTCTATGGTGCATGAACAACAAGCACCCAACTTGCATTCTAACAGGTGAGTTCAAATAAAAAACTCCTCAAGTTTCATCATCTTTTTAGTCTATGGGTCTGCATTGGGTATATTTTGTTTTATATGAAAATAATATACAGCAAGCAGTTCAACCACTGTTAGCACATAAGTCCAACTAACAGTAGAAGAAAGCAAGATTATCTGTCACATGTTTAGAAAAAAACTGGTCATGAATGTGAAGTTCAAGTACAGGAATCGTAGAAGTTCAAAGACAGAAAGATGTAAAAGAAAAAACATGTAACATGTTCAGAAAAATATAGTTATTTATGTGAAGTTCAAGCACTGGTACCACATAAGTTCAAGAACACTGCTGTAAGAAAAATTTGAGTGTGACACTACTAGGTAGTCCCACTGCTGCATGTGAAGTTCAAGCACTGGTACCACAGAAGTTCAAGAACACTGCTGTAAGAAAAAATACATGTGCCATTTTTAGATAGTCATATTGCTGCATGTGAAGTTCAAGTACTTGTACAACATAAGTTCACCATCAGTACAAAAAAAGAATGAAGTTTCATTTTTTAATTCATGCAGACCAATGCCCATCGATGGCGAAAGCTATACCACAAACATTTCCAAACACCGTCCACAAGCTATGCCGTTGGCACATCTTGAAGAAGTACAGGGAATACCTCGCGTTGCTTTGTACAAAAAGTATAAAACATTCAAAGAGGAGTTCACAGCTATATTAAACTGGCCGCTGATGCCAACGGAGTTTGAAGATGCATGGGCTAAACTCGTGCACAAGTACAAACTGGAGAACGACCAGATGATGATGCAGCTCTGGAGTGATAGGAAGATGTGGATTTTAGCATATTACAAGAACATTTTATGTGCTAGAATGACTTCCACACAACGAAGCGAGAGCATGAACCACGTGCTAAAGAAAGGGTTCGTCAAGGGGACCCAGAACCTACACAAGTTTGCTAGGCGGGTCAATGCTTGCATACAAACTCGGATGCAGAAGGAGAACGAGCAAACAATGACCAGCAGGGTAAGATGACAAGTACAAAACACCCCAATAATGTTCTGTTTTACCTTCAACATGTGCACTTTGAATTTTTTAAAAATGAAACCTATGACTCTGCTTCGACTAATACCTCACTTTTTGACATGTGCAGACCAATCCTGTGACAAAAACAACTTACGGCTACGAGGAAGACATGTCCATCAAGTACACGAGCCGTGTACACGAGATGAGGAATAGGATGAGAAAGGAACACTATTCCACGCAAGCGTACAGCAGAGCCAACTAAGTACCTTGTGTACTACCTCAACAAGCACAGCCATGATGATGAAGAAAGATTTTCTGGTCAAAGCATGAATTCAGGTTGTAGATGACCCAGAGAATGAAATATCTGAGTGTGAATGCAAGCTCTAGACAAACACAGGTGAGCAAAAAAACAACCTCATTAAATAGCTAGACTACTAGTATCATATCACAATTTATGAAACTCATTGCTGGCTCTCAAACTATGTATTCTGCATTCATCACAAAAATGCAGGCATGTTCTGCCTTCACATCATGAACGTACTTGACTACCTCAAGCCTGACAATTTTCCAAACAAGTATATCCTCAAACGGTACACAAAGACTGCAAGATCACAACCAACTTCTGATACAAGGGACTACAACACAACCGCATCGGATGGCAGCTCAAGGCTATCGAAGCAAGACATCTTGCTACAGCTAAATTTGATGGTTAACAAGAAAGCGATGAGATGTGACCAGCAATATGACAGAGCATACTATGTTCTCAAGAGGCTTGTGGAAGAGCTTGATGCAATACATTCAACAAATCAAGCGGATGCTGACGAAAGGATGGCTGAAGAGGACGCTGAAATTGAAGATGACCTTCATTATTATGCAGCTGAAATGCTCAACGCCGCCGCTGAAGCAAACCAATGCAAGCAGGGTGATGGCCAATCAATGGAGCAGCGACAGCAAGAGACGATGAAATTTTTGTTGTATTCTGAAACAAAGGGTAGGAAGAAAATTACTGCAGCAAAGAAGAGTGACAAGAGAGCTCAAATAAAGGCACCACCTGCGGGAAGAGTAAATGCGTGCGCGATGAGAACAGTGCCACTAGGACACAGAAATGCGGTGTGTGCAACCAGGTTGCGGGACACAACAAGCTGACTGTCCAACACTCTTGGAAAGAAACAATCTTTGAGGAGGTCAAGCAACCCAAAGTTCGAAACAACAACCCAAAGTTATGGAACAAAAGAAGGGACCACACCCACAGAAAGCGAGCAGCAGACTTTGTAGCATATGCAAGCAGTATGAACCACATAATGCAAGAACATGCCCGAAGCGTGCAGATGCTGAAAAGACAAGCAAAATGCAAGAGAAGAAACAGAAAACAAGACCTAGAGCCACCAACAAGAAGGTGGTGGAATATGAAGAGGAAGACGAAGATGAAGACAACATCGAATAAGAGGAAGACGAAGAGGAAGAGGAAGTGGAATGCGACGATGAAGAGGAAGAGGAAGACGACGATGAAGAGGAAGAGGACGATGAAGAGGAAGAGGTACATGTCAAGCAAAAACCTCTACCACCAAAGCCTAGGATGAGCGCAAGGCTCATGAACAATTAGAATAGGTCAATTAACACAATGGAAACTTATGTCATGTCAATGTGCAGAACATTATGTCATCATCCCCTGGTAACATACACTGTGAAGTTCAAGTAATATTACTGCAGAAGTCCTGGTATGCTATAGCAGGAAGTGATGTCTTTGGTGATGTCTTGCATGAAAGTGCAAGCAGTGTTAAATTGAAAAACATACACCGTGAAGTTCAAGTAATATTCTGCGAAGTCACGGTATGCTATGGCGGAAGTGATGTCTTTGGTGATGTATTGCATGAAAGTGCAAGCAAAAACAAACATGAAAAACATACACCGTGAAGTTCAAGTAAATATTCTGCGAAGTCTGGTATGTTATGAGAGGAAGAGATGTCTTTGGTGATGTATTGCATGAAAGCGCAAGCAAAACAAACATCAAAAACATACACTTTGTGAAGTTCAAGTAATATTCTGCGAAGTCACGGTATGTTATGACAGGAAGTGCTCTTGTTGTATTCCATAAAAGATCAACCCGCAAATAATCATACAATTTTGAAGTTCATGTCAGCTTACAAAAGAAGTTCTGGAATGTAAAATCGATGTAGGAAAAGAATATGCTTAAAAAAATAAAGTTTCGTCGCATAAACTAAGGTTAGCAAGCCTAGGACAACGCGTTCAAATGTGAAGTTCTACTTGGATACGTGCAGAAGTTCATGTACAATGCCGACAAAGATAAAAGAAACATCAACAATATCTCTGCACAAATTTACATATGAAATACATTCCCACTTGAAAAAACACAAAAAAAACAAATGTACACAAAAACATACATATTGGTTGGGTTGAAAATTACCAATGCATTACACAACACAGAATATCCTCTCCATCTGAAACCAGCAGCCCAGCCACATTCTCAAAGCAGAAGTTCAAGTCTACAAACATATGTTGGGGGCCCAAAAATAAACAACCCCCAAAAAAATCAAGCAGTTCAACCAAAACTGAGGCAGAAGTTCAGGTACATCTATTGGGGCAAAAACATTCAACACATGGATACTGAAAAACGACGCAGCACATTGAAATTCACAAAAGCCAAATCATTCTTCACACCAAATGCATTTGTCCACAATATCATAAGTAATAGTGCTTCACATATACTAGATACACAAATCACTAAAAACATTCTTACACCCAAATCTTTACGGAATTGTTCCAATCATTATCAAACCTAAAAATCTATACGAAATCAAATCTACAATGAAACTAATGCTTCGAATTCACGGGCCAAAGGACTGGATCTCTTTAGGGAGCTCAGAACACATGACTTCATTCTTCTCGCTAAAAACCAGAGTGTGCATGAACTCAGCCTTCCAGTCATCTGCAGCAGCCTGCAAACAAAAAGAAAGGTGAAAACGATGGTTTAGTAACGCATATCTAAAACCACAGCAGGAGCGTCGCAGCAAAAACACACAAGAAAAAATCAAAAGGATGATGAGACAAGAACAAAGATAGAACATACTTCCACATCACCAAAATCTTCAACAATCTCATCGCCGTCAAACGAAGAGCTGAACTTCACGGCAAAGAAACCACAATCATTACTCTTCTGCTTCGGAACATCGATGAAAGCTGGCCTCTTTGCAATAGTCACCCAGTTAGGCTGCTTGCTCGCCTTGTATGCAGCCTAGCCATACACCTCCTCGAGCAACCCAACAAATCTCTTCATCGGCCAGAAATATCAAAATTAGATGAAGTCAAAAACATGTTAACCAAAATAGTTAAGTTCGGTACATAAAAAGCGACACACATAAGATCCACTTAAACAAAAATAGCGAAGTTCAACTTCTAAATGACGATCGATTCAAGCGGTATTACCAAAAGCAGAGACATCAACATATTTTGTAAACACAAGGCATAATAAACTTCGTGTCAAACAAGAGAATGTGAAAGGATGTCCAGACTAAGAAACACTCACGATATTTTGGCAGTCCCCGTGGAAACTCGATCGCGACGTTTGCATATTATCGTAAGAAAGTGAATCGAGGATGTCAATGCTCCTAGATATCTATTCACCACGTACACACTATAGTGCGCCATTATGCCAATTGGCTTGAATAGAATCATTAAGACCTGCCAAGAATGAAAGGAACGGTGAACACAAACTATAAAGCATATATACTGAAGAAACGGCATGAACAAAAACTTATTGACAAACTCAGCAAAAGGATGCACATGAAATTAAGAAAAAAGCAAGATTTATGAAAAACTAACCAGCTTTGCGTTAAGAAGGTCTTCTTCCTTGCGAACAAACATTGGGAGGAGTTTAGCCAATTTTTTTGCATCGAACTTTGGAACTGTTGCGGAGAAGAAATCATACTCCAGGCAGTACTGTGCATTCACCAAAACACAATTAAAACACCTCACAGATGCCACTACAACAAAACTAAGGCAAAAAAAAGGAGATAGGGGTACAAAGAACTAAAACCTATATGAAGTAGGGACTAAGTACAACCCTGTCAGGATTAGAGAATATCTCAGAGGTCTCCGGGTTATCCTTCCACAAATTTATGAGATAATCCATTATGTCTCCTTCCATCTGCTGCCCTTCACCGAAAAGCATATAAAGGACATGTCCTGTGAGGTCAATAACATTCCCAGGGATGGTAAACATGCAGTAGCTTCTCCTGCAGAATACAAAAGGATGGTAAAAAAATATATTAGAAGTTCAGATACAACAACAAAACAGAAGTCCAGTCACTATAACTCAAAAAGGCAAGAGGAGACATAAAACAGGAGTTCATATACTACAACAACGGCAGTTCAGACAATACAACAACAGAAGTTCAGACACTACAACTCCAAGGCAAGGAGCAGCGGAAGAGGGTAACTCACCCAGAATACTTCTCCAGACCGTCTTTACTCAGCACATACTGTTTCAACTTCCGGGCCTCGGATAGATGAGGGAAACTGTATTTTTTCAGGGGAGCGACAGGAGAACGCCACTTCAAAGGCAATCTTGATGCTCGCTTGGAGGTAGTTATGTTCCCAGACTCAATGCGGTTTCCTCCTGGTCATCACAACATTCTTCCCACTCTACGACCAGCAGTTCAAAGAACACGTTTAGCATTCTTCGGGTAAGCAATCTTCTCAAAATCATCATCGAACGAAATCACTTACCTTGGTACGCTTCGATGCATCAGCCTTCACAGCATGGGGTTTTGGAGTACCACGAATACCGCCACTGCTCCCCAACTTGGAAGGAATGAGGGTCAGAGGTCTATCATCTTCTATCGGAGCTGTACTCATCGGTTCCTCCTAGGCTGGTATTCACGTGACCCGAGGAATTAATAGTGGTAATCGGTCAACTCCAACGGATCCTTGTCAAAGAAAAAAAGAAGAAAACATCACCATTAAAATATAACTGAAGTTCAGGAACATCACAATGTGCAGTCCAACTAATAAAGATGACATGGTTACTACTCAAGCTGACCTAAAAAAATTAGTAGCAGTAAAAAACTAAATGAAGTTCAGGCACAACCAAGAGGCACAGTTCAAGATAAACCGATGAACTGGAAATCATTCAACTACAGCTAACAAAAACCATAGAAAGGCATCATCTCTGAAGTTCAATTAGAAAAAAAAGCTCAGGTCCATTTAAGCAATGGAACGACAGAAATTACTGAAACCAAACACACAAGCAAAATTAAAAAAGATAAAAATGAAGTTCATGTACAAAGATAATGCTCCTCTCCTTCCGAAACCAGCAACCCAGCCAGATCTCAAGCAGAAGTCCAAGTTTGAGAGAAAAAAATGAAGTTCAGGTAGAATAAAACATGAAGTGCAGTAAGCAGTCCAACTTCCAAAATACTTACATGTGTAGTAGCCAAACAGAGATTGGAAGTCTGTCTCAAACAGGTTAGAAGAAGCCATTGAGTACAGCCACGTCTTCCTGATATCCCCGATATTCTCATGCGAATAATTTGCAAGAATCCCGTCATGATACGAATTAACATTCGTAAGCTTGAAGAATCCTCTGTCGATCCTGCCATCAAACGAAGTAAAAAGAATAGTGTTAGAACAGAAAAAGAAAGCCAACGAATTAAACACGTCGCAGTACAACTAAAGTTAAACAGATGTGATAAAAGAGAAAAAGTGGAACTCATACTTGTTTTGCTGCTGGGGGACATCAATCCAATCCAGAGGGAAATTGTCGATGCTAAGCGGGTGAAGGTGTCTCCATGTCGTTGTTGGCATCCTTCCAAAGCCTCTTGATGTTGTCGGTCATCCGCCAAAACAGGCGTACCGCACATTCATCTTTTGGTCCATAGTAGGACTCGAGAAGCAGGAACCTTGAATTCTTCAGGTCAAGGAATACCGACACCCAATGACCGACACCACCCATGGAAGCAGGAACCTCACGCGGGTCAAAAGTAGGGAAAACAACCTGAAGCATCATAAACACACGAATCATTAAAAAATGAGAATTAATATCAGAACGGTACAAAAGAAAAATAAAACAAAATATTAACACAATGGATCGCCTTTGCAAAACTAATACTGAGGCAAAGAACAAGATATTGCATCTTGAATCATGTGCATCCATGCTATCTGGACCACTCGCCATGAAGTACTTCCTCACACGGGAATCAAATTGACCTCTGAAAATCTTGTCCCAAAATAATGCAGCAACACCAACATATGAAAAAATACAAAAGCAGAGACAAACAAGTTTTAATTAAAAATGGTAAGGAAAAAAGCGGAAAAGAAATCATTTGTATGCTTGACTTACACAAACCCAATCTGGCGGGATGAGTTTATGCGATCCACAGTACTTCATGCGTGAGCGATGAGAGTGCACACTCAGCCACATTAGACCGAAGCATTCCGCGAGGACCAAAAGATATTGCGACATCTTCAATAGAAGCTTCACACTCCTTGTTTTGGAACATAATCATTGATCTAAACCAAGCGAACAGAAAGTAAAAGAAGTTCAGCATCAGGAAACTCAGGAAGTTCGTAACACATGTTAGCACAGAAGTTCAGCTATATCACAACAGCGATGCAAAGACAAAAGAGGCGGAAGTTCAGCACCGGAGAAGTAAAAAACAAAGAAGTTCAGGTACATAGAGTTGGGAAGTTCGGTGAAACCACGAGGCAATTCACGGGGGCACATGGATGATGTAAATATTGAGCAGTGCACTCATCTCTTGGAGCGATCATTCCTAAGCCTAGTTACACTTGTAATAAAAGTCATCAACCTTCTTTGAGACGACGACAAGGTTAGCTATCTGCTCACCAAAAATAAAATAGCAATTAACAGCAACACTCAAAACACATAGATTCACGACAGTTTTCAATTAAGACCAACATTCAAGCACAAACATTCAAAACATAAGCACATCTCAGCTGCTACATCAGAAAGGATAAAACCACAGCACCATAGACATCACAACACATGCATTACAAACCTCCACCCACATAGAAAAACAGGTTCACTTAACATTCTTTACAACCCACACGACAAACAACAAAATCAGAAGTTCAACTTAGACCACACAGGCAGTTCACAGGGGATATCATGGACTAAAAACCAAACAACAAAGAGAGGAGGGGATGGAGAAAGAAGAGAGAAGCATGCTCCTCTCTTCATGGATCCTTGCCTAGACCAGTGGCAGCACTGGAATGATCAACCTACTCTCCATAGCTATCGCTTTCGGTATCTTCATCGTCGTCTTGATGAGCGTTGCGGCGTCGTCGGGAAGGACACCGGCGGCATTTGTAGCAACCGGAGAATCGAAACAAGAAAAACATTTGGTTGTGCACATGCAGCATCAACATCAAGTGATGGCTCTGCTGTAGGAGACTTCTCGAGCTTGCGGCGATACTACCACCAGTTTGTACAGCATCAACATCAACTGATGGCTCTGCTGCAGGATACTTCTCCGGGCTTGCAGCAGTACTACCACCAGTTTGTACAACAGACTCAACATGATCTTTCTCCAAAATAATGTCTCTAGTTGTCTTGCCCTGCTCAACATCAGAAACCTCATCGCCAACGGACGACTGAGGTTCAGTCAGGACCACCCCATCGAAGCAGCCGGTGCGTGAGACGGACATGTCTGCAGCCTTCTCTGGAGCACCACTAACATCTTCATTCTGCTGCTCCAAAAAGAAACAAAAGTCATTACAAAGGGCTGGTGAACCTCATGCAGAGGCAGCAAGTCCGTCTCGAGGGCAACAAGACAAATGGACAAGAAAAATGGTACCTTATTTTCACTGCCATGAACCTCATCAACTAATACATCACTAGAGGGGCAAGGATCATGCACAGGGGCAGCTTCATGCACATGATCATCTTCATGCACAGGTAAAACATCCTCCCTAACCCCAGCACCATCATCAACAGCCTAGAAAAATAATCATGTACAAAACAAATACCTAATCGACAAAAAGTTCACGTTACATAATCGAGAGAAGGTCGGTATCTGGCGGCACATAATGGAAGTCCAAATACAGTGAACATAGTAGACCAGATATCAAACTACCATTAAGATGCAAAAGAAGACAAAAAGGGAAAGTCAGCAAAATTCATAGAAGTTCAAGTGCAGAAGCACTTGAAGTTCATGTCCTATAAACAGAGAAGGTCACCTAGGAAAATACTAGTACCAAAAAGAAAAAAGACTAGAAAATAATCATGTAGAAAACAAATACCTAATCATCAGAAGTTCACGTTACATAATTAGAGAAGGTCACTATCTGGCCGACACATCATGGAAGTCCAAATCTGATAAACATAGCGAGATAACATACCAAACTACCATAAGATACAAAAAGGAACAAAAAGGGCGATCATCAAAGTCATAGAAGTTCAGTCTTTGGCGCACTTGATGTTCAGGTCCTATAAACAGAGAAGGTCACCCTATAACTGCATAACAGTAATAACTCAAAGCTAACAATGAACACTAGTGCAAAAGAAATATCAAAAGCCAACATAAACAAACCTCTTTGGTACGCTCCACATGGCCTCCTTCATGACCCAAATGAACGGGATCCTGCCTCTGAATCTCTCTCACAACAACACTCGCCTCATCTTCAAAAGGCTTGCATCGGGCGTCCTGCATTTCCTTGAACAACACAAAACTAGCCCGGAGGTGGGAAGTACTCTCACGAAGCTCGGCAAGATATTTAGCTTCAATCGACAAAAGCTCCTTCGAAGACTCAGCATCAAAACCGTGGCCGGGAGGAAGAATACCATCCACGCGACTAAGGCGCTCAGCCGTTGTCGGAACACGAGCCATCTCTCCACAAACAGTTTCCAGAAGTCCATCAATCCTAGAAAGGGAAATATTCGTAGCATTGAACAAACTCTCGGAAGAAATGCCACCTGCAGCACTCACACGGGCAGAAGGATCTACAGGGGGGCACCAGTGTTAACATCCCGCGAGAATTCAAATCTCAGAGAACTTCCACTACCTAGGCCGGCGGCACGAGGCATAGTAAGAACAGTGCGTTCGATGACCCTAAAGAACACAACCTCAGCCTGTGTCTTCCACTGCATATATGAAAACAAAAATCAACACGTCATGAGAACAAATGAAAAGAACATGGGCAATCTGAATACGTAAGACAAGAGAAGTTCAAGTTAGTACCACAAGTCGACTTTGAAAAAAAGACAATGACAAGGAAAAAAGGCAGAACAATCAGATACACAAACTAGACCCAAAATTCCAATAATGCCTACACAGGCAGTACATTTCAGAAGTCCAACTATGTCTACATAGGCAGTACAACAACGTATGACCAATAGTTAACATGCTTTCAAAAATGTTGGAAATTTACATAGCAGAAGTTCAACCATGCATGTGCAACAACAAAGTTTAGCTTATTTCATATGAATATATCCAGAAGTTCACATATGTACACAAAGGCAGTAATACCATATAAGCCAAGCAGTTCAGCTAATTTACCCTCATCTATATGAACCAGAAGGTCATCTATGTACATAGCAGAAGTTCAACCATGCACACAAAAGCGATACTAACTACGAGAAAAGAAGAAACACTCACGGTAGTCTCCCAAACACCCGGTTGGTGGGTCGTCATCACCTTTCCCGACCAAGTCACCGCGGTGAGCTCAAGAAGCTTGGCACGATCCATGTAATTGATGCGGGCGTCCTCAAGTCAACATTAGGCGTCTTGCCAATGATAAGGCAGTCCAGGTACATAAGAAGCGGCGCGATGGCACAACCTGTGATAGCTTTTCCTCTGCTAGTACCTTGCTGATACCTAATAACAGCACTTCTAAGGTCATCAACAACCAACTGGCGATAGTCCATATCGCCATATCCTCAAACACAAGATTCTCGACCATTCTTGCCTCCACAGACACTCGTGTAGGCGTTCGAGGATAACTACCTTCATGAAAACAATCGGGTAAAACACTGCGAGCAAGATCATCCTTCGTCTCATCCTTCACAAGATCCGCGAGGATATTCCGCAGATCCTTTGTCTTGATGTCGTCACTCCTAGCATACCCAAGCTTGCCCTTCAACCTCATAACAGCGTCATCAAACCCATCACTCGAAGGCCTAGGAGGGGTACGATTACCTTGAGGGAATCCAAACAGATGGTGAATAGCATCACTTGTAATATGCAGAATCTTGTTCGCCTCACCCATGTCCAGAACCATGGTTGCAGGGTCAATCCTCATGTAGATGTTTCCCATCAAAGTACGAGAAATATTGGAATCAACCTTCAGGTCAAACACACAACCAAAACCAGCCTTGATAACCCTCGTCTTGTGCCTAAGCTGTAGCATTTTCGCACACGTCTTCACCTCTCCTAGTGAGCAGTGAACCGTCTTGTTAAAACTTTTCTCCTCACCTCCTCCTTGGCCAGCTTCTTCGGGCGCTTTGCATCCTCTCTTCCTCCTCTCAGGCCGCTCCACAAGCTGATACTGGAAAAAATGAGATACACAATGAGATACACAACCTACACCAAAATTCCACTAGTGCCTACAAAATTACACACTCAGTACATTTCAGAAGTCCAACTATGTCACATAGGCAGTACAACCATGTATGACCAGAAGTTAACATGATTTCAAATTGTCGGAAATTTACAAAGCAGAAGTTCAACCATGTATACAAAGGCAGTAATCAAACATGTATCTCAGAAGTCCAACTATGTCTACATAGGCAGTACAACCATGTATGAACACTAGTTAACATGCTTTCAAAAATGTTGGAAATTTAAAAAGCAGAAGTTCAACCATATACACTAAGGCAGTAATCAAACATGTATACCAACAAGTTAAGCTAATTTATTCATGTATATACCCGAAGTTCAACTATGTACACAAAGCGTGTCTAGTAAAAGCAAAAGCACGTCGGCTAATTTATTCGTCTATACGGAGATGGAGTAGAAGGTCAGCTATGTACGCCAAGGCAGTGCTAAAAACAATAAAACTACAGCAATAGCGACAAATGATCTAAAAAACAGTAAACATGAGACATTCATACCTGAGTAGCGGCAGCGTCATCATCGACGTCGTCCTCATCATCAACATTGAAATCAGTATAACCCTTGTCTTCTGGATTAACACGAGAACGCTTCTTCGCACCCTTGTTGACCTTTGCAGGTGGAACCTTGCGCTTCACGCCGCATTTCTTCCCCTTAACAGATGCACCAGCACCAAGCGGAGAAGGTGTAGGCGCGGCAGTGGCAAGCACGCGAGGACTACGGCGTGGCGTACCACCAAGGCCTAACCCTTCATATTCAACAACTTCTGCAGGCCTTGAAACACGTGGGCTCTTCCGAGGAGTAACTGCACCAACTACTAGCTTCCTCGCAGTAGTCTTCTTGATTTTCTTCTTAACAGGGACAACAGTGCCATCACTACCACATGGCACGTCTTCCTCAACAGTGAGCTCAGCCGCACGAACAGATCCAGGAACATCAGAACCTTTCTCAAGGCGGGCCGCCCTCTTCTTGTCAAAATCTTCGTGCTTCTTCCTCTTACGTTGGTCCTCCAGGAGAAGCTAAAGAGGCACATCCTCGGGTTGCGTGACAGGTTCAGTGCCATCAACAGACTGCGACTGCGTCTCTGACATCTGAAGAGAGCACAAAGGATCCTGAAGGGGATCACAACCTTTGACTGGCGGAGCCTCCTCTCAGTAGCAGCAGGGGTTTCTGATAAACCCAAATCAGATAAAACATCGTTGATGGTGTTCAAAGCTTCCTCCTCTGTGGACACATCTGCAAAAGAACACAAAAAATCGAAGCAAAAATTAAAAAGAAGTCAGGAACAAAAACAAAAACAAACAACACGAACAAACTAAAAAAACATGGCTCAAAACTTTAAAATGAAAAGAAAAGGCGTTTCACATACTAGGTGAAGCAAGAGCCGCAGAAGCAAGATCCTCAAGGCTTGAAAAATTCTCAAGGCTCGAAGCAACCTCGGCAATCACAGTCAAAGGGATAATGGGTGATTTAGCCGCATCAGATATTGGAGCATCAGTATTAACCTCTGAAGCTCCATCTTGATCGCAGGCATTTTTTTCAGAACTATTCAACTCATCACCAACTACAAAAAATGCAAGTAAAAAGGCAGCTGAGTTCTAATCCACAATCCTACACCAAAAGGACTTCTACTTTTACAACAATGTCCAATACCCAGAAGTTCAACAATACCTAACAAAGCAGTAAACACAAAAAACTAACTAAAAAATCTACAAACTAAACATAAAAACAATCTACACCAGAGGTGCTACTACATACATCATGAATGTCCAGAAGTTCAACGATACATAACAAAGCAGTAAAACAAAATGTGCATAAAATAAGATCAACCAAATTTCATCACAATCAAAACAATAATAAAAACGAGAAGTTCAACTACGTGACCCTAGCAAATAGCACATAAAAAGGCGTAGCATGACCTCAAAATAGTATTTCACGAGCAAACTAAATATCAATACCATGAAGATGATAACAAGAAAACAAAAAACAAAGATATACACTTTAAACATGAAATGGCACACACATAAACTATGTGTAAAAATGCATACACACAAAACTTGTTAGAAGTTCACACTACTAAGACTGGCAGTCCAACATAAATACCAAATGAAGATATGGGCAGACACATATAACAATACTACTATTTAAAAAAAGATACAACTACATTAAGATACCCGGAGATGATTTTGAAGCCATGACAACACAACCGCCTCGATGAATGCCCAAACACTAGAACAACCTGTAAATACAGAAGATTAATTCCATATAGTTAGCAAGTACAAAAACATACAACAAAACGCAAAAAAGGAAACTGAATCAAACACTAGAACCAACAACAAACAACTAGAACCAACTACAAACAACTAGAACCAACAAGTATGAAATAGATGACAGTAGCACATATAGGCAAACACAACAAAAAACGTGTCCAGAAACTAACTACAATGTCTCAAACATAATCTAGACCTCCAAATCCACAACACTAATGCCATTAGATACAACAGATCTAGCATTAACAATCACACCACAACCTCTCTGACATGCACCTGACTCTAAAATCAACAAAGGGGAAACGAAAATCCACACACAAGCATATCACAAACAAATCTGGCCGCGGGGGAATGCATTCCAACCACCACACGCCCAAGAACCCTACCTAATGTCCCACCAAACCATCAGAAAAAGGGGGTAGGAGGCGGACGCGAGAGCAAACAGAGCAAACAGGACAGGCCTCCATAGATCTGGCGAAAGTGAATACAAGCATTAGGGGGGAGGGGGCGGGGCGCAACGTTTGTACCTCTCCAAGCACGAATCCACGGCGGTTCTTCACTCCCATAGCGCCACGCAGCATAGCAGTTGCCGCCCTCGCTTGAGGCAGAGGAGAGCGGGCTGGGCGAGGAGAGCGCGGCGGGGAGTAATAGGAGGCGGAGTCGCGGTTACTCCACTCACGGCGCACAGGTCGAGGCGGAGAAAATCGTGGGGAGTAGCAGTTGAAGGAGGCAGCGAGCGACGGAGAGGAAGAGAGAGCGGCGACAAAGGGAGAGGAATTTTCTGACAGGTGGTGGCGAGGGAGATGGTCGGTTAATGACTATCTGTCGTGGGACTTGCAGCTACACCAAATTTACAGTTTTACCCCCCAACAGCTAAAATAGTAAATACATGTGTAGATAAAATAAATGCACCATTTGAATGCATCTATTATGATGAGATAAGATCACAAAAACAGCAAAGCTGATATCCTCAAAACCAAAAAATAGATGGCAAAATACACTACTAAAGGAAGAAACATACATACATTAATATGCCCCTAAAAAACAAGACAAAAGAAGTTCAAAAAATGAAGAACAAAAGTTCAAGTACTCTAATAAAAGAAGTAAAGCAATAAGAATAAATAAACCATAAAGAAACAAAAAGATGAAGTTCAAGTACAAAAACAGATGAAGTTCATATCTAACCCTAAAAACCCTAAGATAGATAGTGGGGTCACGGATGTGACGGACTCGCCTCCGCATGCGACGACGCGGCACGCCGCGTCGTCGCCTCCTCCAGCTTGTTCCTGTCTCGGCCTCACAGGGGGAGGGAGGGGGTCCCACCCCTCCCCTGCTCGACCTCGCTACCGCATTCTTTGCGCGCTAGGATTTGACAGGGCCTTAATGCGGTTATTCTGTTTCCACCCCACCGCACGCACCTAAACCCTAAAACCCTAAGATAGATAGTGGGGTCACGGATGTGACGGACTCGCCTCCGCATGCGATGACGGGGCACGCCACGTCATCGCCTGCTCCGGCTCGTTCCTGTCTCGGCCTCGCAGGAGGAGGGGAGGGTCCCACCCTCCCCTGCTCGGCCTCGCGCTACCGCATTGCTGCGCGCTAGGATTTGACAGGACGCAATGCGGTTATTCTGTTTCCACCCCCACCGCACGCACCCTAAACCCTAAAACCCTAAGATAGATCGTGGGGTCACGGATGTGACGGACTCGCCTCCGCATGCGACGACGCGACACGCCGCGTCGTTGCTGCCTCCGGCTTCGTTCTGTCTCGGCCTCGCGAGGGAGGGAGGGTCCTCCCCTCCCCTGCTCGGCCTCGCGCTACCGCATTGCTGCGCGCTAGGATTTGACAGGACGCAATGCCCAAAACAAAAAAAACCACTCTTGTATTCGTAAGGATGCATAGTAGCCTTCAAAGAGCACTCTTTGGCCTTGAGAAAGGCCCCTTTCTCATCAACATCTCGACTTCGCTCGTTTCCACCCCCACCGCATGCACCCTAAACCCTAAAAACCCTAAGATAGATAGTGGGGTCACGGATGTGACAGACTCGCCTCCGCATGCGACGGCGCTGAACGCCGTCGTCGCTGCTCCGGCTTCGTTCTGTCTCGGCCTCGCGAGGGAGGGAGGGGTCCCACCCCCCTCCCCCTGCTCGGCCTCGCTACATTCATTGCAGCGCTAGGATTTGACAGGGCGCAATGCGGTTATTCTGTTTCCACCCCCACCGCGCACCCTAAACCCTAAAAACCCTAAGATAGATAGTGGGGTCACGGATGTAACAGACTAGCCTCCGCATGCTACGCGCGACACGCCGTCGTCGCCTGCTCTCGGCTGTTCTGTCTCGGCCTCGCGAGGAGGGAGGGGGGGTCGCGACCTCCCCTCCCCCCCTGCTCGGCCTCGCGCTACCGCATTTGTCAACAGGACCAATGCCTATTTCAATGTCTACAACTATTTAAATCTTAAAATAACAAACATAATTATATTTTAAAAGAAGTTCAAATAGAAAAGATAGAGAAGTTCGGGGTTTTGTCAAAACCTCAAAATTAACATTATAAAAACGATTAGCATACAGAAGTTCAGGATAGTTATTCACTGAAGGCCAACAACTACTATAAGTAGGAAAACATACTAGAAAAAATAAGAAATATACGCATATCCATAGGAAAATTACAGTTGCTAATGGGACTATCAAAAAAATCCAAAGAAATGCAAAAGTACGAAAAAATAACATAAAAACAGAAAGAAATACAGAGGGGCTTGCTCCATTACATTGCAAAGAAGGAAAAACAGAAGTTCGGGTATGAACAGTACAGAAGTCCAGCTTGTACAACGACCCTTAGATGATCTGGAAAAAAAGTACATGCATACTTGGACTAATCCCATGATTGCCCATGAGACAAACTCTAAAAATAACATCTCAGGAACTAAAATTATAAAAAAAAGAAAAAAAAATAGCACGATGCACCTTCGCCTTGCAAAAATATGTAATGCAATGTGGAAAACTAGAAGTTCAACCATTAATTAGAAAGAAGTCCAGCATCTACTGAAGTCCAGCTCCACGCTTACACACTAGCTACAACAAAAAATGCAGAAGAAATCTAGTAAGGGTTTCTGATACAAAGGACTTGCTGCATTATCTTGCAGCGAAAGAAAAGAAGAAGTTCAGGTATGAAAACGCACAAGTCCAGCAGAGAAACCCGGACAGACCCAACATGATCCACCTGATCCTCCCCCGATCCCGATCCAAGCCGCCCCAGCCCCGACAGGATCCAACGAAGGAAAAGAAGAAGTTCAGGTATGAAAACGCAGAAGTCTAGCTTGTACAACGACCATTAGAAGATCTGGAAATAATGAACAAACGAATTCGTCCAAAGCATAAAATCATCTGCACAAGATTGCAACACGTCCGCACCCCCTTGGAAATGATCTAGCAACTACCTTTCGACAATTGAAATGAACAGAGGGAAAATTTCAAAACCGTTAAAATAACATGTGCAAAAACCCGCAGGAGTGCCAACATCAAATTGCTAGAAATCAAACCGTAAGGACCCTCCCAATGAAAAATTACGACTTATTAAGCCTTGAATTTCACTAAAGTACGCAAATCAGGTAGCAAACTTTAAAGAAAAACGAGAAATCAACAAAAGCGCGGGTTGCATCTTGGGCGGATGAAGAACACGGGCGATTTCAAATTTGTTTGAAATAACAAAGAATTTTTTCTCCAAACTCGTACCAAAACCTAATCCCCAGAACATCGACAACATCCAAAACATGCATTAAACTTGTAACAGACACAAGTTCATCGCGACCCCGAGAGCAAATCCGCCAACGTGCTAGAATCCGAATCAAAACAAGCATTTAAACTCTAAAAAACGTGTCCACATTACGCTTACATCACAAACAACACGAATGATCAGAAAAACTCGTAGGGGAAGCCACAGTTGCGAAGATAGCCCGAAGGTCAGGTTAGTATAGAGGGAAGGTCAGGCGCGTTACTCAGGCAGTTCAGGTTGTGATCAGAATATTATTCTGATCCCGTGATCGAAATAGTGTTTATGTATATATATATATATATATATATATATATATATATATATATATATATATATATATATATATATACTAGTGTATGATACTACCTTTAATTAATTATAGCGCATAGTATAATACATAGAGTATAGTATCATAGATCATATTTATTGCCATGCATGACACACATTAGCATCGCATTTAACATGATACAGTATCTACCTATATGTTACTCTAACCCTCTCTATATATATTTAATTCTTTGCCACATCAGCATACTTCCTATTTCCGAGTGCATGATATCGTCGGCTATGATACCACCACTATGGCCAGCCTTATATAGTGGGGAGTATGATATACTATATATAGTATCATGCATATGATACTAGTGTATGATACTACGTACGTACCTTCATAGTGCATATATAGTATCATAGAGTAGTATATTAGATGACCGTATTTATGGCCATGCATGACACAAAGTAGTATAGCATTTATTATATATGTTACGGTATCTACCTATGTTACTGCTTCTTTGCCACATCATCATATTTGCTATTCCCGAGTGCATGATATCGGCTATGATACCCCCACTATGGCCACCCTAAGGCTGGTCATAATATGGGAGTATCAAAGCGGTATCATGCATGCCAACTAGACTTTTTGGATGATGTGGCGCATAGTTAAATGAGGAAAGAGAGGGTGTTGTATCATATCATGATATTGTATCATATTAAATGTTGTACTACTTTGTGTCATGCATGGCAATTAATAAGGTACTAACTTATGATACTATGCATGCACGCATTACAGAGGTATTATCGATCATATACTAGTATCATGCATATATACTCCCTCCTTTCCGGTTTATAGGGTTATCTCAGAATTTTAGTGTTTCCAGTTTATAAGGCTCAATTTGGTTGTTCCACATCACGTGTTTAGATTCCAAGGTGCATTAAATCATTGCATGCAAGTATTAAGAGAAAATTGACCAATGCATGTACTTTATGCATGCATGTATTGCAATTAATACATTGGTAAACATAATTTTTTGAGGAAAACAAAAGCATTAATTGGGTGTTTTTGCAAACTACAAAAAGTATTCCACCACTTACCATCTACCTTGGTTGGTGAGATTTTTTAATTGAGCCCTATAAATAGCCAACCTCTATGATATACTAGCTAGTTTATGATATACTAGCTACCTCACTAAGAGCATGGTTAATATTACAACCAACGGTCGGCTATAAGAAGTTGCCATGTCATATACAACCAATCTCTTAGACGGCATGTACAATAATAAGTTCTAAATACGTACTAGTTTATCAATTGTTGGCCCACCTTACATCCTCACAAAGTGTCTTGGGTCTCGTGTTGTAGCTGGCTCTACTAACCAAGAGCCCGCTTCTCTTTTCTCTCCTCTTCTCTTTCCTCCAACTAATAAGCACATATATATTATTCTATTCCTTATAGCCTACTTATGTCACTCTATTGTACTTGCTCTAAGACTAGCCACAATGGAGAGTAACATACACTAGTAACATACACATATCCCTAGACTATGTTACTACCTTTCATAGTGGGTAGTAACATAAGTATGGTAACATGCAAAGCCTCATTTATTAGGTTATAGACTCATATTGCATTGGGACATGTGATGTTGCAGTAACTAGCTAAGTTACTCAAACTACCTTTCTCCTCATCAACTCATTGCCACATAAGCAAATTTGTTGAGTTGGACTCGATGTTATTGCTGAAGTTACTCCCATTGTGGCTAGTCTAATGCATAGTATCATAGAGTAGTATGATGTACTACTATATTTATTGTCATGCATGACACATAGTAGCATAGCATTTATTATGATACAGTTTCATGATATGATACTTAACCCTCTCTTTCTTCATTTAATTCTATGACAGCTCATCAAATTTTCCTAGTTGGCATGCATGATACTAGCTATGATACCCCCTTACTACCAGCCTAGCAAAGAAGGTGTACAGATTATTTGTGTGTCGCTTTGTGAGTTTTCATCCGTTTGTTCGAGAAGCGGGGAGAAGTTTCAAACATTTCGGCCGCGAGGTGCAGCCACTGGCGTAGGCCTAGTTGGTATTTTAATTACAGGAAATTTAGATGGAGTTCGGACATCATCAAAATCGATGTGTGCCCATGGCGTGCTCTCACGACCCTGTGAAAAAATTTGGTAAAGTTTGGCACAAGTTTTGATGACCGCTCCTTACAAACTGGAGAATCTCACATGAAGGATCATGGTTTCCAAAAGGATACATGTCAATTCATACACCTGGGGCCGGTGACTTCATTGTTTGGCCTCTGTCGGGGGTTGGGTGCGACATATGCGAAAGGATGGCTTATCATGGTGGGAGCGAGTAGAACGTCGCCGGTGCCTGGAAGCGGGATGAGGCATAGACACGAACGCCGGCACACTTTACCCAGGTTTGGGGCTCTCCTAGGAGATAACACCCCTAGTCCTGCTCTGCGGGGTCTTCCCATGATCACTAAGGCACTAGTGAGTACAATGGTGCTCCTCGAGCTGTATGCTAGAGGTAGAAGAAGGCATGCACGCTCTCCTCTTCCTCTAGGTATGAGTCTAGTTCTAACAGGTTGGGAACCCTTTGCATGCGTGCCCTGGGGGGTTTATATAGGCCTACCCCCAGGGGTACAATGGTAATCTGGCCGGGTGTAGGACCCGGCTGTCAGTGTCTCTGGTCGCCGGCTTTTCCGCCGGCTGCTGGGGTCCGCCGCTTGGTCTGGTATGGAGCCGACAGGCCACCTCTGCCGCTTGCGGGTCTGGTCGGCGGCAGATCACTGTTGTCGCAATGCTAATGACGCATGCTTGGTCAGGGGAGAGTGGCTACAGCCCCGCCGCCTGGTGGGAGATCACTGTAGCCACTCCGAGTCTCATCTGGTTAATGGTGCGTGGGCCTCGAGGGAGGAACGGGCCGCCTGCTAGAAGCCGGGCTCCCTCAGTCCGGTGGTCGGCAGCCGCCGTCGCCAGACTCTCGCTGCTGGTAAGACCCGCCGCTGTAGGCCGTACCTCTGAGCCGTCGTGGGAGCAGGGCTCACTTTGGCAGAGGTGGCGTCAAGGGAGGAGTGGAAACAATGCCGCGCCGTGCGGAGATCTCCGCCTGTACGGGGTACTGTGGCCGCGCCCCACCCTGGACATGGGGGTGATGGACTACACTGTAGCCACACCCAGTCTTGTCTTCTTAATGAGGGTGCAGTCTTTGAGGGCGGCGTGGGCCGACTGTTAGGAGCCGGCCTCTCTGGAGGCCGCCTGCAAGGAGTTGGCCCTCTTGATGCCGCCTTCTGGAGCTTAGCTACCTTCTGGCAGCCGGCCGCTTGGGCCAGCCAGCCATCAGAAGGCGGCATTTCATCTTGATGTCCTGAGGGACGCAGACGGCCCTGATGTCTTGAAAGGTTCAGGGACTCGGGTTAGGCTACCCGTGGCCCATTACTCCGACAGTAGTCCCCGAAGCTGGTGAGGCGCCGCGGCTGAGGTGCCGAGGAGCCTCAACAATTTCTTTCTCCGGGTGCTCTGGACGGAAGCTTCATCCGACTCCTGGCAAGCCGCCTGGTGGGAGTCGGCCACGTCCAGTCGGATATGTCTAAAACTTCGAACGCAGCGGCGGGAACTAGGTGGCGTACTAGCTAAGCCTCCAGGCCCGCTGCCCGTTGTGGGCATGCCACGTGGCGTCAGCCAACCGGGCCAGTCTGCTAGCCCACGCGCGCGATGGGACGCGACAGCAGGCTGGGCCTGCCACTACCGAGCCTTGGCACGCGAGCAGATCCGCTGCGGTCGAGGCGGCCGGTTGAGCTTCTCCGCGGAGTTATTGCGCGCAGTAACTCGTGTGATAAACGTGGGGATGTGGGGTCGTGGGCACAGTTAATCCCACGATCCCACGCCCGCCCCCTCAGCTTCATAGCCCGTCGGCTATAAGTAGGGGGAGGAGGGGGAGCGGCGGAGCAAGCGCGCCCTTCCGCCCCATTCTTGCCTCCTTCTTCCTCCCCTTGCCGCAGCGCCCCTGAGCTCCGCTGGAGTGCTGCTGCTACTCGTCTCCATCGAGCCCCTCCGCTCTGAGCCCTCTTGGCCCTGCACCGATCCCCAGTTCCCCCGCCGCGCCATTTTCCTCGTCGAGCTCTCCATGGCGCGCGAGCGGGGAGGAGACTGGGACAGGCCGAACGTCAACGAGGACCACATCTCCTTTCTTTGTGACACACGACGCCTTCCTGGCACGGGCTTCGCGAAGGCGCATGTGCCTCCTGCGGGGGAGATTTCGCCGACGCCGGGGGAGAGCAAGCGGGTCGTCTTCCGCTCGCACTTCATTCGTGGCTTCGGCCTGCCGGCGAGCAGCTTTCTCCGCTCGTTCCTCCAGTTCTACCATCTCCAACCGCATCACATCACGCCCAACATTGTGATGCTTCTGTCTGCCTTCGTCACGATGTGCGAAGGCTACCTCGGCATCCTCCCCACCATCGAGTTGTGGGGGGCGTTCTTCTATACCAAGTTGGGCACCTCCGTCCGGGAGGTGGCAGCCCAGTGCAGCTCCTTCATTGCAGTGCGCCATCTGTCTCCAAGGAACGCCTTCCCCTCCGTCAAGCTGCCACAGTCGATCAAGATGTGGAAACAATCTTACTTCTATGTGGAGAATGTCAACCCGACCGTCGACTTCATCAACCTGCCGGCCTATGAAGCCGGCCCACCGGCTGAGCCTCAAGCCAACTGGGGCTACAAGACGAAGCCTGTGTCAGCAGACGGCGCCGCCGCCATCAAGCGACTCCGGGTGCTGAGCGAAACCGAAGGCCTCAGGGCGTCCGACTTGCTGGTCGCCTTTGTCGCGCGTCGGGTTCTCCCACTCCAAGGCCGGCCTCACTTGATCAGCCGAATGAGCGGGCATCGCGACCCGTGCCGGCTGAGCACCAAGGAAATGTCGGCTGCTGAAGTGGCAAACTTGGTGAACGAGATCTCCAACCTCAAGCTGGAGGGGTCCTGGCAGTTCGTCAAGCAGTCGTACTCCCCCGCGGACCCACCGCCTGCCGTAAGTTCTTCAATCTTTTCTCCCTTCAGAACTTCATCTTGATTATGTCTTGTTGTATCGAACAGTCATCCTCTTGCTTTTTGAAACAGATCTATATGTCTGAGGCGACGGCCGCTGTTGTGGGGGCGGGTGGCCCCTACGAACCGGACCAAGCCGTGAGCGACGTGGACGACCCCGACTTGGGGGCAGCCGCCTTGGAAGATGACACCACAGGCGGCGTCTACGGAGCAGGCGACTCCGAAGAAGGGGGTGGCGTCGAGACATGGCCGGACGACTTCGAAGAGCAGGAGGACGAGCCGCGCCCTTCACGAGGCGCCGGCAAGGCGAATGCGGGCCCCTCCGCCGAGCTGACTACTCGAGGCGGCACGTGAAAGCGTAAACAGGGCACCGAAGTAGCGCGCTGAAGAAGGCCAAGAACCCGACCACCGCGACCAGGCGGAAGGAGGCCGCTGCGAAGGCGGCCAAATTTCAGAAGCTCCCAAAGGCGCCTCCCATCGTGTCGGCGTAAATATCTTTTCTTGTGCTTTTCTTCTTTGCTGATTCTGTCTGAGTTTCTTCGCTTTACTTTTCTTGACTTAGGGCCCCGCTCTCTCTTGACAAGTCGGACGCTACCTCTGTCATTGGGTCGGCGGAGACCTCCACCACCGCCCGGCGAATCGATCCGGCCGCCGACCTCAAGGAGGCACAGGAGCAAAACGCGCGGGAGGCACGCGAGGAGCAGGAAGCCGCCCGTCTAGAGAAGGCGGATGCAGAAAAGGTGGAGGCCGCCACGCTAAAGAAGCTGGCGGAGGCCGAGGCTGATGCCGCATCGAAGAAATGGCTTGAAGAAGCCGCGCGCTGCCAGGAGCCGCTATTCGTCGTCCCCCTGAACTCTGCACCGCCACCACCAGAATTCACTGCGCCGACTGGAGGAGCCGGCGATGAGCACCCGATCATGGAGAGGGAAGGCGGCGACATTGCTATGCTGGACGTAGTCGTGCCTCCGCCACCGCCGTCCGAAGGAGCGTGGGACAAGCAGCCGGCTGACCCGCTGGTGCCACCAGCCGGAGACGAGATGGTGACGGGCCCGACTCCTGGGGCCCTCACACCAACGTACCGTCGCTCTGCGAAGGCGGCCTCAGTGCCACGGCCGTTGAAAGCTAGTGCCACGAGCTCATCAATCCCCGATGCCGAGGCGACCAGCACCGCATTTGCTGACTGGGTGCGGGGAGGCAGGACTGGCCCTTTGAATCAGGCGATTCTGGACGTCCAAGGCAAACTCCGAGCCGAGGCCGACGCTCTGAAGCGATGCAATAAGGCCTTCTTGGAATCGCGTGCAGCCATCCGGGTATGCTTCTTACTTCTTCATCTTTGATTCTTGTATTTCTTGTACTTCTCTGTGGGGGCGTGCCAGCGCACCCACTGGGTGTAGTCCCCGAGTTTCGGGCCGATCTGAGCAGGCGGCTCGGAACTTTAACTGGAAAGCTCCGAGTGCTAATATTGTCTGATATCTTCATTACAGGACTATCATAACCTCTGCGCGGTCACCTTCAACTCTAATGTCCGATATCTGGACAAACGGACTGCCGACCTATCGGAGAGCCGGAGTAAGTCCATATTTTCTTTCTCTGCGAGGCGCTAAGCTCACTCGGCAGTAGTCCCGAGATTCAGGCCGATGGCGGCGGTCGGCGGATCTCCGGCAACTGCTTCTTCTTCTTTGTTGATATTGATAACTTCTTTCTTCTGGTAGGGCTGGCGCAACAACCAAGGGCTAATGATCGGGCGGATCTTCCCAGTGATCGCATTTCTTCTCTGTTGGTTAATGATGCCTTTTTCTTTTTCTACTTTTGCAGAGGCCAATGCCGCCCTGCAGCAGCAGCTGGGTGAAGCCAACACCGCGTTGTGTGCCAAGGAGGCATACTGCAGCAAGATGGCCGAGGAGCGTGACCGGCTGACCACGCAACTGGCGGAGCAGGCGGAGCTTCTCAAGAAAGCCCAAAAGGAGGTGGAGGAAAAGGAGGCCGGTCTCCTTGCTGAGTTCGAGACCGAACGCTCTGCCTGGACTGATAAGGAGGCTTTGCTGACCGCCGGCTTCGGCAAAATTGAAGACATGGTTGACAGTAAGCTTCCCTCTTTATTCTTTCTTCAATCTATCGGCTGCTGATCGAGCCGGCTTCTTGTTTCTAATTTTTGCTCTTTTGCTTTCTGTCTGAGCAGATTTATTTCCTGGTCACTCTGACGCCACCAATCAGGCTATCGAGGCTGATTGCGAAGAGTGGAGGGCGGAAGGTGCGCAGATTGCTGCCAACGCCCCCCGGACCCTTAGCGAACAAGTTCTCAGCATCCAGGCCCGTCTTTGGCCGGCTCATCGGATGCTGCGCCATCTTCAGTGTGTCGGCGCCCAGGCGATCTCCACCCTGTGGCTAGACATGCCGGCTCCGCGCACTCCCAGTCGGACTGCCGACTGGCTGGAGGTGGCGGCCGGCTGTCTTGAGGCTTGGAAGGGTTCCTCGGCCTGGGCTAGAGCATGCCGGACCTTGGAGTTCATCAAGGCGTGGTACCCTAGGCTAAATCTAGCCCAGTTGACCATGTTTCGACAGGAGGCCCAGGAGGAGCTGGTGGCGGTGGAGCGTGATCTCATCAAGCAGGCGGCGGTGATCGCCGAGTACACCAACACCAGCATCTTCGTCCCGGAGCTGGCTGAGAATGGTGCCGAGGCGCCACCAGAGTGGTTCGGGCTGAACCCGGAGGATCGCGAGGGCTCGGCCGAAGTGATGTTCTCCAGCGACGAGGGACAAGACGAGGAGGACAAGGAAGGTGAAGAGGAAGCGCCAGAGGTTGAAGCGGACGGCCAGCCTTAGCTCGACCGCGCCTCCAGCAACGAGCCAGGCCCGAGCGAGCCGAGTGCTGCTGAAGGCGACCAAGCGGAGACTGACCAGCCAGCCTCTCCACCAACTGGCACCACTGAATCCACCGTTCCGCCCAACCCGTCTGCTGCTCCCTAGGCTGCCAATTTCTCTCTTGTTTTTACCTACTTATTAGTCTCTACAAACTCTGTTAACTTCGCACAATTCCACCCGTGGGGTATATTTCAAACTTCTGTTGAATGTTGGCCAAGAGCCTTTTGATATGTAAATATGCTTGTTGAGTTCTATCTTTCCTTTCTTTCTGCTCCTTGGCTTTTTTCCTTTGCCGCCCTCCCTGGGCTGTCGTCTGGCCAGCCAAACTGCGGCTCCACGGACTACGGCTAGGTCCAGTACTTGGCTGCTTTGGGAGGGTAAGTACTTAGCCGATTAGAGCGTTTAGCAATTTTAAGTAGAAGCCGGCCGGCCGGCTGCTCAGTAGCCAGTCGGTGAGGCGGGGAGCCGGCTTGAACTATGTACATGCTTTTGGGTCCTTAGCCATTTTTCATGTGCGCGCCCTTTCCTGCCTTTGAATCCTGCCTACCGGACAGCCGCTCTGCGAGCTACGACTTTGGCAGGAGAAAGCTTAAGTGCCAACACATTACTTGTTCGGCTGCAGGAAGCATTACATAGTACAAGGCGGCGAGTCCCCGGGTCGACTAGTCGAACCCGGTGCCAAGCGGACTAATGAAATAACACATTCATTGGCATAATACTTATCATATATATAAAAGAGGGCAGTCCCCGAGCTCTTCTCGGGGGACCCGGAGTCTTCGTACTTAATACGAAAGTTGGCGTGGTACATACTGCATCAACTGTAAAACCTTCGGAGGAGGTTTGCATTCCATGGCCGCTCTGTCTCTTTGCCGGAGTCGTCTCTTTTGCGTGCTCGAGGCTTCTGAGCATCGATCAGGTAGTAGGAGTCATTTCCCAACACCTTGCTGATGATGAAGGGGCCTTCCCAAGGTGCCGAGAGCTTGTGCTGAACGGCTGTTCGCTGGATCAGCCAGAGCACAAGGTCTCCCTTTTGGAAGGATCTTGGCTTGACCTTCCGATTGTAGTATCGGCGTAGACTCTGCTGGTAGATGGTGGACCGCCTGAGTGCGAATAGCCGTCCCTCTTCCAGCAGATCGACGCCGTCTTCTCGTGCTTCTTTTGCCTCCTCTTCGGTGTACATGGTGACTCGAGGGGAGTCGAATTCTATGTCCGTCGGGATGACGGCTTCAGCACCGTAGACGAGGAAGAAAGGCGTGAAGCCGGTTGACTTGTTCGGAGTTGTGCACAGACTCCAGAGGACGGCCGGTAGCTCGTCGAGCCAGCAGCTGGCCGAACGCTCCAGAGGTTCGACCAGTCGGGGCTTGATGCCGGACAAAATGTGGCCGTTTGCTCGCTCCACTTGGCCGTTTGACTGTGGATGGGCAACGGACGCTAAGTCCAGTCGGATGCCCTGCGTCGCGCAGAAACGGGCCAAGGCGCCTTTGGCAGAGTTTGTGCCGTTGTCGGTGATGATGCTGTGTGGTATGTCATACCGAATGGTGATGTCGGAGATGAAAGTCACAGCAGTCGGACCATTCAACTTCTTAATTGGCTTTGCTTCTATCCACTTGGTGAACTTGTCCACCGCAACAAGCAGATGAGTCATGCCGCCGCGTGCTGTTTTGAATGGTCCCACCATATCCAGCCCCCAGACAGCGAAGGGCCAGGCAATGGGGATGGTCTTGAGTGCAGAAGCCGGCTGATGTGGCTTGGAGCGGAACTTCTGGCACCCTTTGCATTTCTGAACCAAGCCTTTGGTGTCTTCTAGAGCAGTCGGCCAGAAAAAACCATGGCGGAAAGCTTTGGCAACAAGTGCTCTTGAAGCCGCGTGGTGGCCACACTCGCCTTGGTGGATATCTTTGAGGATTGCTTGGCCTTGCTCCGACTCCACGCAGCACTGGTACACACCAGTGACACTGCGCCTCACAAGTTCTCTGTTGACAATGGTGTACACAGCCGCCCGGCGTTGCACTTGCCGGGCCGAGATCTCATCAGTCGGCAGCTCTTTGTTCACCAAAAAGTTGAGGATGGGCTGAGCCCATGAAGGTGCTGCTATTTCTTCGACTGTCAGAACTGCAATTTGCACGAGGGCGGTTGGGCCGGGAGGCGGCGGGTTGGAGTTGGCTGCCGCTTGCTGAATCGATGAAGTCCCCGGGCCGACTGCTGCAGTCCCCGGGCCGGGTTCGGGAGTTCCCAGGCCGGGTGCGGCTGCTGCAGTCCTCGGGCCGCCTGCCGAATTACCCGTGCCGGCTGCTGGGGTCCTCAAGTCGGATCCGACTGCTTCAGGAGGAGCTGGCACGAAGATGGAATCTGACTCTGGCGATGGCTTGACAGACGGCTTGAGGAGACGTTGCAGGGCGACGCCGGCTGGTATTGCTTGCCGGGTGGAGCCAATCCGTGCCAAGGCATCTGCTTGCTCGTTGTCATTTCTTGGCACATGGAGGAACTCGCACCCCTCGAAGTATCCACTAAGTTGCTGGACGAGGAAGCGGTAGCTCGCCATATTTGCATCCTTGGCGTCCTAGTCGCCTGACGACTGCTGGACCACCAAGTCAGAATCACCACAGCATAGGATCCGGCGAATGCCGAGTTCCTTGGCAAGCCGGAGCCCGTGAAGGAGTGCTTCGTATTCAGCAACATTTTTGGAGGCGGCAAGTGGATTTGCAGCACATATCTGAGCTTGTCGCCTTTGGGAGAGGTGAGGATGATGCCGGCTCCCAAACCGGTGCGCATCTTGGAACCATCAAAGTGCATCCGCCAATGGGTGGAGTCTGGCGCCGGTGGCGATCTTTGGTCTCGGCCCGGTCGGCGAGGAAGTCGGTGATACATCCATTTTGCATCATGCTTTTATATCGATATTTATTGCATTATGGGCTGTTCTTACGTTATGTCACAATACTTATGCCTATTCTCTCTTATTTTACAAGGTTTACATAAGGAGGAGAATCTTTGGCAATGGAATTGGGTTGGAAAAGGAGCAACTATTAGAGACCTATTATGCACAACTCCAAAAGTCATGAAACTCCATGAAAGTCATTTTGGGAAATAATAAAAAATATCCAGCGGAAGAAGTTCACCAGAGGGGGCCCCACCTGGCCACGAGGGTGGGGGGCGCGCCCTACCCCCCTGGGCGCGCCCCCCTACCTCGTGGGCCCCCTGGTGGCCCTCCGATGCCCATCTTCTGGTATATGAGGTGTTTCGTCGAGAAAAAAAATCATAAGCAACCTTTCGGGACAAAACTCCGCCGCCACGAGGCGGAACCAATCTAGGGCTCTGGCAGAGCTGTTCTGCCGGGGACACTTCCCTCCGGGAGGGGGGAAATCATTGCCATCGTCATCACCAACGCTCCTCTCATCAGGAGAGGGCAATCTCCATCAACATCTTCACCAGCACCATCTCCTCTCAAAACCCTAGTTCATCTCTTGTATCCAATTCTTGTCTCCAAGTCCGGGATTGGTACTAGTAGGTTGCTAGTAGTGTTGATTACTCCTTGTAGTTGATGCTAGTTGGTTTATTTGGTGGAAGATCATATGTTCAGATCCTTTATGCATATTAATACCCCTCTAATTATGAACATGAATATGCTTTGTGAGTAGTTACGTTTGTTCCTGAGGACATGGGAGAAGTCTTGCTATTAGTAGTCATGTGAATTTGGTATTCGTTTGATATTTTGATGAGATGTATGTTGTCTAGCCTCTAGTGGTGTTATGTGAGCGTCGACTACATAACACTTCACCATTATTTGGGCCTAGAGGAAGGCATTGGGAAGTAATAAGTAGATGATGGGTTGCTAGAGTGACAGAAGCTTAAACCCTAGTTTATGCGTTGCTTCGTAAGGGGCTGATTTGGATCCATATGTTTCATGCTATGGTTAAGTTTACCTTAATACTTTTGTTGTAGTTGTGGATGCTTGCAATAGAGGTTAATCATAAGTGGGATGTTTTTTCAAGTAAGAACAGCACCCAAGCACCGGTCCACCCACATATCAAAATATCAAAGTATCGAACGCAAATCATATGAACGTGATGAAAACTAGCTTGACGATATTCCCATGTGTCCTCGGGAGCGCTTTTCCTTATATAAGAGTTTGTCCAGGCTTGTCCTTTGCTACAAAAAGGATTGGGCCACCTTGCTGCACTTTATTTACTTTTGTTACTTGTTGCTCGTTACAAATTATCCTATCACAGAACTATCTGTTACCACTTATTTCAGTACTTGCGGAGAATACCTTGCTGAAAACTACTTATCATTTCCTTCTGCTCCTCGTTAGGTTCAACACTCTTACTTATCGAAAGGACTACGATAGATCCCCTATACTTGTGGGTCATCAAGACTCTTTTCTGGCGCCGTTGCCGGGGAGTGAAGCGCCTTTGGTAGGTGGAATTTGGTAAGGAAAAATTTATATAGTGTGCTGAAATTACTGTCACTTGTTACTATGGAAAGTAATCCTCTGAGGGGCTTGTTCGGGGTATCTTCACCCCGACCAGTAGAGCAAAGAGTTGCTCCTCAACCTAATGAACCTACTAAAAATGAATATGAAAATGTTCCCTTTGAATTTCCTTCGGGTATGATGGAAAAACTGCTAGCTAATCCTTTTGTAGGAGATGGAACAAAGCATCCTGATGAGCACCTAATATATGTGGATGAAGTTTGTGGACTATTTAAGCTTGCAGGTATACCCGATGATGTTGTTAAGAAGAAGGTCTTCCCTTTATCTTTGAAGGGAGATGCATTGACATGGTATAGGCTATGTGATGATACGGGATCATAGAACTATAGAAGATTGAAATTGGGATTTCATCAAAAGTATTATCCTATGCATCTTGTTCATCGTGATCGCAATTATATATATAATTTTTGGCCTCACGAAGGAGAAAGCATCGCTCAAGCTTGGGGGAGGCTTAAATCAATGTTGTATTCATGCCCCAATCATGAGCTCCCAAGATAAACAATTATTCAAAATCTTTATGCTCGGCTTTCTGAAAACAATCACACCATGCTTGATACTTGTTGTGCTAGCTCTTTTATGATGAATACTATTGAATTCAGATGGAATTTATTGGATAGAATTAAACGCAACTCTGAAGATTGGGGTCTCGACGAAGGTAAGGCGTCACGTATGACACCTAAGTTTGATTGTGTTAAGTCTTTTATGGATACTGATGTTTTCCGTAAGTTTAGCACTAAATATGGACTTGACTCTGAGATAGTAGCTTCTTTCTTTGAATCTTTTGCTACTTATGTTGATCTCCCCAAGGAGAAGTGGTTTAAATATCATCCTCCCATAGAAGTAAAAGTAGCTGCACCTATTAAAGTTTAAGAAAAGATTGTCACTTATAATGATCCTGTTGTTCCTACTACTTATGTTGAGAAACCACCCTTTCCTGTGAGAATAAAGGATCATGATAAAGCTTCAACTGTTGTTCGTAAAAGTAATATTAGAACTTATACACCTCCTGAGCAAGTTAAAGTTGAACCTAATATTGCTAATGTTAAAGATCTCTTGGCTGATAATATTGATGGGCATGTTATTCAATTTTGCGGTGAAACCGCTAGAATTGCCAAACCTTGTGCTAAAGATAAACATAGACCTGTGGTACGTGTGCCTGTTATTTCTGTTAAAATAGGAGATCATTGTTATCATGGCTTATGAGATATGGGTGCTAGTGCTAGTGTTATACCTTATGGCTTGTATAAAGAAATTAAGCATGAAATTGCACCTGCTGAGTTAGAAGATATTGATGTCACAATTAAACTTGCCAATAGAGATACTATATCAGCAGTGGGAATTGTTAGAGATGTTGAAGTCTTGTGTGGGAAAACTAAATATCCTTCTGATTTTCTTGTTCTCAGTTCTCCACAAGATAGCTTTTGTCCCATTATATTTGGTAGACCCTTCTTGAACACTGTTAATGCTAAGATAGATTGCGAAAAGAATGTTGTTACTATTGGCTTGGATGATATGATTCATGAGTTTAATTTCTCTAGATTTAGTAACACCGTGAAGAAGAATTCCCTAGTAAGGATGAAATTGTTGGTCTTGCTTTTATTGCCGTACCTCCTAGTGATCCTTTAGAACAATATTTTCTAGACCATGAAAATGATATGTTTATGAATGAAAGAAGGGAAATAGATGAAGTATTCTTTAAGAAGGAACCTATTCTGAAACATAATTTGCCCATTGAAATCCTAGGGGGTCCTCCTCCACCCAAGGGTGACCCCGTGTTTGAGCTTAAACCGTTGCCTGATAATCTTAAATATGCTTATCTTGATTAAAAGAAAATATATCCTGTTATTATTAGTGCTAACCTTTCAAAGCATGAAGAAGAGAGATTATTGAAAACTCTGAAGAAGCACCGTGCTGCTATTGGATATACTCTTGATGATCTTAAGGGCATTAGTCCCACTCTATGTCAACATAAAATAAATTTGGAAGAAGATGCAAAACCGGTTCGTGATCATCGACGAAGGTTGAATCCTAAGATGAAAGAAGTGGTAAGAAAAGAAATACTAAAGCTTTTGGAGGCAGGTATAAGTTATCCCGTTGCTGATAGTCAGTGGGTAAGTCCTGTTCATTGTGTTCCTAAGAAGGGAGGTGTTACTATTGTTCCTAATGATAAATATGAATTGATTCCGCAAATAATTATTACAGGTTATAGGATGGTAATTGATTTCCGCAAATTAAATAAAGCTACTAAGAAAGATCATTAATCTTTACCTTTTATTGATCAAATGCTAGAAACATTATGCAAACATACACATTATTGCTTCCTAGATGGTTATTCTGGTTTCTCTCAAATACCTGTGTCGGCTAAGGATCAATCAAAGACTACTTTTACATGCCCGGTACTTTTGCTTATAGACGTATGTCTTTTGGTTTATGTAATGCACCTGCTACCTTTCAAAGATGCATGATGGCTATATTCTCTGACTTTGGTGAAAAGATTTGCGAGGTTTTCATGGACGACTTTTCCGTCTATGGATCCTCTTTTGATGATTGCTTGAGCAATCTTGATCGAGTTTTGCATAGATGTGAAGAAACTAATCTTGTCTTGAATTGGGAAAAGTGCCACTTTATGGTTAATGAAGGTATTGTCTTGGGGCATAAAGTTTCTGAAAGAGGTATTGAAGTTGATAAAGCCAAGGTTGATGCTATTAAAAAGATGCCATGTCCCAAGGACATCAAAGGTATAAGAAGTTTCCTTGGTCACGCCGGATTTTATAGGAGGTTCATTAAGGACTTCTCAAAAATTTCTCGGCCTCTGACTAATTTATTACAAAAAGATATACCATTTGTCTTTGATGATGATTGTGTAGAAGCATTTGAAATACTTAAGAAAGCATTGATCTCTGCACCTATTGTTTAGCCACCTGATTGGAATTTACCCTTTGAAATTATGTGTGATGCTAGTGATAATGTTGTAGGTGATGTTCTAGGGCAAAGAGTTGATAAGAAATTAAATGTTATCCATTATGCTAGTAAAACTTTAGACAATGCTCAAAGAAACTATGCTACTACTGAAAAGGAATTCTTAGCATTTGTATTTTCTTGTGATAAGTTCAGACCTTATATTGTTGATTCTAAAGTAACTATTCACACTGGTCATGCTGCTATTAAATACCTGATGGAAAAGAAAGATGCTAAACCTAGACTTATTAGATGGGTTCTCTTGCTACAAGAATTTGATTTGCATATTGTTGATAGAAAGGGAGCTGAGAACCCCGTTGCAAATAACTTGTCTAGGTTAGAAAATGTTCTTGATGACCCACTACCTATTGATGATAGCTTTCCTGATGAACAATTAAATGTCATAAATACTTCTCGTAGTACTCCATGGTATGCTGATTATGCTAATTACATTGTTGCTAAATTCATACCTCCTAGTTTCACATACCAACAAAAGAGAAAGTTTTTCTATGATTTGAGACATTACTTTTGGGATGACCCACATCTTTATAAAGAAGGAGTAGATGGTGTTATTAGGCGTTGTGTACCGAGCATGAACAGAACAGATCCTACGCAAGTGTCACTCCGAAGCTTATGGAGGACACCACGCTGGAGATAGAACTGCACATAAGGTATTGCAATCTGGTTTTTATTGGCCTACTCTCTTCAAGGATGCCCGTAAGTTTGTCTTATCTTGTGATGAATGTCAAAGAATCGGTAATATTACTAGACGTCAAGAAATGCCTATGAACTATTCACTTGTTATTGAACCATTTGACGTTTGGGGATTTGATTATATGGGACCTTTTCCTGCCTCTAATGGATATACACATATTTTAGTTGCTGTTGATTACGTTACTAAGTGGGTAGAAGCTATTCCAACTAGTAGTGCTGATCATAACACTTCTATTAAAATGCTTAAAGAAGTTATTTTTCCGAGGTTTGGAGTCCCTAGATATTTAATGACAAATGGTGGTTCACATTTTATTCATTGTGCTTTCCAAAAAATGCTTGCTAAGTATGATGTTAATCATAGAATTGCATCTCCATATCATCCACAGTCTAGTGGTCAAGTAGAATTGAGTAATAGAGAACTCAAATTAATTTTGCAAAAGACTGTCAATAGGTCTAGAAAGAATTGGTCCAAGAAACTTGATGATGCATTATGGACCTATAGAACTGCATATAAAAATCCTATAAGTGTGTCTCCGTATAAAATGGTTTATGGAAAAGCATGTCACTTACCTCTCGAACTAGAGCATAAGGCTTATTGGGCTATTAAAGAGCTCAATTATGATTTCAAACTTGCCGGCGAGAAGAGGTTATTTGATATTAGCTCACTTGATGAATGGAGAACCCAAGCTTATGAAAATGCCAAGTTGTTTAAAGAAAAAGTTAAAAGATGGCATGACAAAAGGATACAAAAGCATGAGTTTAATGTAGGTGATTATGTATTGCTATACAACTCTCTTTTAAGATTTTTTGAAGGAAAACTTCTCTCTAAATGGGAAGACCCTTACGTTATCGAGGAGGTCTATCGTTCCGGTGCCATAAAAATCAATAATTTCGCAGGCACAAATCCGAAGGTGGTAAACGGTCAAAGAATCAAACACTATATCTCAAGTAATCCTATAAATGTTGAAACCAATGTTATTGAAACAGTAACCCCGGAGGAATACATAAGGGACACTTTCCGGAACGTTTCAGACTCCGAAAAGGAGTAGGTATGTGGTACAGTAAGTAAACCGACTCCAAAACAATTTTTAAGGCAACATTTCTCTGTTTTGGAATATTTAGAAAAATAGAAAAATAAGTAGCAGTCCGGGAAGGACACGAGGGCCCCACAAGGGTGGAGGGAGCATCCTACCCCCCTGTGCGCGCCCCATACCTCGTGGGCACCTCGTGTGCCTTCCGGACTCCGTTTTCTTGCACGATACGTATTTTGGACAATAAAAATTCATTATATATTCTCCCAAAGGTTTTGACTCGAGTATCACGCAAATATCCTCTGTTCTTGTTTCAAGCTGTCCTGCTGCAGATCAGAGCAACATGTCATCCCAGGATTCGGAAGGAGAAAGCTATGTGGACGATTACCTTGCAGATCCTAGGGTCTATGGATACGTGGAGCATTGTGGTTGGACTACGGAGGAAGAAGAGGACTATGAACCCAAGAGGAAGGAGGAGACGAGCTCAGATGAAGATGAAACCCCATTACCTCAACCTGGGGACATGCATGTGGAGTTTAAGAAGTCAAGCCTCCCTGATAGAGCAAAGAAACCTAAGATCGAGTTTATCCCTTTCCGTCTCTTGCAGGAAAACAAGCAGGACCTATGCAAAAAGATATTAACCCTGGAGCGGGAGATTGATGATTTGAGGGACCAAAATTCCGTCCTCAAGCGCAAACTAAGGGAGAAGCATATGCCATCAACTAAATCAACAACACCACCACCTTCTTCACCAGCAAAGGAGACATAATCACATGGGTATGGGCACTCCCCTGGCAACGGCCAAGCTTGGGGTAGGTGCCCCGGTATCGTATCACAATCACGTCTCCTATATTTACCCTTTTTCTTAGTTCAATCCTATTAGTAGTATCTTGATCTAGTCGAATAAAGTTTATGGCATGATCTAGTTTTTGAATTTTTGCTTTATGATCTCTCTATGTAATCGAGTCCGTGAGCTATATAATAAAGATTAGTGTTGAGTCAAGGGCTTAATTATTTTGCCATGATCTTGAGTGAATAAAAGAAAAGAGAAAAAGAATAAAAAGAAACAAAGAGTTCATATTGATCTTATTGAGAGTAATGACTTCACATAGAAAGGGTATGATGATTGAAAGTTGTTGGGAGTTGGCAAACATAGTTTTGGTCATCATTGCAATTAGTAGGAAGTAATAAGGAAAGAGAGGTTTCACATATAGATATACTATTATTGACATCTTTTATGATTGTGAGCACTCATTAAAATATGACATGCTAAAGAGTTGATGTTGGACAAGGAAGACAACATAATGGGTTATGTTTTCTTATATCTGAGATAAAGTATATTTTCATGGATCTCCCAACATGTTGAGCTTGCCTTTCCCCCTCGTGCTAGCCAAATTCTCAGCACCAAGTAGAGATACTACTTGTGCTTCCAAAAACCCTTAAACCAGTTTTGCCATGACATTCCACCATATCTACCTATGGATTGAGTAAGATTCTCCAAGTAAGTTGTCATCGGTGCAAAGCAATAAAAATTGCTCTCTAAATATGTATGATTGATTGGTACGGGAGAAATAAGCTTTATACGATCTTCTGATGTGGAAGAAATAAAAGTGATGGACTGCATAATAAATGTTCATATCACAAGTGGCAATATAAAGTGACGTTCTTTCGCATTAAGATTTTGTGCATCCAACCATAAAAGCGCATGGCAACCTCTGCTTCCCTCTGCGAAGGGCCTATCTTTTATTATTATCCTCCACCTTATGCAAGAGTCATGGTGATCTTCACCTTTCCTTTTTACATTTTATCCTTTGGAAAGCACAGTGTGTTGGGAAGATCCTGATTGATATATCTAATTGGATGTAGGGGAACATGAGTTATTATTGTTGACATTACCCTTGAGGTAAAAGGTTGGGAAGCGAAACTATAAGCCCCTATCTTTCTCTATGTCCGATTAAAACTCCGTAAACACAAGTATCACGTGAGTGTTAGTAGTTATGAAAGACTAAACGATAGTTGAGTATGTGGACTTGCTATTTAAGCTCTGACATAGACTCTTTCTGATGTTACGATAAATTGCAATTGCTTTAATGACTTAGATTATAATTTGTTGGTTCTCAATAAAGTTTATGATTCGTACTCAGCATTGTGAATGGATTATTACATGAACATAAGCAATCATATGACATTACCTATATATGTTGCTGTTATGAGAATGTTCATGATGCCTTCATGTCCGTATTTTATTTTTATCGCCACCTCTACCTCTAAACATGGGGACATATTTATCGTTATCGGCTTTCGCTTGAGGACAAGCGAGGTCTAAGCTTGGGGGAGTTGATACGTCCATTTTGCATCATGCTTTTATATCGATATTTATTGCATTATGGGCTGTTATTACACGTTATGTCACAATATTTATGCCTATTCTGTCTTATTTTACAAGGTTTACATAAGGAGGGAGAATGCCGGCAGCTGGAATTCAGGGCTGGAAAAGGAGCAACTATTAGAGACCTATTCTGCACAACTCCAAAAGTCATGAAACTCCACGAAAGTCATTTTGGGAAATAATAAAAAATATCCAGCGGAAGAAGTTCACCAGAGGGGGCCTCAGCTGGCCACGAGGGTGGGGGCGCGCCCTACCCCCCTGGGCGCGCCCCCAACCTCGTGGGCCCCTTGGTGGCCCGCCGATGCCCATCTTCTGCTATATGAGGTCTTTCGTCCAGAAAAAAATCATAAGCAACCTTTCGGGACGAAACTCCGCCGCCACGAGGCGGAACCAATCTAGGGCTCTGGCAGAGCTGTTCTGCCGGGGACACTTCCCTCCGGGAGGGGGGAAATCATTGCCATCGTCATCACCAACGCTCCTCTCATCGGGAGAGGGCAATCTCCATCAACATCTTCACCAGCACCATCTCCTCTCAAAACCCTAGTTCATCTCTTGTATCCAATTCTTGTCTCCAAGTCCGGGATTGGTACTAGTAGGTTGCTAGTAGTGTTGATTACTCCTTGTAGTTGATGCTAGTTGGTTTATTTGGTGGAAGATCATATGTTCAGATCCTTTATGCATATTAATACCCTCGATTATGAACATGAATATGCTTTGTGAGTAGTTACGTTTGTTCCCGAGGACATGGGAGAAGTCTTGCTATTAGTAGTCATGTGAATTTGGTATTCGTTTGATATTTTGATGAGATGTATGTTGTCTAGCCTCTAGTGGTGTTATGTGAACGTCGACTACATAACACTTCACCATTGTTTGGGCCTAGAAGAAGGCATTGGGAAGTAATAAGTAGATGATGGGTTGCTTGAGTGACAGAAGCTTAAACCCTAGTTTATGCGTTGCTTCGTAAGGGGCTGATTTGGATCCATATGTTTCATGCTATGGTTAAGTTTACGTTAATACTTTTGTTGTAGTCGCGGATGCTTGCAATAGAGGTTAATCGTAAGTGGGATGTTTGTT
This sequence comes from Aegilops longissima, assembly GCA_021605205.1. Classification (NCBI taxonomy): domain Eukaryota; kingdom Viridiplantae; phylum Streptophyta; class Magnoliopsida; order Poales; family Poaceae; genus Aegilops; species Aegilops longissima. The sequence goes on along the minus strand of CM038682.1, from coordinate 381,987,675 downwards.
CAAGTAAGAACAGCACCCAAGCACCGGTCCACCCACATATCAAATTATCAAAGTACCGAACGTGAATCATATGAACGTGATGAAAACTAGCTTGACGATATCCCCATGTGTCCTCGGGAGCGCTTTTCCTTATATAAGAGTTTGTCCAGGCTTGTCCTTTGCTACAAAAAGGATTGGGCCACCTTGCTGCAGTTTATTTACTTTTGTTACTTGTTGCTCATTACAAATTATCCTATCACAGAACTTTCTGTTACCACTTATTTCAGTACTTGCAGAGAATACCTTGCTGAAACCACTTATCATTTCCTTCTGCTCCTCATTGGGTTCGACACTCTTACTTATCGAAAGGACTACGATAGATCCCCTATACTTGTGGGTCATCAGTCGGCCAGTGCTTGTGACTTGATGGCGGTGCGAGGCTGGTAGTAGATGGTGTAGGGGGCCAAATCTATGGCCTATTTGGCCACTCGGCATGAAGCATCTCGGCTTCCAATGATCTCGGCAAGTGGAGCAGTGCAGACCATGGTGATTGGGTGCTCTTGAAAGTATGGCTTCAGCTTCTTGGCGGTGAAGTGCACGCCGTAGCACATCTTCTGATAGTGGGGGTAGTTCTGCTTGGAGGCGGACAACACTTCACTCAGGTAATACACCGGCCTCTGGACTGGTAGTGCTTTTGCCTTCTTCCTTGCGTTCCACAACTATGACTGTGCTGACCGCCCGACTCGTGGCGACGATGTAGAGGAGCATGGGCTCCTTAGGAGTTGGAGCCGCCAGGACAGGCGGAGTGGTCAGCATCTTCTTGAGATGCAGAAAAGCTTCATCCGCCTTGTCGTTTCCCTCGAAAAAAGTGGTTTTCTTCATGAGCTGGTACAGGGGAAGAGCCTTCTCGCCCAGCCGACTGATGAAACGGCTGATGGATGCCAAGCAGCCGGTGAATTTGCACGTCCAGCAGTCGGGTGGGCACCTCCATCCTCTCAAATAGGAGTGGGCGCAATAGGTGGTGCAGAACAGACTAAAGTGGGTGCAATGACTTGGTTGAACTCCTCAGTGGTAGGCAGGCGACAAGCAGTGGCGAGAATGGTAGGAGAATAAGATGCCGAGGACGAGACGAAAGTCAGCGGTGGTGCGGTGTGCAGGAGCTCCCTCCTGTTGGCGGCACAGCCATGGACTGAGTCCATGCGGGCAGCCACAAGGTCATCCACCAGGTTGTCGAAGGCTGCCTCCAGAGCTCGGAGGTACTCGACAAGCATCTCAATAGCCTCGTCTCGCTCTCCTCTGGGGCAAGCGAATGAGTAGTGACAGGTGTATGGCACGTGGCATGGAAGGTAGCGGTAGCGACGAGTCTTCATTGAAGGAAGAACATCCCGGAGACGAGCTATCGCCTCACGGGCAGCCATCTGCATAGCATGCCTCTCCGTAGGTATGGCTCTCCCCAAGAACCGGAAGCGGTGTAACTCAACACGCCCTCCCTTGAATTGCACCACGGCCTGGTGCATGGTCAGACTGTCGTCGATCTTGTGCGGGTAGAGTGTGAAGACTGGGCGCAATGATGGCCCCATCGCGACCTGGATGATGAAGGAGAGGAGCTTGACGAACCCCTCCGCACGCTGGCGAACACCATGACTCACAACATTGCCACCATCTACAAAAGTAGGCAAAAATTCTGAATGGTCAGATCATAAATTTATGCTGACTGTCAGAAAATGACTACATTTGCAAAAATATGAGTAAACTCTATTATGCTAATAACCGATTAGCGATCGCACCTAGTGGCTTCCTAAAGTCAGCCTGGCTCTGGTACCAAGTTTGTCATGACCGGATTTTCAATAAAATACTTATTGAGAAACCGATCTTTAAGTCCCAGTATAAGAAGAATTATCCTTACTGGTAGACAAATACTTGATACAAAAGGCCAGTAGCATTAAATATATTACAGGGTTGAGCCGAGGCTGCTCAACAAATTATTACAAACACACCGATATTGTACATAAGGGTGGTCATGACACAAGAGCGTGGTGGCATGCTACTGACTTGAGATAAAAGTGGTGGTGGATATATCGCAGTGGAGTGCATAACGTAACTCCTAAACTGGCAGCTCATCGAGCGTCGAGGTGAGGCTCGATGAATTTATTCGGGTAGTGGAAGCGGATATAATACAATGTCCAAATCCAGGATCGCACGAGACTGACTGGGACTCCTCTAGGCGTCGGACTAGCTATCGAACTCTTCATTCATGAGATCGCCTTCATCAACATCTGGCCAAATCAACAAGCCAGGTGAGTACTTTTGAAGTACTCGCAAGACAGTTCGGGCATAAGATATAACAAATGCATGCATGAATGCGTCATGAGCAAAATAATAATGCACATTCAAATAATAAATATTGCACAACATGGTATGTAAAAAGGAAGTCGGGCGGTAGTCCTCCCGAAATCCCAACAAAATAAAAGAAAAACCGATCGGGTGTCTGGAGCGACGCCTTGATGGGTAAACGAATAAATAATCATGCCGCAGTCGAGCGTCTAAGCGGCACCACATAAAGGGCTTACATTGAAAAGTAAATGACAAGCGTGCCACAATCGAATGTCTGAGCGACATCGCAGAGAGGGGTTATATCCAAAGTAAATGACAAGAGTGCCACAGTCGGACGTCTGAGCGACATCGCAGAAAGGGCTTATATTGAAAATAAATAACAGGCGTGCCACAGTCGGACGTCTGTGCGACATCGCAGAAAGGGCTTTTACTAAAAGTAAATAACAAGCATGCCACAGTCGGACGTCTGAGCGACATCGCAGAAAGGGCTTAAATTGCATTATTCATATCTGATAATTTCACGAAGATATAACACTCACAGGAAATATTTAACACATAATAATAAACAGGTTAGTCCATCCACAGGAATAAGTACTTAACTCTCAAGTGTTTCACCGGAGTTTTTGACACTGAGACTGGCACCTGACAAGGTAAGTTGAACACAATACTTGGACATGGATAAGATGATTCAAAGGATCTTGACTCTGCAGAGTTTGTACTAATTATCCACAGCCAACGGATTTCCGTAGTCACGAGGACTAGTTCCGTTTACGGTATTTCGGTAGAAACACATCTAACCAGTACACACCCATCCCACCTCACGATGCCAGGAATCACCCTAGGCAACGTACAAGAAAAACTTTGAGACGGGGAGATCACAACCTCGAATAGCATGGGATCAAATTTATATACGCGTGCTCTAAGGGGTGCCCCCCTCTCGGTCCCAACCGGAAACACCCATGCCCCCTAACCGGATGACGGGCTTTAATCCAGGGCCATGGAACCCTCATCACGGCCTCTCTATTTGGTGCGTACCAGGAAAGCGGTTTGCAACTTACTAAGCCATATCCCTTGCGGAAAACATGTGGTAGTACAGGAAGGGAAACAAATGGGAACGTGACTTGATTCACGTTGACACTGAAGTCAAATAGTCTGGCATAAGACTGGCATGCTACAACACTGACATCCCACCCATACTCATGCCATCACATGGCCATGCAAACTTATACCCAACAACATATGGATTTTCGAAACTTACTAGTCTCAACTTTGCATGTAATATAACATTTATCGAAATGCTCATAAACATGCCATGAAACTACTTAATGCAAACATGCAACAAACACTCATCATATCAAAAGTTCAAACATGCTTGCCTGGTTCGGAGTAGTCGGATTCTAGCTCGGCGAAGTTCGCGGTTCTGTCACCTCCTCCGGTATCTACGGTATAAGAAAATACGTACTTATCGTAAATACCGTGAGTGCACAGAAAAGTGTTCCAAATATTTTTCAAATAAATATTAGAAAAAACTAGACAGAAAAATAAAGATGACAGAAAAAGAATCAATCAAAAATCAGTTTCTGTTAAAAAGTTATAATGATTTTAATCCAGGGACTCATCTGTAATGAAACAGAAAGTTTCCAGGGGCCAACTTATAAAAACAGAAAACGCTTCGGCTAAAAAGCCGTCAACTGCAAAGGAAAGCGTATTCTGCCGGAAGGCGTTTTCAAAAAACGATTCGAATAAAAAGAAAACACTGACGAGGGGTCCCACCCGTCAGGTTTGAAATTTCAAACGGGGAGGAACAGAGCTCGTCGGTGCCCGAGAGCTGCGGTGGTCGCCGGCGGCGATCCACGGCGAGATGGGAGGATCGGAGAGTACCTACGTGCTCAATGTGTCCTTCCGCGTCGGTGGGTGGTGGTGGTCCTCGGCGAGCACCACGTCGATGGCAGTCCTTGCTTCGGCGGACGGCGGCTCGGGTGGAGTTGGATCTCGTCGGGGAGGGCTGCGGAGGTCAAATTGAAGCCGGGGTTGGATCACTGGGTTCCCGAGGAGACTACTGACGAGGTTAGGGCGGCGAGGATGGCCTCACCGGAGTGGATCGAGCTGTGGCCGAGGCGGATCGGGGCGGCCGGAGTTGGGGGAGGAAACCTCCTCGAGGTCCTCCTAGTGGCTTGGCGGGGTTCTGCTGGGGTGCAGTGGTGGTGCGTGCTCGAGGACGAGCTCGGGACTCCATTTTATAGGCGATCCGAGGCGGTGGCCGAGAACGGGGATCTCCGGCAATGGTTACGGTGGCGCAGTGCTTGGTCGGGGTGTTTAGGGGGTTGGGCATCAACGTGGAGGTCCACGGGCTCCGTTTAGATGCTAACCCTGGTTGGGTTTGGCGCGCAAGGGTGGTTTCGACAGAACGGGGCGGCGCGGGCCCGTCGGCGGCAGAGGGAGCGCCCTGTGCTTGCCGGGCCATGGCGACGGTGCTGCGGTGTGTGCTGGCGTGCATGAGGCCACACGGAGGGCTAGGGAGCGTTGGGCGGCGCAGAACGGCGTAGCGAGCCGGCGCTGGCTCCGTTTGCCGCCACGGGTGGTTTCACCATCGCAGACGCTGCCGGCGTCGGCGATGCTCGCCGCCACCGACACCTGCGTCCGTCCAAGAGGGCGTGCGGTGCTCTGGTCAGGGAGAAGGGGCCGTGCGCAATGCGCCAGGGTGCACAGGTGATCGGTGACAAGTCACTGACGAAAATGACACTGAAGATAACTCTGAAACTCTGAATTTTACTAAAAGTGTGCCCAACCAGCTAGGCAGGCACCTGCGTGGCAACACGCGGCTTCCAGACCGACTCAGCAAGCACCTGCGTGGTGCCATGCAGATCTTCATGAAGACCGTGCCACCGCACCACCTCAGCAGCTTGCCTGCCTACATGGCACCGCATGCATCACTGGCCTGGGCGCGTGTCGAAGCGAGACAGAGCGGTGACGGACAGGACGGGCCTCGTTCCCGTCCCCGATAAAGCTAATGGACACCTAAGTAGCGCATTTAATGTGTTTTGTCCCCTAATGCCAGGCGATAAGCTTGCACACTGTAGACCTTTCCACCTCCTGTATGCCACTGTGGCAGCCCCTTTCGACTATAAAAGGAGGCCCGGGGCATACTGGAGAAGGATTCGGCTCTTTTGGGCAAGTTACACCCTGTAGCTAGCTCAAGAACACAAGAACACTCAATACATCCACCAAAGCAGGACTAGGGTATTACGCATCCTCGCGGCCCAAACCTGGGTAAACGATCCGTGTGCTTCCTGTCAGACCTGCTCTTTCCACAACCTCGCGCCCGCCAACCATAGAAGGGATTCCAGTGATCCCACAGGTGTCATTTCCCCGACATCTTTGGCGCACCAGGTAGGGGGCGCAGTTGTGAGAATCTGGTCTAGCGGTTAGCCTAGCAGCTCTTCGTCGCCATGGCTCCCAAGAAGAAGACGATCAAAGTGATCGACTCGTTTGGGGCCGAGCGGCCCGCGCCACTGCGGACGAGCAGCGGACTTGTCGCGGACAGAACCCGAGGCGCGGCCCGCGAGCACCAGCATCGCCCCGGCAGTCAGAGCCTGTCGAGCGGCATCGTTCATGTGCCAGACGACGAGCCACACGCCGCCAGATCCAAAGACGGGCTGGCCTCCCGCAGTGACGAGGGGCCTCGAGGCGTCATGTGCCCCTATAGGCGGCACAGCGACCTCCAGGACGCCCACCCCAGCGCCCACAGCGCGCTCTTCCCATGATGTGCGCGACGAGCAGCGTCACCACGCCGGTGACCCTGGACACCGCCGTGGGAAGAGCCTTGTGCATCGTCCGAGGGATGAAGAAGTCCAACATGCCTGCTGAAGTGCTGGCAAAAATGGCACGCAGCCGCTGGGCCGTGATAGAGCTCCTTCTAACGTGGTTAGAAGTCAAAGCGCGCCACGGTCCACGCAGCTGTCGCCACCACCCACACCAGCAGAAGCTTTGGCGCGCGCGGAATTGCTCCTTGACTTCCCTCCTGCTGTGGAGAAGCTCGACAAGTGGAGAGCCACCATCCGGAGCCTCGTTGTCGGTGTCAAAACCGGCGGATCTTGGGTAGGGGGTCCCGATCTGTGCATCTTAGGCTGATGGTAACAGGAAGCAAGGGACACAGATGTTTACCCAGGTTCAGGCCCTCTCGATGGAGGTAAAACCCTACTTCCTGCTTGATTAATATTGAAGATATGGGTAGTACAAGAGTAGATCTACCACGAGATCGTAGAGGCTAAACCCTAGAAGCTAGCCTATGATGGTATGATTGTAATTGTGATCGGCGTTCTAAGGACCAACCTCTCCGGTTTATATAGACACTGAAGAGGGCTAGGGTTTACATGGAGTCGGTTACAAGGAAGGAAATATAATATCTGGATCGCCAAGCATGCCTTCCACGCCAAGGAAAGTCCCATCCGGACACGGGTCGGAGTCTTGAGTCTTGTATCTTCACGCTTCAATAGTCCGGACGCTGTATATAGTCCGGCTATCCGGATACCCCCTAATCCAGGACTCCCTCAGTAGCCCCTGAACCAGGCTTCAATGACGATGAGTCCGACGCGCAGTCTTGTCTTCGGCATTGCAGGGCGGGTGTCGGTGTCAAAACCAGCGGATCTCGGTAGGGATCCCAATCGCGGCCTAGGCGATGGTAATAGGAGACAAGGGACACGATGTTTTTACCCAGGTTCGGGCCCTCTCGATGGAGGTAAAACCCTACTCCTGCTTGATTAATATTGATGATATGGGTAGTACAAGAGTGGATCTACCACGAGATCAGAGAGGCTAAACCCTAGAAGCTAGCCTATGGTATGATTGCTGTTCGTCCTATGGACTAAAACCCTCCAGTTTATATAGACACCGGATAGGGTTAGGGTTACACAGAGTCGGTTACAATGGTAGGAGATCTACATATCCGTATCGCCAAGATTGCCTTCCACGCCAAGGAAAGTACCATCCGGACACGGGACGAAGTCTTCAATCTTGTATCTTCATAGTCCAGGAGTCCGGCCAACGGTGATAGTTCGGCTATACGGACACCCCCTTATCCAGACTCCTCAAGAGCCCCTCAACCAGGCTTCAATGACGATTTAATCCGCGCGCACATTGTCTTCGCATTGCAAGGCGGGTTCCTCCTCCGAATACTTCAGAAGATTTTGAACACGAGGATAGTGTCGCTCGCAAAACAAGTTCCACATACCACCGTGGAGAGAATAACCTTTGCACGATCTCTCGACGTATTCCGTGGTGTGACATCACACCATGGCCGTGCCTTTATACGAATCGCTTTTCTGTTCCACCTCACCGCTTAGCGAGGCGGTTTCTTGGCACGCCTTATCGAGCGTAGATCGTGCCCACTTATTCGGGATTCCCATCAATACGGACGTAGTAACCCAACCGCGCCATTGATTACGGCGCTTGGGAGATAAGCGAGTTTTACCAGTCAAGGGGACGATAGCTTCGTCTCATCCATATAAGGGATAAGGATCCACCTTTTCACCCACGCCTTCTTCCTCCTTTGCTCATCCATTTCACAAGACTCGAGCTCCAGCGCCCAAGTCCGCACATCCTCCTCAACCTCCTCCAGCCATGTCCGGAGTGGGAGGCAGTGGATGGTCTCCTCCGTCACGGAGGGACAAGTCAAAAGCTGTGGAAGGCCGGATACTTGTCCAATGACATCGCCACCGGCTCCCCGACGAGGGGCAGTTCATTCCCACCCCTGTGCCCCATGAGAGGGTGGTGTTCCTCACCCACTTCCTCCACGGACTAGGTTTTCCACTTCACCCATTTGTCCGGGGGCTCATGTCCTACTACGGCCTGGACTTCCATGATCTGGCCCTGAATTTCATCCTCAACATCTCGGCGTTCATCGTCGTGTGTGAGGCCTTCCTCTGCATCCAGCCCCACTTAGGCCTATGGATGAAGACCTTCAATGTCAAGCCGAAGGTAGTGGGTGGCCGCCAAGCGGAGTGCGGAGGTGCCATGGTTGGCAAGATGTCCAAAGTCCTATGGCTCGAGGGCTCCTTTGTGGAGACCATAAAGGGGTGGCAATCGGGGTGGTTCTACATCACCGAGCCACGCGACTCTCAATGGGCGGTGGCCCCCGAATTCCTATCCGTCTTCCCCACACGGCTCACATCATGGAAAGAGACAGGCCTGACGTGGGGTGACTCGGAAGAGCTGTCCGGACTCCAAACCTGCGTCCGAACCCTGGTGGACAAGAATCTCAGGCTTGTCAATGTAGTCCAGGTTATGCTCATCCGCCGGATCCTCCCATGCCAACAACGGGCCTTCACATTGTGGGAGTTCGATCCGGCACAACACCAAACTCTGAAAAGGCTCTTCGACACTACGCACGAAGATGCCCGGAAGGTGCTGTTCAAGGTGTCGAGGTTCTACATCCGCCATCAAGATCGCGGATTCAGCTCGCAGCGCCAAGCTACCGAGGTAAGCTATTTTTCCCTTTACGGGACTCTTGTTTTTCATAGTTTGACTCTATGGGATCTAAACTCCCTTACCTTTGACAGATCGGCGAACACGTCCGGCAGGTTAACTGTCCGGCTCCTTGACAGAAGACTCCAGCGACGCCCGCTGACGGCTAGCTGCTCCCCGCACCTCACGTGGTGCCGAGAAGAAGGCCAAGAAGAAGGCCACGGGACTCAAGGAGCGCCCGACGCCAGTGTTGTCGGACTCATCGTCCGACGACTCAGGAGGAATCCTCCCCGAGGACGGGAGGAGGAAAGAGCCTCTCCCAGCCGGGGAGAGAACAAAGGAAGGCCGCCTGACCGGGAGGCCGGAGGGTCCAAGAAAGGTGGACCCTTCCTCCGGACTTCTCCACCAACGCCGACAACGACGAGGAGGAGGGCCACCAAGGCCAAGCCTCGCGAGATCGTAAGTGTCCGGACTCGAATAGCTCATGACTTTTATTTGTCGATAGTGTCTTCTAACACCGAATATAACCATGTAGCCCGCCCATGATTTGCTCGCCGCTCCGCCGAGCGGCTCCATGGATTCGTGAGGATGTGAATAGCACTTCACTTCCGACCGCCTCCTCTCCTCGTGACGAGACGACACCGCTGTGGAGTCCCAAAGGCCCAGCCAGAGGAGGTGGTCCCGGAGGCGCCGCAAGGCGACCTCCCGGACTCTGGCGAAGGGGCGAGACCCCGAGGGCTCTAAGTCCGCCCCGTGCCGACTCGACTGAACCTTCGGTGGTTCCAAGTCCGCAAGCGGCCCCTTCGTAAGAAGGGCAAGATCGACGCCGGTGACCTCCGCCCATCCGGAGGCACCGGATAGCTTGTCGGAGGCGCTTAACAGCCCCCATCGACGCAGGAGCACCGCACTGTTATTAATGTGGTGATCCAGAAAGTTCGTCCGCCAAGAGCGGGCTGATCAAGCCTGTACCAGCCTTCTAACAAAGCTTTGAGGTTAGTTTAGAATATGTACAAATATTACCGCATAGACAGAGTCTCGATGCTTAGTTCGGTGTTCGGAAAGAAAACCGACCGAGGATCTAAAAAGATACACACAGGAGTCTAACATAAGTATGTCAATATGGGAATTCAGGCTGGGCTGCTGACCTCTGCCGCACTGATTGCGGAGGTCAATGCATTGAAGCAGAGCCTCGAGCGGTCCGAGAACGAGCTCGGCCTTGCCAAGAAGCAGCTCGAGGACAAGGAAGGTAAGTAATACCTTCTTAAAGTAATACCTTATAGAAAGGATTTGGTTGCAAAAATGACAGGACTAACATGGGTATTGTAGGGGCCACGAACGAGGTGGCGACCCTAAAGGAAGTGGTGTCCACGGCCGAAAGCAAAGCGGCCGCGGAGCGCATCGAGCGAGAGAAGAAGGAGGCGCGGGTGGCGGAGGTGTAGCAAGAGCTCCGGGCTCTCGTGGAAAAACATGAGAGTTTGGAGCGTTACTCGAAGACACGAGAGTCTGAACTCGCCTCGGCTCTTGAGAGTGCCAAAGCCGCTAAGGCCGAAGCCCAAAAGCCCTCCAGGAAATTGAATCATTAAAGAAGATAGCGGCGGGTAAGGCATTCTTTATGCAAAGCAAGCATGTGAAAGTGGATTATCTATTACTTACCCGAATCCGAGCTCTCCAGAGCATTCGCAGATCTGCCCCAGAGTGTGTCCGATGCTGCCGCTCTCTACCGCCAAGGAGGGAGCTCGACGAAAAGGTGTTCTGGTCTCAAGATGCCGAGGCCGGACATCCGGTGCCTCGAGCGACCAGCTTGAAGCAGCTGGTCGAGCTCCACAAGGTCGCCGAACAGGCCATGAAGGGCCTCATAATTCGGCCGTGGCTATTGGAAGCCATGCCTCGGAGCTACTTTGGGCTAGTGCGGGCGGCTGGTGGACGCCCCATGGATTGAAGTCATCAAGCGCTTGCCCTGCATTGAAGGTTCCTGCGGGCCCTTGCCCGTGCTAAAGTTCACCGGGCAAGCTGGATGCTGAGAAGCTTGTGACGACGGGCCACCAAGGGCAAGGAGCATCGCAAGTCCGAAATGTACTATGAGGGCGCCTCAAGGGTGCCCGCTTTATAGCGGTGAATGCTCCAAAGATGTAATTTTTAATAGACTCGCATTTGTTATCCTGACGCTGAAAACTTGTTCATATGCGCTAAGCAACGCCAGAATTTAAAATATTACCTTCAGTGCGGCCGCTTATCAAATTTGAGAGATGGCAAGTCGTTGGCTTCAGCCCCATGCCACGAGTGCCGGGTGTTCGGATAAACTTGAGCGCTCTTGTTCCCATTCTGGGTCCTTCGAGGAGGCGCCAACGCAACGTAACAAGGCAACCGGACTATAGTGCTTGAACACTCTCACTTAGCCATAGACTTCTATAATTTTAAATTTCGCGAAGCCCCTAGTATTCGAAGACCGAGTTCGGGCGCTATCCACGCCTTTGGCTGGACAATGCCGACTCGCCTAAGCTGCATAAGTCTTTAGGGACCAAAAACCTCTCAAACAGCGACCGGCTCTCGCCCCATCATGACGGCCAGTTTTAGCTTTCTCCACTGAGGAGCTCAACCCAGCTTAACCGGGGCACAATCGCAGTGGTTCTCCCAGCGCTACCTTAGCCGATATAACGGAACGTAAGGTACCAAAACATGGGAGCCGGGCAAACCCAACTATTGACCCAAGACATGATTGAGAGCCGATGCATATAATGCTATAAGTTCGGGGTGCCGCACTTGTGAAAGTGTTCGGACTTATAACACAATATTTTTGGGGTACTTAAGCCCCTGGTGTATTGGCCGTACCAAAGTGTACGGGTGCAACGTGTCATGAATGAACATATATATAGATAAAAAAAGGAGTGCAATAACCGGCAAAAGCTATGTATTGTTTATTCAAAAAGGTACTGCAATGAAAGCAGAACGATACAAATAGTGCGATAAGCAAGGGATGGGATTATTTGACATGTCCTTCCAGGGTAAGCTGGGATGGTATGTAAAACAGGTATAATGCTCGTAGTAGAGACCACCGACACTCGACGAAGCTTTCCCTCCCGGCTGTTGCATCGTGAGTTCGCAATTTAGAGCCGACAGGGCTTCAAAAACGGAGTCCCGAAAGTAAGAGAAAAGAAGAAAGAAAAAGAATGACACAATCGGGAGCCCCTGGTGCGGTTGAGCCGCATTCTGGGTGTGCCGTGGTCGTGCTCCTCCCCTTATGCCCATGGTATCTCCAGAGCGTAGTTATGTACGCGTAGTACTGGCTTAGCAATTTCACGAGGGCTGGGGTTGAGGCCGGATTGCTACGCGTGGTCGGATCGTGCCAAGCGGTCTTGTTGTAGATTACTCCGGGCGCGCTTGACGGTGCCCGGACGTTTAGTAGCCGGACTCGAGAATTGCTGTGAGAGGCTGCTTTGCACCTCCGCCGCGAGGGTCGCCAGATGCTCCTCCGCTCGAGAGAGCGCTCGGTGTTTCCATTGACCGTGATTACCTCGAGGGCCTAGACTCTTGAGCTTGAGGTATGCGAAAGCGGCACCACATTGAACTTTCCAAATGCAGTTTGTCCAAGCAAGGCGTGATAGCCGCCATGAATGGGACTATGTCAAGATTAACTCTTCACTTCGAAGTTATCCGGGATCCAACACCACTTCAAGTGTAACCGAGCCTCGCATAATTGGCCTCTACACCTGGTATGACGCCTTTAAAGGTCGCCTTTTGTGGGTTTAACTTTGAGGGGTCTATGCCCATTTTGCGACTATATCCTCGATATAGCAGGTTCAAAGTTGCTACCGCCATTCATCAAGACTCTAGTGAGGTGAAATCCGCGATGATTGGGTCAAGAACCATCGCGCGAATCCGCCGTGGCGGATGCTAGTGGGTGGTCCTTCGGTCAAAGGTGATCGGGCAGAGGACCATGGGTTGAACTGGGCGATCGCTCCATCGCATATACGCCCCTTTAGTGCACGCTCGCCCCTTTGGGTATGTGGGTTGTGTATATCATGTTCACCGTCCGCACTTGTGGGGGAAGCCCTTCGTCCTCTATTGTTCGGGCGGCCGGGCTCCTCCTCATCATCGCTATGCAGCCCCTTGTCATTGAGTTCGCATTTAACTTGCCTGCCTGCTTGAAGACCCAATAATCTCTCGCTGGTGTGGTTGGCTGGTTTTTCGGGGTGCCATGTATTTGGCACGAGTGATCGAGTATTAGGTCCAGATTGGACGGGCCCCGAGTATTTCTTTTGAACGGATTTTTCGCTGACCGGTTTAGAGCTCAATCCGCATTGATCGCCGATCTTCAGCATTATCGCCATTAATGCGCGCTTGTGCTTGTTGCGACGCCGACCTGCCATTGCTGTCCTTGGTATCCGAACTACCGTGGTTTTTGGTCAAGTTGTTTCTACGAGCTAGCCAGCTGTCCTCTCCCGCGCAAAAGCGGGTCATGAGCGCTGTGAGGGCTGCCATGGATTTCGCTTTTCCTGTCCTAGGTGCTGGGCAAGCCACCGTCATGATGTTATGTTTGAAGGCTACAAGGGCCTCTCGTGATCCGACAGTCAACGATTTGATTTTTCTTGGTTAGGAACCGTGTCCGTAATTGTCCGCCGATTCTTCCGCTGCTGAATTATGTGGCTGTGGTCATCGGCGCCGTGGTCGCACATATGTGCCCGGAAGTTATCAAGGAATGCGGCTACCAGGTCCTCCCGACAACCAATTGATTCTGCCGGCAAGCTGTTAAGCCAATGCCGAGCTGGTCCTTTAAGCTTGAGTGGGAGGTATTTGATGGCGTAGATCATCACCGCGGGCCATGTGGATATGGAGGAGGTAGTCCTCATCCAAACCGCAGGATCTGTTGTGCCATTGTATGATTCGATGTTTACGGGTTTGAAACCCTCGTGGATTTGATGATCCATCACTTCGCCTCGGAAGCATAGTGGTGTGCGACACCTCAGATTGAGCTATATCACGACGCAGATCAAATGAGCTTTGTTCATCGTGTTCGCCCGCCGAATTGCTGTATCCGGGCGTGACGGTTATCGTCGCGGTCGTGGGCGCCCACGCCGATTCGTAGATCGATCTTGTTTGCCTTGCCTTGTCCTCCAATATGTCTCGCAGGTCCGCGCGCTTCCCCGCCTTGGTCCTTTTCGAGCGACGCCGGGTGCGGCTTGAATGGACGGTCTAGAGGTCTTCTTCCGCGGGCCACGGGTGGCCGGTCGGCCGCATCATGCGCCGGTGATGTATGTTTGGGTGCTGCTCTAATTGGGGTAGCAGCCTGCTTTGGGTATCTCTTGGAGGGCGCTCGAGTTTGTGCTCTTCGCCGCAAGGACTTCACCCATCCGTCAGCCTAGCAAGTCTTGGTCAGCTCTAAGCTGCTGCTGCTTTTTCTTGAGGCTGCTTGCCGTGGCCATAAGCCTGCGCTTGAAACGCCCCTGTTCGGCGGGATCCTTAGGCATGACAAATTGCCGTTGCCGAGGCTTGCCTCATCTTTGAGGGAGGCATATAATTACCGCCCTCCACCTCCCCGCCCGCCGCCTATCATGAGGGCTGGCTTCTCCCTCCTCCCGTGCTGAATCCTGCCGAGGGGGTTGTCTTCGCACCGCCCGGGTGTTATTATCTCCCGTGCCGGAATCACCGCTTTTGCTGTGGCGGACTTAGAGCGGCGCCACGACGCCGACGCTGGGCTGTTTTGAGGGGTCATCCTCCACTGCTCCATCGCTGCTCCCATCTTTTGGGATGTCCACCATGTATATGTCGATGACGAGGTGGCCTTCCAAAGGCCCTCGTAGGCGCTGGTTCTGGTCGCCTCCAAAGATCGCCGTCTGCATTCATCGATGTCTTCGAGTCGAAGTCGAGCATGTCGGTTAAATCATCGACAAGGGCTACAAAGTGGGTGGTGGTGGGCATTGAATTTCTTCTTCGTCCAAGATCTCAACCTTCCCGACCGTAGTCCGCCAGGCTCTACAGATAAAGAGAGAGACTTTAGTGATTCAGGATGTCGCCAAAGGGCGAGTGCTGAAAGATGTCCGCGGCAAAGGAACTCCATAACCGCGCCCAATTAGATTCGACATGGGGCGCGGAGGGTTCAGGGTCCGGAGAGGAGTCCGCACCTTGAGTCACGGCTTCGCAGGACAGGATGGAGTTTGGCTTAATCGCCGAGAGATCGTGAGCCCCGAGGCGTGTCCAGCCACTGCCCTCGACATGGAGTCGGCCCGAGCTAAGGGTCGGAGCAGACGCCGGCGCGGCCTCCGTGGCACCGCTCGCGGCAGAGCTAGATCGCGCCCATCGAGACAAAGGCGGGCGCTTGCTATGGTTGGGCTCGAATCCGTCAAGATCAAGTCTCCGCGGATGTCGGCCGTAGTTCAAACTCCCAAATCTGACCTGATGGCCAGGGGCGAAGCTTTCGATCTGCTCCAGATGGCCAAGTGAATTGCCCGCAGCAGCAAAGCCGCCAATACGAAGATCTGTCCGGGAGAAAAGTCTCACCTCGACCGCTGTTGTTGATGATCAAGGAGCCATCGGGCCTAAGGATGATGACACGAGGAACTCTCAATTAAAGCACCAATGTCGGTGTCAAACCGCAGATCTCGGTAGGGGGTCCCAACTGCAAGGCCTAGGCGGATGGTAACAGGAGACAAGGGACACGATGTTTTACCTGGTTCGGGCCCTCTCGATGGAGGTAAAACCTACTCCTGCTTCATTAATATTGATGATATGGGTAGTACAAGAGTGGATCTACCACGAGATCGAGAGGCTAAACCCTAGAAGCTAGCCTATGGTATGATTGTTGTTCGTCCTACGGACTAAAACCCTTCGGTTTATATAGACACCGGATAGGGTTAGGGTTACACAGAGTCGGTTACAATGGTAGGAGATCTACATATCCGTATAGACAACTTGCCTTCCACGCCACGGAAAGTCCCATCCGGACACGGGACGAAGTCTTCAATCTTGTATCTTCATAGTCTAGGTGTCCGGCCAACGGTGATAGTTCGGCTATCCGGACACCCCCTAATCCAGGACTCCCTCAGCGGGTTCCTTCTCCGAGTACTCCAAAGTAATTATCGAACACTTGAACCATGTCCGGATCCACAAAATGATCTTCACATGCCACTGTAGAGAGAACGGTATTTCACAAATGCAATCTGGTGACAACTTTTTAGGCAACGTGACGTGTCATTACGGTCGGGTCATTATTCGAACCATTTTCCCACAACCAGCCACATCGCATATTGCGCGGCGGTTTCCTTGACACGTCTTGTCAAAGAAGAGATCGTGTCCCCTTATCACGGGATTCTCATCAATACGGGTACGGGTGTCGGTGTCAAAACCGGCGGATCTCGGGTAGGGGGTCCCGATCTGTAAGGCCAAGGTTGATGGTAACAGAAGCAAGGACACAGATGTTTACCTGTGTTCGCCCTCTCGATGGAGGTATAACCCTACTTCCTGCTTGATTAATATTGATGATATGGGTAGTACAAGAGTAGATCTACCACGAGATCGAGAGGCGAAACCCTAAGAGCTAGCCTATGATGGTATGATTGTAATTGTGCTCGCCTTCTATGACCAACCTCTCCGGTTTATATAGACACCGGAGAGGGCTAGGGTTTACATGGAGTCGGTTACAAGGAAGGAAATATAATATCCGGATCGCCAAGCTTTCCTTCCACGCCAAGGAAAGTCCCATCCGACACGGGTCAAGTCTTGAGTCTTGTATCTTCACGCTTCAATAGTCCGGACGCTGTACACACCGCAGTCCGGATACCCCTAATCCAGACTCCTCAAGAGTCTCTAACTAGGCTTCATGACGATGATTCCGCGCAGACAGCCTTGTCTTCGCATTACATGGCGGTTCCTTCTTCAATACTCCAAAGTGCTCATATGCATTTAATAGTGTCCGCCCCAATCAATGTTGTGCTCTCGCTTCGTGCCTCGGTAATGACCATTTCCACGCGTCGGGTAGATGCGAGGAGTGAGGCATTTTTGCATTTGCCACCCTCGATCCTCCAAGCAACTGCTCATTTGAAGGGATGGGGATTTCAGATCCAAACTCACTCTCCTCCCAGAGCCAAGATTCAACAGAGGCCCGCCAAGAGCCATTCCAACATGGCCGCCGCCGCAACTCTTCTCGCTTGCCCTTCCTGCTCCAAGTCGGGGATTGGGGAGAGTGTTCAATTCCTCATAGCCGCTTGATAAAGTTACAAACCCAAGGGTTTCTCCCACCGCTGCTCATGGTCCTCGTCCCGAGCTGGAATAGCCACTTATGACGGAGGAGACCAAGCTGAGGGATCTCCTAACCCATCTCCGGAGGAGCGTATATGTCGGATCCCTCATTTGTTGAGGGGCGTCGGGTTCCCTATCCACCCATTTCTTCGCGGGCTCCTGGAGTTCTACGGCCTCCAGTTACACGATCTTACCCCTGCCTCTATTCTGCACATAGCAGGGTATGTTGCCCTTTATGAAGCTGTTTTTAGACTGCAAACCACACTTCAGATTATGGAGGAAGTTGTTCTCCTGCCCCCGCACCTGTGGGAGTCCCTATGTCAAGTGGGCGGGCCGGCATGGCGATCGCCGAGACCGGATACCTGTCCGCACTCCTAGAAGGTACCAGAAAACTGGTCTTCAGAGTGGTTCTATATAAACGACGTCCCCCTTCCGGATCCAGTCCGGCCAGGTCTCCGCAAGTTCAGCAACGCCCCGCCGAGGGCACGCCTGAGCTGGCGCTTCGGGCCCTCAAGAAGAGGACACAAGGAAATATTCCTCCCGATGGACAGGATAAAGTTACTCGCCAAACCGACCGACGATAGTTGAGGTTATGGTGATATGCATAAGACGGGGAGTGCAGCCGCTCCAATATCAGGGGAAGCCCATGTGGCATCTCAACGGGGAAGATGACGCCACCCGCCGCGACCGTAGGGTCCGGATCTCGCCGCCTGCAAGGATATTGTCTCGATTTGTACAAAGGGAGGAGGAGGAATTCTTCGATAAAACCGCTGGACGGATTCTCCATGTACAACCCCCAGCGGGTAAGTTGCCATTCTTTTCCCCGCTTTACTTACTCTAGCGTTCTTCTCGCTAAGATTACTTGCATCAATGCTTCGGGCAGGAACTAAGGAGGGCTATAGAAGGAATCTCCAGCCCTCGCAACCGTGAGGACCTCGAAGGGCTGTAGATCCGGACTTAAAGTGGATCCGGATATCACTATGGAGCTTGTCAACGGGGTATTCTATCAGGCGAGCTGGGATGGCGCCCTAGTGATCATTATGGCCGACTACCCTGGACTGCTCCCCGCTTCGTGTGTAAGCCGGGCTAAAAAACCCTCCTTCGAAGAGGACTCTTCTCAGGTATTACAATTTATCTTTGAGGTGTCGATCTATTTGCAGAAACGATGGCCGGAGCGAGGAGCCGAGCCCCTAGGGACTCGCCAACCACGAAAGGCCCGTGATCAAGCAGTGCTCAAGAGGAAGGCGGTGAGGGTTGACACACCGCCACGTAGGTAACGCAATGACCTGTCCTGTAATTATAGAATTTAAAATATGACAACGCCTTTGTGTCCGGCAGAAGAGGAATAACCGGACTATATCCGCGACTTACTAATCACGCCCACCAGCCGAAGTTCCGTAATCGCCCGGGCGGAGACGACACGGGCCAAGACCGCATAGCTTCCAACAGAGAGTGCGGATATGCTCAGCCACGAATTCGAAGTAGAGAGCGCCATGAATCACAGGCGCCGACGAGCCGCATTTCGAACAACATATTTTTCAAGAGGCATTTAATGCCTTCAATTCGAGACGATACATCCGAAGCTGCTCAAGGCGGCTTGCCTGAAGCGACGACCAAAGATACCAAAGATATACGGGTAAGAAAATTTGATAAGCATGTGTAGCAAGAGTCTCGAGACTTGAAACGGTTGAAACAACAGTTTAAAGATCAATGTATGTACATGTCCTTGTAGAGAAGAACGAGCAATTGTCTCGAGCGGAGGGATGCAAGACCGAATCGAGGGTCATAGCTGCCAAATTAGAGGAACCCCAAAGCCCTCATCCGTAACAATTGTCACAATTGCACCTAAGATGCACCAGCTTAGTAAATGGCTGATGTGACAAGTCTAACTGAAAATTCGCATAATCCCGGGTGAACTGGAGGGCGAAGAGAGGATGCATCGATCTCAAAAAGAAGCTAGAGGTTGGCGAGCGATTCTTATGCGAAGTTAGGTGGGAGAAGAACGATCTTCAAGATGCCAAAGTTCAGCTGGACGGGAGTTAAAGATCTCCGCCAACAAGCGGACTCGTGAAGGAGAACAAGAGGCTTCACGCGACATTTATGGTAAGTGCTTAGACGAACTGTTGTATAGTTCGGTGAGTAAGTATATTGAAAGAATTTTGCTTGCAGGAATGTTAACGGGTCACCCCGAGGAGGAGATGCCCTCATCTGCACATGATTTATCTGCAAGACCTTTTCAGAATCGCACGAGCGAGCCTCGGCAAGTGATGCAGGTGTTGCTTAGGCTTTGTGGCCATCAGCTTCATCGCCGAATGGCATGGGGAACTTATGGACCTGCTTCAAGGAGCCCGACGGGCGCTTCTGCCTATGGAAGATATCAGCATGCCGGCAAGGAGCAAGAGAAGCTCGGGCAATGGTGAAGACGCCTACACCAAGCTGGACCCAAACCATATGGTCAAGTAGGATCAAGGGCCCGATGGGCCAGAAATTCTGCTAGTCCGGTTTATGACCGTGTAGTGTTAGCTGCTAAGTATTCTCAACAGGATTGTAAGCTAGATAGCCTGTTGGATGGTATAGAAGAGGAATGTAATCAGTCCAATTGATCGTAATTTAATGGGCATGATGAGCCCCAGCCGGATTAGAATCATTTGTCATGGCATACCTTTTTCGCTTCAGCCCTCGGATCCTATAGTCCGGGTGTGTCCGAATACCCGCCAGCTATACAAAACCGGGTATGCGTGGAAACAAGGCGAGGGGTCATAAGTGCTTGAATGCATAAGTACCCAACTAGTTATGTTATATTACATGGATAGCAAGAAACATCTTCCGAGAGAATAGTTCCGTTAGGGGTTCCTTTCCTCGGTACGCATGCGACGATGCACATGTCCGACCAAGTAACAAAGGCGCAGGATACAATAACTTTGGGGACTTATGTTATAATAGACTTAATACATCTTTTGTTCACCGATCAATATTCTCTTAAGGAAGCTAGCTTTCGCTTCACCCACCGAGGTACACATCCGCTGAACCGGTAGTAACAATCGCAGAGGTGCTCCCCTTATGCCCCAGCCGAATTAGTGGGAACGAGGGCATAAACACAAGAGCCGCATAACCCAGCTTGGAAACATCTTAAGTCATATCGATGCATATAATGGTGAAGAAAAGGCACATATGGAAAAAGAATGCATATGCGACGGGCGTAAAGCCATGTGAGTAATCATTTTAGCTTCCGATAGGAAGCCCCTGTGTATTGCTTATACACTTAGTGCGGCCGAGTGATCCGGAACCGCACCGTATTGAGTACTTTGTGTGAAGGGAAAAAGGTCGAGAAAGGAAAAGGGATGGGGCATAATTAAAAGGGAGGGGTTAGGAGACGAACACCGTGTTCGGGCGCTAGGCGAGAATCTTCGTAGTCTTGCCGCTGCTCCATGGGTTCGCTCGAGTCTGTTATCGGATGCATTACGA
The DNA here is from genome assembly GCA_021605205.1 of Aegilops longissima. Classification (NCBI taxonomy): domain Eukaryota; kingdom Viridiplantae; phylum Streptophyta; class Magnoliopsida; order Poales; family Poaceae; genus Aegilops; species Aegilops longissima. The sequence goes on along the minus strand of CM038682.1, from coordinate 381,967,203 downwards.
AGCGGCACGCCCTCCGTGAGAACTTTGTCAATGACGGCGACCTCCCACTTGGGTTTGAGTTCGCCCTTCTTCTTCTCCGTAGTCGAGAACGAGCTCGCCAATATTGTAAGTTTTGGCCCGCACTTCTCGCTTTGGTATCGCCGAGCCTGCTGCCGATAGAATGCGGAACGGGCTTTTGCGACATCGCGCCCGCCCAGGCATCCAAATTATCCTGCCGATCTAACTCGCTTCCTTCTCTTCGCATATGCGCATATCGCGGCTAATCATGTATTATGTCGCAAGGTAAGATCGCTTCGCGCCGCACACCATAAAATGGTGTATATCCGTGGTGCGACGGCGGGTCCGCAGCCCCCGTGAGTACGTAGTCGAAGCCTTCCACCCAAAGGCGATCCGACTCGCCATGGATCGCACTAGTCCGGGTTTGATGCCACTCATGATGAGACCATTTGCCCGCCTACCCGGCCGCTTGTTTGGGGATGGTAGATGGAAGCGAATCGATCTTGATGCCCATTTTTGCGCACTCAAGTTTTCACTTCATCGTCTGTGAAATTTGAGCCATTATCGCGATGATGCTATGGGGACACCAGACGTGTAATGCACCCGATATGAAGTCTATTACTGTTCCGGATTCAACCGTTTTGACTGGTTTAGCTTCTATCCATTTGGTGAATTTGTCCACCATGACCAATAAGTATTTCTTCTTATGGCTTCCCCCTTTAAGGGGTCCGACCATATCCAGCCCGCAGACCGCAAAGTGCCAACTTATGGGGAATGTTTGGAGAGCGGTAGGGGGCATATGACTCTGATTGGCAAAGAGCTGGCAACCGACGCAGTGTTGGACAAGGTCTTGTGCGGTCGCTCGCCGCCGCCAATAGAAGCCTGTACGGAAGGCCTTGCCGACTAATGCCCGAGCCAAGGGCGTGGTGCCCTCCAGTGCCGGCATGGATTTCAGCCAAGAGCTGCCGCCCTTCCTCTTCGGAGATGCATCTTTGTAGTACTCCGGTAGCGCTTTTCTTGTAGACTTCCCCTTCATAGACTTTGTAAGCTTTAGAACGCCGGACAATGCAGCGTGCTTCATTTTGGTCTTCGAGGAGCTCCTGCCTATTTAGGTAGGTTGAAGAAGGGCTCGGTCCACGGGCGATTACAGCCATGATTTCGTGGGCCGAGGATGTTATTTCGGGGTAGAACCTCCGACTATGTCTCGATGGATCGAATCGGGATGTATTCGATCCGTATAGTATTGCCGACTCTTCCCATACTAAGGATGGCTTGAACAGCCGCTCCAAGAATATTTTAGGTGGGACAGGTCGCTTAGCTACCGATGCGCAGCGAGGACATCCGCCGCTGATTGTTTTCTCGAGCCACATGGTGGAATTCGAGCCCCTCGAACCGAGCTGACATTTTGAGGACGGCATTACGGTAGGCCGCCATTTTCGGGTCCTGGCATCAAAATCTCCGCTTATCCGTGATATTGCAAGGTTTGAGTCCTCGCGCACTTCTAGGCGTTGAATGCCCATAGAGACTGCCATCCAAGACTGGCAATAGAGCCTCAGATTCGGCTGCATTGTTGAGTCTGTATAATATTTGAGGACGATCGACCGTGGTCTCCGTGGGAGACGCCAGACTACACCTGCTCCCAATCCGCCAGCAATTTAGAGCCGCAAATGCATGATCCAGTTTGAGTATGCGCCTTACTCTTTAGGGAGTTCGCTTCATCCATTCGCCACGAAGTCCACCAACACTTGCGACTTGATGGCCCGCCGAGGTTTGTATGTTATGTCGAACGGGAGGAGCTCAATGGCCCATTTGGCAATCCGACCCGTAGCATCGCAGTTATTTATTATGTCATTGAGTGGTACTTCAGAGGCCACCGTAATCGAACACTCTTGAAAGTAGTGTCGTAGCTTCCGGGATGCCATGAACACTGCTGATGCTATTTTTTGAGAGTGTGGGTATCGGGATTTGCATGGGGTTAGGACCGTGGACACGAGTAGACCGCTTTTGAGCGGTATTTGTATCCGCTAACCTCTCGCTCAACGACGAAGCACCGCTTCTTATTTACTTGATGCGTTGCAGCTATGTACAACAAAGATAGGTTCGCCGACATTCGTGCCGATAGTAATCGGATTACTGGCCAATAAGGTCTTTATTTCATCTAGTCCGCCGCCGCTGCATCCGTCCATACAAAGTGTTCGTGCAATCAAGAAGGCGGTAAAGCGGTAGTGCCTTTTCTCCTAACCTGGAGATAAAGCGGCTGAGAGCAGCCACACATCCGGCTAGTTTTTGAATGTGCTTGAGGTCTGTTGGTACGGCCAACTGTGACAGAGCTCGGATCTTTGCAGGATTCACTTCAATTCCTCTGTTGGAAACGATGAAGCCGAGTAGCTTCCCCGAGGGGACGCCAAAAACACATTTTTCCGGATTCAGCTTGATGTCGTATGTCCGGAGATTGTCGAATGTAAGCCTCAAGTCATCTATTAGGGTTTCGACATGTCTTGTTTTTATGACCATGTCGTCCACATATGCCTCCACTATTTTGCCGATTTGCTTTTCCAGGCATGTTTGAATCATCCGTTGGTAGGTTGCACTGACGTTCTTGAGCCCGAAAGGCATAGTGTTGAAGCAGAAAGGGCCAAATGGCGTTATGAAAGCTATTGCAGCTTGGTCAGACTCTGCCATCTTTATTTGATGGTATCCAGAGTATGCGTCGAGGAAACACAGCGAGTCATGTCCAGCTGTGGCATCGATGATTTGATCGATGCGAGGGAGGGGAAAGGGATCCTTGGGGCAAGCCTTGTTGAGGTCTTTGAAGTCGACGCATAGGCGCCAGGATTTGTCCTTCTTTGGTACCATCACCAAATTTCCCAACCAATCCGGATGTTTCATATCTCTGATAAATCCGGCCTCTAGTAGCTTGGCTAACTCTTCCCCCATTGTCTGTCGTTTGGGCCCTGAGAATCGCCTTAGGGTCTGCTTGACTGGTTTATATCCTTTAGAATATTGAGGCTGTGTTCGCCACTCAGCATGGGATGCCCGGCATGTCCGATGGGTGCCAAAGAAAATGTCCCACTCTCGCAGAAGAAATCTCGTAGTGCAGCGCCAATCGCGGGCTCAGCCGTGTCCCGATGGAAGCTGTCTTCGTGGGTCCGCTGGTGGACCTCGAATTTGACTATCTCGCTCACAGGTTTGAATGAGGTGGACTTGGGTCGCTTTGTCTAGTATCACGTCGTCCCTGTCCACAAGGGGCCCATAGTGTTGTTAACTCTTCGCTGCTAGGGCTTCAGATAATGCCTCCAAGGCTAGAGCTGCGGTTTTATTTTTCGGCGCAAGCGCAACGTCCGGATCATCGGCTAGAGTGATGATTCCATTGGGTCCGGCATTTAAGCTTCATGTACCCATAATGGGGTACAGCTTGAAATCTTGTAACGCGTCCCCGCCTTAGAAGGGCATGGTATCCGCTAAAAGGAGCCACCGAATGTGATTTCTCGACCTATAATTCTCCGGGGTACCGAATACCACATCGAGTGTGATTTTTCCCGCACACCGCGCTTCCCGAGTAGGGATAATTCCCCTGAAGGTCTTGCCGCTTTGTTCAATGCGGCTTTTATCAATCTCCATCTTGCCGAGTGTTTCTTCATAAATCAGATTTAATCTGCTTCCTCCGGCCATGAGTACTTTAGTGAGCCGAAAGCCATCTACGATCGGACTAAGGACCAGAGCGGCTGGTGCCCGGACAGCCCGGAATCGAGGTTCATCACCGGCATTAAAAGTTATAGCAAAGTGTCGCTCCAAGGGTTTGTTTTTGCCACACGGTAAATTTCAGTGGAGTTTGACGAGTTTCGCTTATGCCTATTGTTTGAGGCTAAAGTCTCAAGATTGTTAGCACCAGATTGTGTTCGCGGGCGGATGTTGTTCCGCTTTATGGCCCACAAGAAGGTCCTCGCCACTTTTTGCCACCGCCGAGTATCCAACATGCCTTAAGGCTATGAGTAGGTGTTGTATCTGAGTATCGTGGAGCTCCATGGTCCGTCGAGCCATTCTTCCAATACGGATCTCCGCTCGGAGTGGGCTTTGGTTTTGGGGTTGGGTCGACGACTTATTTAGAGTTCGTCTGCTTAGTTCGGACAAAGGTTTTGGTGAGAACAGATTATCCCAAAATTCTGTTTGGGTCTTCCAAGCGCTTCCATCGCACAAGACGTCCAGACTATGGTTGCCAAGTCCGCTGGCATACTATGTCGTGGGCGGCTTATAGCATTGAGGAGTCCTTCGTCTGCAGTTTTTTGCAGAAAAGTGAGACCATGTCCTCTTCAAGGGCAGTCCCCGACCTTGTTAAGCTCAAGGAGGAATCTGGCCCAGTAGCGATGTACGGTTTCCTGGGGCTCTTGCCTGATGCGGGAGAGACAGTTTAGGTCCAGTTTAGAGTCCGGATTTTGACCTGATCTAACGCCCAAGGGTGGGGGCGGTCCCGAGCTAAACAACTGAGAATCCGGGCTGCCCAATTTCTTCGGCCCGATGCCCGATTTTAAGTCCGGGACCTGGGTCAGGTTTTCCTTTGAGCAGGTCTTTGGCTCAAGGAGTTCGGTGATCCGAATACAACTTGTCCTCAAAGTTGAGGGGCAATCCGCGTATGGCTCCTCCACTATCGCTATCTCATGGGTGGCCGGCGGGGACCTGATGTCCCTTTGGTCGGGTTTAAGCCCAATCCGTCAGAATCAGAAGCGACTCCCAGCAGCGGGCGATGCGATCCAGAGTTCGTTAAGGAGGAGATTCCATTGGTTCCATCTGTCCGCAAGTTCAATCGACGCTGAAGGTTATGATCGATGACCCGAGAAGTCATCATCGGCGCCATCGCCGATGGGGCGGCCATGATAAATCCGCCGAGCCGGAGCGTCTGGCCTACAGCCAGAGCCCCCTCTAAGGTAATGTCGCCATTGACAATGAGATGAGCCATCGAGCTCGACGGGCGCATTTACGTAGGGACTCTCTATAAAAGCACCAATGTCGTGTCAAACCGCGGATCTCGGTAGGGGGTCCCGATCAGGCCAAGGCTGATGGTAACAGAAGCAAGGGACATAGATGTTTACCTGGTTCGGGCCCTCTCGATGGAGGTAAAACCCTTCTTCCTGCTTGATTAATATTGATGATATGGGTAGTACAAGAGTAGATCTACCACGAGATCGTAGAGGCTAAACCCTAAGAGCTAGCCTATGATGTTATGATTGTAATTGTGATCGGCCTTCTAAGGACCAACCTCTCCGGTTTATATAGACACCGGAGAGGGCTAGGGTTTACATGGATTCGGTTACAAGGAAGGAAATATAATATCCGGATCGCCAAGCTTGCCTTCCACACCAAGGAAAGTCCCATCCGGACACGGGCCGAAGTCTTGAGTCTTGTATCTTCATGCTTCAATAGTCCGGACGTTGTACACAGTCCGGCAGTCCGGATACCCCCTAATCCAGGACTCCCTCAACGGGTAATCCCACCACATCATCAATCGTGGCGCTTGGGAAGCAAGCGATTCCCAACGGGCAAGTGGGGAGGCGCACCGCTTTCGTCGCCTCTATAAAGGGATAAGATTTCCCCATTTTTACCCACGCCTTCTTCTACCTTTGCCCACTCTTGCCTCCGTGAGCTCCAGCGCCCAAGCACAAGTCTTCTCCGCACAGCTAAACATGTCCGGAGCAGGAGGCAAGTGGGTGGCTTCCACCGTCAAGGAGAAGCATATCGCAAATCTTCGGGCGGCCGGATACTTGGCCGCAGACATAGCGCATCGGCTACCAGACGTTGGGCAGGTCATTCCGACCCCGGGACCCCACGAGAGGGTCGTGTTCGTCGCCCACTTCGTCCGTGGACTGGGGTTTCCACTTCACCCCTTCATCCGCGGGCTCATGTTCTACTACGGGCTAGATTTCCATGATCTAGCCCCGAATTTCGTCCTCAACATCTCAGCGTTCATCGTCGTATGTGAGGCCTTCCTTCGCATCTGGCCTCACTTCGGCCTGTGGCTGCAAATCTTCTGCGTGAAGCCGAAGATTGTAAGCGGCCAGCAAGCGGAGTGCGGAGGGGCCATGGTGGGCAAGATGCCTAACGTCACCTGGCTGGACAGCTCCTTCGCGGAGACCGTAAAAGGGTGGCAATCGGGGTGGTTCTACATCACCGAGCCGCGCGACGCCAACTGGGCGGCGGCCCCCGAGTTCCGATCCGGCGCCCCCATGCGTCTCACCTCCTGGGAAAAGAAGGGCCTGACTTGGGGCGAACCTAGAGAGCTGACCGGACTCCAAACCTGCATCAAGAGCATGAAGGACAAGAACATCAAGCTTGTCAACGTGATCCAGGTCATGCTCCTTCGCGGGATTCTGCCGTGCCAAAGGCGGGCATTCAATCTGTGGAGTTCGCCCCGCCAACACCGACGCTTCAGAGGCTCTATGGCATGAAGCACAAAGACGCGTGGAAGGCGTTGTTTAAGGACTCCGAAGTACCTCCTCCCACATCCGAGGACCGCGGACTTCATGCAGCACGGCCCCCTCGTCCGATGAGTTTTGGGACTACCACCGGATTCGGTTTTTCCCAATACATTCATGGGGGAGTCTTAAGTATTTGTGTATATCTGATCAGGACTATGTGGAGACAGCGAGCAAATTGATCGTCCGGCCCGCAGCCGAAAGATCCAAATGATGCTCTCTCGAGAGAGACGCTGATCCCGGCGCCCTACAAGGCATCGCGAAGAGGGTCGAAAAGAAGGCCCCGGCCATCTGTAAAAGGATAACACCCATGGATGTAAACTTCCCTTTTGGGCAATATATCAATTTGACCTCATCCAATTCTTGTGGGTTTTGTCATGCTTGGCCTCATGTTGTTTTGGTCATGTTGGGTTTTTCTTTTCTTTGTTTTGCTCCTTTTGCCATATTGCATTTGTGCCTCTTGTCATCTTGCATTTTCCTTCTTGTCATGTGATTGTGGTGTTCTCTTGCATGTCATGTGGTTGTGGTTTTCCTTGCATGTCATGTGGTTGCATGTGTCATTCCTATTTGCATTACCATCTCCTCCTTCCTCTACTTCTTTCTTTTCAATGCCATATATTTCCTCTCTCAATTAATGTTCATCTTCTCCCTAAAAATCTTGCTTGTTGCACTAAACCTCTCTGCCCAAAAATCTCCTCATTTGAAGTTGTTATGGTCGTTCAAAATGGCACAAGTTTGAAGTATTTCCAAACTTGCATTATTTTTCTACCTTTAAAATGTCCATTTCAATTTATTTAAATAGAGGAGAATTCCAGGAGTGGGGATATTTTCCTTTCACTCAAAATCTTTTCTTTTCTTTCTGCACTTTCTTTTCTCTTCCTTTTATTTTTGAAAAGGAGAAGAGAGAGGAGGCAGCAGCAGCAGAGCCCAAAGAGCCCTCTCCACTGGCCCCGGCCTCCCCGAGCCGCCCAGCCTCCCCAAGAGCCCTCAAGAGCCCAGAGAGGAGCGCCAGCCCGCCGCTTCTCTCTCCTGCCTCACCACCCACGCCACGCTGACCCCCGCTAGTCCCTTCCACGTGGCAGCGCCGGCCCCACCTGGCAGCGAGCCGCCCGTGCTTCTCACCCACCTTTCCCTCCTCTCGCAGCGCCATGGGGACCCCGAGCTCGGAGAGCACGAGCACGATCCCGCCGCCCTAGCCCCTTCTTATCCCTCTCCGCCAAGATCGAACCCTAGGGTTCCTCTCCTCTCGCCGCCGCCAGTGAGAATTCCACCCAAGATCGCCGCCCGCCGTCCCGAGCGATCCGGGAGCGCGCCACGCCGCCGGGCGTGCTCTCCGCCACCTCATCCTTCCGCACTGTGTCCGACGCCTTCCTCGCTGCCGACTCACGCCCACGACGCCGACCACGGAGGCCCGGAGCGCCAAGTTCACCGACGCCTGACTGTCTTCCTCTCGGTCAGAGTTCCCGGCGGATCTTCAGAGCTCGAGCTCGCCGCCGCCAGCCCGCCTCCGCCGCCGATTCTTTGTCCTAGGGTAAGGAGGTATACCCCTTCCTCCCCGCTCCTTCTTGTCGCCGCTAGTTCCCCGTAGTGTAGGGTCCGCCCATGTCTTTATCGCGCCGCGGCGTGCTCCGCGTGTTCAGTTTGGGTTCAGAGTAGTGTCACCGGCGCGCGAGTTGCCGCTAGCCACGCCGGGCTTGCCCTTCTTGTTCCGTGGAGTTCCTCGCGCGCGTCGTGTCCGAGGATCAGAGCCCCCGAGCCGCCGCTGTTGCTCGCCGGAGTCGCCGCTGGTTGTTTCTGCTTTGGGTCCGCCTGTTAGGTGGTCAAGTAGCTAGCGCCCCGGATCTTACCGAATCCTTCCCTAGCCGAGCTGGTCGACCTCGCTTCACCATCATGCGACTGGTTCGAACCCCAGCGCGCCACTCCCCCTTTTTTTTTGCTGTTTTGCGCTCCTCCTCCGCTTCTCCTGCAGCAGTAGTTAAGGACCCGAGCCCTTCTTCTGTCACACACAAGCCAGCCCCAAGGGTAGCAGGAGGGATTCCACGGGAGACCTGGTTCAATCCCCGGGCTGTTTTTTCTTCCCCTTTTAAACCCCCTTCACCTCGCCTCTATGACAAGGGGCCATCTTGTCACCTCTCTCCCTCCTGCATGCATTTTTTTTTTCCCTTTCCATTTCCAGCACTGTATCATTTCTGTTTTAGGCAAGTCCAAATCTGGACATTTCCAAATCTGGAAATTGCCATTTCTGTCATTTTCCTTTTTAGGCAGGTTTTGACTTATTGTTTTTGTGATGATTTTTCTAATGCAACCCTAACATATTATATATGTTTTTGGGGTAGAAAAATCCCACCAACTCAGTGGTGGCATTAGTTTCTGCATTTGGGCAAGTTTATGTTCATGTTTTTTTGCATCATGGTTAGGTGTTGTTTTCATTGGGCATATTTACTTGAATCTTACTATGAGGTAGTTTGCACACATGCATGGCTTTGTTTCTTCATGATGTTATCGTAGGTTTCTCACCATTCTTGTTTTGCCCGTCATATCCAACCCGCATCCGCTTCCGTGATTCTATATCGATTTCTACCAAATCATCTCATCTTTCCGATGGCATGCTTGGTTTGCCAAGATGATGCCTGGTTTTCCATTTACCTTCCGGAGTGCACATACGCTTTGCATATCACATCATGCATTTCATGTCATGTTGCATCATGTTGATTGTGCATTGCACCGTGATTTATTGTGGTTCCTTGTTTTGTTGTTGCTTTGGGTAGAGCCGGGAGACGAGTACGTGAACGAGGAACCTGTTGAGAACGCCGAGGATCAAGCTTTCGACAACTCGAGAACATTGCGCAAGATGATCATACCTCGAAATCACTTCTATCTTTGCTATGCTAGTTGCTCGCTTTTTGCTATGCCTATGCTGCGATGCCTACCACTTGCTATATCATGCCACCCATATTGCCATGTCAGCCTCTAACCATCCTTTCCTAGCAAACCGCTGATTGGCTATGTTACCGCTTCGCCAGCCCTCTTATAGCGTTGTTAGTTGCAGTGAAGCTGAAATTTGTTCCTTGTTGAACATGGAGATGTTGTTCCTTTTGGAACATGTTTACTTGTTGGGGATATCACAATATATAAATATATATCTGCTATGTTTAACACATCTATATACTTGGTAAAGGGTGGAAGGCTCGGCCTTATGCCCGTGTTTTGTTCCACTCTTGCCACCCTAGTTTCCGCCATACCGTGTTATGTTCCTTGATTTTATGCTCTTTACACGGTTGGGTGATTTATGGGACCCCTTGACAGTTCGCTTTGAATAAGACTCGTCCAAAGAAGGCCCAACATTGGTTTTACCATTTGCCACCTAAGCCTTTTCCCCGGTTTTCGCGAGCCCGAGGGTCATCTTATTTTAAACCCCCGCCAATGCTCCTTCGAGTGTTGGTCCAAACTAGAGCCACTCATGTGCCACCTCGAGGCAACTTGGGGCATCTTTTTACTCAGACGCTAGTCTCATCCGGATGTGCCTCGAGAACGAGATATGTGCAGCTCCTATCGGGATTTGTCGGCACAATCGGGCGGCTTTGCTGGTCTTGTTTTATTGCTGTCGAAATGTCTTGTAGTCCGGGATTCCGAGATTGATCGGTCTTCCGTAGAAGGAATAATCCTTCGCTGACCGTGAGAGCTTATAATGGGCTGTTGGGACACCCCGCAGGTAATATCTTTCAAAGCCGTGCTCGCGTTATGAGGCGATGGGAATTTGTTAATGTCCGTTGTAGAAAACCCAAAGTTGACCTCAATAAAATACACCTCAATCAAGGTGTAACCGTGATGGTCTCTTCTCGGAGTCCGGAAGTGAACACGGTGTTGGAGTTATGTCCGACGAAGTAGTTCAGATCACTTCTTGATCACTACTAGTTTCACGACCGCGCTTTTGCTTCTCTTCTCGCCTCTTTTGCGATGTAGCCACCATATATGCTAGTCGCTTGCTGCAGCTCCACTTTACTACTATGTCCTCCCTAAAGCTTAAATAGTCTTGATCTCGCGGGTGTGAGATTGCTGAGTCCCCGTGACTCACAGATACTTCCAAACACAGTTGCAGGTTCCGATGAGGCCAGTGCAGATGATTCCACCGAGCTCAAGTGGGAGTTCGACGAGGAACGTGGTCGTTACTATGTGTCGTTTCCAGATGATCAGAGTGGTGCCCAGCTTGGGACGATTCGGGATCTGTGTTAGCATTTGGGGTATCTTCTTTATTTTGGTTCCGTAGTCGGACCTTGAGTGTACTCTGAATGATGTATGTTTAATTATGTACTGTGTGACGTGGCGATTGTAAGCCAACTATGTATCTTTCCCTTAATTATTACATGGGTTGTGTGAAGATTACCTCACTTATGACATTGCTTTCAATGCGGTTATGTTTCTAAGTCGTGCCTCGACACGGGAGATATAGCCGCATCGGGGCGCTAAGTTGGTAATCGAGCCTTCCCGACTTAGGAGCCCCTACTTGATTGTTTGTCGACGTTGTTGAGTCTAGAATGGAAAATGTTTTGAGTCTTAGGATTATATATATCGGAGAGTAGGATTCTTTTTGCTTCCTCACCCTTCATCCTTCCGTGAGGTATCCCGACGAGAGTTTTGACTCTTCTCTTCTCAAATTTCACTAAAATTTTTTTAGGATCACGGGTATCTTGGAATCGTTCGATGGTTTTGTGACGAGAACATTGTTCTTGGTGCCTCCCGACATTTAGGGTTGTGGCAGTGTCCCGGGAGTTGAGCTCCGAGGTGTTGTCGCCACAATTTTATCGCTGCGCTTCGAATACCTGAGTTTTGCCGACATCGAAATCTCTTTTGTGCAGCTTGTTGGTGAGATAACCCCGATAGCCCAAAGATCGTGGCGAAAAGGGAGTATTGCCATGACTTGTATAACGGATGTTTTTCAAGGTCGAGGTACACGATTTCGAGGATTTCTTGGTTATGTGTTGACGGATGGATACAATGGATCTAGGTATTGTTAGTTTGGGTGATATATTTTGTGTCCCCGTATCCCCAACACCAGATTGCATAACCGAAAGTTTCGGAGTTTATAGGTGGGAATTCTAGTAGCTTACAGTGATATTCTTTCCGATGATGTATGATTTGAGATTGGGGTTCAACGCTCAGTGGTCCGCCCATTCACGGTCGATTTACAAAGGGTCGCGAGACGCCTTAAAGAATCCTTGGCTATGCTGATTCGGGACGCCTTGTTAGTCATTCGTGACGTCCGCTATACGTCAGGTCCGTGTGGGCCCCACCACTAACACTTTGAGCGTAAATTCTATCATGTGTTTGTTCCGCTCATTCTAGAAGCCAACCTTTGTTTTCAGCCATGATATTCGAATTGTTTCTCGATGATGTTGTTTCCATATCTTTATCTAAGTGGCTTCTCACCTTAATGGACGTGTGATGATTAACTTTGAATTCATTCGCTCATTCTTGTTCAATGTTTATTGTGAAGACTATATGTTGCAATTTCTATCCGCTGATTCTACTTATCATTTGTCTATCAAAGGACTAACGGATGTCACCTCTTCAGATGGCTCCGCCAACGCTCTCAATCCGGATCGCAATGATGGGGATCACCGAATCCTCCACCTCCACCTCCACCTCCGCCTCCGTAGGCGTGGCAAGCTATCATGGCAGCCACCAATGCCAATGCTCGATGATTTTGCAGCTCTTGCAAGAACGCATCAGGGCAAGGCAATCAAGGCAATCAAGGCAATCAAGGTCAAGGCAACAATCAGCCACACTTTGCTACTCTCGCCGGGCCGCTAATCAGCCAAGTCTTTCGCTTCGTGTTGAGGCCACAGACGCCGATGATTGGTTAGTGGACATCTGCAAGCACTTTGACTGTAGCAATGTCGCACCGAGGACTTTGTCAAGTTTGCATCGCTTCAACTCAAGGATCAAGCTGCTGAGTGGTTCCAGAATACAAAGATTCCAGAGGAGGTCGTGTCATTACTCGATGAGTTCCGCCAGTGATTTCCGAGCTCATCACATTCCGAAGAGTGTTGTTGAGAGCAAGCGTGAGGAGTTCCGCAATCTCAAGCAAGGCACCTTGTCTGTCTATCAATACAATATCCAGTTCCAGAAGCTCGCTCGTTTTGCTAAGCAAGATGTACCTGATGAAAGGAGTATGATCTATCAGTTCAGGGGTGGTCTGAGAGAGGATCTGCAATTACCTCTTGTGCTGTTTGAGCCAGATAAGTATGATGATTTCTACAACATGGCACTCAAGCAAGAAGCAGCACAGCTCAAATGCGAGGCTTCTAAGAAGAGAATCAGGATGCAGCTTCAGTCCTCCTCGTCCTCTCAAGTGGCAGCCAAGCAGCAGAAGTTTTATCTGCCTCCTCCGCTCCGCCGCCTTTACCAAAGAAGAACTCAGTGGCCGTGGATCTTCCCACCCACCCAACCCAAGCTATCGTAACAAGTCTAATTCTCAAGCTCCAAGGTCAAGTGCTCCTTACCACCGTCTGCTTCGAGGTCACTTGCAACAAGTGTCGCAGAAGGGTCACTATGCTAACAAGTGCTTCAACCAGAGGCGCCTTCCGCCTCCTCCTCCGTGAAATCTTCCAAAGAATGCAAAGGGTCAAGCATAATCCAAAGTATGCCAAGGTCAATATGATGAATGCAGCTCAGCAGAGGATTCTTCAGATGTGCTAATGGGTAATCTTCTTGTTAATGATATTCCCGCAAAAGTCTTATTTGATACCGTGCATCGCTTTTTCATGTCGAGACCTTTGTTGCCAAGCATGAGTTGGTGATGAATTTCTGGCTGTTCCTTTGAAGATCATATCCCGGCAAACAGATGACTTCTAGTCTTTGGTTCCAATGTCGGTATCAAGATGGGTGATTATAGATTTCTTTCTAAACCAATGGTTCTTGGTGACTCGGATATTGATCTTATTCTCGAATGGATCGGCTTTATCAAAGACAAAGCTCAGCTTGATTGTGCTGCCAGGAAATTCAATTGACTCATTCTTCTAATGATGTGATCATCTATGCCTCTCGTGATGAAACCATTCGGTTGTTTTCTCTCAATGAGAAGGGCGAATTGAATGCCATCTCTCGATTCCAAATGCTTGTGAGTACCAAGATGTCTTTCCGTAAGAGCTTCCGGTATGCCTCCTCATCGCCGCTTGAGTTCATATCGATCTTGAGCCCGCATCAACCCGCTTGCAAGCGCCCATACAAGCTTGGACCTGATGAGCTGAGGGAATTGAAGAAGCAGCTCGATGAACAAGAGCGTCTGGGTTTGATCGCACCGAGTTCATCTCCTTGGGGTTGTGGTGTTCTTTTGTCCGAAGAAGGATGGCTCGGACCGACTTTGTGTCGACATCCGCCCATTGAATAAGAAGACAATCAAGAACAAGTATCCACTTCCCAACATCAATGAGCTTTTCGAGCAACTCAAAGGTGCTACAGTGTTCTCTAAGCTTGACCTTCAGATGGGGTATCATCGATTCGATTCGTGAACAAGATATTCCCAAGACAGATTCGTAAGCTTTGGTTCTTATGAATATACCGTCATGTCTTTCGCCTCGCCAATGCTCCTCCAACTTTCTCTCGATGATGAACTTCATATTCAATCCCTACACCAATGAATTCGCCTTGGTCTATCTTGATGATATTTTGGTCTTCCAAGAATAAGAAGGATCATGCCAAACATTTGCGATTGGTGCTAGACAAGCTCGAGAGTACCAATTCTATGCTAAGTTCTCCAAATGTGAATTCTGGCTTGATGAAGTGCTTTATCTTGGTCATATCATCTCTGCCAAGGGCATCGCTGTTGATCCCGAGAAGGTGTCCGCAATTGTGAATTGGGAACCTCCTCAGAATGTCAAGCAGCTCCGCAGCTTTCTTGGTCTTGCAAGCTATTGCCGAAGATTTGTTGAGAACTTCTCCAAGATTGCAAAGCCTCTTTCCAACCTTCTCCAGAAGCAGGTGAAGTATGTCTGGTCTCCCGAGTGTGACGTTGCTTTCAAGACTCTCAAAGAGAAACTCGTCACAGCCCCTGCTCGACTCCTCCCGATGAATCCAAGCCATATGAAGTGTTCTGTGATGCTTCTCTTCAAGGTCTCGTGCTGTGTTAATGCAAGAGAAGAGAGTTGTGGCTTATACCTCTCGCCAGTTGAAGCCCAACGAGAAGAACTACCCCACTCACGATCTTGAGTTGGCGGCAGTTGTCCATGCTTTGATTACTTGGAGACATCTCTTGTTGGGAAGGAAAGTGGACATTTTCACTGATCACAAGAGTCTCAAGTACATCTTCACTCAGCCTAACCTCAACCTCAGGCAGACTCGATGGGTCGAAATGATTCAAGAGTACAACCCAAGTATTGAGTATACTCCGCAAAGCCAATGTCATTGCAGACGCTTTGAGCAGAAAGCTTATCGCAATGCCTAATCCTCAAGCCCTTTCAGCCGGATCTCTGTGAATCTTTCCGCAAGCTGAATCTTCAAGTTGTTCCTCAAGGCTTTCTTGCCAACCTCATAGTCTCTCCTACTTTGGAAGATCAGATTCGTGAGGCTCAACTTCTGGATACCATGGTGAAGAAAGTGAAACGTGGTATCGACAAGGGCATTTCCAAGTACAAGTGCTTCCATGTTGATGACAAAGACACTGCTTTTTGAGGACCGGATTGTGGTTCCTAAGGGTGATCTGAGAAAAGTCATTATGAACGAGGCTCACAATTCGCTTCTATCCATTCATCCCGAAGTACGAAGATGTACCATGACCTCAAGCAGTCATATTGGTGGACTCGAATGAAGCGAGAAATTGCTCAATTCGTGAATGAGTGTGATGTCTGCAGAAGAGTGAAAGCAGAACACCAAAGACCAGCTGGTCTCCTTCAACCTCTTGCTATTCCTGAATGGAAGTTTGATCATATTGAAATGGACTTCGTGACTGGCTTTCCAAAGTCCAAGCGTGGAAATGATGCTATCTTCGTTGTCATTGACAAGCTTACTAAAGTGGCTCATTTTCTTCCTATCAAAGAATCCATCACGCAGCTCGGCTTGGCGAGCTATACACCTCCAGATTGTCTCCTTGCACGGCATTCCACAAGTGATCTCTTCTGCACTGTGGCAGCATCTTTACCTCCAAGTTTTGGGAGTCTTTTCGTAAGGCCATGGGCACCAACATTCGCTTCAAAGACAGCTTTCCATCCTCAAACAAGTGGCCAAGTCGAGCGAGTTAATCAAATTCTTGAAGATATGCTCGTGGCTTGTGTCATTTCCTTCGGTATGAAGTGGGAAGATTGTCTTCCTTATGCCGAAGTTCTCTTACAACAACAGCTTCCAAGCGAAGTTCGGCAAGGCCCCATTCGAAATTCTCTATGGCGTAAAGTGCCGCATCTCTCAATTGGTCCGAGACAGTGAACGCCAACTTCTTGGCAATGACTTGATCACGTATGTAAGAAATGTGCAAGGTCATTCGTGAGAATCTCAAAGCCGCAATAATCGCGCCAGTAAGAGCTATTATGATGATAAGCACCGTGATGTGACTTTTGAAATCGGAGACCATGTCTACCTCCGCCTCTCCAATGAAAGGTACTCGCCGCTCGTATCAAAGGGAAGCTTGCCCTAGATACGTGGGTCCTTTCAAGATCATTGGGAAAAGAGGCGATCTCGCCTATCAACTTGAGCTTCCATCCAACTTTGCAAACGTGCACGATGTGTTTCACGTGTCACAGCTTCGCAAGTGCTTCAAGACTCCTGAACGCACTATCAACTTCGAAGAGATTGACCTTCAAGAAGATCTCTTATCGTGAGCACCCTGCTGCTATTCTTGAAGAAACCGAGCGCAAGACTCGCAACAAGTCAATCAAATTCCTGAAAGTGAAGTGGTCACACCATTCCGACCGAGAAGCTACCGAGCGCGAGGATCACCTCCGCTCGAGTATCCGGAGTTCTTTCAGTCCTAGATCTCGGACGAGATCCTCTTGTAGTGGTGGAGTGTTGTAACACCGGATGTAAACTTCCCTTTTGGGCAATATATCAATTTGACCTCATCCAATTCTTGTGGGTTCTTGTCATGCTTGGCCTCTTGTTGTTTGGTCATGTTGGGTTTTTCTTTTCTTTGTTTTGCTCCTTTTGCCATATTGCATTTGTGCCTCTTGTCATCTTGCATTTTCCTTCTTGTCATGTGATTGTGGTGTTCTCTTGCATGTCATGTGGTTGTGGTTTTCCTTGCATGTCATGTGGTTGCATGTGTCATTCCTATTTGCATTACCATCTCCTCCTTCCTCTACTTCTTTCTCTTTCAATGCCATATATTTCTCTCTCAATTAATGTTCATCTTCTCCCTAAAAATCTTGCTTGTTGCACTAAACCTCTCTGCCAAAAATCTCCTCATTTGAAGTTGTTATGGTCAGGTTCAAAATGGCACAAGTTTGAAGTATTTCCAAACTTGCATTATTTTTCTACCTTTAAAATGTCCATTTCAATTTATTTAAATAGAGGAGAATTCCAGAGTGTGGGATATTTTCCTTTCACTCAAAATCTTTTCTTTTCTTTCTCAGACTTTCTTTTCTCTTCCTTTTTTTTTTGAAAAGGAGAAGAGAGAGGAGGCAGCAGCAGCAGCAGCCAGCCAGCCCTCTCCACTGGCCCCGGCCTCCCCGAGCCGCCCAGCCCCCAAAGAGCCCTCAAGAGCCCAGAGAGAGGAGCGCCAGCCCGCCGCTCTCTCCCCCTGCCTTCCACCCACGCCACACTGACCCCGCTAGTCCCTTCCACGTGGCAGCGCCGGCCCCACTGGCAGCGACCGCCCGTGCTTCTCACCCACCTTTCCCTCCTCTCGCAGCGCCATGGGGACCCCGAGCACGGAGAGCACGAGCTCGATCCCGCCGCCTAGCCCCTTCTTATCCCTCTCCGCAAGATCGAACCCTAGGGTTCCTCTCCTCTCGCCGCCGCCAGTGAGAATTCCACCCAAGATCGCCGCCTCGCCGGTCCCGAGCGATCCGGGAGCGCCACGCGCCGCCGGCGTGCTCTCCGGCCACCTCATCCTTCCGCACTGTGTCCGACGTCTTCCTCGTCGCCGACTACGCCCACGACGCCGACCACGGAGGCCCGGAGCGCCAAGTTCACCGACGCCACTGCTCTGCTCTTCCTCTCGGTCAGTTCCCATGGATCTTCAGAGCTCGAGCTCGCCGCCGCCAGCCCGCCTCCGCGCCGATTCTTTGTCCTAGGGTAAGGAGGTATACCCCTCTTCCTCCCTGCTCCTTCTTGCCGCCGCTAGTTCACCGTAGTGTAGGGTCCGCCCGTGTCTTTGTCGCGCTTCGCCATGCTCCGGCGTGTCGTAGTAGTTTGGGTTCAGAGTAGTGTCACGGGCGCGTAGATGCCGCTAGCCACGCTGGCTTGCCCTTCTTGTTCCGTGGAGTTCCCTCGCGCGCACTCGCCGTGTCCGAGGGCGCAGAGCCCCACCGAGCCGCTGCTGCTCGCCGGGCGCTGCCGCTGGTTGTTTCTGCCTTTAGGTCCGCCTGTTAGGTGGTCAAGTAGCTAGCGCCCCGGATCTTGTACCAGAACTCCTTCCTAGCCGAGCTGGTCGACCCGCTTACATCACATGCGACTGGTTCGAACCCCAGCGCGCCACTCCCCCTTTTTTTTTTGCTGTTTTTCGCTCCTCTCCAAGGCGCCTCCTCAGCAGCAGTAGTTAAGGACCCGAGCCCTTCTTCTCTGGCCTCCAGCCAGCCCAAAGGTAGCAGGGGGGATTCCACCGGGAGACCCGGTTCAATCTCCGGGCTGTTTTTCTTCCCCTTTTAACCTGTTTCACCCCTGCCTCTATGACAAGGGGCCTCTTGTCAGCCTCTCAGCACCCTCCTCCATGCATATTTTTTTTTTCACCCTTTCCATTTCCAGCATTGTCCCATTTCTGTTTTAGGCAAGTCCAAATCTGACATTTCCAAATCTGAAATTGCCATTTCTGCTATTTTCCTTTTAGGCAGGTTTTGACTTATTGTTTTTGTGATGATTTTTCTAATGCAACCCTAACATATTATATATGTTTTTGGGTAGAAAATCCCACCAACTCAGTGGTGGCATTAGTTTCTGCATTTGGGCAAGTTTATGTTCATGTCTTTTGCATCATGGTTAGGTGTTGTTTTCATTGGGCATATTTACTTGAATCTTGCTATGAGGTAGTTTGCACACATGCATGGCTTTGTTTCTTCATGATGTTATCGTAGGTTTCTCACCATTCTTGTTTTGCCCGCCATATCCAATCCGTGCATCCGCTTCCGTGATTCTATATCGATTTCTACCAAATCATCTCATCTTTCCGATGGCATGCTTGGTTTGCCAAGATGATGCCTGGTTTTCCATTTACCTTCCGGAGTGCACATACGCTTTGCATATCACATCATGCATTTCATGTCATGTTGCATCATGTTGATTGTGCATTGCACCGTGATTTATTGTGGTTCCTTGTTTTGTTGTTGCTTTGGGTAGAGCCGGAGACGAGTACGTGAACGAGGAACCTGTTGAGAACGCCGAGGATCAAGCTTTCGACAACTCGAGAACATTGCGCAAGATGATCATACCTCGAAATCACTTCTATCTTTGCTATGCTAGTTGCTCGCTTTTTGCTATGCCTATGCTGCGATGCCTACCACTTGCTATATCATGCCACCCATATTGCCATGTCAGCCTCTAACCATCCTTTCCTAGCAAACCGCTGATTGGCTATGTTACCGCTTCGCCAGCCCTCTTATAGCGTTGTTAGTTGCAGGTGAAGCTGAAATTTGTTCCTTGTTGAACATGGAGATGTTGTTCCTTTTGGAACATGTTTACTTGTTGGGGATATCACAATATATATATATATCTGCTATGTTTAACACATCTATATACTTGGTAAAGGGTGGAAGGCTCGGCCTTATGCCCGTGTTTTGTTCCACTCTTGCCACCCTAGTTTCCGCCATACCGTGTTATGTTCCTTGATTTTATGCTCCTTACACGGTTGGGTGATTTATGGGACCCCTTGACAGTTCGCTTTGAATAAGACTCGTCCAAAGAAGGCCCAACATTGGTTTTACCATTTGCCACCTAAGCCTTTTCCCCGGTTTTCATGAGCCCGAGGGTCATCTTTATTTTAAACCCCGGCCAATGCTCCTTCGAGTGTTGGTCCAAACTAGAGCCACTTGCGGTGCCACCACGAGGCAACTTGGGGCATCTTCGTTTTACTCGTAGCTAGTCTCATCCGGATGTGCCCCGAGAACGAGATATGTGCAGCTCCTATCGGGATTTGTCGGCACAATCGGGCGGCTTTGCTGGTCTTGTTTTATTGCTGTCGAAATGTCTTGTAGTCCGGGATTCCGAGATTGATCGGTCTTCCCGTAGAAGGAATAATCCTTCGCTGACCGTGAGAGCTTATAATGGGCTGTTGGGACACCCCGCAGGTAATATCTTTCAAAGCCGTGCCCGCGTTATGAGGCGATGGGAATTTGTTAATGTCCGTTGTAGAAAACCCAAAGTTGACCTCAATAAAATACACCTCAACAAGTGTGTAACTGTGATGGTCTCTTCTCGCGGAGTCCGGAAGTGAACACGGTGTTGGAGTTATGTCCGACGAAGTAGTTCAGATCACTTCTTGATCACTACTAGTTTCACGACCGTGCTTTTGCTTCTCTTCTCGCTCTCTTTTGCGATGTAGCCACCATATATGCTAGTCGCTTGCTGCAGCTCCACTTTACTACTATGTCCTCCCTAAAGCTTAAATAGTCTTGATCTCGCGGGTGTGAGATTGCTGAGTCCCCGTGACTCACAGATACTTCCAAACACAGTTGCAGGTTCCGATGAGGCCAAGCAGATGATTCCACCGAGCTCAAGTGGGAGTTCGACGAGGAACGTGGTCGTTACTATGTGTCGCTTCCAGATGATCAGAGTGGTGCCCAGCTGGGACGATTCGGGATCTGTGTTAGCATTTGGGGTATCTTCTTTATTTTGGTTCCGTAGTCGGACCTTGAGTGTACTCAATGATGTATGTTTAATTATGTACTGTGTGACGTGGCGATTGTAAGCCAACTATGTATCTTTCCCTTAATTATTACATGGGTTGTGTGAAGATTACCTCACTTGCGACATTGCTTTCAATGCGGTTATGCTCTAAGTCGTGCCTCGACACGCGGAGATATAGCGTCCCTTCCGGACTATCGGGCGCTCATAGCGAGGAAGAGTCCGGATAGTCTGGTGGAAGCGCTTGGCGCCTCCATGGATGACGAGCACCGTACTCTTATGAGTGCGGTGATTCAAAAGGTTCTGTCCGCCAAAAGCGGACTAACCGAAGCCTGCACAAGCCTCCTGACGGGCTTCGAGGTAAGTAATAAAAATGTGTGAAATTACCACCCGATAGGTAGTAGCCCCTGGTACTCTGTTTGGTGTTCCGAAAGAAAAGCCAAATGGAGGGTCAATTATAATCCGCGGGAGTCTAATAAGTGTGTGTGAATAAGCAGGCCGTTCTGCTTGCCGCTGCTGCCCGCACAGCCGAGGTTGCCGAACTAAAGCGGGACCTGGAGCAGGCGCAGGGAGAGTTCGATCTCACGAAGAGGCGGCTCGAAGAGAGCAAAGGTGAGTTATTCTCCGCTCTTATATATGTAAAGATAGATAAAATTCTTTAGTCTGACGACGAAGCGTCGTGACTGTGTGGCAGGGTCCACCGCCGATGTGGCATCCCTGAAGAAAGCGCTATCCGAGGCCGAAGACAAGGCGGCCTTGGAATGCAAAGAGCGCGAGAAGCAAAGTGCTAGAGTGGCCGAGGTACAGCAAGAGCTCCAGGACCTCGGCAAGAAGTTTGAGTCCGTGGAGCATGATCTGAAGATGAAAGATGCCGAGCTTGCGAAGGCCCTTGTGAGTATGAAAGACGCCAAGGCCAAAGCCGAGAAGGCATAGCAGGAGATCTAGGAGGCCAAAAAGATAGCGGTGGGTAAGAAATTCTTTATGCAAAGCAAACATGTGGAGGAGGCGTTTCTTTTACTTACTCGAATTCGGAGCTTTCCAGGGGCATTCGCAGATCTGCCACGCAGCATATCAGATGTCGCGGAGTTCTACCGTGCCCAAGAGGGGAGCTCAACGGAGAAGCTATTTTGGTCCCAGTATGCTGGGGCCGAACACCCAACGCCTCTGAGTGACCAACTGAAGTAGTTGGTCGAACTCCACAGGTCGGCCGAAGTGGCTATGAAAGATTTCATAGTCGGGATGTGGCTGGTGAGCCCCTGCCCACTAGCTACTTGGGCCTGATCAAGCGGATGGTGAATGCCTGTCCGCGGCTTGAAGTAATCAAGCGATCCGTTTGCATCGAGGGTGCCCGTCGGGCCTTTGCCCGCGCGAAGGTGCATTGGGGGAAGCTGGATGCGGAGAGGCTGGTGAAGGACGGCCCACCCGAGGGCAAGGAGCATCGCCATCCCGAGAAGTACTATGATGGTGTTATGAAAGGCGCTCGTCTCGTGGCCGATGAGTGTTCCAGGGACAAGATCTTTGACTAAATGTACCTCTGCCGATGTTATAATTTAAAGACGAAGTTACTTGTGCTATGTAGCATTGTTTGATTTAAATATTACCTTATGTGCGGCTGTTTATAGAATACTGAAAGTAGGCCAGTCATCGGCTTCCGCCCCCACGCAACTAGTGCCGGGGTGTTCCTGGAAAAACTCGGATACTCTTTATCCAAATGTTTGGTCCCTTAAGGAGGTATCCGTCGCAGCGAACAAGGCAATCGAACTATGCGGCTTTATAACTTTCACTTAGCCATAGAAGTCTATAATTTTAAATTTCAGCGAAGCCCCTAGAATTCGGAGGGCCGAATTAGGGCGCTATGTATGCCTAAATCGGAAAAGGCTGACTCGTCGCCTAAAGCAGAAAAAATCTTTAAGGATTTTAAAACCTCTCGAACATCAACCAGCTCTCGCCACATCATGCCGATCAGTTTTTGGCTTTCTCTACTGAGGTGCTCGTCCAGAAGAACCGGGACACAATCGCAGTAGTTCTCCCTGCGCTACCTTAGCCGATATAACGGAACGTAAGGTACCAAAACAAGGGAGCCGGGCTAACCCAACTGTAGACCCAAGACATGATTCAGAGCTGATGCATATAGTGCTATAAGTTCGGGGTGTCGCGCTGTTTAAAGTGTTCGGACTTTAGTTGCCGTAGAACGGGGCACCATAGGAAGCCCCTGGCAAACGAACCGTATCAAAGTGTACGGATGCAATATGAAAGAGACATTTGTAAGAGAAATGTTCAAATAAGAATAATGAGCTGACGCTATATATAATCTCCAATTGATGAAAATACGTTTAAGCGTATGTTTACAATGAATGCATTAAGCGGAGATAAATAGGACTATTTAACATGTCCTATCCGAGGCAGGCAGCGTATGGATATATAAAAAGGTATAACGATCGTAAATAGATTCCACAGGTGTTTCCTTCGTCTTGAAACCTGTTGCCTCCTTGGTTCTCTCTCCTATGTAAGTCCGGCAATCCGGCTTTTTGGAGAGGTTGCTCTAAAGCAATGTCCTGAAAAAGAAGAAGGGCGGGTTATGAAGGTATGAGGCGGTTATCCCAAGCTTTGCTGACTAGTCGTTGTTGCGCCTCGCCTCGCCATGGTATCTTGAGTGCGTAATTGTACGCGCGTGCACGAATGCTGCTTTGATGGGGCTTAAGCGGAGGCCGGACTGCTAGTCGCGCTCTTGGCGTGCCTGATGATCCTGTTGCGGGGTGCTCCGGACTCTCTTGACGGTGCTTGAAGTTGTTGTTGCCGGATTGGTTTGTCGGAGGAGGCCGCATTATACTTTCGCCGTGAGGGCTGCATTATGTTCTTCTGTTCAGAGAGAGCGGTCCATATTTCCGTTCACTGTTATGACCCCGCGTGGTCCTGGCATCTTGAGCTTGAGGTATGCGTAGTGTGGTACCGCATTGAATCAAGCAAATGCGGTTCGTCCGAGCAGTGCGTGGTAACCACTGTGGAAAGGGACGATATCGAAGATTAACTCTTCGCTTTGGAAGTTATCCGGAGATCCGAATACCACTTCCAATGTTATAGAGCCCGTGCAATGGGCCTCTACTCCAGGAATCACACCTTTAAAGGTGGTTTTGGTGGCCTTGATCCTTGAAGGGTCAATGCCCATTTTGGCTTGTGTCACGATAAAGTAGGTTCAGTTGCTGCCACCGTCCATAAGGGCGCTGAGGTGGAATCAGCCGATGATTGGGTCTAAGACCAATGCGGCCGAAACGCCGTGGCGGATGCTAGTAGGGTGATCCCTACGATCAAAGGTGATCGGACAAGCTGACCATGGGTTGAACTTGGGGCGGCGGCTCCATCGCATAGACGTCCCGTAGTGCCCGCTTCCATTCTCGCTTGGGGATGTGCGTGGCGTAGATCATGTTGACCGTTTTCACCTGGGGGGGGGGGGGATTTCTTCTGTCCCCCCGTGTTCGGACGTTGGGGCTCCTCGTCATCATCGCTGTGCAGCCCCTTATCCTTGTCTTCGGTGTTTATTTTGCCGGCCTGTTTGAATACCCAACAATCTCTATTGGTGTGGTTGGCTGGCTTGTCCGGGGTGCCATGAATTTGGCACGAGCGCTCCAGTATGCGGTCCAGACTGGACGGTCCCTGATTGTTTCTTTTGAACGGCTTCTTCCGCTGACCGAGGGCTTGGATCCGCTGAATCCGGCGTTGACTGCCATGTCTTCAGTGTTGTCGCCATTGTTCCGTCGCTTATGTCTGTTACGCCGTGGCTTGCCGTTATTTTCGCGGCCATCCAAATTGCCAGAATGTGGCGTAGTGCTGCTGCGAGCCAACCAACTGTCCTCGCCCGTGCAAAAGCGGGTCATTAGTGTTGTGAGAGCTGCCATGGACTTGGGTTTTTCCTGGCCGAGGTGTCGAGCGAGCCACTCGTCACGGATATTATGCTTAAAGGCCGCCAGGGCTTCGGCGTCTAGACAGTCGACTATTTGGTTCTTTTTAGTTAGGAACCGAGTCCAGAATTTCCTGGCTGACTCTCCGGGCTATTGAGTAATGTGGCTCAAGTCATCGGTGTCCGGTGGTCCCACGTATGTGCACCGGAAGTTGTCGAGCAATCGTCTTCGAGTTTTCCCAACTGCCAATGGAATTTGGTGGCAGGTTGTTTAGCCGATCTTTGGGCTGGTCCTTTGAGCTTAAGGGAAGATACTTGATGGCATGCGATCGTCTCCATGGGCCATGTGAATGTGGAGAAGGAAATCTTGATCCATACTGCGAAGTCTGTTGTGCTATCGTATGATTCGATGTTCTGGGTTTGAATCATACGGGAATTCATGATCCATTACTTCGTCAGTGAAGCAGAGGGGGTGTGCGGCGCCTCTGTGCCGGGCTATGTGGCTATGCAGGTCGAATTGCTCTGGGTGGCTATGTTCGGCCCGGCTGGACTTGTTGAAGGTGTATCCGGCGTGACGGTCGTCATCACGTGCCGAGGCGCGCCCCCGCGATCCGTAGATCAATCTTGGCTGTCCTGTTTTGTTGCCCCGGACCGTAGTATGTTAGCGTGGGGGTGTTGGCTGATATGCGGACTGATATGCCATTTTATCCCGGCCACGAGGTGGCCGATCATCCGTATGGTGCTCGAGTCTGTATTCCTCGGCTGCCAGGACTTCAGTCCATCTATCTGTGAGCAGGTCTTGATCAGCTTGGAGTTGTTGCTGCTTCTTTTTCAGGCTCCTCGCAGTGGCTATAAGCCGACGCTTGAAGTTCTCCTGCTCTACGGGATCCTCAGGCACGCCGAACTCGTCATCGCCGAGGCTAATCTCGTCTTCGGAGGGGGGAATGTAGCTGTCCTCCTCCGGGTATTTGTCTATCGCCTGTTCTTCTGGGCTGACCCGCTCATCCTCCTGTTCGGCCTGCTCGAAGGCGGGCTGATCAGGGTTGTATTCTTCTTCGGCACCATTCGGATTGTTTTCGTCTCTTGGGCCGGTATTGCTGTGGCGGGGCTTGGAGTGGTGCCGACGGCGCCCGTTCTTTGCTTTTTTCCCTGAGGTTTTATCCTCCGTTGCCTCATCGCCATTTGTGTCCTTGAATGTCCACCATATATATATATATATATATATATATATATATATATATATATATATATATATATATATATATATATATATATATATATATATATATATATAAGAAGAGGTGGTTGTCCACATGCTATCGAGCGATGGTTCATGTTCTTCTCTGCATCACCGTCCATACATCGATGTCTTGAGTCAAAGTCCATTACCTCGGTTAAATCATCGACCGTGGCAATGAAGTGGGTGGTGGGTGGGCAACGATTCCTTCATCGCCTGCCTCCCACTCGAGCGGACATAGTTCGGCCGAGAGCCTCCATAAAGAGAGAGACTTTAATGAGTCCAGCATGTCATTTGAAGGGCGAGTCTTTGGAAGATATCGCAGCGGTGAACTCCATTGCGAAGCTCAACCTGGCTCGGCCGCTCGGAGTCTGCGGATCGAACCGGCGTCCGGATCTGAATCCGGGGTCCGAGTCACAGAGTCACCACAGAGTAAGGCCCGTGTTCGGCTCCACCGCTGATGAGTGCGCGACCTGCGGGGCGGGGTCCATCCCTCCGTCCTTAGGCAGCGCAGCCTGCTCCGGATTTAGGTCTGGGGCTACTGCGGGGGTGATACCCCAAGCTTTGTCCGACAGCAGGTCTAAGTCGTGCTCGTCGCGACTGTCTAGTGCTCCTGGCATAGGCCCGAATCCGTCGAAGATCAAGTCTCCGCGAATGTCCGCCGTGTAGTTCAGGTTTCCGAACCTGATCTGGTGGCCAGGGGCGTATCTGTCGATCAGCTCCAGATGGCCAAGCGAGTTGGCCCGCAGGGCGAAGCCGCCGAACACGAAGATCTGTCCGGGGGGAAAGGTCTCACCCGGGATCGTGCTGTTGACGATGACTGGAGGAGCCTGTAACGCCCCGAGACCGATGCTCCAGATGCCTTCCTTGTTTTGCGAGTCAACTGTTTTATTTATTTGTTGCATTTCATCATGGCATCATCCGCATTGCATCGGCACTCGTTGCCGTCATTGTTTTTAAAACTTGCATCCGCTCGTAGTTGCCGCGTCCCCCCTTGCTTTTGTTGACCGTTCCGAGACCAACCTCGTTCTTCGTTTTCCCTCTTGCCTAAACCGGAGTCTCCTTGCACGGTGCGTCGACCCTCGCCCCGTGTCCGATACTTCCCCGAACCCGAACCGGACTATCGTTACCGTTGGGTCCGGCTCATCCCCTAACATCTATTTAACATCTCCGCTTTCTTAATTGGGCCATCCAGAACTGTCCGATTTTGATTGGAGGGTCCAAACCTAATCATATTGTTCCTATATATAGACCAACCCTACCCTAAAAATTAGGAGCCTTGTCCCATCCCCCAGCCGCCGCCACCAGTCCTCTTCCACCTCGGGATCCTCCCGATCCAATTCCACCCGCAACCAGTCCCCTCCCTCCTAATTTTCAGCGTCGGCCAATCCCCACCGAAATCCAACCAACCAGGAGCAGCGCTCGATCCCCTCCTGTTCTGCCTAGCGGACACGATCCAAGGAGAGGAAATCCTCCTCGCGCTCCCGAAGGGGAGTTTCTTCTGGAGCCCCTCCTGTATGCTCCCTCTGCTCGGCCCCGTCGTCGTTCCGCCGCCACCGACAAGCTCCGGAGCGCCGACGTTCGCAGCCGCAGTCCCTCGCGACCTCCTGCCGCCGTCCTCGCTCTGCGAGGGGCGAACGACGAAGCGCGATGCCAGTTCCCCGCATCGAGCTTTCGCTACTTTGTTCCCGACCTTCCGCGCACCTCCCGACGCATAAGCGCCGCCGACCTCCGTTCCGTCCTGAGCACCGCCAAAGACAAGACCAACGACGGCCGCTGGATCTGGTCGAGCTTCGCCGCCCTCGCCTACTTGCATCGTTCCCTCGCGCCACTGAGCTCCATCTCCGCGCCAGATCTGCTGGATCCCGCCGTCCCGATCCCGTTCGGCGGTCCCGCCAAAGGCCACCTCGCGAGCCCTCACGGTCTTCGCGTCATCGCGGCCTCCCTGCTCTGCCTCGGCGAGGAGAAAGCCTTGTTAGCCCAACCACCGGCCTGCCTTGCCTCTCCACCGACACAGGCTCGGCCCGATGGTGAAACCTCTGAGCCCCTACATCTGTGCATGTTGGGCGATGGATTGACCCGTGTCATGTTTTTTTTCTCGCTGCGATTTTAGCAATTATCCTGTGTTTTACTGTTTTACGAAAACCTCGATGTTCATGCATGTAATAACTAATTAACCATGCATCGGTTTAAAATGATTTAAATATGAAAAATGCTTAGAATTTTATCTAGTTTCATTATATGTGACTTTCATCCATGCTTAAAATGTTTAACTTGCTGTTTGCATTTAACTTGCATAAATGCCATGTTAAAATGTTTTATTTCATAACTAATTAAACGTAGCTCCAATTAAAATGTTCTTTATATGTAAATGGGGTGGAAAAATGCTTAGTTTAACATGGTGCCATTACTTTGCATGTTTAACAACTCTAAAATATGTTTTAGGGCAGAACAGTACCAAATCTAAAATATACATATGGGGATTTTCCGGAATTATTGTTCGTTGTTCCGGCCTCATTTAAACTTGCCTAGATAGGTAGTTTTCATATGCTTCACCCCTTGCCATGTTTAATAACACTTAATATTGTTGGGTACACAAACGAGAGAGAAATAAACAATTGATGTGGCGTTTCGTCAAATATGCAACTCGTTGCATATTGAGCTCCACTTAATTTGTAGTATTGTTTGTGCACTTTGCCATGCCATGCTCATTAAACCGGACATGCATCATATTTGTTCGTGCATCGTGCCATGTTTATGCTTGTGCATTTATCATGTTGTTTGTTTCTTTCCGGTGTTGCTTCTCAGTTCCGGTAAAGTTGCGATTGTGAGGATTCGTTCGACTACGTCCGTTTGTCTTCTTCATGGACTCGTTCTTCTTCCTTGCGGGATTTCAGGCAAGATGACCATACCCTCGAAATCACTTCTATCTTTGCTTGCTAGATGCTCGCTCTTTTGCTATGCCTATGCTATGATGCCTACCACTTGCTATATCATGCCTCCCATGTTGCCATGTCAAGCCTCTAACCATCCTTTCCTAGCAAACCGTTGTTTGGCTATGTTATCGCTTTGCTCAGCCCCTCTTATAGCGTTGTTAGTTGCAGGCGAAGATGAAGTTTGCTCCTTGTTGGAACATGGAGATGTTGTTCCTTGTTGGAACATGTTTACTTGTTGGGATATCACAATATATCTTATTTAATTAATGCATCTATATACTTGGTAAAGGGTGGAAGGCTCGGCCTTATGCCTGGTGTTTTGTTCCACTCTTGCCGCCCTAGTTTCCGTCATATCGGTATTATGTTCCTGGATTTTGCGTCCCTAACGCGGTTGGGTGATTTATGGGACCCCTTGACAGTTCGCTTTGAATAAGACTCCTCCAAAGAAGGCCCAACATTGGTTTTACCATTTGCCACCTAAGCCTTTTTCCCTTGGGTTCCGCAGACTCAAGGGTCATCTTTATTTTAACCCCGGACGGTGCTCCTTGAGTCTGGCCCAAACCAGCGATGTCCGGCGCCCCGGCAATCAGTGGTCTATGCCAACCCGACGTCTGCTCATCCGGTGTGCCACGAGACCGAGATATGTGCAGCTCCTATCAGGATTTGTCGGCACATCCAGCGGCTTTGCTGGTCTTGTTTTATTGCTGTCAAAATGTCTTGTAGTCCGGGATTCCGAGACGATCGGGTCTTCGGTAGAAGGAATATCCTTCGTTGACTGTGAGAGCTTATAATGGGCTAAGTTGGGACACCCCGCAGGGTATTATCTTTGAAAGCCGTGCCCGCGGTTATGAGGCAGATGGGAATTTGTTAATGTCGGTTGTAGAAAACCCGAAGTTGATCTTAATTAAAATACACCAACGCGTGTGTAACCGTGATGGTCTCTTCTCGGAGTCCGGGAAGTGAACACGGTGTTGGAGTTATGTTTGGCGTAAGTAGTTTCGGGATCACTTCTTGATCATAGTTGTTCGACCGTGCCTTGCTTCTCTTCTCGCTCTCTTTTGCGAATGTAGCCACCAGATATGCTAGTTGCTTGCTGCAGCTCCACCTCACTACCTTCTCCTACCCATAAGCTTAAATAGTCTTGATGTCGCGGGTGTGAGATTGCTGAGTCCCCGTGACTCACAGATACTTCCAAAACCAGTTTGCAGGTTTCGATGAAACCGTGCGGTGATTTATCCGAGCTCAAGGAGGAGCTCGATGAAGATCTTGTTCATTGTGTTGTTTCGTTTGAGCTTGATCAAGAGTGGAGCCAGTTGGGACGATCCGGGATCTGTAGCATTTGGGGTAGTCTTCTTTTATTTTGGTTCCGTAGTCGGACCTTGAATGTATCTGTATGATGTAATGTTTTACTCATGTATTGTGTGAAGTGGCGATTGTAAGCCAACTATGTATCTCTTTCCTTATGTATTACATGGGTTGTGTAAAGATTACCTCACTTGCGACATTGCTTTCAATGCGGTTATGCCTCTAAGTCATGCTTCGACACGTGGGAGATATAGCCGCATCGAGGGCGTTACAGAGCCATCGAGCCCTGTAGTGACGACACAGAGGAACTCTCAATGAAAGCACCAATGTTGGTGTCAAAACCGGCGGATCTCGGGTAGGGGGTCCCGATCTGTGCGTCTTAGGCTGATGGTAACAGGAAGCAAGGGACACAGATGTTTACCCAGGTTCGGGCCCTCTAGATGGAGGTAAAACCCTACTTCCTGCTTGATTAATATTGAAGATATGGGTAGTACAAGAGTAGATCTACCACGAGATCATAGAGGCTAAACCCTAGAAGCTATCCTATGATGGTATGATTGTAATTGTGATCGGCCTTCTAAGGACCAACCTCTCCGGTTTATATAGACACCGGAGAGGGCTAGGGTTTACATGGAGTCGGTTACAAGGAAGGAAATATAATATCCGGATCGCCAAGCTTGCCTTCCACGCCAAGGAAAGTCCCATCCGGACACGGGTCGGAGTCTTGAGTCTTGTATCTTCATGCTTCAATAGTCCGGACGCTGTATATAGTCCGGCTATCCGGATACCCCCTAATCCAGGACTCCCTCACTCGGCGCCGTCGCCAATAAATATGATCCATGACTGGCGGGACCCTCTGGCCGGCGCTCCGTCGAGCCACCATGTCAGCCGTGGTAGGACCGGGGAGCTGCAGCCACAGTACACTCTCCTCCCCCGCGCCAGCTGCCGCCGGTGTCGATCCGTCGTGACGACGCATGTGATAACATTTCCATAGAGTCGTCCGACCCACGAATCCACCGCGACCAGCGCCAAGTTCTTCGAGAACGAGCCCACGAAGATGCTCGAACCACTATCGAGTGCCGGCGCGATACACGCCACCAGTCAGATAAGAGGGCAGGACCCGCTATGGACAACCCAGCACCGGGGGGCTCCGGCGGCCTACCTTACGAGGTGGGTTGCCCAGCCTTTACCCGTGAGTTGCGGCAATTCCAGTGGCCGTCCCACCGCATGTTCAAGCCCGACGTCGGTGAGAAGTACAATGGCAAGACCCATCCGTCAGAGTTCCTCAGCATCTACACCATCGCGATGCAAGCTGCCGGAGCTCGCGACGAGAAGGTGCTTGCCAATTACTTCCCGTTGGCACTGAAGCCCAACGTCATGTGTTGGTTGATGCACTTGCCGGCGGATTCCATTTCTTCTTTGCCGGATCTGTGCCATGAGTTCGTTGGTGCCTTCACCGGAGGCCAATGTCGGTGTCAAAACCGGCGGATCTCGTGTAGGGGGTCCCGAACTGTGCGTCTAAGGTCGATGGTTACATGAGACGGGGGACATGATGTTTACCCAGGTTCGGGCCCTCTCTATGGAGGTAATACCCTACTTCCTGATTGATTGATCTTGATGAATATGAGTATTACAAGAGTTGATCAACCACGAGATCGTAATGGCTAAACCCTAGAAGCCTAGCCTGTATGACTATGGTAATGAGTATATCCTTTCCGGACAACACCCTTCGGTTTATATAGACACCGGGGGGATCTAGGGTTACATAGAGTCGGTTACATAAGAAGGAATCTTCATAGTTTGTCGCCAAGCTTGTCTTCCACTCCAAGGAGAGTCCAATCCGGACACAGGTATAGTCTTCGGCCTTCATGTCTTCACAGCCATTCAGTCCGGCCCATGGATAACAGGTCGGATGACCGAGGACCCCTTAATCCAGGACTCCCTCAGTAGCTCCCGAACGAGCCTTCAATAGCGAGGTGTTCGGCACACAAATTGTCTTCGGCATTGCAAGGCGGGTTCCTCCGTTAATGATTTCCATGTAGTGTATTCGGCCATAGATTCAGCATCTCCCCTCGGCTTCTGCGGGTTAAATAACATCGTCTTCCACGTGTCGAGTGAATGCGAGGGGTCAGGGTATTTTTGCAAATAACACCCCGTTTAGGCCAGGAACAGTGCCTATTTAAAGAGATCGGATCTTAGATCCATTCAATATCTCGCGGAGAAAAATCCCCAAAGACTACTAGGAGAAGCCATTCCAACATGGCTAGCATTCCCAGTTCCTCCTTCGACTCAGAGAGAGGCGAGTGGGAGAGGTGCTCAGTGGCCTACAACCAATTAAAGAAGTTGCAAACCCAGCGATTCCTCCCCCTGCAGATCTGGTCCCTCTTCGAGCAGGGCAAGCTTCCCTTAACAGTGAGACCTAGGCGAAGGATTTTCCCAATCCATCCCCGGGGGGGGGGGGGAGCGAGTTTGTTTCGTCCCTTATCTACTAAGGGGAGTTGGGTTTCCAATCCATCCGTTCCTTCGGGGGCTTCTGTAATACTATGGCCTCCATTCTGCATATTGCGGGCTACGTCTGCGAACTGTTCCTGGGCACTGAGGCCCATTTCAAACTGTGGAGAAATTTGTTTTGTCTTGTCCCACGTAACCACCAGGGGTCAATATTTGAAGTGAGCAGAGCCAAAGTATGGCGCGTCGCCGATACCGGATACCTGTCCAGCACACCAAGGAAGGCATCTGAAGAATGGCCTTCTGAATGGTTCTATATAGAAGACGTCGCTCTTCCCGACCTAGTTCTCAAGGGTCTCCCAGAATTTGCAAGCGTTCCATTGAAGAAACATCACAGCTAGCATCCCCGAAGTCTTGAAGAGGAGGACAGTGCGGAGGTTCGTCAGCTCCTGGGCAAGATAAGGATGCTTGCCCAGTCTGGTTTTACAATAGTAGAAGTAATGGCGACCTCCATAGTGCGAGGTGTTCAGCCACTTCAATACAGAGGGCTCCCAATGTGGCACTACAATGGGGAGGATGATGCCTCCCGTTGTGGTTGGAAAGGTCCGGACACCACGCCGCTCTAGCCAAGATACTGGCCGAGCCGTTTAAAGGGGAGGAAGAAAAATTTCTCCGCATCAATCACAGAGACGGGTACTCCATGTACAACCCTCCCAGCCGGGTAAGTCCCAACCCATTTGCTTTTATTCACTCCGCTCTCTTAGCCATCTTTAACGAATTCCCAATCCGTCTATTTGAAACAGCACTGGCGGAAGGTAACCGAGGGGCTTAATAGCCTTGCCCCATAGCTGGAGAACCACAACCGGGAGCTTGATCCTGGGTTCGAAGAGGAACCGGATATATTCGTGGTACTCGCAGAAGGGGTGTTTTACCAGGCGAGCTATGACGGCACAGAAGTGGCCATCATCACTGACTATCCTGGTCTTCTTCCAACTTCCCACGTAAGTAATCAGGAGAAATCCCCCTCGAAAGAGTTTCCTCGCACTGCCTCACCCACCGCACTGTCTCATGCTTCAAAGGGGAGGCGTTCGACACGTCATGCTACGCCGGGGATGACTCCAAGAAGAGCGGCTCCCACGCCGAGCAAGGCCTCGGAAAGGAAGGTCAGCGAAGACAAGGCCGGTCCTTCATCGAAGAGGTATGTATTTGAAGATATGCTTTGGCAGTCGTACCCAACCGTGATTGTTATGTTGGTCCTGTATCAGGAAAAAGTTTTGCCGGACTATGTCCGGGGATTCGGCCGGTCGCACTCCCAACAACCAAAATTTAGATCCCACCGGAGAGGTGGGGGCCGCTACGGGGACAACGCTGGACTGTCCTTCGGCCGAGGGTTCGGAAGACATGTCCGCTACCAACTCGGAAGTAGAGAGCGCCATGAATCATCGGCGCTGCAGGGCTGTCTTACGAGACACCAAGTTCTCGGGAGAGGCATTCAATGCCTTCAGCTCGGCTGACGCATACATCTGAGCTGCTGGAGATGGGCTTAGAAAAGCCACAAAGCAACATTTGACAGATGTGCAGGTAAGTTTTTCTTTGTCCGAAAAGGATAACCATTTTCCCATAGCCCCTGAGACTGAAAGCAATTGGTACAACTGATTTAAGGATCGTTGTATAACCATGTCCTTACAGAGAAGAATGGCCTACTAGCCCAAGAGCTGGAGCAGTGTCAGGCGCAGCTAAATGCTGCTACCGCCGAACTGGAAAACTTCAAGAAGGCGCCTTCTGGTAACATTCCCCTCCATTGAGGAACAATAATTGTATACCAACTGTACTAATATTGTTGTTGATCGCATAATAGGATCGCCCGATCAACTTGAAGAGAAGTTGAAGATCGCCCAAGAGGGAGAAAAAGAGGCGAAAATGCTACACGCCGCAGGCAAGCGTGTGCTGACCCAAGTCAGAGGGGAGAAAAACAAGCTACAGGATTCCAACACTACATTGGGCGAAGAACTGAAAGATGTGCGAGCCCAGCTAGCCGACTCCGTGAAGGAGAACAAGAAGCTGCGGGGCGGCATATTCAGTATGTGTCTAAACTATTTTTAAAGTAGTTCGGAGATAAATGGAACTGCTATAGTTATGATTGCAGGTATATTGACAGACCGTCCTAAAGAGGAGGTGTCCGGATCATCAAGTGATCTGCTGCAAGGGCTGTTGCAAGTGCATGAACATGCTCGGCTGGTGATGCGGAGTGTTGCCAAGGCCCTATGGCCATCCGCCTCCCCTCCAAGAAGTATGGAGGAGCTTGTAGAGCTATTCAATGGAGCGGCGTATCCGACTATGGAAGATATCAGCCTGCTAAGAGGGTGCGCGAGAGGCATGGGCCATGGTGAAGACGCGATATACCAAGTTGGATCCTAATCACATGGCCCGTGTCGGACCGCTAGGGTCGAATGGGGAAGAAATTCCCGTTAGTTTAGTATATGACCAAGTAGAGGTGGCCGCCAAATATTCCCGACAGGATTGTAAGTTAGACCGCCTTTTGGACGGTGTAGAGGAGAAAGTGTTTGAGTCCAAGTGACTATGTACTTTCCTTGATATATGTAACTCTAGTTGAATTGTATAGCATTTGTCATGGCAGACCTTTTCACTTCGACCTCCGGACTCGAAGGTGCAGAGTGTTCCCGAATACCCGCACGGCTGAATAGACCGGGGTATGCGCGGAAACTAGGCGTAGGGGTCATAGTTGCTTGAACAGACAAGTTGTATCCGGCTAGCTATGTTATATTACATTGAGATTGTAAGAAACATCTTCCAGAGAGAATAGTTCCATTATGGGTTCCTTTCCCTGGGTGTGCATGCATTAGTGTACATGTCCGAATTGTGATGTGAAAATCACAGTGTGTATAGCTTCTGGGGGTTCACAATGGAGTGAGTGCAAAAAACATCTTTAATTCACCAACCGAATATTCCCTTAAGAACGCTAGCTTTTGGCTTCACCCAGTCTGAGGTACATATCCGGATGACCCGGCAGTAACAATCGCAGAGGTGCTCCCTTTATGCCCTAGCCGAACTAACGGGAACGTAGGGCATAAGCACAGGAGCCAGGCAACCCAGCTTGGTCAAAACTTAAGTCATATCGATGCATATAGTGGCGAAGAAAAGGTACATATGGAAAAACTCATATGTGAAGAGCTTGATACTCAAGGAATAATAATAAAAAGTTTCTGTCCAAGAAGCCCCCAGGTATAATGGACATACATATTTAAAGACGTATGCGTCGGGGGTGTGCGGTCTAGCCGTACGAAAGCTCTAAAGCGAGAAATAAAAAAAGTAATCAGAAAAGAGAGAAAAAATAATGGAAAGTACAGGGGAGAAGGAGACGAACAAGGAGTTCGGCGCTAGGCATAGAATCTTCGGAGTCTGCCCGCGTTCCAGGGGTTCAGTTCGAGGCGATTGTCTGATGCATCATGAATACGGTACGCCCCTTCGGTGAGAACTTTGTCAATTATGAAGGGACCCTCCCATTTGGGCTTGAGTTTGTCCTTTTTCTTCTCCGGCAGGTGTAGAACGAGTTCGCCAATGTTGTAGGTCTTGGCCCGTACTTCTCTGCTTTGATATCTTCGAGCCTGCTGTTGGTAAACTGCTGAACGGGCTTTTGCGACATCGCGCTCCTCTTCCAGGGCATCTAGGTTGTCCTGCCGATCAAGCTCGACTTCTCTCTCTTCGTACATATGCACTCGAGGTGAGTCATGGATAATATCGCTGGGCAATACAGCCTCTGCGCCATACACCATGAAGAAAGGTGTGTATCCGGTAGTACGGTTGGGTGTGGTGCGTAGCCCTGAGAGTACGGAGTCGAGCTCCTCAACCCAGTGAGTGTCTGATTCTCTCAAAGGCCGCACTAGTCCGGGCTTGATGCCGCTCATAATTCGACCATTGGCTCGTTCGACTTGACCGTTGGTTTGTGGGTGGTAGACGGAGGCGTAATCGAATTTAATTCCAAGATTAGTACACCAGGTTTTTACCTCGTCAGCTGTGAAATTAGAGCCGTTGTCAGTGATGATGTTGTGTTGGACACCATAAAAGTGCACAACACCGGATATGAATTCTATCACCGGGCCGGACTCAGCCGTTTTGACCGGTTTAGCCTCTATCCACTTAGTGAATTTGTCCACCATAACCAGCATATATTTTTTCTTATGGCTTCCCCCTTTAAGAGATCCAACCATATCCAGTCCCCAGACTGTGAAAGTCCAAGTAATGGGGATAGTTTGTAAGGCAATTGGGGGCATGTGGCTTTGGTTGGCGAAGATTTGGCATCCGACGCATCGTTGGACAAGGTCCTGCGCGTCTGCTCGGGGTGTTGGCCAATAAAACCCAGTACGGAAGGCCTTGCTAACGAGGGCCCGAGCTGCGGCATGGTGTCCGCCGAGACCAGCGTGGAGCCCAGAACTCTCAATGAATTAAATCCGAACCCTGACCTGACTGATTATCCGGAGTCTGAAGACCTTCCAGACTCAACAGTCCGGGCTCCAGAGTATCTTCTTATTATTTAGGACTGCCGTCCGATTCTATGTTCGGAGGGCTGGTCGCATCCTTTCGCTGGTGGGTATCCGGTTCTCCTTGATCGGTGATCCAAACATAGTCCGTCTTCGATATAGAAGAAGACTCACCATCCTGCTCCTAGACTACCGCTATCTGGTGGGTGACCGGTGGAGTTTTGATTTCTCCTTGATCGGTTTTAGACCTGATCCGATCGTAATCTGTGGCGATTCCCAAAGCGGCAATGCGATCTAGGAGCTCATTCAAGGACGAAAACTCCGCCGGATCCATCTGCTTGGAGTGTTCGGAGTTGATGCGAAGGGGGTTTTCGATGGCCCGAGAGGACATCGTCGGCTCAACGGCCGAACAGGCGATCATTGTAAAGTCGCCCAGCCGGATGGTTTGGCCTGGGTCCAGGACTCCCCCGGAGGTGATGTTGTCTTTAAGGACAAGGCAAGCCATCGAACCTTTCGTCGACGTCATAGTGGAACTCTCAATGAAAGCACCAATGTCGGTGTCAAAACCGGCGGTTCTCGGGTAGGGGGTCCCGAACTATGCGTCTAAGGTTGATGGTTACTGGAGACGGGGGACACGATGCGTATCCAGGTTCAGGCCCTCTCTTTGGAGGTAATACCCTACTTCCTGCTTGATTGATCTTGATGAATATGAGTATTACAAGAGTTGTTCTACCACGAGATCGTAATGGCTAAACCCTATAAGCCTAGCCTGTATGACTATGGTAGTGAGTATATCCTTTCCGGACTATACCCTCCGGTTTATATAGACACAGGGGGGATCTAGGGTTACATAGAGTTGGTTACATAAGAAGGAATCTTCATAGTTGGCTGCCAAGCTTGCCTTCCACGCCAAGGAGAGTCCAATCCGGACACGGGTACAGTCTTCGGCCTTCATGTCTTCACAGCCCATCAGTCCGGCCCATGGATAACAGGCCGGACGCCCGAGGACCCCTTAATCCAGGACGCCCTCAGCCACCAAGCTCATGGCCAGGCCAGTGATTTGCATATCATTCCCCAGAAGGAAGGGGAAACCTTGCGCAAGTACATCCAGAGGTTCAGCCTGGTGCAGTACAACATCCCCGATGTTCATCCCGCCGTCGTGATTAGCGCGTTCCATCAGAACATGCGCAACCGCAAGATGCGTGAAGAGCTAGCAATGAACAGAGTTAAGGATGTGGCCGAGCTTTATGTTCTGGCCGATAGGTGCACCCAGGCTGAAGAGGGAAGGAAGTACCCCGGTGAGGACGCCGGCGTGGAAACCGACTCTACTGATGAAGAAACCGCCGCCCCGACGAAGAAGGGCCGGCGTCGCAACAGGAAACACAAGGGCAAGACCGTGCTTGCCATCGAGGGCGACGACACCGGCACCACAAAGAAGGCCAAGGCAGACGAGCCCGGCAAGGAGATTGCTGGGTGTGCTGCTTGCCGGGCCTTGGCGGCTGCCGACAAGCCAGGGGGCTCCGACAAGCAGTATTGCAAGATCCACCGCACCAAGGGCCACGACCTCCAGAACTGACGACAAGTCGAGTTGCTTGCCGAAAAGCAAAAGGCCGAGTATGAGAGGCGAGACAAGGAGATGGGTCAAGACGGTGCCGAAGGATCCAGCAAGAAGCATGGCAGCCAAGGAGGCCGCCGCGGCAAGGATAGCCAGCAAGAGAGTCCCGCTCAGGGCCCTAACAAGAAGCAAGAAGACGATGATCATGACGAGGACGACGAATCCGGCGAGCAAGTGTTTCAGAAGGCTACGGAGGCCATGTGCGTCGATGGTGGTGCATCGCTGCACACTTCTCACCACCAGCTCAAGCAGTGGGCGCGCGAGATCACAGCAGCGGAGCCATCGTTTGACGCTCAGAAGCCGCTGAAGTGGTCCAGCACGCCCATCATCTTTGACGCCGAGGACCACCCTGATCGCACCACTGCGGTCGAGTGTTTGCCGTTGTTGGTCTCACCAATGATTCGCAATCTCAAGCTGAACAAGATGCTGGTTGACGGCGGGGCCATTCTGAACATAATCTCGCCCATTGTGATCAAGAGGCTGCAAATTCCCGACGGAGACCTCGAGGAGACGGGCACGTTTAAGGGGTCTACCCGGGAAGAAGCCAACCGAAGGGGAAGGTCACGTTGCCTGTGACATTTGGAGGCGAGTTGAACCACAGGACGGAGAGGATTGTCTTCGATGTAGCCGAGATCCCCTTGCCCTACAATGGGATCCTCGGCCGCCCGGCACTAGCCAAGTTCATGGCGGCGTCGCATTACGCCTACAACAGGCTGAAGATGCCTGGGCCGATGACCATCCTCACCGTCCCCTGCGACAAGAAGGATGCGCTGATCTGCACCGACCTACCCTACCAGGAAGGAGCTGCCGCGAAGGCACTTGCTCCTGCCGCTGAAGCCCCGGTGAAAGTGCAACTATCCCTGGGTGGTTTTGGTAATTCCTAACAACATATAGCTCATTGAGCTAATGCTATTCCAAGATAAATATTTCAGGAAAGCTCAATGTTTGGCATGGCATGGATTAGAAAGTGGACCCTTGAAAATGCTAAGGACAAAAGATTGGCTCAAGCTCAAAGCACAAGACTCTACATTTTTTATTTTAGTGATCCAAGATCACATTAAGTCTATAGGAAAAGCCAATACTGTTAAGAAGGGATGAGGTGTTGCTTAATGAGGATCTGTGGGAGGCGTAGGATGAAGATGGTCTCTCTCAAATAACCCTGCAACCAAATAACAAAGAGTCTCTTGTGTCCCCAACACACCCAATACAATGGTAAATTGTATAGGTGCACTAGTTCGGCGAAGAGATGGAGATACAAGTGCAATATGGATGGTAGATATAGGTTTTTGTAATCTGAAAATATAAAAACAACAAGGTAACGAATGATAAAAATGAGCAAAAACGGTATTGCAATGCTAGGAAACAAGGCCTAGGGTTCATACTTTCACTAGTGCAAGTTCTCTCAACAATAATAACATAATTGGATCATACAACTATCCCTCAACATGCAATAAAGAGTCACTCCAAAGTCACTAATAGCGGAGAACAAACGAAGAGATTATTGTAGGGTACGAAACCACCTCAAAGTTATCCTTTCTGATCGATCTATTCAAGAGTCCGTAGTAAAATAACACGAAGCTATTCTTTCTGTTCGATCTATCATAGAGTTCGTACTAGAATAACACCTTAAGACACAAATCAACCAAAACCCTAATGTCACCTAGATACTCCAATGTCACCTCAAGTATCCGTGGGTATGATTATACGATATGCATCACACAATCTTAGATTCATCTATTCAAACCAACACAAAGTGCTTCAAAGGGTGCCCCAAAATTTCTACCGGAGAGTCAAGATGAAAACGTGTGCCAACCCCTATGCATAGGTTCATGGGCGGAACCCGCAAGTTGATCACCAAAACATACATCAAGTGGATCACGTGATATCCCATTGTCACCACAGGTAAGCACGACAAGACATACATCAAGTGTTGTCAAATCCTTAAAGACTCAATCCGATAAGATAACTTCAAAGGGAAAACTCAATCCATTACAAGAGAGTAGAGGGGGAGAAACATCATAAGATCCAACTATAATAGCAAAGCTCGCGATACATCAAGATCGTACCACCTCAAGATCAAACACACAGCTACTGGTACATACCTTCATCCTCGAGGGTGAACTACTCCCTCCTCGTCATGGAGAGGGCCGGGATGATGAAGATGGCCACCGGTGAGGGATCCCCCTCCTGCAGGGTGCCGGAACAGGGTCCCGATTGGTTTTTGGTGGCTATAGAGGCATCCGGCGGCGGAACTCCCGATCTATTCTGTTCCCCGATGGTTTTAGGGTATATGAATATATATATATATAGGCGAAAGAAGTCAGTCAGGGGAGCCACGAGGGGCCCATGTGGGGTGGAGGGCGCGCCTAGGGGGGTGGGCGCGCCCCCCTGCCTCATGCCTTCCTCGGTGCTTCCCTTACATACACTCCAAGTCTTCTGGATTGCTTTCATTCCAAAAATAACTCTCCCGAAGGTTTCATTCCTTTTGGACTCCGTTTGATATTCCTTTCCTGCGAAACACTGAAACAAGGAGAAAAACAAAAACTGGCACTAGGCTCTGGGTTAATAAGTTAGTCCCAAAAATAATATAAAAGTGCATAGTAAAGCCCATTAAACATCCAAGATGGTAATATAATAGCATGAATACTTCATAAATTATAGATACGTTAGAGACGTATCAGCATCCCCAAGCTTAATTCCTGCTCGTCCTCGAGTAGGTAAATGATAAAAGAAATAATTTATGAAGTGTGAATGCTAGCAGGTGCATAAGTTTGATCAGTGATAATTTCAATCACCTTTTCTAGCATCATTATATGTCATAACAGTAGCTCAACTCATAGAACTTTGCATGATCAAGTAACAAACTATTCACATGTTAAAGTATAGATCATAAACTTTCTTGAAAACAAACAAACCGTGTTATTAGTCATCAAACAATTACAATACATCTTATTTTCAGGAAGAGTCTATGTCAGAGCTTTGATTCCGCAAACTTCACATACTCAACTATCATTTAGTCTTCCATGATTGCTACCACTCAAAGCATATTTTTAGAACAAATAGTATTCATCGAACGCATAGAAAGATAGGGGCTTAATGTTTCACCTCCCAACCTTTTACCTCAAGGGTAATGTCAACAATAATAATTCATGATCAAATATATTTGAATGTCCATATATGCTTAGATCTTTCCATCACATGATGCTTGCCAACTAAAGAGTGGGTTGGAATGAGAAGGAATACTAATGACTCTTGCATAAAAGTAAAAGATAGGCCCTTCGCAGAGGGAAGCAGGGATTTGCAGAGGTGCCAGAGCTCGAAGCAAAAACAGAGATGAAAATAATTTTGAGAAGTATGCTTTCATTGTCAATGTAACGACCAAGAGTTCCCAATATCTTCCATACTACATACATTATAGGCGGTTTCCACGCAGAAAGGTAAAGTTTTTACTCCCCCTCCACCAACATTCACACTCCACGGCTTGTCAAAAACAACGGGTGCCGTCCAACTTTCAACAATCCTGGGGGAGTTTTGTTTAAATTATTTGCGATTTTGTTTTTGATCTTTTGATCATAGGACTGGGCATCCCGGTTACCAACCATTTTCTCGTGAATGATGATAGGAGTCCACTCATCGTGAGAATAACCCACCTAGCATGGAAGATACTGACAGCCCCTAGTCGCTACATGAGCGATTCGGGCATACAAAACAGATTATTATTTGAAGGTTTAGAGTTTGGCACATGCAAATTTACTTGGAACGGCAGGTAAATACCGCATATAGGTAGATATGGTGGACACTCATGGAATAAACTTGGTTCAAGGAATTTGGATGCACAAGCAGTATTCGCGCTTAGTAAAGATGTTTTGGCTAGCAATGGATTCTAAATAGCAAGCACCACATGTTAGAGGATCCATAACAATATAACTTATACAAATATACCCAAGCATAACTCATTAAGTTGTCTTCCTTGTCCAACTTCAACTAATTTGCTCAGGTTTGAAATTAATTAATGGGGCTCACAATCATAGAAGATGTCCAAGATAGTATATTTATATGTGAAATCTCTCTTCCTTCAATATTCTTTCATGAATTGTTCAGGTGACCAATACAATGTTTGCTAACCTTCAAAAAAATTACCACCTCTACTTATTATATGTGAAGGCATTACTCCCCATGGGAAAGGCATATGAAACATATATAGTTTCAGATTTATGACATTCAAATCATTCAACTATTTACTCAAAGGATATAAGTGAAGCACACGAGTAAATGACAAACTACTCCAAAAAGATATAAGTGAAGATCAATGAGTAGTTAAATAATTATGTAGCTATGTGAAGACTCTCTCTCATTTAAGAATTTCAGATCTTGGTATTTTATTCAAACACAAGCAAAGCTAAATAAAATAAAATGACGCTCCAAGCAGAACACATATCATGTGGTGAATAAAAATATAGCTCCAAGTAAAGTTACCGATGAACGAAGACGAAAGAGGGAAGGCCATCTGGGGCATCCCCAAGCTTAGACGCTTGGTTATCCTTGAATATTACCTTGGGGTGCCTTGTGCATCCCCAAGCTTAGGCTCTTGCCACTCCTTATTCCATAGTCCATCGAATCTTTACCCAAAACTTGAAAACTTCACAACACAAAACTTAACAGAAAACTCGTAAGCTCCGTTAGTATAAGAAAATAAATCACCACTTAGGTACTGTTGTGAACTCATTCTAAGTTCATGTTGGTGTAATATCTACTGTATTCCAACTTCTCTATGGTTCATACCCTCCGATATTACTCATAGATTCATCCAAATAAGCAAACAACACATAGAAAACAGAATCTGTCAAAAACATAACAGTCTGTAGTAATCTGTATCAAACGTATAACTCTGGAATTCACAAAATTCTAAAATAAATTGGTGGACCTGGGGAATTTTTCTAGTAATCATCTGCAAAAATAATCAACTAAATAGCACTCTCCAGTAAAAAGTTTTAGCTAATCTCGTGAGCGCTAAAGTTTCTGTTTTTTACAGCATGATCATAAAGACTTCACCCAAGTCTTCCTAAAGGTTCTACTTGGCACAAACACTAATTAAAACATAAAACCACATCTAAACAGAATCTAGATGGATTATTTATTCCTAAACAGAACCAAAAAGCAAGAAACTAAAATAAAACTGGGTTGCCTCACAACAAGCGCTAACGTTTAACGCCCCTAGCTAGGCATGATGATTTCAATGATGCTCGCATAAAAGATAAGAATTGAAACATAAAGAGATAATCATGAAGAATATGACTAGCACATTTAAGTCTAACCCACTTCCTATGCATAGGGATTTTGTGAGCAAACAACTTATGGGAACAATAATCAACTAGCATAGGAAGGCAAAACAAGCATAACTTCAAAACTTTAAGCACATTGAGAGGAAACTTGATATTATTTCAATTCCTACAAGCATACATTCCTCCCTCATAATAATTTTCGGTAGCATCATGAATAAATTCAACAATATAACAATCACATAAAGAATTCTTTTCATGATCTACCTGCATATAAATTTTACTACTCTCCACATAAGCAAATTTATTCTCATCAATAGTAGTGGGAGCAAACTCAACAAAATAGCTATCATGTGATTGAAAATTAAGATCAAGATGACAAGTTTCATGGTTATACTTATTCTTTATAGCATATGTGTCATCACAATAGTCATCATAAATAGGAGGCATGCTTTCATCATAATAAATTTGCTCATCAAAACTTGGGGGGCAAAAAATATCATTTTCATCAAACATAGCTTCCCCAAGCTTGTGGCTTTGCATATCATTAGCATCATGGATATTCATAGAATTCATACTAACAACATTGCAATCTTGCTCATCATACAAAGATTTAGTGCCAAACATTCTATAGATTTCTTATTCTAGCACTTG
Organism: Aegilops longissima; assembly: GCA_021605205.1. Classification (NCBI taxonomy): domain Eukaryota; kingdom Viridiplantae; phylum Streptophyta; class Magnoliopsida; order Poales; family Poaceae; genus Aegilops; species Aegilops longissima. The sequence continues at coordinate 381,922,888 of CM038682.1, read as the reverse complement.
AGCACAAATTTCCTTTCCATCATACTCACGAAAGATATTAAAAAGATGAAGCGTATGAGGCAAACTCAATTCCATTTTTTTGTAGTTTTATTTTATAAACTAACTAGTGATAAAACAAGAAACTAAAAGATCCGATTGCAAGATCTAAAGATATACCTTCAAGCACTCACCTCCCTGGCAACGGCGCCAGAAAAGAGCTTGATGTCTACTACGCAACCTTCTTCTTGTAGACGTTGTTGGGCCTCCAAGTGCAGAGGTTTGTAGGACAGTAGCAAATTTCCCTCAAGTGGATGACTTAAGGTTTATCAATCCGTGCGAGGCGTAGGATGAAGACGGTCTCTCTCAAACAACCCTGCAACCAAATAACAAAGAGTCTCTTGTGTCCCCAACACACCCAATACAATGGTAAATCGTATAGGTGCACTAGTTCGGCGAAGAGATGGTGATACAAGTGCAATATGGATGGTAGATATAGGTTTCTGTAATCTGAAAATATAAAAACAGCAAGGTAACGAATGATAAAAGTGAGCAAAAACGGTATTGCAGTGCTAGGAAACAAGGCCTAGGGTTCATACTTTCACTATTGCAAGTTCTCTCAAAAATAATAACATAATTGGATCATATAACTATCCCTCAACATGCAACAAAGAGTCACTCCAAAGTCACTAATAGCGGAGAACAAACGAAGAGATTATTGTAGGGTACGAAACCACCTCAAAGTTATCCTTTCTGATCGATCTATTCAAGAGTCCGTAGTAAAATAACACGAAGCTATTCTTTCCGTTCGATCTATCATAGAGTTCGTACTAGAATAACACCTTAAGACACAAATCAACCAAAACCCTAATGTCACCTAGATACTCCAATGTCACCTTAAGTATCCGTGGGTATGATTATACGATATGCATCACACAATCTCAGATTAATCTATTCAAACCAACACAAAGTACTTCAAAGAGTGCCCCAAAATTTCTACCGGAGAATCAAGAAGAAAACGTGTGCCAACCCCTATGCATAGGTTCATGGGCGGAACCCGCAAGTTGATCACCAAAACATACATCAAGTGGATCACGTGATATCCCAATGTCACCATAGATAAGCACGGCAAGACATACATCAAGTGTTCTCAAATCCTTAAAGACTCAATCCGATAAGATACCTTCAAAGGGAAAACTCAATCCATTACAAGAGAGTAGAGGGGGAGAAACATCATAAGATCCAACTATAATAGCAGAGCTCACGATACATCAAGATTGTACCACCTCAAGAACACGAGAGAGAGAGAGAGAGAGAGAGAGAGAGAAATCAAACACATAGCTGCTGGTACATACCCTCAGCCCCGAGGGTGAACTACTCCCTCCTCGTCATGGAGAGTGCCGGGATGATGAAGATGGTCACCAATGAGGGATCCCCCCTCCGGTAGGGTTCCGGAACAGGGTCCCAATTGGTTTTTGGTGGCTACAGAGGCTTGCAACGGTGGAACTCCCGATCTATTATGTTCCCCAATGGTTTTAGGGTATCTGGATATATATAGGCGAAAGAAGTCGGTCAGGGGAGCCACGAGGGGCCCACGAGGGTGGTGGGCGCGCCCCCTACCTCATGCCTTCCTCGTTGCTTCCCTTACGTACACTCCAAATCTTCTGGATTGCTTCCTTTCCAAAAATAACTCTCTCGAAGGTTTGATTCCGTTTGGACTCCATTTGATATTCCTTTTCTGCGAAACACTGAAACAAGGAGAAAAACAGAAACTGGCACTGGGCTCTGGGTTAATAAGTTAGTCCCAAAAATAATATAAAAGTGCATAGTAAAGCCCATTAAACATCCAAGATGGATAATATAATAGCATGAATACTTCATAAATTATAGATACGTTGGAGATGTATCAAGCCTCAGCAGCCCCGGCAAGCGCCTTGCCGGGGCAGTTCGCCCAACACCAGCAGAGCGAGCCACCCTCGAGCCCAAGAGTTCCAAACGCCGCCAACGACTACGTTGGAACCAAGGCTCGGGAAGCACCCCCGTGGTGGAATGCAGATCTTTGTCAAGATCATAAACACACAAGATCAGATAAGGACCAGAAGACGGTGACCCTCGGCGGGATCCTAGCCGAGGAGATCCACAAGACCCCCGGCAAGCGCCTTGCCGGGGGCAACTGCGACGCCACGGCAAGACCCTTGCCGAGAGCGCTGATATGTCCCCAACGTATCTATAATTTTTTGTTGTTCCATGCTATTATATTACCCCTTTTGGATGTTTATGGGCTTTATTTTACACATTTATATCATTTTTGGGACTAACCTACTAACCGGAGGCCCAGCCCATATTGCTGTTTTTTGCCTATTTCAAGATTTCAAGAAAAGGAATATCAAACGGAGTCCAAACGGAATGAAACCTTCGGGATCGTGATTTTGGAACGAACGTGATCCGAGGACTTGGAGTGCAAGTCAAAGCAGCCGAGGCCTCCACGAGATAGGAGGCGCCACGCCCCCTATAGGGCGCGCCCTGTCTCGTGGGCCCCTCGGCGCCACCGACGCACTTCTTCCTCCTATATATACCTCGCACCCGAAAATATCCAGGGGCACCATGAAACACAATTTCCACCATTGTAACCTACAGATCCGCGAGATCCCATCTTGGAGCCTTCGCCGGCACTCTGCGGAGGGGGAATCAACCACGGAGGGCCTCTACATCAACATCCTTGCCCCTCCGATGAGTTGTGAGTAGTTTACCACAGACCTACGGGTCCATAGTTATTAGCTAGATGACTTCTTCTCTCTTTTTGGATCTCAATACAATGTTCTCCCCCTCTCTTGTGGAGATCTATTCGATGTAATCTCTTTTTGCGGTGTGTTTGTCAGATCCGATGAATTGTGGGTTTATGATCAAGTTTATCTATGAATAATATTTGAATCTTCTATGAATTCTTTTATGTATGATTAAGTTATCTTTGCAAGTCTCTTCGAATTATCAGTTTGGTTTGGCCTACTAGATTGATCTTTCTTGCCATGGGAGAAGTGCTTAGCTTTGGGTTCAATCTTGCGGTGTGCTTACCCAGTGACAGAAAGGGTTGCAAGGCACCTATTGTATTGTTGCCATCGAGGATAACAAGATGAGGTTTATCCCTCTACATCATGTCATCTTGCTTAATGCGTTACTCTGTTCTTATGAACTTAATACTCTAGATGCATGTTGGATAGCGGTCGATGTGTGGAGTAATAGTAGTAGATGCAGGCAGGAGTCAGTCTACTTGTTATGAACGTGATGCCTATATACATGATCATGCCTAGATAATCTCATAACTATAAACTTTTCTATCAATTGCTCGACAAGAATTTGTTCACCCACCGTAATACTTATGCTATCTTGAGAGAAGCCACTAGTGAATCCTATGGCCCCGGGTCTATCTCTTATCATATTTGCTCCCAATCTACTTTTATTTGCATCTTTACTTTTGCATCTATATTATAAAATACCAAAAATATATTTGTCTTATCATACTATCTTTATTAGATCTCACTTTCATGAAGTGGCCGTGAAGGGATTGACAACCCCTTTATTGCGTTGGTTGCGAGTTCTCGGTTGTTTGTGTAGGTGCGTGGGACTTTTGAGGAGCCTCCTCTTTGGATTGATACCTTGGTTCTCAAAACTGAGGGAAATACTTACGCTACACTTGCTGCATCACCCTCTCCTCTTGAGGAAAACCAGCGCAAGCTCAAGGCGTAGCAAGAAGGATTTACGGCGCCGTCTTGGGAGGTCTTCGCTCAAGTGAAAGTGCGTTATATCGACTAGAGGGGGTGAATAGGCGATTTTATGAATTTACAAATTCTTCACCGAGGAATTTGCGGTGAGGAAATTCCTTAGCGAAGAAATACATGCAGCGGAATAAGTACTCGAAGTAAGCATAGCAGATTACATGCATAGTCATCATGATGAAATGAAGACAATCACAGAGTACGAAAGTGTAATCACAGGATAACACAAGATGAAGACAAACAGATGAAGAAATTGAACTGAGGAAATTGAGAAAGTCTTGATCAAAGTCTTCAAACACAGATATGACAAACACTCAACACAAGAATGAGGAAATGAAAGGGTTGAGGAAATAGAACCAGATTAGGTTGGTGAAGACAATGATTTGGTAGACCAGTTCCAACTGCTGTCTCGGTTATGCGTCTGTTGGAGCGGCTGAGTATTTAAACTCGAGGACACGCAGTCCGGACACCCGATCCACCGAAAGCACGCAGCTCGGGACACCAAGTCCTCACCGTATTCTCCTTGAACTAAGGCCACGCAGACCTCGTCCAATCACTCGTGGTAAGTCTTGGTGACTTCCAAACCTTCACATACTTGGTCACTCGGCGATCCACAATTCCTCTTGGATGCTCTAGACCGTGGCGCCTAACCGTCTGGAAGAAGCACAGTCTTCAAAGGTAAAAGCGTCGGATCCACGCTGGATCAATTTCTTGATGATGCTCAATCACTTTGGGTTTGTTGGGGTTTGGTTTTGGGTTTTCCTCACTTTGGGTTTTCCTCACTTGATGATTTTCGCTCAAAGTCCTCGGAGGATGGGTTGCTCTCAAATGACAAGTGTCAAGTTCTCTCGAGCAGCCAACCAACTAGTGGTTGTAGGGGCAGCTATTTATAGCCTCGGGAGCAGCCCGACATGATAAGACATAAATGCCCTTAAATGATATGACCGTTAGGTGGAGATATTTTGGGGACAGGTGGCCTTGCAAGACACAAAGAACGATCGGAAATTGGAACATCAAATTCCTCGGGGCTATCATGTTCCTCATTTGTAGGCAATTCGACTTTGGCGAATTCCTAACTCCTCGATCGAACAAATTCTCGGTGACCGGAAGAGCTTCGTCTACATCAAGAAATTAACTGAACTGTATGAGATTTCCAAAGGCTTCACTCGAAGGGATTGGTAGGTGAGGATTTTGAGTTGAGCATCAAATGGAAATTTTTCCTTAGTATTTCCTCGACCCCTTTAACGAAGACGGTGTTTCCTATGACTCAAGAAAGAGAAATGAAACTACGAAAACAAAAGTCTTCACGCTTCATATTCCTCAGCGAATACCAAGTCTTGAGAATCACACCAATTTCTTCACTTTCAAAGTCTTGAAAGTCTTGAAATATCAAATTCTTGATTGAAGAAATTCATTTTAGGGTCGACTTTCTCTGTAAATATCAAACTCCTCATAGACTTATAGACCTGTGTACACTCACAAACGCATCAGTTACTTAACCTATAAGTCTTCAATACACCAAAATCACTAAGGGGCACTAGATGCACTTACAATCTCCCCCTTTTTGGTGATTGATGACAATCTGAGTTAAGTTTTCAACGGGGATAAATATATGAAGTGTAAATACTGATAATGAGGATTTTGATTGCAAGATATAGAAGAACTCCCCCTGAAGATGTGCATAGTGAGGAAATTGCTTTTGAGGCAATGCACATTTGAAGAATTGAATCATGGAGATCTCCCCCTATATCTTGTAATTCATACACGCATTTAACATATAGTATGAAGAATTTGAAATGCATGATGAAATATGGTGCTTGATGTTATGCAATGTAACACACAAAGAGTATCAGAGCCCAAAGGCCAAATTGGATCAGAGCATAACAAGTATCAAAACTACTTCTCATCAGAGCATAGAGCAAAAGCATAATGCATCAGAAGTATCAAAGCACCATCGGGTTTAAGATTACAACTCAATCCAATAAAAGGTTTCAGAAGAACGAGAGTTGTAACTTAATAAAATACTGTATATAGACAAAAACGAGACCCGCTTGAAGACTAACTCAGATTTCTCCCCCTTTGTCATCGAATGACCAAAAGGATCGAAACTGAGGACTAACGCTCTTGAGGAAATTCAAGATGAAGACGGAGCGCCAGCATTGTCGGGGTTGTTCGTTGAGGTAGGACCAGCAGCAGTGTCTTCCAAATCTTCATTTTCATCAGTGTCGCGAGATGAAGAATAGGAGCTGGCCACTAAGGAAGGAACTTTGACTTTCTTGAATTTCTTCGGAGGAGGTGCAGACCAGTCAAAGTCTTCCTTGAGTCCCATTGATTTCAGTTCTTCTTCATTGTAGACATGTGAAAGAACAGCCCAGGTGCGCTTGAAGGTTTCATGAAGATAGTAGTGGTTTTTCTTCACTGCATTGTGAGTTGAGGTCATGTTGTAAAGAATAGTACCAAACTGACGTTTGACCCACTTGTGATTGCGATCAACCTTCTGATGAAGATTGAGGAGTAACTCACGATCGATCATCACCACAGGTGCGATGGCTTGAGGACTTTGCTTAACGGAGGTATTTGCTGTCTTGAGTCATGTGTGGCGAGTCATCATTGGTGGAGTAAGATGTTGCTTTTTGCTGTCCATCCAATGGACGAATGCCTTCATCTATCACAGCAGAGCCTTTCCCTTTCATCACCGAGGCAATTGGCCGTTTGAGGACTTCAATAGGGGCGGGTAGCTGCGGTGGTTCAAAGTATCAGCTTTGTAATTCAGTGAAGATCTTGACCTGATGAATCTCATAATCCAAGGCGCATAAGGCTTCAGCTCAAAAGGTGACATGGCAATGTTAGCGAGTCCTCATGAAGAAATCATGGAAATTGACGGAGCGCCATGGATGATGTTGAAAAGCATATTCTTCATGATGCCAACGACTTCTTCATCATTCGAGTCGTGGCCCTTGATAGGACTCATAGTCTTCGACAAAATTCGATAGACTGTTCGAGGCACATATAACAATTCCTTGACGAGGAATTTGGTCCTTGGAGCTTGCCTTGGTTTCAAAGGCTTCATCAAGACTTGCATATAGTGATTTGAAAGTTCCTTTTCTTCATAGATCGACGTGCACCGTCAATGGAGGATTGAGTGGAAGGGCTCGAAGCAATTCACTTCTTTGGAGCCTTGTAGTGAGTGTTTTCGGTCATCAATCCAAGACCCATGAAGTTACATCTTGACATCTCCGGTGATGTGCGGGGTTGCATAGAACTGAAGAATTAGCTCTTCATTCCAATCACATATATCAGTGCAAAAGTTGAGGAGACCTGCATCGTGAAGAACACTTAGAACGGGCTCAAAGCCTGGCAGCGACTCCATATCCACATGAGGAATATGAGCATGATCGAAGATTTTGTCCTTGTTGAAAAGCACTGAGGAATAGAAGTTGGCTTGACTGGCAGTCCAGAAGCGCCTCTTCCTAATCCGAGCAGAATCATAGGGATTATATTCAGTGAAGAACACATGCTCAGCAAAGAAATCCTTAGCCTTGAATTTTTGCTTGGTCGAGAATGGATTCTTCTGTTTTGGCAGAGGGGTGTCAGTCAGTTGCATCACCACCTCTGGAACTGTAAGTGCAGGTTCTTCAGCTTGAGGAATTTCTTGATCCTCAACTTGTGCAGTCTGAGGATTTTCAGTAGCAGCAGCAATTTCATCAGCAGCAGTTTCATCAGCACTAGTGGCTGGAATTTCTTCATGCACAGGACTCGTGGGTTGATTTTCTTCAGAGTCGATCTGGACAGTCTGTGCAGGGGAGTGAGGAACTTGTTGAAGCGGGGTGAAGAGCGGAGTATTGGGATGTTGATTTTCCCAAAAATCATCATTGATTATTGGAGTGGTGCATCCAATATCCACATCTTCATTTTCAATTTCCTCAGCACCATCTTGAGGAATTTCATGGTCTGATGAGGGAATGACTGGGGTTGAAGGGACAGCTTCCACTTCAATTTCTTCATCAATTTTCTCGAATGAGCAGAGATTGATGTTCTTCATCAGATCCGGTTGGCACTTCATATTCTTCTCCAAAAGGAACCACTTCCTTTGAAGGTATGGAGGAAATTGGAATCGCATCAATCGGGTTCTCAACTGAGCTGGTCATTTGCTTCAATTTCTTCGCAGCCGAAGAATTTGACGCAGCTGATGCTTTTCTTTTCTTCACAGCAGCTCGTTCTGCAGCCTTTGTTTTCTTCACATCCGAAGCTGATGGAAGAATAGGAGTTGGAGTTGGCGCAGGAGGAGCTGAGGAATTAGGTGCAGTATCTTCAGGAGCAACTGCTGCAGTTCCCCTGTCTTGAGCAATTTCTTCAGGCGCACCACTAGTGGGTGCCCTGGCAGTTTCTTCAGCGGCTGGAATTTCTTCATCAGCCCTGGAATCAGCATGTTCTTCAGCAGGCTGAGCTTCAGCGTTGCTGGCATTTTCTTCACTAGGCTGAGCAGATGCTTCAGCCTGAGGATTTTCATGTTGCACAGGTGCAGCAACATTTGTGAGATTCTTCGTCAGATTGACGAATCTGGTCTTGACAACTTGCCAATCAGCATAGTACGTGTCAAAGTTCTTGCTGAGGTTCTGAATTTCAGTTTGAGCTTGAAGAAGTTCCTCAGGTGTCATTTTGACAACATTTTCTTGAAACCTCTCCTTCTTGTATTGAGCCTTCTTGATTTCCTTCGCCTTCTCGAACTTCCATTTTCTTCAGCAATGAAGTGAGTCAACATATGACTTTGACCTGGTGTCAAAGGAAGATCAGCGAGGGGTATTGGGATCGTTGTGCGAGGTCGATGAAATCGAGGACTTTCTTGGGTCCAAAAGCATTGGCACAGCTGTTCCCTTGGCTCTTGCGGCTCTAGCTTGCGGTCTCGATGATTTCTTCAAGTTCTTCATCGATGCCTCATCATCGATGGCACGTGGGCGACAAGCTGTTTCTTCTTGGCTAGGCGAGGACCACGTCCACTGTTGCTTTTGTCTTCAGCGATGTCGGGCCGATGAAGAATTGAATGCAGGTGAGGAATGTGCGAGAGGTGCCCGAGGCAATTGAAAATCCAGCAGTCCTTTGACAAGTCGCTAGATGCACTGGGCGAAGGTTTGGATGGTGCAGCTGAGGACTTTGATGGAGCAGCAGTGGTGTGAGGAATTTGCTGCTGAGGAATTTGCCTGGTAGGAGCTGCTGAGGAACTTGGCCGTGAGGGCATAGAAGAAGAAGTACTTGGCTTATTTGCAGACTTCTTTTGCATCGATTTCCTCGGCTTGGCCGAGACCTCAGTGGCAGCAGCAGCGGCAGAATCTTCATTGAATTTCTTCACCGCTTCCTTTGCTTGCTTAGCCAACTTAGCTTGGCGTTTGGCCCATTCCTCAGGAAAGTCCTCACCGCGTTTGACGCTAGTGGGATCAGCAATTTGGCCTGGTGCCAAAGGAGCTCTTGGGCATGGAGGATTTAACGCGAATTTCTTCATGTACTTGGGTGTGACATAGCGGTATTCCTTCCATTCCCGTGCCCATCTCCGTTCAATTTTCTGAATGCGCACCTTGCGTTGGTTTTTGTTTTCCTCATCTGGTGTGCAATAGTCAGCATATATTTCTTCGAGGATTTGAATGCTGTCATGACCTCGGGTTTCTTTCCTCCTTCTGCGGTTTCTTACCATCGCCATTTTCTTCACCGAGGAAATTGAACAATTGAGTTCTCTGAAGAAGTGTGCAGTTTTCTTCGAGGAACGCTGCAAATGAGTTAAGTTGATGAGAACCTAGGGATTCAGCAGCGGACATTTGTACCGTGAACAGAGTATAGGTGCGAGGAATTTGAAGAGGTCATATGCGTTCTCGGAGGTTTTCAAAAGAACAAGTTTGAGGATTTTGACCAGATGAGCCTTGAAGAATTTCAATAAGCGTTCTTTATCTTAGGTTCGAGTTGTATAGATCGAAGATCCACACAATTGAGGAATCTTGAAGAAAATCATAGCTTAGTGAAATGAGTCAAGAGGTTTGAGGTGTTCATATGTGTGAAGAATTTGAAATAAACACCTTTGAAGAAATTGAAGAAAATTTGAGAATCAAAGCGAGTAAATAAAAGTAACTTTTAATTTACGAAGTGAAGAACACGACGAACTGAGATGAACAGTTGAGAAGTTCGTCCGTTCAGATCTTCTCCGCCCTAACTTGGCAGAGAAATCAGCTACGGCGACGGCGGAGTGAAGAAATTCCACGGTCGGTAGCGATGCGTCGGCGAAGAGGTCAAGGCGGTGAAGCTTTTCCTCACCGGCGACGATGGAGTAAGGCGGCGCTAGGGTTTCGAGGAGCTCGGCGGGAGAGAGATCGGCGAGTAAAAGAGTGAGGAAGGAGAGAGGGTATTTATAGCCACGGTGAAAAGCGGCTTGTCCAAGATTTAGGACGAACGTGCCCCTGACCGCTTCCCTTCTCACGACATGTGTCACCCACGTACTGTGTAGTGGAGATCGTGTGCGATCGTGGGTGGATATAATAATGCATCGTGGGATGCGGAACGGCTTGAGCGGTAAAATCGAAGTTTGGATAAGATCCATTTTAAAAGTTCCGTTCGCAATTTCTTCAGTATCAAGGACACAAGTGAAGAAATTGAGCGAGTTTCAAAGTAGAACGCACATGAAGAATTTGTGAATGGATTGGGTTGAGTATAGCATAGAGGGGGAAGGGTCAGATCACATTCACTTAGCAGAAAAAGCGACTTGAAGAAATAACCATAAGTGAATGCTGTAGAGGACATAAATCCATATATATATATAGCCAATGAAGAAAGACGACGGAAACAGTGAAGATTTTGCAAAGTTGAAGAATTTGAAAAACTGAAGAATTTGAAAAACTGAAGAATTTCAAAAACTGAAGAATTTCAAAGACTGAGGAAAAACTCAAATTGAAGATTTTCAACTTTGGTGGTGGCGTGACCCACCGTATAAGAATGATGATTTCAGACACCGCGTACAATTGTCGTGGGTTACGAGAATCAAATTCTTCATTAATTTCTTCACACTTAGAGTGTTATTCTTCATTGATTGAAGAAAAACGTTTCTTCATGTGTTGCACATCTAAGTCATCAATTTTGCATAAGTGTTAGGATGTGTGCCTTTTCAAAGAACGTTCGAAGATTCTAGGATATTTAGCTCACACCGCAACTTGCTAAATCTCTTCTCATCCAAGGGCTTAGTGAAGATATCAGCTAGCTGTTCTTCAGTCTTCACGTGCTCGATGGAGATGTCGCCCTTCAACACATGATCACGAAGAAAATGATGACGAATTTGAATGTGCTTTGTCTTGAGTGCTGAACTGGGTTGTGAGCAATCTTGATGGCACTCTCATTGTCACAGAGAGAGGCACATTCTTCACGTTGATGTCGTAGTCCTTGAGGTTTGCTTTATCCATAGTAATTGAGCACAACACGAGCCAGCAGCAATGTATTCAGCTTCAAAGAAGGGACGGTGATACAGTTCTGTTTCTTCGAGGACCAACAGACCAAAGATCGTCCGAGGAAATGACAAGTACCAGATGTTGACTTGCGGTCCACACGATCACCAGCATAGTCAGAGTCAGAATATCCGATGAGATCAAAAGTAGAGCCCTTGGGGTACCATAATCCTAGTGTTGGTGTGTGAGCTAGATATCGAAGAATATGCTTCACAGCCTTATGGTGTGATTCCTTCGGTGTAGCTTGAAATCGGGCACACATGCAAACACTAAGCATTATATCTGGCCTAGATGCACATAAGTACAATAAAGAACCAATCATGGGCGGTATACCTTGTGATCAAGTCAATACCATTTTCATCGATTGCATAGATGGCCATTTGTGGGCATAGGAATTTTAGCGCCTTTGCAATCTTGCATGCCAATTTCTTGAGGACATCTTTGAGGTATTTCTCTGAGATATGAATATGCCATTGTGTTGTTGACGAATTTGAAGACCTAAGAAGAATTTCAAATCTCCCATCATAGACATTTGATATTCTTCACTCATCATATAGGCAAATTCATCACTATAACGTTGGTCGATACAGACCAAAGATAATATCATCAACATATATTTGGCACACAAACAGTTCACCATCATAAGATTTAGTAAAGAGAGTAGGGTCGAGTGAACTGGTGTGAAGCCATTCTTCACGAAGAATTCCTTCAATGTATCATACCACGCTTGAGGGGCTTGCTTGAGGCCATAGAGGGCCTTATTTAGTCTGAAGACTTTGTCGATTCTTTGGATCTTCAAACACGGGGTTGAGCAACATATACTTCTTCCTCAAGCTTACCATTGAGGAATGCACTTTTCACATCCATTTGATATAAAGTGATATTGTGATGGTTAGCATAGGCGAGTAATATGCGAATAGACTCAAGTCTAGCGACAGGTGCAAAAGTTTCATCGAAATCAATTCCTTCAACCTGTGTGTAGCCTTGAGCTACTAGTCGTGCCTTATTCCTCACCACAAGACCATTTTCATCTTGCTTGTTGCGATAGATCCACTTTGTGCCAATGATATTATGCTTGCGAGGATCTGGACGTTTGACCAGTTCCCAGACGTTGTTGAGCTCGAACTGATGTAATTCTTCTTGCATGGCCTGAATCCACTCCGGCTCCAGAAATGCTTCATCTACCTTAGTGGGCTCTGTGATAGAGACAAAAGCATAGTGCCCACAAAAGTTAGATAAGTGTGAAGCTTTTGAGCGAGTGAGAGGACCTGGCGCTTCAATGTCATCGATGATCTTGTCAACTTGCACTTCTTTTGCAGCGAGGATGAGCTGGTTGTCTTGAGGAATTTGACCATTTTCCTCGGCACCATTTTCTTGACATTATCTTGAGTGCATCAGCTCGGCGTTCTTCACGTCTGGGAATGAATTCTTCAGCAGTTTCTTGATGGGGATGACATCCTCGGTTGCCTTGAATCTGATAGAATCCTCGGTGCTGGTTCGTCTAACACGAAGGTAGGTGCTCTCTTTGCGAGCCATTAGTTTCATCGAACCGCACATCTACATGTGTCAACAATCTTGTGAAGTGCGATGTTGAAGACTCTGTAGGTGTGCGAGTCCTTTCCGTAACCAAGCATAAAACCTTCATGTGCTTTCGTGCAAATTTAGAGTGGTGGTGAGGATCTCTAATCCAGCATTTAGCACGAAGACTTTGAAATAACTTACATTGGGTTTCTTGTCGTTGAGGAGTTCATAGGCAGTCTTTTGAAGAATTTGTGAAGATATACTCTGTTGATGATGTGGCACGCAGGTCAATTGCTTCAATCCGAAGCGACTAGGCGTTTTGTATTCATCAAGCATAGTGCGAGCCATCTCAACAAGAGTTCTGTTCTTGCGCTCCACGACGCCATTTTTTGAGGAGTATAAGGAGCAGATAACTCATGAGTAATACCAAGTTCATCAAGATAATCCTCAAGACCGGAATTCTTGAACTCAGTTCCATTGTCACTCCTGACGTGCTTGATCTTCACACCAAAGTTGGTTGAAGCCCTCGAGGAAAATCGTTTGAAGATTTCCTGCACTTGATTTTTGAAAGTAACAATGTGTACCCATGTGTAACGAGAGTAATCATCAACAATAACAAAGCCATATAGTGATGCTTCATTAATGACAGCTGAGTAATGATTGGGACCAAGAGGTCCATGTGAAGCAATTCAAGGGACGAGTAGTGGTCATGATAGTCTTATTTGGATGCTTGGCCTTGGTCATTTTCCAGCTTCACGGGCTCGCATAAGTGATCCTTGAGGAATTTGACATTCTCAATGCCAATGACATGCTTCTTCTTCGCAAGTGTGTGCAAATTTCTCATGCCTGCGTGACCAAGTCGTCGATGCCATAGCCAGCCTTCTGAAGCTTTTGCAAGTAGGCACATGGCTGGTTGTGGTCCTGTGGAAAAATCAACAATATACAAGTCTCCTCTCCTAAAGCCTTCGAAGACAAGTCCCAATACCTGACTTTTGCCTTTGTCAGCAAAGATGATATGCTTCAGATGTGACGGTGATAAGGAGCATCCATCAATAGATTCTTGTCACCACATGTGATTTGTACATCCACTATCGAGAACCCACTCGGTGGCTTTGGGTTGATCATCCTGCGGATGAATTAGTACAACTTACGATCTCATATACTTCATCGGTGAAGAATATGATATCAAGTTCATCGATGAATTTCATCGATCGAGATTTAGATAAGCGGTATGAGGGCGTGTGAAATGAAAGTTCATTTCATCATGATTATCCTGCGTCCTTTCAGGCAATTTGTCAGGCCCCCAGCAAATTCTTCAGACGTTGAGGAACGTCTGGAGACCTGACCCTGCAGAAGAGATTAGTTCTTTTTCTTCACCACCCACATCTGAAGGGGTGGCAAAGAGTTCATCATTCTGCGAGCACCATATGAGAATGGTGGCATAGAGGCCAAACCATTTCGTTTCACATAAGAGGGGTTAGGGTAAGCATATGAATAAGCAGAGAAATTCTTCGAGGACTTATGAACATATTGGTTTGAAGAATAATGCACATATTCATAGCCCTTAGCTCTACCCTGCGAAACAGAGTTATTAGCACGATGATAATCATATGAGGACTTTGATCCTTTTGAGGAATTTGATCCACGTGAGGAATTTGGTCCGTATGAGGACTTGGATCCATATGAAGAATTTGATCTGGGGTTCCTTTTCTTCACAGGTGGTGTCATGAGGACATTCACTTGAAGACTTTCAAGACATTTCTTGGGAACCCAGATTTTCTTCATAGGGGGACCGTTCCTGCAGTTAGTGCCAACATATCTAGCAAATACTTCACCATTCTGATTTTTGAACAGTTTATAGTTTGAGTCAAATGACTCATCATCAGAATGAGGAAATTCACATGTAAAACCAGATAAGGTAGATGGATCAATCGAGGTCCCTTTGCAGCAACCCATGAGGTTTTGGGATCTTGCTCGGGCTTCGATATGTTCCATCAGCATTGAGTTTCCTCTCAAAGGCAATACCCTCTTTCCTAGGGTTCTGTTGAGGATCTGCTTTTAAGCACATCACAAAGAGTCGATGCCCTTTGAGGCTTTTGTACATGCATCATGTACAATTCCTTCAACCTGCATCGTCGGTGATACTAGCAATGTCCTCGGTGAGGAATTAGTGATAGCGAGGCAGGTGAAGAATTTGTAACAGTTGAAGCATTTGAACATTCGGTGAAGAATTAGCGATTCACGTTCAATGCACTTTAAGCATGGAGGAACAAATTCTTCTTGAGAAGCGCTGATTTGTTGAGCAAGTAATGAATCGCGCTCCTTCGAAGATCTTCATAACTCGCCTTAGCTTCTCAAGATCTTGCTTTCTTTGAAGAAATTCATAAGAAAGTTTCTCATGATCGAGATAAGAGAGTGTTATGATGACCTTGAAGGCTGTCAAGCCTAGACCGAACTTTCTGAAGATTTTCACCAAGGCTTGAGTGCGATCCATTTCTTCACCTAACATATCATCACTCTTATCTAGCATGTTTTGAACCTTTTCAAAAGCCCTTTGTTGTTTTATAGCAATCTTAGCAAGTTTAGAGTAGCTGGGCTTGAGATCCTCATCGATTCATTTTCACTAGATTCGGAGGAGGTGTAATTGAGTACCTTGGCACCTTTTGCCATGAAGCAATAGGTGGGGCGTAGTCATCATTTTCCTCATCGGGTTTGTCGGTGGAGTCATTTTCTTGATGTTGAAGATGGATTTGCTGACGTAAGCGTAGCAAGAGCCGGACTAGCCACACCAGATTCGGATTCTTGAGACTCCTCCTCTTCCTCATTTTCCTCAGATTCAGCTTCGAGTCCATTTCCTTGCCAATGAATGCCCGAGCCTTTTGGAGCTGCTCTTCTTGTGAGAAGAAGGCTTTGAGGATTTTGATGATGAAGATTTTGATGATTTCTTCTTCTTCTTCACGTCATCGAATCTGTAATCCTTGTGTTTCTTCTTTCTTAATTCCTTTTCCCATCGAGGACAATCTTGGATATAGTGACCAGGTTTCTTGCATTTGTGGCAAAGTCTTCGCTTATAGTCACTAGATGAGGAATCACTTTGCTTCTTGAGGATTTTCCAAAACGACCACGTCTTGTGAATTTCTGGAATTTCTTCACGGCGATGCTAGCTCTGGCCAAATTCTTGAGATCTCCAAGGCTACTACCAGATTCTTCACTCTCGATTCAGATTCAGCCTTGGCCTTGAGGCACGTGTTCTTCCATAGCGAAACCATAGAGATCTCTCTTTTAGCAAGCTGGAACTCGTGAGTATTTAGCCTTCGAGGATATCAGCAGGATCAAGAGACTTGTAGTCAGCTCGTTCTTGTATCATCGGTGCGAGTGTCAAATGAGGAATCAGCGATCTTAGCAATTTCTTCACCACCTCATGGTCGGTGATGTCGGTGGCACCAGTGCTTGAAGCTCATTTGAGATGTCGGTGAGGCGATCGAAGGTTTGTTGAACATTTTCGTTGTCGAGTCTTTTGAAGCGGTTGAAGAGATTCGAAGAACATCAACTCGAGAGTCACGCTGAGTTGAAACACCTTCATTTACTTTGGACAGCATGTCCCGGATGAGTTTGGCGATTCCAAAGCACTCACTCTTCCATATTGACCTTTGCTCGATGGCCACATATGATATTCTTCGCTTGAGAATCGAGTTGCTTGAATCTCTTCACATCAGCATCATTCGGAGAGGGTGTGGTGAGGAAACACCTTTTGTCACAACATACCGTAGATCGTTGTCAATTGCTTCAAGATGCATTCGCATTTTGTTCTTCCATGAGGGGTAGTCCGTCCCATCGAAGGTAGGACACCCTGCTGAGACCTTGATCATACCTGCGGTCGACATAACTAAAACTCCGGTGGTTAAACCAAAATCACACGAACAAGGGAGTACCTTGCTCGATACCAATTGAAAGTGCTATATCGACTAGAGGGGGTGAATAGGCGATTTTATGAATTTACAAATTCTTCACCGAGGAATTTGCGGTGAGGAAATTCCTTAGCGAAGAAATACATGCAGCGGAATAAGTACTCGAAGTAAGCATAGCAGATTACATGCATAGTCATCATGATGAAATGAAGACAATCACAGAGTCGTAAAGCGTAATCACAGGATAACACAAGATGAAGACAAACGGTGAAGAAATTGAACGAGGAAATTGAGAAAGTCTTGATCAAAGTCTTCAAACACAGATATGACAAACACTCAACACGAAGAATGAGGAAATGAAAGGGTTGAGGAAATAGAACCAGATTAGGTTGGTGAAGACAATGATTTGGTAGACCAGTTCAACTGCTGTCTCGGTTATGCGTCTGGTTGGAGCGGTGAGTATTTAAACTCGAGGACACGCAGATCCGGACACCCGATCCTTCGAAAGCACGCAGCTCGGGACACCAAGTCCTCACCGTATTCTCCTTGAACTAAGGCCACGCAGACCTCGTCCAATCACTCGTGGTAAGTCTTGGTGACTTCCAAACCTTCACATACTTGGTCACTCGGCGATCCACAATTCCTCTTGGATGCTCTAGACCGTGGCGCCTAACCGTCTGGAAGAAGCACAATCTTCAAAGGTAAAAGCGTCGGATCCACGCGGGATCAATTTCTTGATGATGCTCAATCACTTTGGGTTTGTTGGGGTTTGGTTTTGGGTTTTCCTCACTTTGGGTTTTTCCTCACTTGATGATTTTCGCTCAAAGTCCTCGGAGGATGGGTTGCTCTCAAATGACAAGTGTCAAGTTCTCTCGAGCAGCCAACCAACTAGTGGTTGTAGGGGCAGCTATTTATAGCCTCGGGAGCAGCCCGACATGATAAGACATAAATGCCCTTAAATGATATGACCGTTAGGTGGAGATATTTTGGGACAGGTGGCGCAAGAAGACATCAACGGTCGGAAATTGGAACATCAAATTCCTCAGGGCTATCATGTTCCTCACTGTGTAGGCAATTCGGACTGGCGAATTCCTAACTCCTCAGTCAGAACAAATTCCTCAGTGACCAGAAGAGCTTCGTCTCATCCTCAAGAAATTAATGAACTGTATGAGATTTCCAAAGGCTTCACTCGAAGGATTGGTAGGTGAGGATTTTGAGTTGAGCATCAAATGGAAATTTTTCCTTAGTATTTCCTCGACCCCCTTTAACAGTACGGTGTTTTCTATGACTCAAGAAAGAGAAAATGAAACTACGAAAACAAAAGTCTTCACGCTTCATATTCCTCAGCGAATACCAAGTCTTCGAATCACACCAATTTCTTCACTTTCAAAGTCTTGAAAAGTCTTGAATATCAAATTCTTGATTGAAGAAATTCATTTTAGGGTCGACTTTCTCTGTAAATATCAAACTCCTCATAGACTTATAGACCTGTGTACACTCACAAACGCATCAGTTACTTAACCTATAAGTCTTCAATACACCAAAATCACTAAGGGGCACTAGATGCACTTACATCAAGTCAAGACATACCAAGTACCCATCACAAACCTATCTCCCTCACATTTACATTATTTTCCATTTGCCTCTCGTTTTCCTCTCCCCCACTTCACCCTTGCCGTTTTATTAGCCTCTCTTTCCCAATCTCCTCCTCTCTTTTAAACTTGCCTTCTTTTGTGTGCTTGTTTGACCTTATGGCTCGCCTAAGGGTCTGACCACCTTCTCGGAAGGATGAATGAGATTGAATCAAATATTAGAAGCTTTATGAATTTGCAATTTGAGCATAATAATTTCTTTAGAAAAGAGCTTAAGGAACAAAAAAGTTTTTTGGGGTTTATGAACAAAGAGCTTGATGATATGAATAAAGAATTCTTTGGTGTTAACGCTCAAATTACCCAGCTTGAAAATGCTATAGCCAAAATTTCTGACAAGCAAGCCACCTTAGTCAATAAGATGGCCGCTAAACCAGAAAAATTACATGAAAATAATGATGAGGATCTTAAAGTTATTGATGCATCTTCGATTAGATCTATGTTTTGCAATATGAATGTTGATGATTATGGGACTGATGATGAATCAACTTTGCCTAGAAGGCGTCCCAAGAATTCGGAATCTTTAGATCTTAATGTGAAATTTGGTAAAAGTGAGATTGGAGAATCCTCAACTTCTAATAATGTGGAACCTACTATCTCGGATTTCAAGGAATTTAATTATGATAATTGCTCTATAAAAGGTTGTATTTCCTTGTTGCAAGCCGTTGTTAATTCTCCTCATGCTTATAGTCAAAACAAAGGTTTTACCAAGCATATTGTTGATGCCTTGATGCAATCTTATGATGAAAAACTTAGTTTGGAAGTTTCTATACCTAGAAAACTTAATGAGTGGAAACCTACTATAAAGATTAGAATCAAATATTATGAGTGTTTTGCTTTATGTGATTTGGGTGCTAGTGTTTCCATGATTCCGAAAACTTTATGTGATATTCTAGGTTTCCATGATCTTGATGATTGTTCTTTAAATTTGCACCTTGCGGATTCCACCATTAAAAAGCCTATGGGAAGGATCAATGATGTTATTATTGTTGCAAATAGAAATTTGGTGCCCGTAGATTTTATCGTTCTTGATATAGATTGCAATCTTTCTTGCCCTATTATTCTCGGTAGACCTTTCCTTAGAACGATTGGTGCGATTATTGATATGAAGGAAGGGTATATTAGATTCCAATTTCCCTTAAAGAAAGGCATGGAGCACTTTCCAAGATAGAAAGTTAAATTACCTTATGAATCTATCATGCGTGCTACTTATGAGTTTAGTGCCAAAGATGGCACTCGTTAGATCTATCTTCGCTTTTATGCCTAGCTAGGGGCGTTAAACGATAGCGCTAGTTGGGAGGCAACCCAATTTTCTTTATGTTTTTTGTTTTTGTTTCTGTTTAGGAATAAATAATCCATCTACCTTCTGTTTAGATGTGGTTTTATCTTTTAATTAGTGTTTGTGCCAAGTTAAACCTATAGGATCTTCTTGGATGATAGTTATTTGATCTTGCTGTAATTTCCAGAAACTTTCGGCCCACGAAATTAATTTTTACAAATCACCAGAACGCGATAAAATAGTGATTCCAACTGCTTATGATCAATAAACAAATTTACTAGATCTTCATATTTTGGCTGAATTTTTTGAGTTCCATAAGTTTGCGTTAGTTACATATTACTACGGACTGTTCTGTTTTTGACAGATTCTGTTTTTCGTGTGTTGTTTGCTTATTTTGATGAATCTATGGCCAATAAAATAGATTATAATCCATAGAGAAGTTGGAATACAGTAGGTTTAACACCAAATTAAGTAAATAATAATGTCATTGCAGTACCTTATGTGGTGGTTTTGTTTTCTTTCACCAACGGAGCTTATAAGATTTCCGGTTGAGTTTTGTCATGTGAAGTTTTCAAGTTTTGGGTAAAGCCTTTATGGACTATGGAATAAAGGGTGGCAAGAGCCTAAGCTTGGGTATGCCCAAGTCACCCCAAGATATCCAAGAATAGCCAAAATCCTAAGCTTGGGGATGCCCCGGGAAGGCATCCCCTCTTTCGTCTTCGTTCATTGGTAACTTTACTTGGAGCTATATTTTTATTCACCACATGATAAGTGTTTTGCTTGGATAGTTGTGTATTATATTAGTCTTTGATTTTTAGTTTACCACAATCATCCTTGCTGTACACACCTTTTTGGAGAAGCCTATTTGATTATAATTTGCTAGAATACTCTATGTGCTTCACTTATATCTTTTGAGGTTGATAGTTTTTGCTCTAGTGCTTCACTTATATCTTTTAGAGCACGGTGGTGTCTTAATTTTGAAGAAATTGCTAGTCTCTCATGCTTCACTTATATTATTTTGAGAGTCTTTTAGAACAGCATGGTATTTTCTATGGTCATAAAATTGGTCCTAGAATGGTAGGCATCCAAGTTGGGTATAATAAAAACTATCATAGGAAGTGAATTGGATGCTATGATCAATTTGATACTTGATAATTGTTTTGAGATATGGAGGTAGCGATATTTAAGTCAAGCTAGTTGGGTGATTATGAATTCAAATAATGCTTGTGTTGAAGTTAGCAAGTCCCGTATCATGCATGTATGGTTAAAGTTGTGTAACAAATTTGAAACATGAAGTGTACCTGGCTTGTGCATCCATATGAGTGGCGGTCGGGAACGAGCGATGGTCTTTTCCTACCAATCTATCCCCCTAGGAGCATGTGCGTAGTACTTGATTTTTGATGACTTCTAAATTTTTGCAATAAGTATATGAGTTCTTTTGACTAATGTTGAGTCCATGGATTATACGCACTTTTACCTTTCCGCCTTTGCTAGCCTCTTCGATACCGTGCATTGCCCTTTCTCACCTTGAGAGTTGGTGCAAACATTGCCGGTGCATCCAACCCCGTGATACGATATGCTCTATCACACATAAACCTCCCTATATCTTCCTCAAAACAGCCACCATACCTACCTATTATGGCATTTCCATAGCCATTCCGAGATATATTGCCATGCAACTTTCCACCGTTCCATTCATCATCATCATGACATACTTTACTTTTGTCATATTGCCATTGCATGATCATGTAGTTGACATCGTATTTGTGGCAAAGCCACCATGCATTATTTTTCATACATGTCACTCTTGATTCATTGCACCATCCCGGTACACCGCCGGAGGCATTCATATAGTGTCATATTTTGTTCTAAGTATCGAGTTGTAATTGTTGAGTTGTAAGAAAATAAAAGTGTGATGATCATCATTTTTAGAGCATTGTCCCAAGTGAGGAAAGGATGATGGAGACCATGATTCCCCCACAAGTCGGGATGAGACTCCGTTTGAAAAAAAAATATGCCTAAAAAAGGAGAAAAGGCCCAAATAAAAAAAAGAGAGAAAAAGAGAGAAGGGACAATGCTACTATCCTCTTACCACACTTGTGCTTCAAAGTAGCACCTTGTTCTCCATGTAGTGAGTCTCATATATTGTGCTTCAAAGTAGCACCATGTTTTTCATATAGTGAGTCTCATAGGTTGTCTTTTTCATACTAGTGGGAATTTTTCATTATAGAACTTGGCTTGTATATTCCTACGATGGGCTTCCTCAAATGCCCTAGGTCTTCGTGAGCAAACAAGTTGGATGCACACCCACTAGTTTTCTTTTGTTGAGCATTCATTTATAGCTCTAGAGCATCCGTTGCCTGGCAATCCCTACTCCTCATGTTGACATCAATTGATGGGCATCTCCATAGCCCGTTGATTATCCTCGTCAATGTGAGACTTTCTCCTTTTTTGTCTTCTCCACACAATCCCCATCATCATATTCTATTCCACCCATAGTGCTATATCCATGGCTCACGCTCATGTATTGCGTGAAGGTTGAAAAAGTTTGAGATTATTTAAGTATGAAACAATTGCTTGGCTTGTTATCGGGGGTATAGAAGTTGGGAACATCTTTGTGTGACGAAAATGAAACATAACCTAACTATATGATTTTGTAGGGATGAACTTTCTTTTGCCATGCTATTTTGAGAAGACATGATTACTTTGATTAGTATGCTTGAAGTATTACTATTTCTTTTATCATTATGAACTTTTATTTTGTATTCATTTGGATCTGAACTGCCACAATAAAGAAAATTACATTATGAATTATGCTAGGTAGCATTCCACATCAAAAATTCTCTTTTTTATCATTTACCTACTCGAGGACGAGCAGGAATTAAGCTTGGGGATGCTTGATACGTCTCCAACGTATCTATAATTTTTTTATTGTTCCATTCAATTATATTACCCCTTTTGGATGTTTATGGGCTTTATTTCACATATTTATATCATTTTTGGGGATAACCTACTAACCGGAGGCCCAGCCCATATTGCTGTTTTTTGCCTATTTCAGTATTTCGAAGAAAAGGAATATCAAACGGAGTCCTAACGGAATGAAACTTTCGGGAGCGTGATTTTTGGAGCGAGCGTGATCCAGAGGACTTGGAGTGCAAGTCAAGAAGCAGCCGAGGCCTCCACGAGATAGGAGGCGCGCCCCCTATAGGCGCGCCCCCGTCTCATGGGCCCCTCGGTGGCCACCGACGTACTTCTTCCTCCTATATATACCTCGCACCGAAAACATCCAGGGCACCACGAAACACAATTTCCACCACCGTAACCTACAGATCCATGAGATCCCATCTTGGAGCCTTCGTCGGCACTCTGCGGGGGGGAATCAACCACGGAGGGCCTCTACATCAACATCCTTGCCCCTCCGATGAGTTGTGAGTAGTTTACCACAGACCTCTGGGTCCATAGTTATTAGCTAGATGGCTTCTTCTCTCTTTTGGATCTCAATACAATGTTCTCCCCCTCTCTTGTGGAGATCTATTCGATGTAATCTCTTTTTGCGGTGTGTTTGTCGAGATCCGATGAATTGTGGGTTTATGATCAAGTTTATCTATGAATAATATTTGAATCTTCTCTGAATTCTTTTATGTATGATTAAGTTATCTTTGCAAGTCTCTTCGAATTATCAGTTTGGTTTGGCCTACTAGATTGATCTTTCTTGCCATGGGAGAAGTGCTTAGCTTTGGGTTCAATCTTGCGGTGTCCTTACCCAGTGACAAAAAGGGTTGCAAGGCACCTATTGTATTTTTGCCATCGAGGATAACAAGATGGGGTTTATATCATATTGCATGAGTTTATCCCTCTACATCATGTCATCTTGCTTAATGCGTAACTCTGTTCTTATGAACTTAATACTCTAGATGCATGCTGGATAGCGGTCAATGTGTGGAGTAATAGTAGTAGATGCAGGCAGGAGTCGGTCTACTTGTTATTGACATGATGCCTATATACATGATCATGCCTAGATAATCTCATAACTATGCGCTTTTCTATCAATTGCTCGACAGTAATTTATTCACCCACCGTAATACTTATGCTATCTTGAGAGAAGCCACTAGTGAAACCTATGGCCCCCGGGTCTATCTCTTATCATATTTGCTCCCAATCTACTTTTATTTGCATCTATATAATAAAATACCAAAAATATATTTATCTTATCATACTATCTTTATTAGATCTCACTTTCGCAAGTGGCCGTGAAGGGATTGACAACCCCTTTATTGCGTTGGTTGCGAGTTCTCAGTTTGTTTGTGTAGGTGCGTGGTACTTTTGAGGAGCCTCCTACTGGATTGATACCTTGGTTCTCAAAACCGAGGGAAATACTTACGCTACACTTGTTGCATCACCCTCTCCTCTTCGAGGAAAACCAACGCAATCTCAAGACGTAGCAGGCGCCAGCAGGGCCACTGCCAGGCCCGCACCAACCAAGGCTCCGCCGCCATTCGCATGCAGCTGCCAGCCCAACCAGCTGGGTAGGCACCTGCGTGGCAACACACGGCTTCCAGACCGACTCAGCAAGCACCTACGTGGTGGCATGCAGATCTTCGTGAAGACCTTGCCACGGCGCCACCTCAGCAGCCTGCCTTCCTACATGGCACCGCACGCATCGCTGGCCTGGGCACGTGTGGAAGCGAGACAGAGCGGCGACGGACGGGACGTGCCTCGTTCCCGTCCCCGATAAAGCTAATGGACACCTAAGTAGCGCATTTAATGCATTTTGTCCCCTAATGCCAGGCGATAAGCTTGCGCACTGTAGACCTTTCCACCTCCTGTATGCCACTGTGGCAGCCCCTTTCGACTATAAAAGGAGGCCCGAGGCATACTGGAGAAGGATTCGGCTCTTTTGGGCAAGTTACACCAAAGCAGGACTAGGGTATTACGCATCCTCGCGGCCCAAACCTGGGTAAACGATCCGTGTGCTTCCTATCAGACCAGCTCTTTCCACAACCTCGCGCCCGCCAACCGTAGAAGGGATTCCACTAATCCCATAGATGTCGTTTCCCCGACAATTATGAAGGTGGCTTTGCCACAAATACGATGTCAACTACATGATCATGCAAAGCAATATGACAATGATGGAGCGTGTCATAGTAAACGGAACGGTGGTAAGTTGCATGGCAACATATCTCAGAATGTCTATGGAAATGCCATGATAGGTAGGTATGGTGGTTGTATGATACCGGCGAAAGGTGCGCGGTATTAGAGAGGCTAGCAATGGTGGAAGGGTGAGAGTGCGTATAATCCATGGACTCAACATTAGTCATAAAGAACTCACATATTAGTTATCGAAACAAAGTACTATGCACATGCTCCTAGGGCGATAGATTGGTAGGAAAAGACCATCGCTCGTCCCCGATCGCCACTCATAAGGAAGACAATAAATAAATAAATCATGCTCCGACTTCATCACATAACGGTTCACCATACGTGCATGCTACGGGAATCACAAACTTTAACACAAGTATTTCTCAAATTCACAACTACTCAACTAGCATGACTCTAATATCACCATCTTCATATCTCAAAACCAAGTATCAAACTTCTCATAATATTCAATGCACTCTATATGATAGTTTTTATTATACCTATCTGGGATGCTCATAACTTTAGGACTAAAATTTTAACCAAAGCAAACTACCATGCTGTTCTAAGAGACTCTCAAAATAATATAAGTGAAGCATGAGAGATCAATAATTTCTATAAAATAAAACCACCGTCGTGCTCTAAAAAATATATAAGTGAAGCACTAGAGCAAAAACTATATAGCTCAAAAGATATAAGTGAAGCACATAGAGTATTCTAACAAATTCCGAATCATGTGTGTCTCTCTCAAAAGGTGTGTACAGCAAGGATGATTGTGGTAAACTAAAAAGCAAATACTCAAATCATACAAGACGCTCCAAGCAAAACACATATCATGTGGTGAATAAAAATATAGCCCCAAGTAAAGTTACCGATCGACGAAGACGAAAGAGGGGATGCCTTCCGGGGCATCCCCAAGCTTAGGCTTTGGTTGGCCTTGGATTTTACCTTGGGGTGCATCGGGCATCCCCAAGCTTAGGCTCTTGCCAACCCTTGTTCCATAATCCATCAAATCTTTACCCAAAACTTGGAAACTTCACAACACAAAACTTAACAGAAAATCTCGTGAGCTCCGTTAGCGAAAGAAAAGAAAACACCACTTCAAGGTACTGTAATGAACTAATTATTTATTTATATTGGTGTTAAACCTACTGTATTCCAACTTCTCTATGGTTTATAAGCTCTTTGACTAGCCATAGATTCATCAAAATAAGCAAACAACACGCGAAAAACAGAATCTGTCAAAAACAGAACAGTCTGTAGTAATCTGTAACTAATGCAAACTTCTGGAACTCAGAAAAATCTACCAAAATAGGACGACCTATGTAATTTGTTTATTGATCTATTGCAATTGGAGTCAGTATTTTATCATTTTCTGGTGATTTTTAAAAATTGTTTTCGTGAACAGAAAGTTTCTGGAATTTTCAGCAAGATCAAATAACTATCATCCGAGAAGATCCTATAGGTTTAACGTGGCATAAACACTAATAAAATCAAATCTAACCAGAGGCTATATGGATTATTTATTCCTAAACAGAACCAAAAAGCAAAAAAACTAAAATAAAATTGGGTTGCCTCCCAACAAGCGCTATCGTTTAACGCCCCCAGCTAGGCATAAAAGCGAGGATAGATCTAGGTATTGCCATCAATAAGACACCTATAACCCTTAGGAGTTTCTTTATTTTTATTAATTATCAAACTCCTAGGCAGAAAATCGAGAAAATCATTTGTAGCAAAAGGTTCTTTGAGGATAGTGAGAAAGTTGGGGTGAACACTTACGGATTTGAGATCCCGCATTTCCCTTACTAGATGTTTCACCCTTATTTTCAGGAACATACATCAATTTGGCAATCTTAGCATTAGAAGGAGTGGCTTTCATAGAAGAAAAGGCAGACCCTATGTCGGTGTCAAAACCGGCGGATCTCGGGTAGGGGGTCCCGAACTGTGCGTCTAAGGCGGATGGTAACAGGAGGCGGGGGACACGATGTTTACCCAGGTTTGGGCCCTCTCGATGGAGGTAATACCCTACTTCCTGCTTGATTGATCTTGATGATATGAGTATTACAAGAGTTGATCTACCACGAGATCGTAGAGGCTAAACCCTAGAAGCTAGCCTGTGGTATGATTGTTGTTGTCCTACGGACCAAACCCTCCGGTTTATATAGACACCGGAGGGGGCTAGGGTTTACACAGAGTCGGTTACAAGGGAGGAGATTTACATATCCGTATTGCCAAGCTTGCCTTCCACGCCAAGGAAAGTCCTATCCGGACACGAGACAAAGTCTTCAATCTTGTATCTTCGTAGTCCAACAGTCCGGCCAAAGGATATAGTCCGGCTGTCCGGAGACCCCCTAATCCAGGACTCCCTCAGTAGCCCCCGAACCAGGCTTTAATGACAATGAGTTCGGCGCGTAGATTGTATTCGGTATTGCAAGACGGGTTCTTCTCCAAATTTTGAATACCTGCTAAGTAGTGTCCGACTTCCCATAAATGTTGCACTTCTTGGCTTCCACGCCCAATAATGGCTATCTTCCACGTGTCGAGCGAATGCGAGAAGCCAGGGCATTTTTACATTTGCCACCCTAGTCATGTGAGTGAACTGTCTATTAAAGAGACAGGGATTTGTAGATCCAGATCACACCATCCTCCCACGGTGAGTATCCATCGGAGCGTGCTCGGAAAAATCCATTCCAACATGGCCGGCCATCGCAGCTCCTCCTCTCACTCCCGTAGCCCTAAGACCGGTGATTGGAAGAAGTGTTCCGTCCTGCATAGCCAATTAGTAGAGTTGCAGACCCAGGGATTTCTCCCTCCGGCGTATATGTCCCCGTTCGAGCCGGTCTCGCCACCTATAATGGCGGGGAGCAAGCAGAGAGCTTTCCCAATCCCTCCAAGGAGGAGCGGGTATGCCTTGTCCCTTATTTATTAAGGGGACTTGGATTTCCAATCCATCCGTTCCTCCGTGGGCTCCTGGAGTTTTATGGCCTCCAGTTGCATAATTTCACCCCTGCTTCCATATTACACATCGCTGGTTATGTTGCCCTTTGTGAGCTGTTTTCTGGGGTGCGAAGCTCATTTCGAGCTGTGGAAGAGGCTATTCTGCCTTGTGCCCCGTACACAGAAGGGGTCAATATATCAAGTGGGCGGAGCCGAAATATGGCACATCACCGAGACAGTATACCTGTCCGGTACCCTGAAGAAGACGTCCGAAGACTGGCCTTCGGAGTGGTTTTACAGGAGGACGTCCCCCTTCCAGATCCTATTCGGATGGGTCTTCCCGAGTTCGACAATGCCCCTTTGAAGAAACGCCGAAGCTGGCGCCCATGGAGCCCTCGGGAGGAGGATAACGGAGAAGTACTTTACCTGATGGGCCGGATAAAAGTGTTGGCTCAATCAGGACTGACAATATCGAGGTTATGTCAATATGCATAATGCGGGGGGTACAGCCACTTCAATATCGAGGGCACCCCATGTGGCACTTTAACGGGGAAGATGATGCCACCAGCTGTGGGCGTAAGGGTCCGGACTCAGTTGCTGCTCTAGCAAAAATTCTGTCCGATTTGTACAAGGGAGAGGAAGAGGAGTTCATCCGCATTAAGCCACGGGATGGATTCTCCATGTACAACCCCCCAAGCTGGGTGAGCTGTCACTTTTTACTCCCAGCCTTCCCGCATTCAGGTCATAAGTATTTACCTTGCCGTTTCATGGCAGGAACTGCGAAAAGCTGTAAGGGAGGTCAACAGCCCACCTCCACAACTGGAGGACCCCGACCGGGCCCTCGATCCCGGACTCGAAGAGGATCCGGACATATTCGTGGAGCTGATCGACAGGACATTCTATCAATTGAGCTGCGATGATGCCATGGTGGCCATCATAGCCGACTATCCGGGGCTACTCCCTGCATCGCATGTAAGAAAAACCAGAGTCCCGACTTCCGAGAAGGATCCCCTTTTATGCACTTCACCTACTGTACATATGGTATCTTACAGGGAAGGCCCTCGGGACGCCATGCCGAACCCGCAGTGACTCGCCAACAAGGGGCACCGAAGCCGAGTAGGCTAAAAAGGAAGGCGGTCAGGACTGAGACGCCGGTGCAGAGGTATGATACAGAACCTCGCTTCGTGTTTGTCGTCTTTTAAAATATCATAACATCCATGTTCCCTAGTAGAAAAAACGCTCGCCGGACTATATCTGGAGAGGTTGCCGATCACGCCTCCACCAGTCGGGCTCCAAGGCCGGACATAGAGGCGGAAGAGAACACGGGGCGAACGCCGGATGCTCCTCCTATGGAGGATGCGGATAGACTATCCGCTACAAATTCCGAAGTGGAGAGCGCCATGAATCACAGGCGTCGCCGGGCCGTACTCCGTGACGCTTGTTTCTCCCTAGAGGCGTTTGATGCCTTCAACTCAGGATTCGTGTACATTCGTGCTGCTCAAAATGGTCTTGCCAGAGCCACGGACCAGTATGTAAAGGATATACGGGTGAGAAAATCTGATGATTATATATATTAGTAGCCCCTGAGACTTGAAACAGTTGACACAACCGATTTAAGGATCATAATTTATGCAGGTTCTTACAGAGAAGAATACCCAATTGTCTCAAGAGTTGGAAGAGTTCAACGCCCAACTACGGGCCGCGGTTGCCGCGTTGAAGGAGTCCGAGAAGGACCCCGCTGGTAACACTTGTTTCCATTGCAAAGAATGACACGTACCAGATAGTATGCGGCATGCATGCAAATCTAACAATAGATGTTGCAGATGACTCCGGAGGCCGTGCCGGGGGATGTGCGACGTGCTAATCGACAGCCAAATGCTAGCGAGCGCGTGCTTACGCGGGTCAGGCAGGAGAAAAATGATCTCCAGGATGCCAATATCCAGCTGGGCGTGGAACTGAAAGATGTCCGAGCCCAGCTTGCAGCCTCCGTGAAGGAGAATAAGCGGCTTCGACGTGGCATTTTCAGTAAGTGCTTGAACGAACTTTTGAAAGAGTTCGGCGAAGAAGCCGGCTAACAGAGTTATGTCTGCAGGTATGCTGACGGGTCGTCCCGCGGAGGAGATGCCCCAGTCTGCGGGTGATATTCTACCAGAGCTCTCACAACTGCACAAACAAGTTCGGCAGGTGATGCAGGGTATTTCCCAAGCCTTGTGGCCATCCGCCTCCCCGCTAGAAGGCATGGGGGAGCTTATAGAGAAGCTCAAGGGAGCACGGCAGCGCTTCCGATTATGGAAGATATCAGCCTGCCGACAAGGTGCAAGGGAAGCCTGGGCCATGGTGAAGACGCGATATACCAAAGCTGACCCAAACCACATGGACAAGGTCGGACTTGTGGGGCCCGATGGGAAAGAGATCCCTGTCAGTTTGGTGTATGACCAAGTAGAATTAGCCGCAAAGTATTCCCAACAGGATTGTAGGCTAGACAGCCTGTTGGATGGTATAGAAGAAGAATTTAGTCAGTCTAAGTGATTGTGTAATTTAAGTGACATATATAATGTCCCTAACCGGATTGTAAATCATTTTCGTGGCGGACCTTTCCTCTTCGACCTCTGGACCCGATAGTCCGGAGTGTATCCGAATACCCGCTCGGTTATGTAAAAACCGGGGTATGCGTGGAAACCAGGCGTAGGGGTCA
Organism: Aegilops longissima; assembly: GCA_021605205.1. Lineage (NCBI taxonomy): Eukaryota > Viridiplantae > Streptophyta > Magnoliopsida > Poales > Poaceae > Aegilops > Aegilops longissima. The sequence continues at coordinate 381,892,539 of CM038682.1, read as the reverse complement.
TAAATGCTTGAACAGACAAGTACCCAACTAGCTATGTTATATTACATGGATAGTAAGAAACATCTTCCAGGGAGAATAGTTCCGTTAAGGGTTCCTTTCCCTGGGTACGCATGCCCTAATGTGCATGTCCGAACTGCGAAAAGAGACACAAGCTATAAACATCTGGGGGCATGTATCAAAATAAATAAAAGTCATCTTTTGTTCACCGACCGAATATTCCCTGAACAATGCTAGCTTTCGACTTCACCCAGTCTGAGGTACACATCCGGCTGACCCGACAGTAACAATCGCAGAGGTGCTCCCCTTATGACCTAGCCGAATTAACGGGAACGTAGGGCATAAATACAAGAGCCAGGCAACCCAGCTTGGCCAAAACTTAAGTCATATCGATGCATATAATGGCGAAAAAAGGTACATGCGGAAGAATAACACATGTGCGGGGCATGAAGCCCAGAAAATAGTTATATTAAGCTTCTGTATAAGAAGCCCCCAGGTATAATGAGTGCGGTTAGCGCGTCAAGATTGTGTAGTCAAGACACAAGTTAGCCTTTTAAGGCCTTGAGGATATGGGAAAAGAAGAAAGAAAGAGAGAAAAGACATATAACGGATATGCAAAAAATTGACGCGGGTAAGGAGACGAACATAGAGTCCGGCACTAGGTGTAGAATCTTTGGAGTCTGGCTACGTTCCATGGGTTTGGCTCGAGTCGATTGTCCGATGCATCCTGCAGACGGTATGCTCCGCCGGTCAGAACCTGGTCAATAATGAAGGGAAATTCCCATTTGGGCTTGAGCTTGTTCTTTTTCTTCTCCGGCAGGCGTAGAACTAGTTCACCAACGTTATAAGTTTTGGCCCGTACTTCTCTGCATTGGTACCTTCGAGACTGTTGCTGATAGAATGTGGAACGGGCTTTTGCCACGTCACGCTCCTCCTCCAGGGCGTCCAAACTGTCCTACCGATCAAGCTCGGCCTCTCTTTCTTCATACATGCGCACTCGAGGTGAGTCATGAATTATGTCGCAGGGCAGAACCGCCTCTGCGCCGTACACCATAAAAACGGTGTGTATCCGGTAGTACGATTCAGCGTGGTCCGCAACCCCCATAGTACGGAGTCGAGCTCCTCTACCCAGTGCGTGTTTGACTCCTTTGAGGACCGCACTAATCTGGGTTTGATGCCGCTCATGATAAGACCATTTGCTCGCTCGACTTGACCGTTAGTTTGCGGGTGATAGACAGAAGCAGAATCGAGCTTGATGCCCATGTTGCTGCACCAAAGTTTCACCTCGTCGGCTGTAAAGTTAGTATGCGTTGTCGGTGATGATCTTTGTGGGGATGCCATAACGGTGTACAACCCCAGATATGAAGTCTATCACCGGTCCGGATTCAGCCATTTTAACGGGTTTGGCTTCTATCCATTTGGTGAATTTATCCACCATGACGATAAGTATTTTTCTTATGGGTTCCCCCTTTGAGGGGTCCGACCATATCAAGCCCCAGACCACAAGGGCCATGTAATGGGGATTGTTTGGAGAGCTGTAGGCGGCATATGGCTTTGGTTTGCAAAAAGCTGGCAACCGACATAGCGTTGGACCAGATCCTGTGCATCTGCACAGGGCCATCGGCCAATAGAAACCTGTCTGAAGGCCTTGCTTACAAGGGCCCGGGCTGCTGGCGTGGTGGCCGCCGAGTCCAACATGGATTTCTGCCAAAAGCTTCCGCCCTTCCTCTTTGGAGATGCACCTTTGAAGGACTCCGGTAGTGCTTTTCTTATAAATCTCTCCCTCGTGGACCTTGTAGGCTTTAGATCGCCACACTATGCAGCGTGCCTCATTTTGGTCCTCGGGTAGTTCCTGCACAGTTAGGTAGGCCAGAATGGTTACATCCGCAGGCGATGGCGGCCATTATCACGTGGGCTGAAGGATTTATTTCGATGGCGAGCCTCCGATTGCGTTAAGTGTTCGATATCTGGTGTTGTGGCGGGTCCGGACTATTATTACCGGTGTCCCTTCCCATACCACGGATGGCTTAAACAACCTTTCAAGAAGATGTTAGGTGGGGCAGGTCGCGCTTAGCACCGATCTGAGCGAGATATCCGTCGCTTTGATTGTTTTCGAGCCACATGGTGGAATTCAAGCCCTTGAACCGAGCTAGCATTTTGAGGGCGGCGTTGCGATATGCGCTGAGGAGTCTGGATTAGGGGTGTCCGGATGGCGGACTATAACCTTTGGCCGGACTCCTGGACTATGAAGATACAAGATTCAAGACTTCGTCCCGTGTCCGGATGGGACTTTCCTTGGCGTGGAAGGCAAGCTTGGCAATACGGATATGTAGATCTCCTCCCATTGTAACCGACTCTGTGTAACCCTAGCCCTCTCCGGTGTCTATATAAACCGGAGGGTTTTAGTCCGTAGGACAAATAACAATCATACCATAGGCTAGATTCTAGGGTTTAAGCTCTCTGATCTCGTGGTAGATCTACTCTTGTACTACCCATATCATCAATATTAATCAAGCAGGAGTAGGGTTTTACCTCCATTGAGAGGGCCCGAACCTGGGTAAAAACATCATGTCCCTTGTCTCCTGTTACCATCCGCCTAGACGCACAGTTCGGGACCCCCTACCCGAGATCCGCTGGTTCTGACACCGACATTGGTGCTTTCATTGAGAGTTCCTCTGTGTCGTCATCTTTAGGCCCGATGGCTCCTGTGATCATCAACAATGATGCGGTCCAGGGTGAGACTTTTCTCCCCGGACAGATCTTTGTATTCGGCGGCTTTGCACTACGGGCCAATTCGCTTGGCCATCTGGAGCAGATCGAAAGCTACGCCCCTGGCCATCAGGTCAGATTTGGAAGTTTATAATACAAGGCTGACAACCACGGAGACTGATCTTCGTTGGATCCGAGCCACAGCCGTGCGAGCCGCACTGTTACGATGGGCATGATCTAGCTCTACCGCTGAACAGTACCCTGGAGGCCACACCCGTGCCCGCTCCGACCCTTGGCTCGGAGCCGACTGCGCCAACCGAGGGCGGGTGGCTGGACACCGCCTCGGGGCTGCAATCTCTGGCGATCGGGCGAACACCAGCCTTGTCCTCTGCGAAGCCCGTGACTCAAAGTGCGGACTCCTCTCCGGACTCCGAAAATTCGCCCCCGCTTGTCGAATCCGATTGGGCGCCCGATCATGGAGTTCACCGCCGCGGACATCTTTCGGCACTTCGCCCTTGGCGACATTCTGAATTCATTAAAATCTCTCTCTTTATCAGGGGAGCCCTGGCCGGACTATGGTCAGCAAGGTTGGGATGTGGACGACGAGAAATTCAAAGCCCACCCACCACCCACTTCATAGCCACTATCAATGATTTAAGCGACATGCTCGACTTGACTCGAAGACATCGGCGGTATGGGCGGCGATGTAGGAGGCGAACGAAACCAGCGCCTATAGGGCCTGGACAACCACCCATCTCACGATGTATACATGGTGGACACACCTAAAAGAAACGGCGACGAGGAACAAAGGGAGGCAGCGAGGATTGTTCCTCGGCGATCAAGCGGCAGCTTAAGCGCCGCTCAAACCCCACCTCGGCAGAGACCCAGCCATAGGCGAGGCGAACCGGCGGACGGCGAACATGCCATCGAGCAACCGTGCATTTAACAGGGCAACTTGGATAAACAACCCGTCCCGGCGAAGATAACAGTCCGGACGACCTCATGCCGGACAAGCTACGGGCGAAGAACCTCCACAAAGGCTCGTCGCCACTGCGGTAGCCTGAAAAAGCAGAAGCGGAAGCTCGAAACAGCAGAAGATGCACTTAGAACTAGATGGAGCAAATTACTCAACACCGCAGACAAATACAACTACAGTCGCCGCACAAAGAGCTACCCGAAGCGAAAATTACTGCCGGAATTTGATGAGGAGGCCTTAGAGCCCCCGCAATCAAAAAATAAGGAAGCCACCCGGTCGGGTGAACAACCCCATGGACAACATAGAGCGGCAAAGGGCGCCGCACACAAGCCGACACGCGATCCGCTGAGGATTCGCATCAAAAAGATGGCCCAGCTAGATCTATCTACGGGCCAGAAAGCAAGCTCTAGTAAGCAATGCAACACATCAAGTATCCGAACATCACGGTACACCCAAATATAGGGGTGCCGCACACCCCTATGTTTCACCGATGAGGTCTTTGGATCATGAATTTCAGCGGATTTAAGCCCGTAAACATAGAAGCATCTGACGTAACAACAGACCACAGTGCGGATTGAGGATTACATCCTCCACATACACATGGCTAGAGGAGATGATCTCCATGCCATAAAATACTTACCCTCAAGCTCAAAGGGCCAGCCCGGCATTGGCTTAAAAGCCTTCCCGAAAACACCATTGGAAGTTGGGAAGAGCTCGAGGATGCTTTTCAGGCAAATTTTCAAGGGACCTATGTCCGACCTCCGGATGCAGACGATTTAAGTCATATAACTCAACAACCCGGAGAGTCAGCTCGGAAACTCTGGAACAGATTTCTTACTAAAAAGAACCAGATAGTCGACTGTCCGGACGCTGAAGCCTTAGGAGCTTTCAAACACAACGTTTGACATGAATGGCTCGCCAGACACCTCGGCCAAGAAAAGCCAAGAACAATGGCCGCATTAACAAGCCTCATGACCCGCTTTTGCGCAGGAGAGGATAGCTGGTTGGCAAGATGCAGTACCAGTAACCCAAGTACATCCGAAGTTAGGGATGGAAACGGGAAACCGCGACACAGCTGTCGGTTTTGGGTTCGGCAGACCCTAAGGTTCGAACTCAGGGGTGCGCGGAGATCCAACCCTCCACCGTCTCGTACCTCGCCCGAATCGCAGGGACCCAAACTACTAAGAAGAACAACACAAGAGACGCAAGATTTATACTAGTTCGGGCCACCGTTGTGGTGTAATACCCTACTCTAGTTTGTGGTGTGGTGGATTGCCTCAGGGGCTATTGAGGAGCATGACAGGAAGAACAGCCTCGCGAGGGTCTGTTCTTGGTGGGTGTGATGAACTGCTAAGTGGTATCCCGTCGCTCTAGCTTGAGGATCGGGTCTCTGTCTCTCTCTCTGGATGCTCCTCGTCCTTATCCTTGCGATCCCTCGATCTGATCGATCCCCTACTCTGAGTGTGGCTACTCCTATTTATAGGCGAAGGCCCTGGGCCTCTTCCCAAATGTTGAGCGGGAAGGGCGCCAACAATTGGACATTTTGAAGGGGAACAGCAGGTACACTTATCCTGACTAAAGTTGGTCCTCGCCTGCCAAAGGCTGTGGTGATGACGCCTGCTTGGGCTCCACGATGACTCCCTTCCAGCCGTTGGGGCTGGTCTTGGTCTTGTTGCACCGAAACAGATGCCTTTGCTTGATGCTCTCGCCTGCGCTTGCTCCCTTTGCACCAAAGAGGAAAGGAGGACACTGCGCGGGCTGGTGCCCGACTGGCGCCCTTGGTGGTCACGGCTTGCGTCATGGGCACCTCGCGAGGTACCCTGCCTTGAACTCTCCGCCTCCTCATGAGCCAGCCTGACGAGGCCGTGCCTGAGGAAGCTCCTTGTCGTCCGCCCCGCGAGGCTTGGCCCCTCGCGAGGGTCTTGAGCTTGTGTTGTCGAAGTTGGGCTGTCCTGGGCCTCCTTTGAGCCACGCCGCGGGGCAGGCGAGCAAGTCTGGGACCCCGTTCCCGAACGCCGACAAGAGCCCGGGCCCACGGCACGCCTTGAACTTGGCGGGCAGAGGCGAAAGGGCAAGTCTGAGCTGGTTGAGCCCTAACAGCCCGCGGCCTTGGGCGCCGCGTGGCGGTTGATTGGACGTGGGCGGCACTGTTCCCCCATGCCTCCTTATTTCGTGCCTTGCTAGGCGGACACGCTGCTGCACACATCCGTTCCCCTCTTTGCTACTTGTGCGCTCCAGTCCTTCCCTCTCTCGAACTCCGGCTTCCATTTCCAATCCGATCTCGAATCTCCCCCTCCCCCTTTCAATCGCCATGGCTCCGACAAAGAAGGGGAAAGGGAAGAAACCTGTGCCTCCGCCTCGCTCGCTGCCGCCGGTGGCCTGCACTGTCGACCCGTCGATCATACTCAATCTAGAGGGCTTGGGCAAGGTTAGTTCGGCTCTGGCCACTGTCACGCCCAATATGCGACCCTATCCAAAAGGAACTCGATGGTCCCACCAAGGATAGACCCTCATATTGAAACGCTTTTGCAAGGTGGATATCATTACATCAACATTACATAAAAGGTAGGGATACATACATAAGGCACAAATGCCACAAGAATACATCAACATCATATACAAGATCAACATCCGACTACGGATGAGACATAAACAGAAACTCCAACAATACCCACCCTGCTAGCCCAGGCTGCCGACCTGGAACCTATCCCCTGATCGAAGAAGAAGCAGAAGAAGAACTCCAACACAAACAAACATCGCTCTCGCGTCATGATCATCGTGAAACCTGTACCTGCAACTGTTGTTGTAGTAATCAGTGAGCCACGAGGACTCAGCAATCCCATTACCATGGGTATCAAGACTAGCAAAGCTTCTTGGGTAAGGAAGAGGTAAAGTGGTGAGGTTGCAGCAGCGACTAAGCATATATGGTGGCTAACATACATAAATGAGAGCGAGAAGAGAAACAAAGGAACGGTCGTCAACTAGTAATGATCAAGAAGTGATCCTGAACTCCTACTTACGTCGACATAACCCAAAACCGTGTTCTCCTCTCGATCAACCCGAAAAGAGACACTCACGATTACGCACACGGTTGGTGTATTTTAGAAGAGTTTGCTTCAAGTTTACTACAACGGATATTAACAAATTCCCATCTGCCACATAACATGGGCACGGCTCTCGAAAGTTTAAACCTGCAGGGTGTCCCAACAAGCCCATGATAAGCTCTCGCGATCAACGAAGGATATTCCTTCTCCCGGAAGACCCGATCAGTCTCGGAATCCCGACTACAAGACATTTCGACAGAATAAAACAAGACCAGTAAAGCCACCGGATGTGCCGACAAATCCCGATAGGAGTCGCACGTACCTCGTTCTCGTGGCACACCGATAAGTCAAGCTACGAGTAAAACCAAGTCTCGAGTTTCCCGTGGTGGCCCCAAGATCTTGCCTCGGTTCGGACCAACACTCGAAGGAGCAACGGCCCGGGGCTAAAATAAAGATGACCCTCGGGCTCCGAAACCCAAGGGAAAAAGGGCATAGGTGAGGCAAATGGTAAAACCAATGTTGGGCCTTCTTTGGAGGAGTCTTATTCAAAGCGAACTGTCAAGGGGTCCCATAAATCACCCGACCGCGTTAGGGCGCAAAATCCGGGAACATAATACCGATATGACGGAAACTAGGGCGGCAAGAGTGGAACAAAACACCAGGCATAAGGCCGAGCCTTCCACCCTTTACCAAGTATATAGATGCATTAATTAAATAAGATATATTGTGATATCCCAACAAGTAAACATGTTCCAACAAGGAACAACATCTCCATGTTCCAACAAGGAACAAACTTCATCTTCACCGCAACTAACAACGCTATAAGAGGGCTGAGCAAAGCGGTAACATAGCCAAACAACGGTTTGCTAGGAAGGGTGCAAAAGGTTAGAGGCTGACATGGCAATTTGGGATGGCTTGATAAACAGGTAATAGGTAGCGCAGCATAGCGATAGAACGAAGCAACTAGCATAGCAATGATAGTAGTGAGATCCAGGTAGCGGTCATCTTGCCTGAAATCCCGCAAGGAAGAAGAACGAGTCCATGAAGAAGATGAACGGATGAAGCCGAACCAAGCGTGAGCGAACGAATCCTCACGATCGCATAGCGAAAGCGGGAACTATCGAGAAGAAGCACACAACAAAGTAAACACACCACACATGAACAAGACATGATACACAAACAAGCATGATGCATGACAAGACTACATGAAGCTACTCATGGCAAGAGATGATGCAAACAAGAGCAACACATCAAAGCAAGTTTAAATGAGGCCGGGAACAACATATAACAATTCCGGTAAGTCCTCATATTCAAATTTCGAAATTGTTCCAGATCTGAATAAACCTTATGTTGAAGTTGTTAAACAGCAAGTTAAGATGCACCACGATGATCTACACGAAATTCTAGTCAAGTTACATATAAAGTTCATTAGATTCGGAGCTACGGCCTAGAAGATATGAGCAAAACAAGATAAGCATGGCATTGATGCAAAATGCATACAAACATCAAGCAAACACCTCAAAACATGGATGCAACATGATAATATGAAACTACATGCAAATCTAAGCAAGTTTCATATAGAGCACACTCAAAACGGAGCAACGGTTCAACACATACACCCTATACAAGTTTAAAGGACAAGCTGTCCAAAACAGCAACTAGGCATATTGCAAGCATCAAAACAACATGCTATAGAATCTCAACATGATAACAAAAGGCATGGGCATGATGTACAGGTAAAGCATTACAAAACATGAACACTGAGCTATCTCCATAAATCACTAGAACATGCTCAAACACACATGGCAAGATTGCAAATAATAACAGTTTCAGACTTTGCAGAAAATAACATCAGGTTGCAATGTTTAGAGCTATCAAACAACATGCTACAGGAACTTATCAAGGCAAACAAAGGCATGGAATAAATCTACTAATTGCATAGAACAAATTTCCCTTACTGGCCATGAGCCAAAAAGGACCAGAAGATATGATGGCACCCATGTAAACATGGCAAGTTATATTATAGATTCATACATGGAAGGAACAACAATAAGTAGGCATGTTGGTGAGCTTGAACCACTCACTACAGAGCAATAAATGGCATGGCAAGGCAACTCACAGTAAGAAGACATGGCATAGAGGCTATACATGGCAAGAACAACATCATAGCATACACGGATCAACAACAACAACCTTGGCAAAATTGAATAACATGTAAACAACCTTCCAGGAAACATTTTATAGCAAAAGTAGAGCTCGATTGACTCAAGCTATGGCAGTCCATAATTGCAAACAAGGGCATGGATGGATAGAGAATAACCATATGTTCAAAACATCCTTACTGAAGTATCTCAAAATAAGCATGGATCTCTCGGTAGCATCAAGTTTACATGGCATAAAAATATCAGCAAAACAGGGGCTGAAATCAGCAACATCATGAAGCCTAGTTTGCATGCTTGTGCTAGTCACCACAGAGATCACAAAAAATACATGGCATGCACCCCTGTAATGATGGCATGGCATATTACAAAACACATGTAGGACTCAAGTTCACAGGATGCACACATCAATCATGGCAAAAATGACAAAAGTGCATGTTCTGATAAGAATCTGAAACTAACATCACATAGCCCTCTTCCAACAGAATTTCGGGCATCAAGATGAGCTCAAATGAATATGATGCAATGAGATTAAATGATGTACTCGTCGAGACGAACAATTTGACATATTACACGCACGAAACGGAGCAATATGCAAGGAGTTATGATGCGATGAAAATGCAACAAAATACTAACATAAAATGACTTGGAGGAAAATCGGGGAGAAGTCAACCCTCTCGCACGGATGGCGAGGCAGGGCGGATCTCGCGGAGAAGGGCCTTGAGTCGGAGTGGAGGGCGGAGGAGGTCGGGGCAGGCGTCGGTGGCGGATCCGGCGAGGAGGCGGCGGAGGAGGCCGGCGACGGGCTCTGGCGCGCCGGAGCTCGGGCTCGCTGGCGAGGTCCGAGGGCGGCCGGGCGAGGCGGCGGCCGCGAAGCGTGGCGGCGCCGGGCGGCGGAGGCGGCGATCATGGACGACGGGGGCGGCGAAGCGCCAGCGGCGGCGGCGGCAACGGGGCGAAACACCGGCAGGCGGCGCGGCGAACGGTGGTGGCGAAGCGGCGTGCGGGCGTGGCGTCCAGCGGCGGCGGCGGCGGCGGTGATCTGGGCCCAGCAGGCTGGCCGCGAACCCATGGTCAGCGGCGACAGGTGGCGCGCGCCCGGTTGGATGAGGCGGCGGCGGTGGCGTGGCGGCGCCGATTGGCCGGGCGACGTGGCGGCTGGACATGTCCGGCCGTCGGCGGACATGTCCGGCAGCGCGGAGGGAGGTTTTTAGGGTTAGGGGGGATTTTGACCGCGAATTTGGACGGGGAGGACATTTTTATAGGTAGAGGGAGCTAGGAGAGTCCAAATGGAGCACAGTTTTCGCCCACACGATCGTGATCGAACGACCGAGAGCATGGAGAGGAGTTAGATGGGTTTTGGACCACTTTGAAAGGGGTGTTGGGCTGCAAAGAGAAAGAGGCTTGTACGGTTACCCGGTTAACCGTTGGAGTACCAAACGACCTCCAAATGACCCGAAACTTGAAAGGCGGTCTACCGGTGCAATACCAAGGCCGCTTGACAAACCTCGGTCCATTCCGAGAACGTTTAACACCCGCACAAGAAAAGAGGTAAAAGAGGGCGCCGGGAGACATAGGAGTGCCGGATTGCAAAACGGACAACGGGGAAAATGCTCGGATGCATGAGACGAACACGTATGCAAAAAGAAATGCACATGATGACATGATATGAAATGCAGATGATGACATGGCAAAATGCAACACGCAAGCAAATGACATGGCAAAGACGGCGAATAACTGGCGGACACCTGGCGCATCGAATCCGGGGCGTTACAGCCACCTCCTTCAACGAATGCGGGAGGACGACGGCTTGGCCCGCGTCCCACTTCTCCATCGACAGGATAGTCACCGAGGTCCGGTATTTCGCTGACGCCCCGTGGGCGGGGCTGGTTCCCCCCTTCTCTGATTTCTTCAATGTCGTGCTTTCCCACTATCAGATCCACATGATGCATCTGGGTCCTGAGTCCATTACTCTCCTCTCGGTCTTCGGCTTCATTTGTGAGGCAATGATGGGCATCCTTCCCTCGGTTGCCTTGCTGCGCCACTTCTTCTCTCTGCGCCTTGTCGACCCCACTCAATGCTCGGCGTGTGTGAGCTTCGTCGCTGCGCCCGAGACAGCGGCCTCGGGGATTGACTTCAGCCTGCCTCCGCCCGCGGCTGAGTTCCGAGAGGTGGTATGTGACGTGGATGTGGGGTGCCCAGCCCCACTATCGAGCCAACCGCTGCTGTCCCCAATTCAGGCTGGGGCCAGGAGACGCTTTCAAGCCCTCGGCTCATCTTTGTCTAGCGCCGCTTCGCGTTCCTGAGGTCGCTTGCTGTAACAGCGCCCAAGGTGGTGAAGGAGTTCCTGATGCGCCGCATTGCTCCTCTCCAACGCCATTCCCATTGTATGTGGTCCTTCAACGGGCCTGGTGATCGTATGAGGCTCCAGGAAGAAGACCTGACGCCTGAAGCGCTAAGGAAAGTGATCCTGGTCCTGACTGGCGACCCTAACCCCGGTGGCATCCGGCATGAAGGGGCCTTGTTGTACCTCTGCCGGAATAGGGGTGATTTGGTGAACCAGATGCCTATCTTCGATGAATGGGGGCTGCGCCCCGCTGGTCTCCAGGGGCCTCGCGAGAATCCAGTGGTGGTGACAGCCCTTCCAGTCGGCCAAGGCGGCTCCTCCTCGAGTGGCGGAGCAGGAGGCCTGAGCCGCCAGAGGTCAAGGACCCCCCGCCAAGTGACAGCACCGGCGGCGCTCGTGAGGGTAGCTCTGAGGCTCATGCCGCTGCGGCTAAGAGCGGCGGCGATCGCCCGCAGGGCCCGCGGATGGAGCCCCCGAGGCCCCTGCTGCTTCTCTTGGTGAGGCGTCTAGCAGCGCGCGTCAGGCAGACGCCCCTGACGCAAGTCGTCTCGATGCTTCTCCCTCGCCACAGGCTGATCCCTGCGCTCAAATCTTGGGTCGTTTCCGCGTGAACTTCGAGGCCCTCCGGAAGAGAAGGGAGGCCCTGGGCGATGACTACCCTTGTCGCCTGCTGAAGCATAGGAAGTACTTCACCACTGATGAGTAAGCCTTCTCCTTCTCCAGCTCCTGATTCTTCTGCTGCTCGTACTGATCCTTGCCCCGCAAGCCCCTTCCTTCCGAGCTCACGGAGATGGGTGAGGAGCCGTCCCTCCCGGCTTCGCCTCCTCCCCCGTCCTTGGGTGCTCCAAGCAGTGGAGCCCTTGTGGTGAGGGCGACCTGGGAGGTGAGCTGTCCCGTGGCGCGTCGTGGTCCTGCGCGCCTCGCGATCCTTCCTCGCGAGCCTTCCCGTGGCATAGCTAGCCTGCCGTGGGCTTCTCGCCTAGTCGTGGGCGCGATTGGCTGGCGCTTCCTGCGCCCTCGTGCAGGGATGGGCTGGCTCGAGGCCAGGCTTGGCAGCCTTGGCCGCTGGCCGTCAGCAGTGCCAGCCCCCTGCCGGAGGAAGCGTTGATCGCGGCTCCGGCGCCCGGTATGGGGCGGTTTATGGTGTGGAGGGCGTCTGTGGCCTTTCGTGGCGCCGCGCCCTTCTCAAGGATTTCTTGAAGGCGGCCGGCGCGGTGAGCCTGCTTGGTGAAAAGCTCGTGATGAAGCGCGCTTTGAGGCCGAGGGCTGCGCTGGCTGCTGAGAGAGGCACGAGCTGGAGGTGCTGCCGCCCTTAGGCGCCCAGTGCCAGATCTTGATGATGAAGAGGCCAAAGCGTCGGTGGCAGCCTCTCGGGAGGCCTGTTCTCGGGCCGTCGAGGAGGCCGGGCAGCTAACAGGTGGCGAGGCGGCGGAGGAGCGGGCACGGGAACTCCTGGCCCGTTGTCACTCGTTGGATGAGCAAGTGGAGCTCTGCGAGGCAGCCCTTGCGTCGATGAAGGTGGCCTCCGTGACTCGGCGGAGCTCGAGCGTGAGGCGGCGGCAGAAGCCGCCGAACCGCGCCCGAACTCTGGCAATCTGGCGCTTGGAGGAGTGCTTGGCGGCAGGCAGAGGATGAGGTCGCAGCACAGGAAGCCAGCGTCTTGGAGGAGGTCGGACGCCGAGTGGCGGCGGCGCTCGAACCTCGGCCTTGAGTTTGAGGCGGTTGGGGTTGATCAAGGCCGAGGCTGAGGTAGGACTGCTGCCTTGAGGGCCAAACTGGAGGAGGTGGCGGCGGGCCGATGCTCTTCGGACCGCCCTCGAGGTGGCGCGAGAGGAGTCCACCACCTCTCGGGCCGAGCGCTCCTCCTTCCATGCACGGTGGAGGAGGCCGAGGCCGTCGCTACGCCGAGATCACGGGCGAGATCGTCGTGGCGAATCTGGAGCATGAGCACGGTCCCATGCTCGCCACGCTCAGGGAAAAAGCTAACGCAGCCTTGGATAATATCTGCGAGGCGGCGGTGGGCGTGCCGCACGCGGTTAACTAAGCCGGCAACCTTCAGTTCTTCTCCGACGTGGTGGCGCGGCTGGAGGCGCGGTCGGTCAGGGCCAACAGGTTGGTGGAGGAGAGGAGCCGCGAGCTGCTCGGGCGCGCCTTCTCTCGTGTCTTCAGCCATCTCCGGGACATGGACCCCACTTTGATTTTAGCGCAGCCATCGCCCCGATCCCCGAGGCCGTCAAAGGCGACTGGCGCCTGGGTGAAGACAACATGGATGCCCTCGTCCGGACTTCCCGGCAGGACGACGATGGCGTGATCGTGGCCGCCCGATGAGGCGGCGTGGTGAATAGCCCCGGCGCCACCGATGACCCATGAGCGGTGTGGCGAGGCCAGCGGCGCCAGCAACGGCTCGGGAGGTGCTCCTGAGGACGCATTGGGGGATTTATCCGACTGATTATGTAGTGTCCTTGCTCCATTACCCTGCATGAATAGAACTCAGGTTTTGGCCTGATGGCTGTGAGAGCATTTTTGGAGGGGGAGCCCCTCATGTAAAACTTGTGTTCATCGTATTAGCAAGTGTTACATCGCCCATACGCCCGCGCCAAGTGGTTGGCTAAGCGACGTGCTAGTTGGCTGGTTTACCTTTGTTTCGTACGAGCCCCGAGATAGCCTATGGGAGGCTGACGCGATTCGAGTGTCTCCTGACCGAATCCGTAGGACCTGCAGTAAAAACCCTCCGGAGAGGATGCGGCGGCGACAGGCTGGGCTGCGCGCAAGCTAGGCCTGGCCCGGCTCGCGAGGGCTCACGAGGGAGGCAGCTGAGGCGGAGTTGTAACCAAACGAGAGATTTGCTCGAGCGAGACTAAGCACCCCTTCCGCGAACACACGCAAATCTCAACGAATCAACTTAAATCCAGAGAGGAAAACAACAATCAAATGGAAAGGCGAAGAAAGCGGAAGAAAAGCGCGTCCGGCACCTAGTCTAGTCTTGGGCGTCTTCTCACCAACAAGGAGCTAAGTGCTGCCACTGGGCATGGGAGGGAGCCCGGGGCTGAGGCAGGCACCCCCGAGACTCAGGCGTGTACAGCCCCACTCATTATTACGTGAGAGTGTCACGGGTGGCGAAGCTTCACAGGCCCTGGGCCTTCTTCACAGTACCGGCCTTGCTTCATATCGCCCGCACGAGGGCCCCGCCTTGCACCACAATCTAGTGCCACCAACGACGACCGGAAACCAGGGCGCCGCCGATGGGGTAGAGCGGTGCGCCAGTTCCCCAACAACCACGGGTCCTCCGCCAGAGGCAGGCCACAGGCACCTCCCAGCAGAGGGCCTACCTCCCGAGAAGGCCTTGCTCGAGCGCCGCGGTGGTGATGTCGGATCTCTGCCCCTCTCCGGCAGCCCCTGCGCCCCTCCCGAGGGTAGGAGACCGCTGAGGCGGGGCAGCCCTTCGTCATGGCGACCTGTACCTCCTGCGACCTATGTTAGCGTATGTTTGCTCTTGAGGAAGTAGCGGTACCGATAATCGTCGCCCCGGCATGACCAGGTGGGACCGTCTCGAGGCTCCTGGAAGAGTCTGACTTCGGCGCATCATCCCCGACTTGGGCTGAGGAGCGAGTCTTGTTCTCCCTCATCGGGTGCCCTTGGTCCATCATGTGGGGCGCGTATTCTTCGGCGCCGTCACCCGAAGGCCACGCCGTAGTCTGGCGTGCCTTGCTGCTCGCTGATCGCCCGCCGTGGGGTGGTGGCGCGCCGGTCCACCAGGGCCGTGATTTGCATCGAGTCCTTCTTCTCCGTGGGCGGGGGGGCAACCCCGCCCGGCCAGCGCCGACAGCTTCGCCGCGGTGTTGGAGTAGCTTTGGAGCCAGCGGTAGCGCGTGGAGCCCGTCGGGCCGCCTCGGCCGAGATGGAAGTTGGGTGCGAAGGGTGAGCCCACGAGGCGGCGGCCAGAGCTCCGCCACTCGCTCCAGCGACGCGTCGCGGCCGCTCTCCGGCAGCTGCACTGCAGCAGCTCTCGGGCCAATGTGGCGCGGCCCTCGAGTTCGCTTGCTCCGGTGGGTGTCTGGAGGCGTGGTGGCGGCGTGATTGGAGGTCCTTGCTGCCGGCGCTTGCAGCGGTGTGAGAGCCGTCGAAGCCTGTCCGCGTCGCCCGCTGACCCGCAGCGCCCTGCGGACCGCGAGCTGCACTGAGGCAGGGTCGCCCGAGGCGAAGCGGCTCTGCATGGGCGGGCCACGCCGCCCAAGGATCTGGGTTGCCAGCAGTGCGCGGACATGGTGATGACGATGGGGCGGGACACGAGGTGGCGAAAAGCGGATTCCGGCGCACCCTACTGGCGCGCCAAATGTCGGATTCGGGTTCCGCGGACCCTTAAGGTTGAACTACAGGGTGCGCGGAGATCCAACCCTCCACCGTCTCGTACCTCGCCGAATCGCAGGGACCCAAACTACTAAGAAGAACAACACAAGAGACGCAAGATTTATACTAGTTCGGGCCACCATTGTGGTGTAATACCCTACTCTAGTTTGTGGTGTGGTGGATTGCCTCTGGGGCTATTGAGGAACAGTACAGGGAAGAACAGCCTCGCGAGGGTCTGTTCTTGGTGGGTGTGATGAACTGCTAAGTGGTATCCCGTCGCTCTAACTTGAGGATCGGGTCTCTCTCTCTCTCTCTGGATGCTCCTCGTCCTTATCCTTGCGATCCCTCAATCTGATCGATCCCCTATTTTGAGTGTGGCTACTCCTATTTATAGGCGAAGGCCCTGGGCCTCTTCCCAAATGTTGAGCGGGAAGGGCGCCGACAATTGGCCATTTTGAAGGGGAACAACAGGTACACTTATCCTGACTAAAGTTGGTCCTCGCCTGCCAAAGGCTGTGGTGATGATGCCTGCTTGGGCTCCACGATGACTCCCTTCCAGGCGTTGGGGCTGGTCTTGGTCTTGTTGCAATCAAGCGGATGCCCTTGCTTGATGCTCTCGCTGCGCTTGCTCCCTTTGCACCAAAGAGGAAAGGAGGGGCCTCTGGCTGCCGGGCGCCGATCGGGCGCCCTTGGTCGGCACGGCTTGCGTCATGGGCACCACGCGAGGTACCCTGCCTTGAACTCTCCGCCTCCTCATGAGCCAGCCTGACGAGGCCGTGCCTGAGGAAGCTCCTTGTCGTCCGCCCAAGGCTCAGCCCCTCGCGAGGTCTTGAGCTTGTGTTGATGAAGTTGGGCTGTCCTGGGCCTCCTTTGAGCCACGCCGGCAGGCCGCAGGCAGGCAAGTCTGGGGACCCCTGTTCCCAGAACACCGACAACAGCAAGGACCAGCGCCGGACCAAGGGAAACAGCCCGAAGAGCACGGCAGTCAACGCCGGATTCAAAAGCTGTCGGCAGAATCAGAAAAAGCTGCGCCTCAAGGATAACAGGGACGAGCTATCTAACCTAAACAAAATCTTGGACAAGATATGTCAAATCCACAGTACTCCCGGGAAGCCTGCAAACCATACCCACAGAGATTGTTGGGTCTTCAAGCAATCCCGCAAACTCAATGCCGAACACAAGGGGCTCGACACACTAAGCGAGGACGATGACGAACCCCACAAGCAGAGCACCGGAAAACAAAAGAATTTCCCACACGAAGTCAAAACAGTAAATTCACTTCACGTGACAAAAGGGAAGAACAGAGTGGTGCCCATAGAGATACGCGCCATACGGCCTATCCGAGAGGAGTCCCGCCACTGGTTGTTAAAACCAATCACCTTCGACCATCAGGATTACTCTAGAAGTATCCGGAATGCAGGCTGGACTGCCTTGGTATTAGATCTGATAATTGACGGACTCCACTTTACACAAGTCCTAATGGACGGCGGCAATGATCTAAACCTGCTATATCGAGGACACAATCCATAAAATGGGGATAGACCCAACAACAATTAGCCATAGGAACACTTCCTTTCAAGAGTAACGCCAGCCCAGATGCCCATTATGCGGGCTCTCTCCTGCTAGAAGTTATGTTCGGCTCACCCGACAACTTCCGCCGTGAAAAGCTAACCTTCCACATCGCCCCATTTACAAGTAGCTATCAAGCACTCTTGGGACGCCAAGCTTCGCCCCTTTAACGCAATACCGCATTATGCATCTCTTATACTTAAAATGCCGGTCCATGAGGCATCATCTCATTAAAGGAAATATCGAGTGTTCCTCGAGCGCGGAAGATTGTGCGGCTGCCTTGAAAGCCACACACTAAACCGGCTTCACTAATCAAAGCACCTAAACAGGTCGTTCAGACCCCGGACATGGCTAGACGAGTCCGGCGTAAACATACAAGGGCTTACTAGCCGCATACCCCCGTACAAGGGGCTCCGCGCATGTACAACAAGAGACAATAAAGCTCAATTTTATTCATTTTTTGAATTGTACTTCGTTTATTTAACATAACGTACATTTTCGCACGATCTTTTTCAACTAAGTTCCTCTCTTTTCAGATGAACACCGTGCTACACCCGTCTAGGATACGGCACAACGGAGACACAGGCGCAGACGTGCCGTAGGGACCCGTTCCAAGGATTCTTTTCAGATTAAGACCCTGCGTAAACCTTTTTTACTGTATCTTGTTGATACACATCCCCCGGTTTCTTGCTATAACCGAGGTGGAGGCTGGCATCTTGGCATGTGGCCACGTCAGAATTTTTCGCGTACCTGGACACCAGGGGCTTATTACTAAGGGCGTTCTTCAGCCCGTTTTTCATAAAGACCGAATACCTTAGGGAGTGTTCGGCGTCGCGAGTTTGGCCTTATATGCATCAGCTCCGAATCATGTCTTTGGTCAAATGTTGGGTTTGCCCGGCTCCTGTGTTTTGCTGCCTTACGTTCCGCTCTATCGGCTAAGGCGGCACCAGGAGAACTACTGCGATTGTGCCCCGGTTCGGCCAGGCGAGCAGTAGAGAAAGCTGAAAACTGACTGTCATGATATAGCGTGAGACTGGTCAACCACTCGATGACCCGCCGAAATCTTTAGGATTCCTCCGCATTAACGAAGGGCCGTTTCACGGCCAGCACACTGGCGCCCGAATTGGGTGGCGCGGTGCCCTGAGGGCTATATAGTAGCCCCACTGTCAAACTCCTATGGCTAAGTGAAAGTGATAAAGCATTATAGTTCGGTTGCCTAGTTCGCTGCTCTATCACCTCCTTAATAGGACCAAGACGTTGGGTCAAGTGTGAAAATGCGCCTTCTGCGAACATCCCCGCATTATATGCGTGGGGGCTAAAGCCGAAGACTGCCATCTTTCAGGTTATATACACATATACATTAACGGCAGTACAGGAGGTATTTTAATTCTTGAAGGCACAAGTATAAAAAGCTTTTATATTTCATCGACACATTGTTTTACAATAATACATGTTACTCGAACATAATATCCTTCGAGCACTGCGTTTCTATTAAACGAGCGCCCTGCAGAACTTCCTGAAAATAGTGCTCGGCAGGTACTCAGCTCCCGTCCAAATCTTGGGACGCAAAATCGGTGGCCTTCATCTCCGCCCAGTATGTCTTGACACGGGCAAGAGCCATCCGCGCACCCTCTATGCATGCTGACCTCTTCATTGCATTGATATGCGGCACCGCACCAAGGAATTGCTGCACCAAGTTAAAATAACTCTTCGGCTCGGGCCTTTCCGGCCACAGATGACTCACGACATACTTCATGGCGAGTCCGGATAACCTATTCAGCTCTGCCCATGCGGCCAAATGACCGGTTAATGGAAGTGGGCGCTCTGGATTGTGAAACTGCGACCAAAAAAGCTTTTCCACTTCGTGATCCTTTTGATCTCGGAAGTGTTCGGCTGCATCCGCGGCACTCGCCGCCAAGTCCAGGTAAGTGTCTGCCGCACTCCACAACCGGTCCAACGGAGCATATTTAGGATCCCCGAACTTCATCCACAGCATAAAGGGCTTTCCAGCCGCGATATCTCTGGCCTGACGTAGCTCCTCCTTCATAGCTCTCATCGCAGAGCGAGCATCCTTGGCCTCGGTAGTGGCCTTCTTCAGGTCCTTCTGTTCCGCCCGATCTTCTTTTTCAAGAAGCTCGCAGCGGTCGGCAGCATTCTTCAACTTCACAGCCATCTCGGCCTTTTCCTTCTTGCTTCGGCAGTGAGCAGCCTGTTCGGCTTTCAGCTCTTCAGTCACCTTTAAGGCAGCTGCATCGCTTCTCCTGGCCTGCTCCTTGGCTCGGGCAAGTTCCGCCCGAAGGTTCTCCATGGCAGCGGCACCATCTGCATCAAGCACACATGTTGTAAGGTATGGGCATCAAGCTCCTCTTAACGGGTGTCTTCGGAGAAATTACATACCTTGTGCCTCGTCAAGCCGCTTGTTAACAAGCGCGATGTCGGCATCTACCACGTCAAGTTTCCGCTTTAGCTCGGCAAATTCATCAGTCCGGCTAGCCACCGGACACTTCACCGCCTACATAAGAACGTCGACATGTTATACCTGGGATTATGATCCTCAGTGCGTCGTCATTTTTGACAACGCACCGAGTCTCAGGGGCTACTATCTACACAGGACGCATCTTATATATGCGGAACTGTCAAGAGGTACATCATTTCGCGTACCTCAAAACCTGTCGATAAACTCCCGCGGCCTCGTGCAACCCGCTCTCCGGATGAAATCCTTTCAATCATCGTGCCCATCAATGCACGGTGTTCTTCGAGATAGACGCTTCGCCCGGCAGATCCTTCACCCCTCCGACCGTGCCGGACGGTGCCGGACTCGTCCGATGGCCTTTTTCAAGGCGGACACGGAGGGCTTTGGGGAGCCATCGACGCTTTCCGGCCCCGCGGTTTGGAAAACCCTCCGTGGCGACACCTCGGGGTCGCCCGCCTGCAAGGCGATGCGGCAGGGGAGGCGTTCCGCTCTCCATCATCTCCGAACGAAGATCCCCTGAAGATGAGCTCTGCTGAGAAGGGTGAGATCCGAACTACAAGGTAAAATTTCGGTTATCTTCCTCAGAAATAGAACAGTGATGTCTCTTATTTTAAAACTCCCCTCTCTACTTACGGCTCGCTGGAGGGCTGATCCCCTTGGGGGCATAGTGCGACCGAGGCATCTCCCGGCGCAGGACCCTCTGACGAAGATTTCTTCCCCCGCTTTGAGACCATGGTCTCCGGGTCTTCAGAGGCGGTCCTCTTCTTCGCTTGGATGGAGGGATTCTCGATTCCTCTTTTCCTGACAGCCTCCTTCGGGGAGGCGGTAGCTTCCTTGTTCCCCCCTTCGCCTTCTTCCAAAGGCACAACCTCCAGCATCCTGGTTAACACGGGATCCGGCGTGGTCTCAGGGAGGGGGCCGGACACCTGATTAGCTTTGCTTTCGCTATCCACTCCTGTTTAAGGGACAACTCTTTTAAGGGCAATTTTATGATAAATATACGGAGGGCGTGTCCGTGTACAAGACTACTTACTTGAGTATCCGGGCGATTGCAGCTCAGACCTACGTCCTCGGTCGAGTCCGGACACATTGCTTGTGATCCGAAGAACCATTTGTACATCTCCATGGGCGTCGCGCCCGTAAAATGTTGGAGAGCTCGTGGTCCCTCCAGATTAAACTCCCACAGGCGGAGGGGGCGACGTTTGCAGGGCAAGGTGCAGCGAATCAACATGACCTGCGTCACCGCGACCAGATTGATGTCTCTCTCTAGGAGATCTCAAATGCGGCTCTGTAGCAAGGGCACGTCCTTGGACGGCCCCCAGTTAAACCCTTTATTGACCCATGACGCTAGCTGTGGTGGGGGGCCCGAGCGAAAGGCAGGTGGTGCCACCCACTTGGTGCCCCTGGGAGCTGTGATATAAAACCACTCTCGTTGCCATAAGCTGAACTCCTCTTGAAAAGAGCCCTCGGGCCATGGAGCGTCAGCATTCTTGCTTATAACAGTGCCTCCGCACTCCGCGTGCTGCCCCTCGATCATATTCGGATCTACTTTGAAGGTCTTAAGCCACAATCCGAAGTGAGGAGTAATGCGGAGGAAGGCTTCGCACACGATGATGAACGATGAGATGTGGAGGATGGACTCCGGAGCCAAGTCGTGAAATTCCAGCCCATAATAAAACATGAGCCCCCTCACGAAGGGGTCTGTCGGGAAGCCTAGCCCCCGAAGGAAGTGAGACGTGAACACCGCGCTCTCACCAGGCTTGGGAGTGGGAATAACTTGCCCTTGAGCAGGTAGCCTATGCGAGATTTCGCCGGTTAGATACCTGGCATCTCTCAGCTTTAGCACGTCTTCTTCCGTAACGGAGGAAGGCATCCATCGGCCTTGAAGGCCAGAGCCGGACATCATCGAAGGTCCGAAGCGCCTGAATCTGGAGCTTTGGGTGTTGGAACTCGAGGCGAGAGGCGGATTCGATTGAGATTGAAAGAAAGGAATAGAGCCTTGGTCTCTTTATAAAGAGATTGAATACCAAGAGCCCTCCCCGTGACCGTTTGGGACTCGCCTTCGATTGAGGAAATATACCGACGGGCACGATTGGGTTACCCACGCCCGTATTGATGAGAATCCTGGAATAAGGGGACACGATCTCTGCTTCGACAAGACGTGCCAAGGAAACCGCCTCGCTAAGTGCGCTGAGGTGGGACAATAAAAACGATTCGAATAAAGGCTTGGCCGTGGTGTGATGTCACGCGGCGAAATACGTCAGCAGATTAGATTTGTATAAATATTATTCTCTCTATGGTGGTATGTGGAACTTATTTTGTAGAGCCGGACACTATCCTTGTGTTCAAAATCTTCTATGAAGTATTCGGAGGAGGAACCCGCCTTGCAATGCCGAAGACAATCTGCGCCCCGGACTCGTCGTCATTGAAGCCTGGTTAGGGGCTCTTGAGGAGTCTGGATTAGGGGTGTCCGGATGGCGGACTATAACCTTTGGCGGACTCTGGACTATCAAGATACAAGATTGAAGACTTTGTCCCGTGTCCGGATGGGACTTTCCTTGGCGTGGAAGGCAAGCTTGGCGATACGGATATGTAGATCTCCTCCCATTGTAACCGACTCTGTGTAACCCTAGCCCTCTCCGGTGTCTATATAAAACGGAGGGTTTTAGTCCGTAGGACAAACAACAATCATACCATAGGCTAGCTTCTAGGGTTTAGCCTCTCTGATCTCGTGGTAGATCTACTCTTGTACTACCCATATCATCAATATTAATCAAGCAGCAGTAGGGTTTTACCTCCATCGAGAGGGCCCGAACCTGGGTAAAAACATCGTATCCCTTGTCTCCTGTTACCATCCGCCTAGACGCACAGTTTGGGACCCCCTACCCGAGATCCGCCGGTTTTGACACCGACAGCCGCCATCTTTGGATCCTTGGCGTCGAAGTCTCATGGAAAATGCCACCCGGAGACCATGTAACAGGGTCTCGTATTCGGCTGCGTTGTTGGAGTCTCTGTATAGTATTTGGAGTACGTATTGGACTGTATCTCCGGTGGGGGACGTCAAGACGACGCCAGTCCCCAGACCAGCCAGCATTTTACAGCCGTCGAAGTGCATGATCCAATTGGAGTACGCGCCGTATTCTTTTGGAAGTTCGGCTTCTGTCCACTCGGCAACAAAATCGGCCAGTACTTGTGACTTAATGGCTCGTCGTGGTCTATATGTTATGTCGAATGGGAGGAGCTCGATAGCCCATTTGGCAATCCGGCCCGTGGCATCGCGGTTGTTTATTATGTCATTGAGTGGTACTTCCGAGGCCACCGTTATTGAACACTCTTGAAAGTAGTGTCGTAATTTCTGAGATGCCATAAATACCGCGTATGCTATCTTTTGATAATGTGGGTACCGTGATTTGCATGGAGTGAGGACAGTGGATACATAATATACCGGCTTTTGAAGTGGGAATTTATGTCCGTCCGTCTCTCGTTCGACGACGAGCACTTCGCTTACAACTTGGTGAGTTGCCACTATATATAACAGCATTGGTTCGCCGACATTTGGCGCGGCCAAGATTGGGTTGGTGACCAAGATGGCTTTTATTTCTTCCAATCCGGCCGTGGCCGCGTCCGTCCACTCGAAGTGTTCGGTGCTCCGAAGAAGGCGATAAAGGGGTAATGCCTTTTCTCCTAATCGGGAGATAAAGCGGCTTAATGCCGCCATGCATCCAGTTAACTTCTGGATTTGCTTGAGGTCAGTTGGGATAGCAAACTGTGACAGAGCTCGGATTTTAGCCGGATTTGCTTCAATTCCTCTGCTGGAGACGATGAAGCCCAGGAGTTTTCCGGCGGGAACACCGAAAACGCATTTTTCCGGATTGAGCTTTATGTTGTATGTTCGGAGATTGTCGAACGTGAGCCTCAAGTCGTTTATTAAGGAGTCGTTGTGTCTGGTTTTAACGACCACATCGTCTACGTATGCCTCCACTGTTTTGCCGATCTGCTTTTCCAGACATGTATGAATCATGCGTTGAGACGTTGCGCCGGCGTTTTTGAGCCCGAAGGGCATTGTGTTGAAACCGAAGGGGTCGTAGGGAGTAATAAATGCCGTTGCGGCTTGATCAGACTCCGCCATCTTAATTTGGTGGTAGCCGGAGTATGCATCGAGGAAGCACAGTGAGTCGTGTCCCGCGGTAACATCGATAATTTGATCTATGCGAGGGATGGGGAAGGGATCCTTTGGGCAAGCCTTATTAAGGTCCTTGAAGTCGACGCATAGGCGCCAGGATTTGTCCTTCTTTGGTACCATAACCAGGTTTGCTAGCCAGTCCGGATGTTTTATTTCTCTAATGAATCCGGCCTCCAGTAACTTGGCTAGCTCCTCTCCCATGGCTTGTCGCTTAGGTTCAGAGAAACGCCGAAGAGTCTACTTGACCGACTTGAATCCCTTTATAATTTTAAGGCTATGCTCGGCTAGCCTGCATCGGTTTCCTGGCATGTCTGAAGGATGCCAGGCGAATATGTCCCAATTCTCGCGCAGGAACTCCCGTAGTGCGGCGTCTACAGCGGGGTTTAACTGTGCCCCGATGGATGTTGTTTTTGTAGGGTCCGTTGGGTGGACTTGGAATTTGACTATTTCATCCGCTGGTTTAAAAGAGGTGGACTTGGATCTTTTGTCGAGTATCACGTCGTCCCTGTCCACTTTGGAGCACAGCGCAGTTAATTCCTCCGCCGCAAGGGCTTCGGATAATGCCTCGAGGCTAGTGCGGCTGTTTTGTTTTCGGCGCGGAGTGCTATGTCCGGATCGCTAGCGAGAGTGATGATTCAATTGGGCCCGGGCATTTTGAGCTGCATGTACCCGTAATGGGGTATGGCTTGGAAGATCGTGAATGCCTCCCGCCCTAGAAGGGCGTGGTATCCGCTACTGAAAGGGGCCACTTGGACTGTAATTTCTTCGGACCTGTAATTCTCCGGAGTGCCGAATACCACATCTAGTGTGATTTTCCCAGCACAACGTGCCTCCCAACTGGGGATGATTCCTCTGAAGGTCGTGCTGCTTTGCTCAATGCGGTTCTTGTCTATTTCCATTTTTTGAAGAGTCTCCTCATAAATGAGGTTTAATCCGCTGCCGTCGTCCATGAGCACTTTAGTAAGCCGAAAGTCGTCCGCAATTGGACTAAGGACCAAGGCAGCTGGTGTTCGGGCTGTTCGGAATTTAGGTTCGTCACTGGCATTGAAGGTGATGGCCGTGTCGCTCCATGGATTTATTGCTGCCACGTGGCAGACTTCGGCAAGGCTGCGGAGTGCTCGCTTACGCCTATTATTTGAGGCGAAGGTCTCGAAGACTGTCAATACTGTATTGTTATCCACGGGATGGTGCTCTATGGTGTTTTTAATGAGGAGATCCTCACCGCTCTTGGCCACCTGCCGGAGTACCCAACATGCTCTAAGGCTGTGTGTTGGTATGGTATCCGATGTACTGTGAATTTTGCAGGGCCCATTAAGCCATCCCTCCAATACGGTTCCACGCCCTGTAGTGGGATTTTGCTTCTTTGTAATTAGTTCGGGCGACTTATGAGAGTGCACCCTTTTAGTTCGGACTGGGGGCTTTGTCAGAGCCGGATTATCCCAAAATTTTGTTTGGGTTTTCCAGTCGCTTTCCATCGCACAGTACTTCCATACTATGGCCGCCAAGTCAGCGAAGCGTGCTATGTCACGGCGACTTATGGCGTTGAGGATTCCCTTGTCCGTGTAATTATTGCAAAATAACGAAATTACGTCTTCCTCGCGATAGTCCTTGACCTTGTTCATTACAAGGAGGAATCTGACCCAATAGTGATGTACTGTCTCCTAGGGCTCTTGCCTAATGTGGGAAAGATCACTTGTATCTGGGTGGGTGGGTGGATTTAAGTCCGGACCTTGACCCAGTTTGAGACCCAGGGGTGGAGGAGTTTCCGATCTTGGAAGTTCGGGCTCCGGTTTGTTGCCCAGTGGCTCTGGCATGTTGCCTGATTCTAGATTCAGGGTTTGGGCGATGTCCTCCCGTAGACGGGTATCTGGCTCGGAGAGCTCGGGAATCTGGACATAGCTTGTCCTCAAGATAGAGGAAGAATCGCCGCATTGCTCCTCCACCACCGCTATCTGATGGGTGACCGGCAGAGAGTTAATCTCCCTTTGGTCGGGTTTAAGCCCAATCTGATCATAGTCCGTAGCGACTCCCAAAGCGGCGATGCGATCCAAGAGCTCGTTCAAAGAGGAGAGCTCCATTGGATTCATCCGCTCGGTAAGCTCCGAGCCGATGTGGAGGCTATTTTCGATGACCCGAGAAGTCATCATCGGCGCAGCGGCCGAATGGGCGGTCATGACGAAGCCGCCTAGTCGCAGAGTTTGGCCTACAGCCAGGGCTCCCCCAGAGGTGATGTTGTCCCTGACAACGAGACGAGCCATCCTTCCTTACGATGACGGCACAGTGGAACTCTCAATAAAAGCACCAATGTCGGTGTCAAAACTGGCAGATCTCGGGTAGGGGGTTCCGAACTGTGCGTCTAAGGCGGATGGTAACAGGAAGCGGGGGACACGATGTTTACCCAGGTTCGGGCCCTCTCGATGGAGGTAATACCCTACTTCCTGCTTGATTGATCTTGATGATATAAGTATTACAAGAGTTGATCTACCACGAGATCGTAGAGGCTAAACCCTAGAAGCTAGCCTATGGTATGATTGTTGTTGTCCTACGGACCAAAACCCTCCGGTTTATATAGACACCGGAGGGGGCTAGGATTTACACAGAGTCGGTTACAAGGGAGGAGATTTACATATCCGTATTCCAAGCTTGCCTTCCACGCCAAGGAAAGTACTATTCAGACATGAGACGAAGTCTTCAATCTTGTATCTTCATAGTCCAATAGTCCGGCCAAAGGATATAGTCCGGCTGTCCGGAGACCCCCTAATCCAGGACTCCCTCACCCTAGGTTGGTAATAATATCCTCAATTTTATCAATTCTAGTGGAATCTTGATCTATCTTCTCATTAACCATAGGTTCCTTTTCTTTAAAAAATTTAAGAGCAACTCCTACCTTAGATCCGTATTGGGTAACTTGGTTGTGGATCATTTTATCCAAATTTTCAATCAACTCTACGGTGGCAACTTTATTTTCAATAAGTTCAAGCCATTGCATCACATGTTCCAAAGTTAAAATAGTTCCATTAACCAAAAGAGGTGGTGGGCCAAACAAATCTATCATAGCATTATAAGAATCAAAAGTATGGCTACCCAAGAAATTTCCTCCGGTAATGGTATCAAGAATATATCTATTCCAAGGAGTGATGCTTACATAAAATTATAAGAAGAATGGAAGTAGATTGCTTCCTAGTAGATCTATTTTGCGCATTGCAAATTCTGTACCAAGCATCTTTTAGATTTTCTCCCTCCCTTTGTTTAAAATTAAGAACTTCATTCTTGGGAGACAAAGCAGTAGATAAAGGACTAGCCATGACGGCACACGGGACACAAAAAGGCAAGCGAAAAAGAGGCGAACGGAAAAGGAGGGTGAGTAAAAGGGCAAGGGTGAAGTGGGGGAGAGGAAACAAGAGGCAAATGGCAAATAATTTAATGCGAGGGATAAGAGTTTGTGATGGGTACTTGGTATGTCTTGACTTGTGCGTAGACTCCCCGACAACGGCGCCAGAAATCCTTCTTGCTACCTCTTGAGCACTGCGTTGGTTTTCCCTTGAAGAGGAAAGGGTGATGCAGTAATGTAGCGTAAGTATTTCCCTCAGTTTTTGAGAACCAAGGTATCAATCCAGTAGGAGGCCACACTCAAGTCCCACGCACCTACAAAAAAAATAAGAACCTTGCAACCAACGCGATAAAGGGATTGTCAATCCCTTCATGGCCACTTGCAAAAGTGAGATCTGATAGAGATGATAAGATAATATTTTTGGTATTTTTATGATAAAGACTAAAAATAGAGAAAGCAAAATAAAGCGCCACAAATTGCTAGTTGTTGGGAGATTAATATGATGGAAGATAGACCCGAGGGCCATAGGTTTCACTAGTGGATTCTCTCAAGATAGCATAAGTATTACGGTGGGTAAACAAATAACTGTCGAGCAATTGATAGAATGGAGCATATTTATGAGAATATCTAGGTATGATCATGTATATAGGCATCACGTCCGTGACAAGTAGACCGACTCGTGCCTGCATCTACTACTATTACTCCACACATCGACCGCTATCCAGCATGCATCTAGAGTATTAAGTTCATATGAATGGAGTAACGCTTTAAGCAAGACGACATGATATAGAGGGATAAACTCATGCAATATGATATAAACCCCATCTTTTTATCCTCGATGGCAACAATACAATACATGTCATTTCCCCTCATCACACCGGGATCGAGCACGCAAGATTGAGCATAAAGCTAAGCACTTCTCCCATTGCAAGAAAGATCAATCTAGTAGGCCAAACCAAACTGATAATTCGAAGAGACTTGCAAAGATAACCAATCATACATAAAAGAATTCAGAAAAGATTCAAATATTGTTCATAGATAATCTTGATCATAAACCCACAATTCATTGGATCTCGACAAACACACCGCAAAAGAAGATTACATTGAATAGATCTCCAAGATAATCGAGGAGAACTTTGTATTGAGATCCAAAGAGAGAGAAGAAGCCATCTAGCTAATAACTATGGACCCGAAGGTCTGAGGTAAACTATTCACACATCATCGGAGAGGCTATGGTGTTGATATAAAAGCCCTCCGTGATCGATGCCCCCTCCGGCAGAACGCTGGAAAAGGCCCCAAGATGGGATCTCACGGGTACAGAAGGTTGCGGCGGTGGAATTAGGTTTTCGTGCTGCTCTTCGATGGTTTGGGGGGTACGTAGGTATATATAGGAGGAAGAAGTAGGTTGGTGGAGCCACGAGGGGCCCATGAGGGTGGAGGGCGTGCCCAGGGGGGGGGGGGGGTAGGCGCGCCCCCTGCCTCGTGGCCTCCTCGTCGGTTGCTTGACGTCCACTCCTAGTCCTCTGGATCACGTTTGTTCCAAAAATCACGTTCCCGAAGGTTTCATTCCGTTTGGACTCTGTTTGATATTTTCTTTCTGCGAAACACTGAAATAGGCAAAAAACAACAATTTGGGCTGGGCCTCCGGTTAATAGGTTAGTCCCAAAAATAATATATAAGTGTATAAATAAGCCCATTAAACATCCAAAACAGAATATATAATAGCATGGAACAATAAAAAATTATAGATATGTTGGACGTATCAGTGCGCGTCATCTTCCCAGTGCGGAGGCAGTACTCCGCCTCCTCCACCTCACAGCACCTGACGTATCAATCTGCCTCTTGCTGGCGGACTAGCGCGAACGATCTTGCCATTTCATTGGGCGCCCACCGGAGCTCCTCGTCGGTGGCACGCTGGAGCTTATCGGCCCACCTCCATGCAGCGATGAGGCGCCTAGCGCCTTTGACCTTCCTCGCGAAGTACCCGTCTTCATACACCTCCTCTGCATGACGACGCGCCCGCCCCCAAACCTCCACCGCCTCCTTTTTCCAGGCGGCATCACGGGCTTCACATGCCGCCTGGTACCTGGCTTCCTCCTCCACCATCTCCTTCTTGAGCGCCACTTTCCTGGCTCTCTCAGCCAGCGGCAGCGACTTCCACAAACAAAGATTGTACTGGCCCCAAAACCAATCCAAAGTTGGAGGGTCCGGCGCAACCTCGTCCGGCGGCATGTATGGGTCCTCGTCGCTGCTCTTCGAGTGAGCGTCCTCGGGGCGCGGCGACTCCTCGTCGGCGCTTGGGTAGACCGGCGGCGCCATGGCAGAGATTTGAGAGAGAGAGAGAGAAAGAGAGAGGGTGAGCGAGGGGAGGATGTAGATGAGAATGCAGGCGGGATGACATGAGCATGGTAGTATTTATTGGTGGCCGGAATCTAGATCGACAGGAACAGTACACACACCGGTCACCGGAATTTACGAGTACTGTAGTTTGAATTACACACGATTCCCGCAGCAAAATTCGTGTGTGCACTTAATAGCTGACGGTTTCCAATACAGAACCGTGTCTGATTAATAACCCCCACCACTCACCTACCAAACCTCGAGATGCGAAATAGAGTGCCAATCGTGTGGTGGCCGGTTGTCTTGCCAAATCTTTACATTTTCTTTTTTGAACACTAGATATTTACATCGTCTGATGATTTTTTAACTCGCACACAAGTACCAAAAAAAATGATTTTTCAAACCGTTATGGTTAGCCGTTGCATGTAGATGTAGTTCAAATTTGAATTACGGTCATTAAATGGCTAGAAAATCACCTTAATGTCTTTAAAAGGTCAAATGACCCCTAGAATTTTCCAAGTTTTCACATGACAGTTGTAGTAGTGCATGTTAAACATAGAAAAAAATTGAAGGCCGTAAGAGGAAGCCATCTCCCGTTCATAATCAAACATTCATTGTTCCCTCTCGGAACCATGAGCCTTCTAATGAGTAGCTCCGGTTTGTGTGGGGCGTGTGTCCAAACTATCATCAAACAGGCCAATTTTTTACCACATCATCTTGGTGGCATGACATTACATCAAGCAAGGTTTCATGTTTTTCTGATCATTTTATAATTTTTGGGAATTAAAATGCCATGGCACTCCATACATGTGTCCATGCCGTGAGACCAATATGTTTGAAAATTCCTTCTAATTTACTGCACAAGGAATTAACTTGCACACAAGTACACAAATGTCATTTTTCAAACCGTTATGGTTAGCAGTTGCATGTAGATGTAGTTCAAATTTGAATTACGGTCACTAAATGGCTAGAAAATCATTTAACTGTCTTTAAAAGGTCAAATGACCCCCGAAATTTTCCAATTTTTCACATGACAGTTGTATTAGTACACGTTAAACATAAAAAAATTTGAAGGCCGTAAGAGGAAGCTATCTCCCGTTCGTCATCAAACATGCATTGTTCCCTCTCGGAACCATGAGCCTTCTAGTGAGTTGCTCCGATTTGTGAGGGGTGTGTGTCCAAACTTTCGTCAAACAGGCCAATTTTTTTTCCCACATCATCTCCGTGGCACGACATTACATCAAACAAGGTTTCATGTTTTTCTGATCATTTTTTAATTTTTTGGAATTAAAATGCCATGGCACTCTATGCATGTGTCCATGCCGTGAGACCAATATGTTCGAAAATTCCTTCTAACTTACCGCACATGGAATTAACTCGCAAGCGAGTACACAAATATGATTTTTCAGACCGTTATGGTTAGCCGTTGCATGTAGATGTAGTTCAAATTTGAATTACGGTCATTAAATGGCTAGAAAATCACTTAAATGTCTTTAAAAGGTCAAATGACCCCTAAAATTTTCCAAATTTTCACATGAAAGTTGTATTAGTGCACATTAAACATAGAAAAAAATTGAAGGCCGTAAGACGAAGCTATCTCCCGTTTGTCAACAAACATGCATTGTTCCCTCTCGGAATCATGAGCCTTCTAGTGAGTTGCACCGGTTTGTGAGGGGTGTGTGTCCAAACCTTATAGGCCAATTTTTTTACCGCATCATCTTGGTGGCATGACATTACATCAAGCAAGGTTTCATGTTTTTCTGATCATTTTTTAATTTTTTTGGAATTTCAATGCCATGGCACTCCATGCATGTGTCTGTGCCATGAGACCAATATGTTTTGAAAATTCCTTCTAATTTACAGCACATGGAATTAACTCACACACAAGTACACAAATATGATTTTTCAAACCGTTATGGTTAGCTATTGCATGTACATGTAGTTCAAATTTGAATTGTGGTCATTAAATGGCTAGAAAATCACTTAAATGTCTTTAAATGGTCAAATGACCCCTGAAATTTTCCACTTTTTCACATGACAGTTGTATTAGTGCACGTTAAATGTAGAAAACACTTAAAGGTCGTAAGGGAAAGCTATCTCTCGTTCGCCACCAAACATGCATTGTTCCCTCTCGGAAACACGAGCCTTCTAGTGAGTTGCTTCGGTTTGTGAGGGGTGTGTGTCCAAACTTTCGTCAAACATGCCAAAAAATTTACCACATCATCTTGGTGGCATGACATTACATCAAGCAAGGTTTCATGTGTTTCTGGTTGTTTTTTAATTTTTTGGAATTTAAATGCCATGGCACTCCATGCTTAATTGTGTCATAGCCGTTAGACCAATATGTTTGTAAATTCCTTCCAATTTACTGCACATGGAATCAAATCGCACACAAGTACACAAAATATGACTTTTCAAACCGTTATGGTTAGCTGTTGCATGTACATGTAGTTCAAATTTGAATTACGGTCATTAAATGGCCAGAAAATCACTTAAATGTCTTAAAAGGTAAAATGACCCCTGAAATTTTCCAAAATTTGACATGACAGTTGTATTAGTAGTACAAATATTCTCATACATTTAAAACACAAAACTATATGTTGCCACTTTACTCCAAATTCGTCTTTCACAGTTAATAAAAAATATCCAGAACATCACACACAGTTTTTTTGTAGGAACCGTTTGCGATGAAAATTTCTGGGTCTATTTAAGTCTTCCTCCTTAAGCTTCACTGGCTCGCTCGCTCCAAAGGCCGGCAACCCCGAATCCACGAATCCCGATCCCCATTCCCGCACCCCCTTCTTGCAAAGATGACGCCGTGGAAACGCTTCGTGAAGGCCCGTACGATGGCCGCGTCCTCCCCGAGCGCCGCCGCCTTTGCCGAGAGCGTGGCCGCCTATGCCGAGAGTGCAGCCGCATCCGCATTAAGCGTGCCGCATCCGCCGAGAGGGAATCTGCGGTAGCCGACAGGGCAGCTGCAGCAGCCGAGAGGGCTGCAGCTGCTGCTGTGATGGCGGCTGCAAACACCGAGAGCGCCCGGGCTGCCATCCGTGCCGTCGATGCCCCCCTGGCCAGAGTCGAGGCCATCCATGCCAAGATTGAGGATGCACACGCTAAGATATCCAGGCCACCTCGGAATCCAGCATGCAACCCACGTCCGAAAAGGCGGTGGTGGCCATGGATCACCTGCTTCCTCATGAGATCACCGAACAGGAGCTGGAGATGCAGGAGGCGGCGGAGATCGAGGAGCACCGGGAGGAGGAGTTGCGCGTGGCTGAGGTCGCGGTAGAGAAGAGTCTATCCGTCGAGGAATCGGCTGTGGAGTACCAACGCGAGCTCTGGCGCAGCCACTACTACGAGTACTACAACCTTGAGGGCGGCGCCGAGGATGGCACTGAGGATGAGGACGAGGACGCGGTCAACTTCAGCAAGGGGGACATGGAGTCCACCAACGGCGGCATTTCGCCAGGACAAGTCATCGACGTCTCATCTCACACCGGCGATTCATAGGCCGGCGCGGCAGTGGATTTGTTAAAATTATGCGTACTTAGGCTTTGTTTTTAATGTTGGTCTTTTTTTAGAGCAATGTTTAGGTCAACTGGCTCTGTTTAATTACTAAAAATGTTCGATTCAGTAAGTGTTGTTTGTGTGTTGTTCGCTCTTTTCTGGGCCCAAATTAGCAAGCGATGTTAAATTATGCAATGATGTACCTGTGGAAATTTCCACCAAAATTTGAATTATCAAACTCGTCCCATGCGCGTAAAGTAGAAAAATCGTTTGCGATGCACACAATCGTTCAAAGTGAATGGTGTCCAGAGGCACTGCGCGCTAAGTTTCACTCCACATTTCGAATTTTTTGGCCTACCGCCAAAATATCTACCCCCGCCCACCTTCCCCACCCCCTTTTCTCCTTGACCACAAGTCACATTTCCCCTGTTTCCTCCTTCATTCCTTCCTAAGCTATAGCTGCTTCCTCACTTGCTTCCTCGTTCTCGCCATCTCGCATCCTACCGCCGGGGTTGCCATGGTGTTCTTGAATGACCTCTCCAGCAGTTCCTCCTCCTCCGACGACTCCTTCAGCACCCGGGTATGCCTCTCTTCTCTCGGGCTATGACTTGGAATGAAGGATTTTAACCCGACGGTCGATTTGAGTCATTTCTTCCTCTTGTAGCTCCCTAGGACCATCAGTTGCAATGAATGGAGCGGGGTGGCTGAAGATCTGTCAGCTCGTTGTCACCATCAATCTCCTTGCGTGAAGCTAGTTGCATTTGAATCTGTGGATAGTGGGAGGAAGTTTCTGGCATGTGTAGAGAAGGTTAGACCTCTTTCGTTGTTACAAATCATTTGTTAGATGTGATTCAGACACTGTCACGATCCCAACCCATTCATACCACACCTTCTACCAAATGCATCCTAAGACAGTGTCACAGCTTGTACCTAGTATCTAAAAATGTTGCCATCTCATCAGTGGTGCCATTAGAAAATTATTTGGCACCGCTTCAGTAGTTTCTGCAGCCAACTTTGGTCCACACATCCGAGAAGCCAAGAAGCAAAATACTAAATCTTTATGGCACGAAGGAACTGGACATCGGAGCAACTAGGTGCTCCGGAGTCCAGGTCCCTGATTTTTTTCCACTGCATCGGCTCGCTCGTGCTGGGCACCGGTGCAAGATGTAGCAACAGTTGTCTTTACACCGGTTTTGGCATACATAGTGGATGGCCTTAGTGCTATTAGTTCCATGTTACTAAATTTGTGCATGTACACACCTGTTAGTATCAATTTGATTTCATCCAAACATTGTCGCTATGCTGTTGCAGTTATATTTACCTTCCTCATAAAATGTTCAATTTGTTATTTATAGTACATGAGTAAGAATTTATAGCTTTGTTGTAGTTAATTATAGCGTCCGATGTTTCAGAATTTGGTTGTTGACTCAGTAGCAATTAATTCATTTGCACATTGATCTTTTGGAGAAGATATGTCATAATTAACCCGTTTCTTCAGTTTTTCAAAATAAGTATTGGTGATTTTCTATGTTGCTATAAACCCATTTGCCCTACATTTGTTACTGATCTAGTTTTAAATATTATTGTATGAACGGAAGTGTTCTTACTTGGAGTGGGTTGATCAAGAGTGGCCACAGTCTTTGAAGATGTGCCTAGCAAAGCTCTGGAGCATGTATGAGGAAGAGAACAGAGGTAGGCTTAGAGAAAGTGTTGTGAACGCTGAAGAATATTTGAAGATGCAGGATAAAAAGAGGAAGGTGGAGAATGAGCTCGGATTTTTTAAATCAGACTTTGCTAAGATGGTGTTGGCGAAGGAGGAGGCACTTTCCCAATTGGCCAGTGCAAAACAAGTTCTTAGAGTACTAAAAGCAGAGGTAGATAAGACGTCCCAGGATGATCTCAATTAGGGAAATGTATATATTGTTCTAATATTGTTCTTATGAGGTTGAACTAGCTATATGCTTTACTGCGCTATTTTCAAGTAGCTATCGTACTGTGATGTTAAAATATATTTATGTGCCTGATATGAAATTGGCAAACAGCTGTTCGATATGAAATGTCAATTTGCGTAATACTGGAACTATTAATTGTAATCTAATAAACCTGCTAAATGGGTCATGGAACTTTCCAAACGGTTCTAGCAGTAAAAGCGCTTGTGATGGATAGCCCAATGCCACACAGTTTTCTTCATCAAATCGTGTGTGATGTAGTTGATAAAAGCAAACGTTAACCAAGGCAGAGCGTGTGTGATAGTTACACCTTTCACACACGAGCCTATACATAAAACTGTGTGGGATGTACATACGAACGAAAACGTTTTCCCTAGATTGACTGTGTGGGATGTACATATGAATGGAAAGGTTTTCCCTGGATTGACTATGTGGGATGTACATAAGAACGGAAACGTATCCCATGGATTGACTATGTGTGATATACTTATGAACGGAAATGTTTTTCTGAGATTCACCGTGTGGGATGTACATACGAACGGAAACGATGGGGTTTCTATGCCTCGCCCGATCGCACACGAGCTCATTTTGCCCCATCCTATGTGCCAGGATAGCCTATCCCCGAAGGTTTCTAGGTCATGTGGGAAGGACCCCCCTATCTCCCACACTCACTTGGCGACGGTTCCAAATGCCGTCACAGAAAGGGGTTAAACCCGTGTGTATAGCACCAACGCGTACCAGTGTACAACCGGGCTGTAGCAAGCTATCAGGACTCCGGTAGACACCGCGTGACAATTCCCCGAAGGGACAGACACAGGAGCAAAGAAGGAAACATGCCGGTCAATCCATGTGTTCTGGAGCAGCAGCAAGCTACCATGGCTCATGGAATCACTAGGAGGCATTTCCCCATAAGGAAGGCTACCAAGAATAAACAACTAGGTGTCGGATCCCACACATACCGAGCATTTCAATACCATACACACAATATGCTCGATATGTGTAAATACAACATGGTATCACAACAAAACTCTACGACTCAAAGTATTTATTCTATAGGCTCCGAGGAGCCAGATATTACAAACATGGGCCTCATGACCCAACATACAAGTCATACAAGAAACAAGCGGAAGCATAAACATGTCTGAGTACAGACATCTGAAAAAGAAGAAGGCTAGAAAGCCTGACTATCTAAAAGACCCTCCATAGGATCCAGACCTCTATCTGGGATTCCCAAGCTAATGTAGAAGCCCACGTGGAACTACTAGCGAGACCGAAGTCTCCTCTGTATAACATAAATTAGGCAAACGTGAGTACAAATGTACTCAACAAGACTTACATCAGAACTAACTACATATGCATCAGTATCGACAAAGGAGTGGTGGAGTTTAACTAAAGCAAGCCAGCTTTGTCTCGGTGGCTATCCTGTACTACGAGTACTTTTTTGAGGTGGCGCACACGAGTCCACATATTCACCATATCAATACACCGCTATGGATCCGCTCCCACTGGTACAACGACGTGCTAAACAAACGGTTTTTAACCCCTTTTCGTGACAGCATTTGGAACCGTCGCCAAGTGAGTGTGGGTGATAGCGTGGTCCTTCCCACATGACCCAGAAATCGTTGGGGCTAGGCCCTCCTGGGACCCAGGCTGGGGCTGTGTGCGATCGGGCGAGGCATCGAAACCCAATCATTTCCATAGGTATGTACATCCCACATGGTGAATCCCAGTAATCATTTCCGTAGGTATGTACATCCCACATGGTGAATTCCAGAAATCATTTCTGTAAGTATGTACATCCCACACGGTGAATCCCAGAAAATCATTTCCGTAGGTATGTACATCCCACACAGTTCTTTGTGTGGAAACGTTTGTGCAAGGTGGCCTAACGCAAACAGTTCGCTGCTGGAAGCCGTGTGTGATTGTTAGTTGATCGAACACACCTACTTTCTAGAAACCGTGTGGGTTGTTTAAGTTCATCCCCATGGTGCTGTCTGAGTAACCGTTTGCAATAGAAAACCCCAATAAGTAGGGTAATTAGCCTATTATTGATAATCCATGTACTAATCAAATTGATATTTCTTATAAAACACGCCAGATATTTCATATCCGTATAAAAGCAACCAGGATTTCATAATCGAATTACATCAGATAGCTTCGGCACTCAGTTATGCCATTACACAACAACACCAAGTTTCACATGTAGCATGAAAAACCTTTGGAAAGTAGCATCATACACAGTAAATAGACAGATGAATCTCTTCTGGGAAACTGCAGAAGCGGAAGGCAAATATTGAGCCTTCAGTGATGTTGAATGTCCTTGCAACTTTAGGCCAGTGGCTATGGATAATTGCCCGCCCAACCTTCGTCCTCTTTAGCAAGACTTCAATATTGTACCGTGGGTGTTGAATGAATACCTTCCTCGCCTCTTGACGCATGCAGGTGGTTTGAGAGGTAATCATCGGTGAACTGCTTTGAAAAGTACTGAAAACAAAGCTATATATGCATAAATCGCTGTTGTACATTTTGAAATGGCGCAAGGGGTAAAATGAGTTAAAAGAGTTGGTACCATCATATAGTTGACTGATGTCTTCTTCATTTTCCAAACAAAGATCTTGTTGTTATTCCTCGCAAGTTTCTTCATCCTAACAATCTTTCTAAGTTTCTTGACTTGACTGATATTCATGGACATCTCATTTCCCCATATGCAAAATGGGTCGAACAGTGGGTCTAAGCCTCTACCAGCAGGACCTACATGTGCAAGACCAAATTGTAAGAAACCTAAATATTAGAATGATTCCTACAACTGCACAATAATGTGCTATTAGCCAAAGGACCCTGATTGAACAAACCTCGATGGTAAACCGCAGTGTCTCCCATTGTTTCCCTGCAACACACATAAGGAAGATCTTGATCAGGTTAACTGAGAGTTGCCATACTATCAGTAGAATATGTATTGAGTACAGCCAAATTCGATTGGTGTCACATGCATAACAATACAAAATTGTACCCACAACAAATGAAAATCAAATTGCAGAACTGAACCAAACAGTTAAATGGACAGCAAACCTAATGAACCAAAATAGTTAACTGAGCACGATATTGCAGAATAGAAACATGTATGAGAAGATAAGACAGTTAACAAAACAAAGAATGCTTGAGAACAGTACTATGAAATGTAGCAATTGTTGGACCAAAGTGTTAACCGAACATTACATTTCAGAGGACCAAACTGTTAACTGAACATCAGATTGCATATTAACATTACAGACGACAAATCACTAGAAGGAACTGGCGGTGGCCTCATGAAAACATCACGAACTGTATTTTAAATTGGACAACCGCGTGGCGGTGTCGACGGTGACCTTGAAGATGAGGTGCTCCTCCAAGATCTGGCGGTCGACACGCATGGTAGCCATAGCGACCTTGTTCGCGCGTGCGGCCGCATGCTACCGAGCTCCACGTTATACTGCGTGCAAAATGGCTGTGGGCGGCGCATAATTGGAGTAGGGGGGCAGTGATTTCGGTGGAAGGTGTCGCTCCGTCGGTCGGGGCATGTGGGATGGGAAAGGAGGAGGATGGTGTGGGTGGGGTGTGGATTACCTGACCATATCGACAAGGCCGCGCAGCAAGAAGAAGGGTCAGCGGCGAGGAGGCCGCGCAGCAAGAAGAAGTGTCGCCGGCAAGGAGGCGGCGCTGCAAGAAGAAGGGTCGCCGGCGAGGACGCGACGCTGCAAGAAGAAGGGTAGTCGGCGAGGAGGCGGCGCTGCAAGAAGAAGGGTAGCCGACGAGGACGCGGCGCTGCAAGATGAAGGGTCGCCGACGAGGAGGCTGAGCTGCCAGTAAACAGCAGTGAAGGTTTGAACTGCGAAAGCAAGGAGGAATAGTGTAAATGTGGCTTTTGGTAGGAGGGATGGGGCGGGGAGATAGATATTTCCACGGTGGCAAAAAAATTCAATCGGTGCCGCGAGAAACTGGCGTGCAAGTGTGGTTCAAGCGGGGGCGGTGGACTGTAGACAACGAAGCTTACTGCGTAAGCCAGAGAAGAAGGTGTGCCAAGATATTTTATATCGCATCCCACATGATTCTTTCTAGTAAACTGTTTGTGGTATACTTGATTTTTTTCATTATGTTTTTAAAGACAAAATGGTGTTACAGAGGGAAAGGATGGTGTTTGAATTGCTAGAACATTTACGTACAGTGAACACGCAACTAGTACATGAGTGTGGTGTCTAAATTTGGAATTATTCCGGGTTCGTTTGGCATTTAATGCATTAATTGAGTTTCTGGGCATTTAATGTGCATAATTCAAATTTGGACTACAAGCACATGCTCCAATGCACCAAAGTTGGTTGAAAAATCGCATGTGTGTCTTTGGGTGAATTTATAGGTCCCATGCAATAAATGGGAATGAAATTCAAACATCTGGGCGTCGTGGCTCGGCCGGAATGATTGAGAAACTTGGTTTTTTAATTCCTGTAAATCCAAAACATGGCTGAAAATCATGAACTTGGCATGGTGTCATGACATGGCACCAACATGTTTGAGTAAATTTTTTGGCCGAATTGGGACAAGCTTTGGTGTAAGCTTCTTGGAAACTGGAGCTCCATCAAGAAGGCTCGTGGTTCCGAGAGGGTACGTGCCACCTCCGTGTGTGAAACGACATACGTACACTGCCTTCTCCCGCCTTAATTTTTTTACACTGGCAGATTAGCCCAAATAGAAGTATCGTGCTAAATTTTGGAATTATTGCGGGTTCGTTTAGCATTTTTATGCATTAATTGAGTTTCTAGGCGTTTCATGTGCATAATTCAAATTTGAACTACAAGCACATGCTCCAGTGCACCAAAGTTGTTTGAAAAATCACATGTGTGTCCTTGGGTGAATTTATAGGTCCCATGCAAGAGATGGGAATGAAATTCAAACATCTGGGCGTCGTGGCTCGCCCGAAAAGATTGAGAAACTTGGTTTTTTAATTTCTTTAAATCTAAAACACGCGTGAAAATCATGAAACTTGGCATGGTGTCATGACATGGCACCAACATGTTGCGGTAATTTTTTTGGCCGAATTGGGACAAGCTTTGGTGTAAGCTTCTTTCAAATCGGAGCTTCCCTCAAGAAGGCTCGTGGTTTCGAGAGGGAACGTGTCACCTCCGTGTGCGAAACGAGATACGTATACTGCCTTCTCCCACCTTAATTTTTTTACACAGGCAGATTAGACCAAATAGAAGTATCATGCTAAATTTTGGAATTATTTCGGGTTCGTTTGGCAATTTTATGCATCAATTGAGTTTCTGCACATTTAATGTGCATAATTCAAATTTGAACCACAAGCACATGCTCCAGTGCACCAAAGTTGTTTGAAAAATCACATGTGTGTCTTTTGGTGAATTTATAGGTCCCATGCAAGAAATGGGAATGAAATTCAAACATCTGGGTGTCGTGGCTCGGCCGGAATGATTGAGAAACTTGGTTTTTTAATTCCTGTAAATCCAAAACATGGCTGAAATTCATGAACTTGGCATGGCGTCAGACATGGCACCAACATGTTTGATTAATTTTTTTGGCCGAATTGGACAAGCTTTGGTGTAAGCTTCTTGGAAACGGGAGCTTCCATCAAGAAGGCTCGTGGTTCAGAGAGGGAACGTGCCACCTCCGTGTGCGAAACGACATACGTACACTGCCTTCTCCCGCCTTAAGTTTTTTACACTGGCAGATTAGATCAAATAGAAGTATCGTGCTAAATTTTGGAATTATTCCGGGTTTGTTTAGCATTTTTATGCATTAATTGAGTTTCTGGGTGTTTAATTTGCATAATTCAAATTTAAACTACAAGCACATGCTCCAGTGCACCAAAGTCGTTTGAAAAATCACATGTGTGTCCTTGGGTGAATTTATAGGTCCCATGCAAGAGATGGGAATGAAATTCAAACATCTGGGCATCGTGGCTCGCCCGAAAAGATTGAGAAACTTGGTTTTTTAATTCCTGTAAATCCAAAACACGCCTGGAAATCATGAAACTTGGCATGGTGTCATGGCATGGCACCAACATGTTGTGGTAAATTTTTTAGCCGAATTGGGACAAGCTTTGGTGTAAGCTTCTTGCAAACCGGAGCTTCCCTCAAGAAGGCTCGTGGTTTCGAGAGGGAACGTGTCACCTCCGTGTGCGAAACGAGATACGTATAC
Organism: Aegilops longissima; assembly: GCA_021605205.1. Taxonomy (NCBI): domain Eukaryota; kingdom Viridiplantae; phylum Streptophyta; class Magnoliopsida; order Poales; family Poaceae; genus Aegilops; species Aegilops longissima. Next base: position 381,851,422 of record CM038682.1, on the reverse strand, counting down.
TGCCTTCCCCCGCCTTAATTTTTTTACACAGGCAGATTAGACCAAATAGAAGTATCGTGCTAAATTTTGGAATTATTCCGGGTTCGTTTGGCATTTTTATGCATTAATTCAGTTTATGCGCATTTAATGTGCATAATTCAAATTTGAACCAAAAGCACATGCTCCAGTGCACCAAAGTTGTTTTAAAAATCACATGTGTGTCCTTGGGTAAATTTATAGGTCCCATGCAAGAGATGGGAATGAAATTCAAACATCTGGGTGTCGTGGCTCGCCCGGAAAGATTGAGAAACTTTGTTTTTTAATTCCTGTAAATCCAAAACACGCCTGAAAATCATCAAACTTGGCATGGTGTCATGGCATGGCACCAACATGCTGCGGTAATTTTTTTGGCCGAATTGGGACAAGCTTTGGTGTAAGCTTCTTGCAAACCGGAGCTGCCCTCAAGAAGGCTCGTGGTTCCGAGAGGGAACGTGCGACCTCCGTGTGGGAAACGACATGCGTACACTGCCTTCTCCCGCCTTAATTTTTTTACACAGGCAGATTAGACCAAATAGAAGTATGTTGCTAAATTTTGGAATTATTCTGGGTTTGTTTGGCCTTTTTTATACATTAATTGAGTTTATGCGCATTAAATGTGCATAATTCAAATTTGAACTACAAGCACAGGCTCCAGTGCACCAAAGTTGTTTGAAAAACCACATGTGTGTCCTTGGGTGAATTTCTAGGTCCTATGCAAGAGATGGGAATGAAATTCAAACATCTGGGCGTCGTGGCTCGGCCGGAAAGATTCAGAAACTTGGTTTTTTAATTCCTATAAATACAAAAAACACCTGAAAATCATGAAACTTGGCATGGTGTCACGACATGGCACCAACATGTTGTGGTAATTTTTTTGGCCGAATAGGGACAAGCTTTGGTGTAAGCTTCTTGCAAACCGAAGCTTCCCTCAAGAAGGCTCGTGGTTCCGAGAGGGAACGTGCTACCTCCGTGTGTGAAACGACATACGTACATTGCCTTCTCCCGCCTTAATTTTTTACACAGACAGATTAGACCAAATATAAGTATCGTGCTAAATTTTGGTATTATTCCGGGTTTGTTTGGCCTTTTTATACATTAATTGAGTTTATGCACATTTAATGTGAATAATTCAAATTTGAACTACAAGCACAGGCTCCAATGCACCAAAGTTGTTTGAAAAACCACATGTGTGTCCTTGAGTGAATTTCTAGGTCCTATGCAAGAGATGGGAATGAAATTCAAACATTTGAGCATTGTGGCTTGGCCGGAAAGATTGAGAAACTTGGTTTTTTAATTTCTGGAAATCCAAAACATGTCTGAAAATCATGAAACTTGGCATGGTGTCATGACATGGCACCAACATGCTGCGGTAATTTTTTTAGCCGAATTGGGACAAGCTTTGGTGTAAGCTTCTTGCAAATCGGAGCTTGTGTCAAGAAGGCTCGTGGTTCCGAGAGGGAACGTGCCACCTCCGTGTGCGAAACGACATACGTACACTGCCTTCTCCCGCCTTAATTTTTTTACACAGGCAGATTAGACCAAATATAAGTATCGTGCTAAATTTAGGAATTATTCCGGGTTCGTTTGGCCTTTTTTATACATTAATTGAGTTTCTGCGCATTTAATGTGCATAATTCAAATTTGAACTACAAGCACAGGCTCCAATGCACCAAAGTTGTTTGAAAAACCACATGTGTGTCCTTGGGTGAATTTCTAGGTCCTATGCAAGAGATGGGAATGAAATTCAAACATCTGGGCATCGTGGCTCGGCAGGAAAGATTGAGAAACTAGGTTTTTTAATTCCTGTAAATCCAAAACACGCCTGAAAATCATGAAACTTGGCATGGTGTCGTGACATGGCACCAACATGCTGTGGTAATTTTTCTCTCCGATTTGCCAAGGCGCACACATTAACAATCAACAATGTCATTTTGGAACAAGTGTTGTCACGTTACAAATTGGAAACACAAGTATTATTGAAACCATGGGTGTTCTACTTACCAATCATGTGTCGCCACGCGTCCCCTTTTTTTATTGGCTAGGAGGTGTCGTGCAGGGTAGCTATTTGAGTACGGGAGGCGTGCGATCAGACCCCTGCGTGTGCTCATCGGGAGGAGAGCCCTTTGACCGCTACCCTCCGCGCACCTCCCTCCCAACCTCCCCATTAATGGCGCCTGAACACCTGTTCTATGGCGTGGCTATATGTCTCACTAGACTGAGATTTAAGAGAGAAAAATGAAAATCTGAAAAGAAAGTTTTGCACAGATCTTGATGTAAGATCCGACGGACCTATATAGCATCGACTGCGACTTATAGCAAGCATGATGAATATAAGGACGATGACAGTGGATAATAATTGTCTTACATATTTAGGAACATAATTAAAAAAATCCACATGCGGCAACGCCCGAAATACACAAGGGCAAAAGAAGAAGAAAATACAACGATCTGGCTCGCTAATCTCTACTTTGTTGATGCGTTGCTACAGGCCACGGGAACTAGTCTCCACGGCGAGCAGCGATGAGCTCTTTCTTGTCCTCTAGATGCTACTTGAGAGCATTCACGGATTCCTCCACCAGCCTTCTGTGCTCGATGCGCAGCATGGCATTCTCGTCCATAAGTTTCTCGACGATGACGCCGGTCCTCTTCAACAAGGCAGTGGTCTAGTCCTGCTGCCCCGCACTTCCGACGATCTTCACCCTCAGCAGGTCGCGCTTGGCCTGGAGCTTCGCATTGCTCTCATTTAGTTGCCGGATGACACTGGTAGACTATTCAAACGAGGCTTTCAGGTCATCCTGCAACCTCGCCCACCTGGAGATCTGATCCATCTGCCTAAGGCCGAGGGAACGCATGCGCCTGTCAAAGTCCTTGCCTGCCTGTGAGACATTTTCCCAGGCTGCCGCGACACGGGAGGACATCTCTGCTGCATTCGTGGAGCGGAGGGACATCTCTTCTGCTTCTGCGGTGCGGCCAGACCAGTCTGTTGCATCGACGGTGCGGCGGGACCTCCGTGATGCTTCCGCGGTGCGGCGGGACCTCTCTGCTGCTACAGCCGTGCGCAGGACATGTTGGCTGCTTTCGCAGCGAGGCAGGACATCTCTCGTGCTTCCGCTTCCAGGCTCGCCTCTCCCTGGTGGCAATCTCTCGACCCAGAACTCACGCTGGCCATGGCAGACGCAAGGGAACGATGATGAATGACTTGTTTGTTTTTGTGGACGAGGAGTTGAGGAGGAATGTGCAGTCATCTTGGAGTAGTAGTATTTATAACCGAGTAGTAATACACTCCTAAGTGGGAAACTGTTTAGGTTTTGATTGGTGTGAACAGGTTTGTAATTTGGAATGTGACGGGACGCGGCCTTCCTGTTTTTCTAAAAAAATTGTGACAGGTCGCATGCTCAAAATTTACTGACAGTTATAAGTGCTGCACTATTCCTGGAAGGCATAATGTGGGCACGTACGCCTTCTCGGCCGCGTACGTGGCGTTTGCACCATAGGGTGCACCGCAATAGGCAATGTCAGCACATGTCTTGTTCGAACAACCATGCGTGCTCGTTATTACCATCTCGCACGCTTCTTTTAATTAGAATGTGTGTGCCCGTCTAGCGCACACACGTTGATCTATCTAACGGTTTCAGTTTGTTGTGGCTAATCGCAAACAATTCATCCATGTGAAGTGTATGCCATCAATCGCAGACACTTTGATCTGGCTGACCCGTTTCAGTTCTGTTGCCTAATCGCAAACAGTTAATCCTTCTGAAGCGTATGCCCTCAATCACACAAACTTGATCTGGTCCACCGTTTCTTTTGTGTTTCCTAATAACAAACAGTTCATCCGAGTGAACCGTACGCTCTATATCACACACGCCTTCATCAGGCTGCCCTTTTCTTTTGTTCCGCCTCATCGCAAATAGTTCATTGGAATGAATCGTATGCCCTAGATCGCACACGCATAAAATCTGAACCGTGTTTGATGCATCCTCCATCGCAAACGTTTTGCACCTTTTTTGACGATTCTTTTACATCCCCATTTGTGATTAATGCATCGCACATAGTTTCATGAAAGGGTCTCTAATCGTAGTGTCGCATTAGCAGCATCCTGCAGTAGTGTCCCGTATCCCTACGAGAAGGCCATCCATAGCACTCACGCTTATCTTGTGCATTTTAGAGTATCCATTTAACTTGTCTATGAACAATGTAAGCATTCCAAGTAGTCCATATCCGAGGACGTGGCTATTCGAGTAGATCATTTATAACCCTGCGGGGGTGTACTTCTTCACACACGCTCTCACCACTTACCGCCATGTACACGTCATGTATCTCGGCAACCTTCAAGCAGAATCCTGGCGAGGGTGTCGGCCACGACCGGACTAACCGCACAAGTCTCTAATCCAGGTTTATCGCCTATTTGAGTTCCATATGCAAGGAATTCCGGCTGAGGTTTCCACTACAAGCCCAAACGATGTGTGCAAGGTTCCCAAGTCCACCATCCGGGTGCCACTTGGTACACCAGGCCACGGTGCCTAGTCTTCCCAAGCCCACCTGTACCGGGTGCCACTTGGTAGACTACTAACGAACCTACAAACACCAGAAACTAGTTGCAACTCCTGGACAGAGATCGAGGTGATTAATAAGTCGAGAGGGGCACTTAAGCATTCCAATTTGTGGTAGTAACTGTCTTGGATCATAAACAGAGAACTCAATTCTTGAGGACGGTTTCAATGAGACAATCCACCATGTACTCCTACATGGCTTCTCATTGCTACCTTTACCAAATCGTGTTCACACACTTAGCTCTCAACAGTAGGACATGTTCACCTCCATTCTAATCCATCTAGGATGAATTAGACCTGACACAACTCTAAGCATAGTAGGCATAACAAGCAAGCATGAATGAGTAGGCACATCATGGCTCAAACAACTCCTACTCATGCTAGTGGGTTTCAACTATTTACTGTGGCAAAGACATCTCATGCAGAGGAATGGGTTCAACTACCGCAACATGTAACAGTTGAATTGGTGTTGTCCTAATGAAGTAAAAGAGAGCAAGAGTGAGAGAGTGGGATTGTATCGAAATGCTTAATTGGGTTTGCTTACCTGGCACTTATGAAGATAGCATTGTGTCTTCATCAGTGACATCGATCTCAACGTACGAACAACTGTCTACCGAGAGGGGACAACCACCGGTAAACACAAACATGAACAACATTCACTGCAATGCACAACCAAATGCATGATATGGCATATTATGGTACTGAATTCACCTAATGCAATATTCAGATAAGTTAATCGAAGCGGAATTCAAACAAGATCAAATTCCAACTCCAAATGTTATTTCAAAGATTGCCCTAATCATCTTTTGTCCTAATCAATGAGGTTAGCTTGTACAAACATGAATGAAAAATGTATAGATGGAAAGATTGGATTTTTCTGATAATTTTTCATATATAAATGTTTTCAATCAGAGTTATGGTTGATTTACTATGAATTTTTGAAGTTTAAATCATTTTCTGGATTTTCCTGGTTATTTACAAATAAAACAAATACAAAAATGACTTATTGCGTCAGCATGATGTCACTGTGATGTCAGCGGTCAACGGAGGCAGTCCAGGTCAAACCTGACCAGTGGGTCCCGCGTGTCAGTGTTTACCTAATTAATAGAGAATGTTAGCACTAATTAGCAATTTAACTTAATTAAACCAGAGGCTGGGCCCACACGTTATTGACTCAGAGGGGAGTCAAACCCAGCTAACCGGGGTCAAACTCGCAGGAGTTGACCCGCGGCTCATCGCCAGTGAGGTCAGAGACGGCGGATGCATTCGGGATTCGTCCTCCGGTGTCCAAAATGACGGCCATGGCCATCTACGGAATGAGGAGACTCATCCGCTTGAACTGTGCGAGCAGGAGGGGCTAGGGTGGAGCGAACTCGCCGGACTCGAGCTCGTGGCGGCGGCCGGAGTTCGGGTGAGCTTGGAATCGACGCGGAAGGGCATAGAAGGAGCCAAGGGTGGGTGCGTTCGACTCATGGGGGTTCACTTAGTGCAGTGGTGAGCTCGAACATGTGCTTGCACGGCCGTAGCCACGACGGCGGCATGGCCGACGGTGAGGTGCTCTCGGCTCTGGTGAAAACGGCGGCTACACAGCGAAATCGATGCGGGGAGGAGGGGGTTAGGGGTAAGAGCTCACTGCGGTTGCGGCGGAGGCCTCGATGAGATCGAGGAGGGGCTGGTGACGATGGGAGGTCGTCGGTGATCTCGGTGGCTGAACAAAGAGGGCGGTGGCGGTGGTGGCGTTGCAGCGCGTCCGGGGCCTCGTGGCTCGTCGAGGAGGTCGGGGACGTCGAGACGGAGCTCGCAGGCACGGCGAGGGGGCGAGGGGGAGGCAGTGGACGCGGTGGCAGCGAATGGCGGCGGCGGTGGTGCTCAGGCACGACGTGGGAAGCGACGAGGAGGAGAGAAGAGAGGACGGGAGTGAGCGGGTTGGGTTCGGGGACGTGCGTCGTGACGTCCTGGGGGTCGAGGCATAGGCATGCAGGGTGGAGGTGGCCGGGCACGTGCTCACGTGCGTCGGCCATGCGTGCGTTGTCCTCCTGGTGTGATGGAGAAGATGACTAGTAGGGCCTGTGGCTGAGTCGGCATAGTGCCAGGCCAGGTAAGTGGCCCAGGTACTGTTCTCTCTCTTTTATTTTAGTTTCTGTTTTCTATTTCTGCTGTAGTTTTGAGCTTTAGGAAAAATACCAGGGCATTTTCTAAAATCCTGAAAATAATCATGGACACTTTCTGAATTATCTAAGTGGCCCACAAATAATTCCAGCATTATTTGAGAACTTAAATTTTTTATATTATTTAAATACTCAATGTCAAATACAATATGATTTAATTCAAAATTCCAGAGTGACCTAGAAAATGTGCACCATTTTTGGCAGAGGTTCCGGACCAAATAAAAAATGATGAACTTTTGTGAAGGGCATTTTTGGTTCATTGAAATCTTTATCAGTTGAACATAGTATTTTCAGGCGGTGCTAGGGTTTGTTGATCCCCATTTCAAGTTTAAATAAAATTTAGACATGATGATTGGATGCTCCCTAATGCAACTAACACAAGCATTAATCTAGGGATGTGACAACTCACCCCCACTAAACAAGAATCCCGTCCTGAGATTTAAGACGTGAGGTACGAAGACGGAGGGGACACAAAACTACACAATCTTCATGATCCAACTGCCCTTCTCGGAGATGTTGATTCGTTGCACCATATTGATCTTGACATCCTTGCTTTCGAGATTTTTATCCAACTATGATGACGGAAAAGAGGGAAGCTCTATAGGATTCGATCCTCACAAAGATCGAGCGACTCACAATCAACTCGTGGAATGAGATGTTGGAACATCTCTTGAGCTGAGACAAAAGGCACCCATCAAGGGTGATGGTAAGGAGTTGATGACGAAGGTTCAATTTTGGTTGGCACTAATTCCATGCTTAAGTAAGATGGTGCAGGGGTTTCAAAGTGGCGAGGAGTTAATTACCATGATTCCATAACGGGGCACCTTAGAGGAGGTGACTCGTTGAATTATTTCCCAAGTCAGGAAAAAAAGAATTAATTTTGATGCAGGGATCAATGGAAATCTTCAAACCAGCATAAGGCAATCCACAAATGATCGTTTGAAGGAGTTCGAAGAAATGGCAAACTCAGTTTGAAAGGAAACTAGAGTTATGAGACAACTTGGCAAACGGAAGGCACACTCCAATTGATACCGAGGATATAACCTAGTGTCTGAGCATGCTCTCAAGAACTTGAGCATTTCCATATTCATCAAGGTTTTACCAACATCCGTGCCAAGGATCCTGGCAACACTTCACACCATCATGATGGACAATGATGGAGAGTGCAGATGCAAAGTAAGAGAACACTTTCTCAGATTTCACCTTGGCTAAGTCAAGGGAACGAAATCTAGACAATTGGCCGAGAGACATTTAGCACTCTGCTTCTAATGTTCTCCTTGATGTACTAGCGTAACTCAATTATAGGTAGTTTGATATCAAGAACATCAGGTAAAAGGTCGGACTTCGGGAGCACAAAAATCCATAAGGAACAACTTCGAGGAAAACTCATAAGAAATCCTCATGGAAAGTGGCTACTCTTTGCTGAACAAGATAATATAACCTTAGGTCTTCCGGCTAGGTGTGTTAGCCACAACACCACTTCACAGATTTAGAAGACCAATATAATAATCCTTGGGAAATGTTCCAATCAACATATCTGCCTGAGATTCAGACCTGATTGGTGACAAGATACTCCAGACTCGGCATGTCTGAAAGAGAAAGGTTGCAACACAAATCGATGAGATGACGCTGCAAGATTCTCAGGAAATGAACTACGACAGCAAGCTCCAAAACATGAGCTGGTTTGCAATATACATGTGAATAGAATGTCCAGGACGACCGTGCCCACATGGAAGCCTTACAACAAAACACTGTCGAGTTCTGGTTGGGAACCATCATCGAGGATATCGAAGTCCTTGCATAAGTCTAGCACTTAAGAAGGAAATTCTTCTTCTTGAACAAATCAATCAGTGGCTTGGTGTGGTAGGGAATTCATATGGAATGAAGATAATCAGTCTAACAGACCATATAATACTTTGCACATGCATGACTAACTTGGGACGATTCCAAATGAAGCAAACAACTTTCTTGAATTCACGGCGGCAACTTGCATCGGATGCACGTGAATTAGAGGAAGTAACTTCTTTCATCAAACATATACTTCATGAGCTAGCACGAAGAAAATGCTTTCAAAAGTTTCCAACACTACCTTAGATGTTGAACATGAATCATGGGCAAGATGAAAATGTTGCCAATGGGCTCAACAACAATTCGTCGAGATTTCCATGAAGATGGAATTCCACAACTATGTGAACAAATCGATAGAATTGGTCATACCAAAGAATATAATGATGTGTGATCGAGGAATAACTACAAGTAACACAACATTACGAAATTCATTGGTACTGATTTGATTTGACGATAGCCCATACTCAAACCAAAGATTTGATAAGGCAACAACTCCAACAATTGATCATGAGGATCAATCGATGAAGATGTCATCTTTCTTCAACACACACACAAAGATATCCCTTTGAAATGAACTAAGTCGGGCAAGCTTTTATCTCCCAAGTCTCCAAGTTGTTTTCTAGCTCAACCAACTAGCTTAGGGGTATATATCCAACACATATTCTTCAAGAAGGGGTGGTTTAGAGGAAAACTACTTGATCACAAACTTGACATATCGGTTAGGGGGAACCTGTGATACTTCCAAGAAGATATTCGAAAAATGATGAACAACCAATATGCTACTAAGCTCGAGAGCAATCCGGCTTTTCAGGGCAAGACGATATGTTCAAAAGAGCAAGGATTGACAAAATCCTAACTCATCGTTCGAAGAGTGCACTAGGAAATATGGACTAAGTAGCAACAACAATCTTAGAATGGTGATTCAATAACCAACATGCTAAGAATGAAATTATTGTCCATTAACTACCGAGCAACAGAGTTGCTAGGAGTATTGATTTCACACATCACGAATCAACACTCTGGTTACAATAACACAGAAACCGAGGAATGGACAATGATGGTGAGAAGTATCACTGCATCAAGAATTCATAAGATATGGTGCAATTCTCATGACAATCCTGACATAAAGAGGGTAATACTACAAGGTAGAATAGAACAAAAGCTAAATTGGCATTATCGATCTGCAAAATACAGCTGCTTTGACACAATCCCAAAAATGGATGAGGTATTGGAGTTCATTTCTCCTAGTCATTCCAGAATAGAATGGCTTGACGGACCATAGGAATAAAAGGCATTGATGAGCATGAATGCACAACTACTCCTGACTATTAACTGATAGATGATGGTCGGAATACAACTGAATAGGGACAACCCAACAAAACATATCACTTTGTGAGTTGTGGATGCATGATGGATTAGCATGTTGAAAAAATTCAACATATTTCTTCCGAATAACCCGTGCAGAAGAGAAAGGACTGGCAGATTTACAATGTAGAATGGATAACTCATCAAGAGCATTCTGGTTGTGATCTTTTGGTTCAAAAGAACTTATGCCATGTTTGTTCATGGCAGTGGGAAGAATGACATACCACGGACCTCGAAGGCTATCACAAAGCTTACTAATATCCTAAAGGAACGAGCAAACACTATCAACATGAAGTAAGTAGAGTGAATCTTGGGTTCAAGAACCCAAAAATGGAATACCTACTAAACTAAATAACATCGCGAGATGCTTTCAAGAATGCTGGCCAAAATGATCACACTGGGAACACAACATGGATAGACTACTGGGTGGTCATCTCTGATATCCTAGTGTCCATATAATAGCTTCAACATATATGTTGAGGCAGTCGAGTACCTCAACACATCGATCAGTGTGCTTAATCTGACACAAAAGGACATCCGAAATAGGAGGAAAGATTTGCAAATGCATAAGATTGTTTAGAAACCTAGGATAACTCAGGAAACATAACGGCTATACGGGCATGAAAAATGAGACAACCTGCAAGACAACTGACAACACAACAACTGAATTGTTATGGAAACACCGCTCAATAGAGCAACAACTTTCCTATAAAGTCTGCGGAATACTAACTCGTGATCCTTATAGATAGATGAGAAAGCCTAGTTTCTTAACCCCATAGAAAAGAAGAGGGTGACTCCAAATTAGAAGGACATAAGGTAAAGGAGTAAAAAGAGCCTTACGTTCCCTTCCACAATCAATTCCCTTATATAGCTAAAGCATTTCTAGACTCGACTTCGACCAGTTCGGCTTGGTAATCCTACAGGCAGTCAGGATCTGATACCAAAGCTGCCGGGACCCCGATCCTAAGTCACACCGATCTAGCATGTAACACATGATATTACTTTGTGGCCTCATGCACGATATTCCCACGGCTGTAGCCTTACCTAGGCTGAGACCGTTTGCGCCTTTTGGCTCACATATATGATAGTGTCGCTAGCATCCATATGAAAGAGAACCCGGGCCGACATGACTAGTCGTAAACCCAAGGTGGCACAAACTTACAAGGACATGCATACATGACCCAACAATGCACGTGTCTGTCAACAGCGAGTACAACCGGAGTGTAGCAAGCTATCATGACTTCGGTAGACACTGCGTAACATTTCCCCAAAGGGACAGACACAGGAGCAAAGAAGGACACATGCTGGTCAATCCATGTGTTCCGGAGCAGTAGCAACCTACCATGGCTGAGTGGAAGCACTAGGAGGCATTTCCCCATAAGGAAGGCTACCAAGAATAAACAACTAGGTGTCGGATCCCACACATACCAAGCATTTCAACAACATACACACAATATGCTCGATATTTGTAAATACAACATGGCATCACAACAAAACTCTACGACTCAAAGTATTTTTTTCTATAGGCTCCGAGGAGCCAACACTACTGTAGGATGCTGCTAACGCAACACTACAATCAGAGACCCTTTGACGAAACCGTGTGTGATGCATTAATCACAAACAGGGATGTAAAAAACCCGTCAAAAAAGGTGCAAAACGTTTGCGATGGCGGAGCCGGTTCAGATTTTAGTTGCGTGTGCGATTCAGGGCACACGGTTAACCCGTTCGAACTATTTGTGATGAGGCAGAACAACAGAAATGGGCAGCCATATCAATGTGTGTGTGCGATATACGGCATACAGTTCGCTCCGATGAACCATTTGCTATTAGGGAGTGCAACATAAATGGTTAGCCAGATCAAGTTGTGTGTGATATAGGGCATACAGTTCACTCGAACGAACTGTTTTCGATTAGCGAACACAACATAAACAGTTCAACTTAACAAGATGTGTGTGATATGTGGCAAACAGCCGACTCGGATGAAATGTTTGCGATGAGAAACTACAACATAGACGGTTACTACATTTAGTTCGTGTGCGATTCTGTGTGTACAAAAAACTTTGAAAAATGCAAACTAGTTGCTTGCGGTGGCTAGGAGTATCGCACACGATGCGTCTGTGAGTACTCGTGTGCGATGATTAGTAAGTTACACATATGTTTTCTTATGTTAACACTTGTGTGATAAATAACACATGGCACCGGATATGGTATTCGGGTTGTGTGTGTGCTCCACTTAGTCTCCCCGCGCTCCAGCGGATGCTTCCCGCGCTCCAGTGAATGCTTCCCGCGCTCCACATGGGTGAATTGTAAAATCCACGCCTATTCCATCACCGGTTTCCCGCCACCAGCTAACAACTTGCTGCATATAACCCAGGCGGCAACGCACCGCCGCGACACTCTACGAAGATCTAGTCCTCACCCATCTACCATTAGTTATTCCAAGCATGTCAGGCAATGACCAAAGCTTCTACGTCGACGCCTACCTGCGTTACATCTTCGGCGAGGAGAACGAGTCGGAGCAGGTCGGGGAGCAAGAGCTTCATCGGCCGGTGCAGGCATCATGGCCCATCAGCAACGATATCAATGTCACAGTCCTTGGGAGCACAATCGACATATTGCAGAGGAGGTGTGATGAGCAGTTTGCCATCCACTGTGCAAAAGATCCAGAGCTGCTCGGTGACATGATCGACGACCCACCTTAAGAGCCGCTGTCACCAGTGCTCATCGAGAGCCTGATGCCCCACAAGGAATGGGCAGAGGACCTCTGCAATTCAGTCAAGACAAAGGCAGCATGCGGCTTCATCATTGCCCGTGGCGGCCGTGTCAACCTCGATCCCGATGATGTGGTGGCCAGGCTCGAGTTCATCCTTGGCGGAGTTGATGTCCCCGACGAAGTAGAACATCGCCAATTTGATATCTTGAGGATGCAGGTGATCGACGGAATTTGGTACCAGGCCAGAGACATGGAAATGGAGCGGTTCCGCGGAGTTGTCATGTGCATGATTGCATGTTGTCAAGATCTTCTGGAAGAGGCCCAGCAGCCCCAAGAGCCTCCCAGCGCCAGCAGCTCCGTAGGCAGAGGCGGGTCAGGACACTTGGAGTGAACGGCCGCAAGGGTGCTATGCTGATCATGGAGTCCGAGAAGACCAGTCGGAAGGCTGCCAGCTCAGCCTTTTAGCTTATATTTTATTATAATTGTATGCATATGTAGGTCGTGAGTGTTCTGGGCCTTGCCGCATGTGGCATTTTAAATTATCCTGAATATGTAAGACAATTATTAACCGTTGCCATTGTAACTTTGCCTCAACGGCGAGCAGAGCGCGCAGGACGCCAGAGCGGAGCGCGCCGCGGCCGCCTCAACGACAAGAAACCACGTGGTCAACCTTCTGCCATCAATAAATTTTGACCTTGTTTCTCGTCACATTGCTGATTACAATGCAATAAGTAATTGCAAATCTGTTCACACCTATCAAACTAATATGTTCTCACACTTAGCACCGGGCTATAAAAACTACCCATTCAAAAATTACTTCACAGTTCCTCTCCTCATCACCCACAAAACAGGTTTTTTCTGTCAAGTCGTTCCGCCATGACCGGTATAAGGAGTTTAGGGTGGAGATATAACTAGGTAGCAAAGACCAAGGCCGCAGAAGCACTAGAGAGGTCCCGCCGCGAAGCCGCAGCTGCAACAGAGATGTCCCGGCGCGCCGCAGAGCCCTCGAACGAGCTATCACGGGCACGCGAGGGCTCTCACAAGCGCATTCGCGGGGTCGACCATCGCGACGAGCCGACATTCCTGAAATCCTTCGCCGGCGACGATGATACATCTCCAACGTATCTATAATTTTTGATTGCTCCATGCTATATTATCTATTGTTTTGGACCATATTGGGCTTTATTTTCCACTTTTATATTACTTTTGGGACTAACCTATTAACCGGAGGCCCAGCCCAGATTTGTTGTTTTTGCCTATTTCAGTGTTTCCAAGAAACGGAATATCAAACGGAGTCCAAACGGAATGAAACCTTCGGGAACGTGATTTTCTCATCAGATAAGATCCAGGAGACTTGGACCCTCGGTCAAGAAAGGAGGGAGGCAGCCACGAGGTGGAGGGCGCTCCCCCCCTAGGGTGCGCCCCCCTGCCTCGTGGGCCCCCGAAGCTCCACCGACGTACTCCTTCCTCCTATATATACCTACATACCCCCAACAGATCAGATACGGAGCCAAAAACATAATTCCACCGCCGCAACTTTTTGTATCCACGAGATCCCATCTTGGGGCCTGTTCCAGAGGTCCGCTGGAAGGGGAATCCACCATGGAGGGCTTCTACATCATCATGATAGCCTCTCCGATGAATTGTGAGTAGTTTACTTCAGACCTTCGGGGCCATAGTTAGTAGCTAGATGGCTTCTTCTCTCTTTTTGGATCTCAATACAATGTTCTCCCCCTCTCTCGTGGAGATCTATTTGATGTAATCTTCTTTTTGCGGTGTGTTTGTTGAGACCGATGAATTGTGGGTTTATGATCAAGATTATCTATGAGCAATACTTGAATCTTCTCTTAATTCTTTTATGTATGATTGGTTATCTTTGCAAGTCTCTTTGAATTATCCGTTTGGTTTGGCCAACTAGATTGGTAGTTCTTGCAATGGGAGAAGTGTTTAGCTTTGGGTTCAATCTTGCGGTGTCCTTTCCCAGTGACAGTAGGGGTAGCAAGGCACGTATTGTATTGTTGCCATCGAGGTTTTTATCATATTGCATGAATTTATCCCTCTACATCATGTCATCTTGCTTAAGGTGTTACTCTGTTTTCATTAACTTAATACTCTAGATGCATGTTGGATAGCGGTCGATGGGTGGAGTAATAGTAGTAGATGCAGGTAGGAGTCGGTCTACTTGTCTCGGACGTGATGCCTATATACATGATCATACCTAGATACTCTCATAACTATGCTCAATTCTGTCAATTGCTCAATAGTAATTCGTTCACCCACCGTAAAATACTTATGCTCTTGAGAGAAGCCAGTAGTGAAATCTATGGCCCCCGGGTCTATTCTCATCATATTAATCCTCCTACGCTTTATTATTGCTTTGCTTTTTTACTTTGCCTTTTATTTTACTTTGCATCTTTATACCAAAAATACCAAAAATATTATCTATCATCTCTATCAGATCTCACTCTCGTAAGTGACCGTGAAGGATTGACAACCCCTAGTCGCGTTGGTTGCGAGGAGTTATTTGCTTTGTGTAGGTACGAGGGACTTGCGCGTGGCCTCCTACTGGATTGATACCTTGGTTCTCAAAAACTGAGGGAAATACTTACGCTACTCTGCTGCATCATCCTCTCCTCTTCGGGGAAAACCAACGCAAGCTCAAGACGTAGCAAGAAGGATTTCTGGCGCCGTTGCTGGGGAGTCTACGCAAAAGTCAACATACCAAGTACCCATCACAATCCCTTATCTCCCGCATTACATTATTTGCCATTTGCCTCTCGTTTTCCTCTCCCCCACTTCACCCTTGCCGTTTTATTCGCCCTCTCTTTTCCGTTTTCCTTTTTCTCATTCGCTTTTTGCTCGTGTGTTAGTTCGCTTGCTTATCGTTATGGCTAGTCTTATATCTTCTCCGTTGTCTCCCGAGAATGAAGTTCTAAATTTTAAGCAAAGGGAGGGAGAAAATCTAAAAGACGCTTGGTATAGAATTTGCAATTCTCAAAATAGATCTACCAGGAAACAATCTACCTCAGTTCTTCTCCGCAATTTTTATGTAGGTGCTAATCCTTGGTATAGATATATCCTTGATACCATTACCGGAGGGAATTTCTTGGGTAGCCGTACCTTTGATTCTTATAATGCTATGATAGATTTATTGGGCTCACCACCTCTTTTGGTTAATGGAACTATGTTAACTTTGGAGCATGTAATGCAAAGACTTGAAATTATTGAAAATAAAGTTGCTACCATTGAGTTAATTGAAAATCTAGATAAAAAGATCCACAATCAAATTACCCAATATGGATCTAAGGTAGAAGTAACTTTGAAAAATATTAAGGAGAAGGAACTCATATTAGTGAGAAAATAAATCAAGATTCCTCTAGAATTGAGAAACTTGAGTGTATCATTACCAACTTGGGAACCGCTTTTTCTCCCTTAGAAAATACTCCAAGTCCACCTACTAAAATTGCTAAGCTCATGTATGTTCCTAAGAATAAGGGTGAATCCTCTAGTAAGGAAACCGCGGATCTTAAATCTATAAGTATTCATCCCAATCTTTTTGCTATCATTAAGGAACCATTTGCTACGAATGAATTTTTCGATCTTTTGCCTAAAAATTTGATAATTACTAGAAATAAAGAAATTTCTAAGGAAGGTAGATGCCTCGTTGAAGAATTGCCTACCAAAGATGGCAATACCTAGATCTATCCTTGCTTTTATGCCTAGCTAGGGGCGTTAAACAATAGCGCTTGTTGGGAGGCAACCCAATTTTATTTTAGTTTTTTTTGTTTTTGTTTCTGTTTAGTAAAAAATAATCCGTCTACCTTCTGTTTAGATGTGGTTTTATGTTTTAACTAATGTCTGTGCCAAGTTAAACCTATAGGATCTTCTTGGATGATAGTTATTTGATCTTGCTGTAATTTCCAGAAACTTTCGGTTCACGAAAACAATTGTTAAAAATCACTAGAACGTGATAAAATAGAGATTCCAATTGTTGCTGATCAATAAAAAAATTGTCTAGGTCGTCCTATTTTGGCTGAATTTTTGGAGTTTCAGAAGTTTGCGTTCGTTACAGATTACTACAGACTGTTATGTTTTTGACAGATTCTGTTTTTCGTGTGTTGTTTGCTTATTTTGATGAATCTATGGCTAGTAAAATAGTTTATAATCCATAGAGAAGTTGGAATAAAGTAGGTTTAACACCAATATAAATAAAGAATGAGTTCATTACAGTACCTTGAAGTGGTCTTTTGTTTTCTTTCGCTAACGGAGCTCACGAGATTTTTATTGAGTTTTGTGTTGTGAAGTTTTCAAGTTTTGGGTGAAATCTTTTGATGGATTATGGAACAAGGAGTGGCAAGATCCTAAGCTTGGGGATGCCCATGGCACCCCCAAGATAATCCAAGGACACCAAAAGTCAAAGCTTGGGGATGCCCTGAAGGCATCCCTCTTTAAATCCACTTCCATCGGTAACTTTACTTGGAGCTATATTTTTATTCACTACATGATATGTGTTTTGCCTGGAGCGTATTGTATTATTTGCGTCTTTGCTTTTTAGTTTACCACAATCATCCTTACTGTAAACACCTTTTGAGAGAGCCATACATGAATTGGAATTTGTTAGAGTACTCTAGTGCTTCACTTATATCTTTTGAGCTTTATAGTTTTGCTCTAGTGCTTCGCTTATATCTTTTAGAGCATGGTGGTGGATTTGTTTTATAGAAACTATTGATCTCTCATGCTTCACTTAGATTATTTTGAGAGTCTTAAATAGCATGGTAATTTGCTTAATAATAATATGCTAGGTATACAAAATAGTAAAAACTTTCTTATGAGTGTGTTGAATACTAAGAAAAGTTT
Source organism: Aegilops longissima (assembly GCA_021605205.1). Lineage (NCBI taxonomy): Eukaryota > Viridiplantae > Streptophyta > Magnoliopsida > Poales > Poaceae > Aegilops > Aegilops longissima. Next base: position 381,833,903 of record CM038682.1, on the reverse strand, counting down.
GATGCTTGATAATTGTTTTGAGATATGGAGGTGATAATATCAAAGTCGTGCTAGTTGAGTAGTTGTGAATTTGAGAAATTCTTGTGTTGAAGTTTGCAAGTCCCATAGCATGCACGTATGGTAAACGTTATGTAACAAATTTGGAACATGAGGTGTTATTTGATTGTCCTCCTTATGAGTGGCGGTCGGGGACGAGCGATGGTGTTTTCCTACCAATCTATCCCCCTAGGAGCATGCGCGTAGTGCTTTGGTTTTTGATGGCTTGTAGTTTTTTTCAATAAGTATGTGAGTTCTTTATGACTAATCTTGAGTCCATGGATTATACGCACTCTCACCCTTCCATCATTGCTAGCCTCTTCGGTACCGTGCATTGCCCTTTCTCACATTGAGAGTTGGTGCAAACTTCGCCGGTGCATCCAAACCCCGTGATATGATACGCACTTTCACACATAAGCCTCCTTATATCTTCCTCAAAACAACCACGATACCTACCTATTATGGCATTTCCATAGCCATTCCGAGATATATTGCCATGCAACTTTCCACCATACCGTTGTTCATGACACATTCATCATTGTCATATTGCTTAGCATGATCATGTAGTTGGCATAGTATTTGTGGCAAAGCCACCGTTCATAGTTCTTTCATACATGTCACTCTTGATTCATTGCATATCCCGGTATACCGCCGGAGGAATTCATATAGAATCATACTTTGTTCTAGTATCGAGTTGTAATCATTGAGTTGTAAATAAATAGAAGTGTGATGATCATCATTTTGTAGAGCATTGTCCCAAGTGAGGAATAAAAAAAAGAAAGGCCATAAAAAAAGAGAAGGCCCAAAAAAAGAAAAAAATGAGAGAAAAAGAGAGAAGGGACAATGTTACTATCCTTTGCCACACTTGTGCTTCAAAGTAGCACCATAATCATCATGATAGAGAGTCTCTTGTTTTGTCACTTTCATATACTAGTGGGAATTTTTCATTATAGAACTTGGCTTGTATATTTCAGTGATGGGCTTCCTCAAATGCCCTAGGTCTTCGTGAGCAAGCAAGTTGGATGCACACCTACTTAGTTTCTTTTGTTGAGCTTTTATACATTTATAGCTCTAGTGCATCCCTTGCATGGCAATCCCTACTCCTTGCATTAACATCAATTGATGGGCATCTCCATAGCCCTTTGATTAGCCTCATTGATGTAAGACCTTCTCCTTTTTTGTCTTCTCCACATAACCCCCATCATCATATTCCATTCCACCCATAGTGCTATGTCCATGGCTCGCGCTCATATATTGCGTGGAAGTTTATAGGTTTGATATTACTAAAGTATGAAACAATTGCTTGGCTTGTCATCGGGGTTGTGCATGATGAGAGCATTCTTGTGTGACGAAAATGGAGCATGACTAAACTATATGATTTTGTAGGGATGAGCTTTCTTTGGCCATGTTATTTTGAGAAGACATAATTACTTAGTTAGTATGCTTTAAGTATTATTATTTTTATGTCAATATGAACTTTTGTCTTGAATCTTTCGGATCTGAATATTCATACCACAATTAAGAAGAGTTACATTGAAATTATGCCAAGTAGCACTCCGCATCAAATATTCTCTTTTTATCATTTACCTACTCGAGGACGAGCAGGAATTAAGCTTGGGGATGCCTGATACGTCTCCAACGTATCTATAATTTTTGATTGCTCCATGCTATATTATCTACTGTTTTGGACCATATTGGGCTTTATTTTCCACTTTTATATTACTTTTGGGACTAACCTATTAACTAGAGGCCCAGCCCAGATTTGCTGTTTTTTGCCTATTTTAGTGTTTCGAAGAAACGGAAGATCAAACGGAGTCCAAACGGAATGAAAACTTCGGGAACGTGATTTTCTCATCAGATAAGATCCAGGAGACTTGGACCCTCGGTCAAGAAAGGAGGGAGGCGGCCACGAGGGTGGAGGGCGCCCCCCTAGGGCGCGCCCCCCTGCCTCGTGGCCCCCCGAAGCTCCACCGACGTACTCCTTCCTCCTATATATACCTCACGCACCCCAATAGATCGAATCACGGAGCCAAAAACCTAATTCCACCGTGGCAACTTTCTGTATCCACGAGATCCCATCTTGGGGCCTGTTCCGGAGCTCCGCCGAAAGGGGAATCCACCACGGAGGGCTTCTACATCATCATCATAGCCTCTCCGATGAAGTGTGAGTAGTTTACTTCAGACCTTCGGGTCCATAGTTAGTAGCTAGATGGCTGCTTCTCTCTTTTTGGATCTCAATACAATGTTCTCCCCCCTCTCTCGTGGAGATCTATTTGATGTAATCTTCTTTTTGCGGTGTGTTTGTTAAGACCGATGAATTGTGGGTTTATGATCAAGATTATCTATGAGCAATATTTGAATCTTCTCTGAATTCTTTTATGAATGATTGGTTATCTTTGCAAGTCTCTTCGAATTATCCGTTTGGTTTGGCCAACTAGATTGGTAGTTCTTGCAATGGGAGAAGTGTTTAGCTATTGGTTCAATCTTGTGGTGTCCTTTCCCAGTGATAGTAGGGGCAGCAAGGCACGTATTGTATTGTTGCCATCGAGGATAGCAAGATGGGTTTTTTTATCATATTGCATGAATTATCCCTCTACATCATGTCATCTTGCTTAAGGCGTTACTCTGTTTTCATTAACTTAATACTCTAGATGCATGCTGTATAGCAGTCGAGGAGTGGAGTAATAGTAGTAGATGCAGGCAGGAGTCGGTCTACTTGTCTCGAACGTGATGCCTATATACATGATCATACCTAAATACTCTCATAACTATGCTCAATTCTGTCAATTGCTCAACAGTAATTCGTTCACCCACCGTAAAATACTTATGCTCTTGAGAGAAGCCACTAGTGAAATCTATGGCCCCCGGGTCTATTCTCATCATATTAATCTTCCTACGCTTTATTATTGCTTTGCTTTTTTTACTTTACCTTTTATTTTACTTTGCATCTTTATACCAAAAATACCAAAAATATTATCTATCATCTCTATCAGATCTCACTCTCGTAAGTGATTGTGAAGGGATTGACAACCCCTATTCGCGTTGGTTGCGAGGAGTTATTTGCTTTGTGTAGGTACGAGGGACTTGCGCGTGGCCCCCTACTGGATTGATACCTTGGTTCTCAAAAACTGAGGGAAATACTTACGCTACTCTGCTGCATCATCCTCTCCTCTTCGGGGAAAACCAACGGAAGCTCAAGACGTAGCAGACGACGACATTCTCGCTGGCGTCACTATGCAGCACGAGCTGGTCGATGACTTGATGAAGCTGCTCAAGATCAGCGAAGCCTCGGTTGACAAGGCGACCGGCCTCGTTGAGCAACTCATGGGTGGCAATGCGAAGCTCCTCAAGTTGGTCGCTGACAAGGAGGAGGAGGCCGCCGGCTAGAAGATGATGCATGAGCAGAGCAGTGCCTTGGAGATGACGCTAAAAGCGGTCGTCGATGATCTGATGGGTGGCTTGAGGAAGCTCCGGATCAAGCGCGAGCAGGAGGTGGAGGAATCTGTGGCTGCTTTCAAGCAAAGTCGTGAGGAATTGAAGAAGGATCTGGAGGATTACGCCACCCGGTGATCCACCGACAAGTAGAGACAGTAGCGACCCAGATCGTTGTCTGCAATTTCCTTCTTCTCTTGCCCCCGTGTCTTCCGGGCTTTGCCGCATGTGGCATTTTAAATTATCCGGAATATGTAAGACAATTATTATCTGCGCCATTGTAAATTTGTCGTTGTATTATTCGTTGCCCTATGTGGCAATTTAAATTAGGGCAGAATACGAGTTGAAAACACGAACGAAGAAAATGCTGCCATGGGATCACAAGCAAACACCCTCCGTCCAGGTGCTTTAATTAACTCGTTAATGGAGAAGTTGTGAGCGAGGCGGGTGGCGGCTGGTGCATGGAGGTCAAAGAGCTCGCTTCCCGGTGAGCATGGGCGGCCTTGCTGCTCGCACGTATCCCGTCGAGCATGCGAGGTGGACAGGATGCACGCGTCCCATCGAGCCTGCGCGGCGGACTGCTCTCACGCGTCCCGTCGAGCCTGCACGGAGGACTTCTTGCGCTTGTTCCGTCTAATCAAACAGCTGCACGCACGCCACTGAGTATGGTTAAATTTTGACACGGTTAATATAATAAGACCATTTGCGATATTAACATGTCAGCTTTTTGTTTCAAAAAGGACTTCGTTGGCTACTAATGTGTGCGCCTCTTCTCAAACTGGGCTTTTTTTTTACCATAGCATATATGTGCCATGTCATGAAACCATGCCAAGTTTCATGTTTTTTGGGTGACTTTTTGATTTACTAGGATTTAAAACCGAGATTCTCAATGTTTCAGGACAACGACAAGTTTGTAATTCATTCCCATTCCGTAAATGAGACCTAAACATGCACCCAATGACACATGTACGATTTCCCACACATTTTGCTTCACTGGAGCATGTGGTTGTAGTTCAAATTTGAATTATGGACTACATTAAATGCATAGAAAACTTAGTAATTAGTAATATATATACAATGGCCAAACAAACCCTGAACAGTTTCAAATTTCAGCCTGACACTCCTGTTATTCTATGTTGACTGTAGGAAACAAAGTTCAAGGCGAGAAGAGGCAGCAATTATCCTTTCGCCCACAAGAGGGGCATATTTCCCTACCGGAACCACGAGGGTTGCGACAGGCTCCGGTTTGTAAAAGGCTTGTAATATAGCTTCGCCCAAATTGGACAATTATATGTACTATGTAATGACACCATGCCAAGTTTCATGATTTCTTGGTGAGTTTTGGATTTACAGAGATTTAAAAACCGAGATTCGCAATGTTCGTGGCCAAGCCAGGACAGCGAGACGGTTGAATTTGCTCCTGTTCATTCCATGGGACCTAAACATGCACCCCAAGGAAACATGTATGTTTTTTCTAGCCATTTTGGTGCACTGGAGCATGTATTTGTAGTTCGGATTTGAATTATGGACATTAAATGTCTATAAAACTCAATGAATGAATAAAAAAGGTCAAAGGAACCCTGAATAATTTCAAAGTTTAGCGCGAATCTCCAGTTGTTCCATGTCGCATGTAGAAGAAAATACGAGGCTAGAAGAGGGAGTGATTATCATTTGGCCCACAAGGGGACACGTTTCCCTATCAAAAGCACGAGGGTTCTTGCGACAGGCTCCGGTTTGTAAGAGGTTTGTAATAAAGCTTGGCCCAAATTGGCAATGTTTTTACCATGACATATATGTGCCATGACGTGACAACATGCCACCTTTGATGACTTTCTGGTGAGTTTAGGATTTATGGGGACTTAAAAACCGAGATTCGACATGTTTGAGGATGAGCCAGGACACAGGTACGGTTGTAATTCGTTCCCATTCCTGGCATGAGACCTAAACATGCACCCAAGGACACATGTATAATTTTTCTAGCCATTTTGGTGAACTGCAGCATGTATTTGTAGTTCAGATTTGAATTATGGACATTAAATGCCTAGGAAACTCAATTAGTGTATAAAAAGGCCAAACAAACCTTGAATAATTTTAAATTTCAGCACGGATATCATGTCGTTCCATGTTGCCCATGGGAGAAAATACAAGAAAAGGGGAACACGTTTCCCTATCGGAACCACGAGGCTTCTTTGAGAGAAGCTCCGGTTTTTGTAATAAAGCTTGGCCCAAATTGGACAATGTTTTTACCACGACATATATGTGCCGTGACATGACACCATGCCACCTTTGATGACTTTCTGGTGAGTTTAGGATTTATGGGGACTTAAAAACCGAGATTTGAAATGTTTGAGGACGAGCCAAGACACCAGTACGGTTGTAATTCGTTCCCATTCCTGGCATGGGACCTAAACATGCACCCAAGGACACATGTATAATTTTTCTAGCCATTTTGGTGAACTGGAACATGTATTTGTAGTTCAGATTTGAATTATGGACATTAAATGCCTAGGAAACTCAATTAGTGTATAAAAAGGCCAAACGAACCTTGAATAACTTTAAATTTCAGCACGAATATCCTGTCGTTCCATGTTGCATGTAGAAGAAAATATAAGGCGAAAAGATGCAATGATTACATTTCACCCACAAGCGGGACACGTTTCCCTATCGGAACCACGAAGATTCTTTGAGAGAAGCACCATTTTGTAAGTGGCTTATAATAAAACTTGCGCCACAATGGACGAAAAAAATTCCTCGACATATAAGTGCCATGTCGTGACACCATGCCAGGTTTCATGATTTTTGGCTTATTTTTGGATTTACGGGGATATAAAAACTGAGATTCTTCTCATGAAATGTTTTCAAATATCACACGGTTCACTCACGAAAGCCGATATTGAATGAAAACTTCGTGGAAACCATATTTTAAAGTTTCTTAAAAATCTGAAAAAATGTGGGATGTTAAGAAGGTGATGTTTTATTGTGACACAAAATTTCAAGTTGAAAAACATTACGAGATGTGAGCTATGAAAAAGACAAATCCAGCCCTGAATATTGACATTACTATTCAGCAGTATTCAACGCTGATTTTGTCGTTTTCATAGCTCACATCTCGTAATGTGTTTCAACTTGAAATTTTGTGTGGCAATAAAACATCATCCTCTTAACATCCCGCATTTTTTCAATTTTTTTGAAACTTCAAAACATCTTTTTCTCGTGGTTTTCACCGGTTTCCACTGAATGTTGGTTTCCATATGATATCCCCCCCCCCCGCTGCACGCGCGATCTGAGTCGTGCATTCTGATTGGCCAGAACCCAAACCCCATGGATCGTACATTTGCACCGTTGGATGCTCCCAGATCGAACGGCAACCCTGAGCCCTTTTGACAGCACATGCAGTACATGGGTAAGCACTGTGCGCATGCGTCATATAGCTCACGCTTCCTTCTCTACTAGGTTTTCTTTCAAAACAGGCTACCGTTTCTCACCACTCCTCTCATTGGTTTCCCGCCTCTTCTCCCATTAGTTTGCCGCTACCAGTGTCAGTGCTCATTGAAGGCTAGAGGCGACACACCGGCCATGTAAAATATCCCACACAATTAAAAGCACAAATGTGTGTGATAGGAGGGAGTAGGTCCCATAGGGTGACTAATGTGAAACGCCTTAAAGGCAAGGAGGCAATTCTTATTAGCAAGGGTCGGCTTCCCATCCGCTAGCCTAGTCGAAAAGAACGCAGAAGTTAAGCATGCTCGGGCTGGAGTAGTCCAAGGATGGGTGACCCGGTGGGAAGTTGCATATCTCAAGCTTCATTTAAATGCCATGACACAGTCACTATAGAGATATATATCTCTATGTGGACTAAGTTTTTATGGGTTATTTTTTGCTCTAAAAAATTAAAGAATGATTGACTGGACATGTCATGGTGATTATATAAACCTACTATGTTTTTATGGGTCATTTTTTCCTCTAAAAAATTAACGAATGATTGACTTGACTTGTCATGGCGATTATATAAACCTTTTTCAGGTTGCATGCAGGGTATAGGGGCAGGGTGTTCTTCACGAGCATGTCTCCCTTGTGCGGCTTATAGATGCGGCACATATATGTGCGCTCCCCGAGGTATATATACTATCCTTAATGACAATTATGGGGCCCCACACAATCTATCCCTTTGGCCCAACAACAAGAAGGGTTTAACCATGATGGTTTCCTATTGATACTAGTAAGGTACACGTGCATTGCACACATGAGATTTGGTAACCAAATTATGAATAAATACCACACCATATCATGTAAGCTTTGAGTCATATAAGCATGATGTAGATGTTCGTTTAATTCTTATAGTTCATCTCATCCAAAATCAATTAGTTTTATAAAAAAATATATTTTAAGATTCATGGAATTGTGCATTGTAACGGTAAAAACAAAAAGTGACAATTCATTTAGAAAAAAAAGTTTGGGCAATTAAGATATGGAAGATTCTAGAGGACAAAGGAGAAGTGCTTGTGTTTTGAGGTTTGTGCATTATGCTTAACTTCAACCATGGAGTCTTCTAGATTGTACATGTGGCAGAACCTGGTGGAATGTAGATGATATCCAACGGCTAGTATTGCTCGGATTTGCCATCTCTGTACCATCGGATTGGCTTCATCCAATGACCAACTTTCAAAGTTATTCGCACACTATATAGGTGTATAGATGTATAGATATATATAGATGTGTCCCATGCTAGACAAAATAAAGTTCAAGTGCATGCGTGGGATGACCCCCCCCCGGCGCCAAGCTTGGAAACTGACATCTTATGTATTGAACTAGGCTTGGAGTCGGGTATGGTGTTCGGGTTGTAATGTAGTTGGTGGCCCATCGAAGTTGTGCAGTTGGGATTTAAACACATCATACACCATCGTACCCATACATATTTTCTGGTGTATACGGGGTCTTCTGATCGACCACGTCTCCCTTGTGCGTTTTTTTGTGACGACACGCATATCTGTGGGCTCCCCGAGTGTATATATATCATCCCTTTGACCGATAATGAGGGGTATGTGTTGGCCATGAATGGATTCCTCCTAGTTCGTGTTAGGGCCGGCCACTGTCACATGTCTCTCAACCAAAGCTCGAGCTCATGCGTTGTTAGGATTCCCTTGCAGATGCTCGGATTGCTGGGTTCGACCTACATCAAACCCTGCGTATCTCGTCCTTAACTACCTTGCCTTCATGGTTGTTGTCTGTATCGAGAGGTAGGCATCACATCTAAATTGTACATTGTTCTATATCGAAAACACACATCACCCCTTCCCAACGTACAACATTTTGGGCCGCATGCAAGAGGTGCTGGTTTTGTGGTCCCTCTCATGCAATTATTATGATGGTTCAATCTATTGGCCCAAGCGGTTTATCTACAACAACAACTTTCATTTGACCAAACGATAGATTCATTGGTCCCTCTTATGGTAGGTCATGGCGATATGCATGTATGACCAAAGTATTGATCATTACGTGCATCCGCCCCGCTGACACGAAGTGGGAGGTGGTGGGCCAAGCATCCTAGCTAGGTACGACATTATGTCATTGTGTGTGTGTGTGTATATATATATATATATATATATATATATATATAGGGCTGGACTATTACATTACCGTAACAGAATAATATTCTGCTACCGTAATGTAATAATATTCTTTACCCCCCGCCCTATATAGGCGCGACGCACCGACCAACGTAGAATCCCCCCGACCCAGCTCGAACCCAACCCGCCTTCTTCCGCCAGAGGCAGCCGTCGTGGGCGAGCGAGTGATGGCCGCAGCCGGAGCGAGGGAGCCCACGGCGCCGTGACTAGCCGACGACGGATCCGCCGCCGTCTCCTGCCTCCTTCCATCGCCGGATTCATCGACGGGGCCATGATCCGCCGTCTCCTGCCTCCTTCCGTCGCTGGATCCATCGGCGGGGCCGTGATCCACCGTCTCCTGGCTCCCTCCGTCGCCGGATCCAATGACAGGGCCGTGATCCGTCGTCTCCTGCCTCCCTCCGTCGCTGGATCTAACAACGGGGCCGTGATCCGCTGCCTCCTGCCTCCCTCCGTCGCCGGGGCTCCTTCTCCGGGACAGTGATTCCCGCAAGGTGCTGCCTCCCCGGACCTCTTCGCCAGACGTCCACCACAAGCAGGAGCTGCATCAATGGCGCCGCCTCCCAAGAACATGCCAGTACGCCGACCACGAGAGGAAGAAGAAGAAGTCAGTCCACTGGAGGTAATGTCTGGTTCCCACGTTTGTGTTAGTACATCAGTTCATCAATCCTGCTACGAAGAAGAACCTGATAGTACATTGCAAATGCTTGATCAGTTCATTACACCCCTGCCACTTGATGCACAATTTGGATGTCGAGGTTACTGTCAGTACCTCTAATATGATAGCTTCAGTTCAAAACCAAAAAACATAAACTTATGCATCAGTCCAAGGAGCTACTAGGCTTTATATAAGGTTCAGCTACCACTGCAAGTTGTATGATGTTATTTCTAATAGTACATGCCGTGTAGTTGCGTCAGTTCGAACTAGTGAAAGAATGTTGTTGAAAAAAATATACACATGTTACACAGTAAGTTCAATGATACATAAACTAGGAGTACTTCTAGTGTAGTTGCATAAGTTATAGATGAACAAAAGAGAAGACATGCATCAGTTATATATATATGCATATCCATACATCTCTAAAGTTCAATTTTCAGTTTACAAGCAGTGCTAAAAAACAGTACATCAGTACATCAGTATTGAGCATGTATGGTTATACTGTTCGAGTGAAAATGAAACCAGATACAAAATAGAGAACAACAGTTTAAATAACAACCAGTGATGCAAGTTCAACTCGTGCATTGCCTTCAGTGCATGACATGTTACCCATAGCATGTATACGAGAAAAATGCAGAAAAGATTAATCCCAAAACTGTTGAATGTCATTGCAGAAGGGAGCAAGGCGGCACACGCAATGAGCGTTTGATGAGCCAAGCAGATATGGGGCACCACCTGGTTGGGTAACACCAGAAATACCACCTGGATACTTCAACAATACAGGAAGATTTCAAGATACACCGGAATCATCAGAAGCACGGACAAGTTCTTCTATGCAGCAAACACCAATATCTGGGAATACAAGTGTAGGGGGTTGGGTGCGACATATGCCAAAGGATGGCTTATCATGGTGGGGGCGAGTAGAACGTCGCCGGTGCCTGGAAACAGGATGAGGCGAAGGCATGCACACCGGCGAATCTTACCCAGCTTTAGGGCTCTCCGTGGAGATAACACCCCTACTGCTGCTCTGCGGGGTCTCCGCATGATCACTATGGCAAAGTGGGTACAAGGTTGCTCCTTGAGCTGTTCGGAGTGAGGAAGGAGAAGGGCACGGCTAGCTCTTCTCTTCCCTCTATGTGTGTCTAAAACTATTAGGGTCCGACCTCTTGCAGTGGTGCCCTGGGGGGTTTATATAGGCCTACCCCCCGGGGGTACAATGCTAATCCGGCTGGGCGCAGGTCCCAGCCGTCAGTCTCTCAGGTCGCGTCTTCTCCGCCGACTTGAGGGCCCGCCGACTAGCGGGCCCGCCGACGATCAACATGGGGCTGATAGCCCTTGTCCGCCATGGTAGTCTTGCCGGCTGCGGATTACTGTAGCCGTGCTTCTAATGACGCGCGCTTGGTCATGGGGTCATGGCAGCAGTGCCGCCGCCTAACGGGCGATCCTTGTTGCCATTCCTGTCTTATGCAGTTAATGGCGCTGGAGCCATGGGAGGGCCAGCCGACTCTTGGAGGCCGACTCCCAGCGGGTCCGTCTAGGGGCGCTCTTGCCGTCTTCTGCACTCCTGCCGACAGGCGGGTCCTGCCGTCTTCGGGTCATATAGACAGGCCGTCGTGGGTACAGGGATCTGCCCACGAGGCTGATGTCAGGGCCTGGCGTGGCAACAGTGCCGCGCCGGATGGAGATCTCCGTCAGTACGGCGCTCTGTAGCCATGCTTGTCCTTTGCGAACGGGGCAGGGATGGGCTGCGAGGCGGCCTCATCCCATCCCGTCCGTAGTCGCATAGACAGGAGGTGGTTGGAGTCGCGGGCCGACTCCCCATAGCCGGCTTCTCCGGAAGTCGTTGGCTGGGAGTCGGCTTATCTTGAGGCCGTCTCTGGGACTCGGCCGGGAGGGGCAGTCGGCGGCTCTGCCGCCGACTCTCAGAAGGCAGCTCTTCGTCTTGGGGTCTTGAGGGGCGCAGTCTGCCCCGATGTTTTGAAAGGTCCAGGGGCTCGGGTTTGCCTACCCGTGACCCATTACTCCGACAGTAGTCCCCGAAGCTGGTGAGGCGCCGAGGGCAACATGTCGAGGAGCCTCAACAGTTTCATCTCTCTAATGGAACAATCCGGGCTTGGCTCGGCGTCTCTCTCTTGAGCCGACTAGCTGGAGTCGGCCTTGCAGGAGGCCGTCTTGCTCCTCAAAGGTTTTGAAGGTCGTGGCGGGATCCGGGCAGCATGCTTGATAAGCTCCCAGGCAGCTGCCCGTTGCGGGCCAGCCGCGCGACGCCACGCGGCAGGGCCAGTCTGCCCACCCACGCGCGTGACGAGGCAGGCCCGTCGGCGGGCCCGCCACTACCGCGCCACGGCGCAGGCGGATCCGTTGCGGCAGCTGGCGGTTGGGTTCCCCGTCGTTATCGCGCGCGATAACGTCGTGGAATTTAATCATGGGGCGTGGGTGCTGGCGCGATTAATCCCACGCCGCCCCCATCGGCTTCTCAGCCTAGGCACCTATAAGTAGGCGGGAGGAGGGGGCGGCGACGCGCGCACCCATCTCCCCGTTTCCCCGCTTCCTCTTGCTCCTTCTCCTTCCTGCTTCGTCTTCCTCTTGCCTCCGCCGCGCCGGACTACGCCACGCCGCGGAGATGAGCTCCTCCTCCGCTGCTGCGCCTCCCGCCGTGCGCTCCGGCGTGTGGGACGTCTCCGAGGTGGATGACGACATCATCGAGTTCCCCCGCCAGACGCGCCGCATCCCCGGCACAAAGTTGGTGCGGACCCGCGCCGCGCCGGCGGGCGAAATAACGCCGACGCCGGAGGAGGGCGAGCGGGTTATATTCCGCTCGCACCTCATGCGCGGTCTGGGGCTCCGGCGAGCGGCTTCTTCTGCGCCTTCCTAGAGTTCCACGGGCTCCAGCCGCACCACCTCACTCCAAACACGGTGGTGCTGCTGGCCGCCTTCGCCTCCTTGTGCGAAGGCTTTCTTGTGTTCTCCCCACCATCGAGCTGTGGGGGAGTTCTTCGAGCCAAGCTCGGCACACGCCGCCGGCGCGTGCGGCTCATCTTGGCACTTTCATCGCGATGCGGAGGCCGGTGGCCGACAACCCCTTCCCTGCCATCCCGCTGATCAAGTCGGTGAAGATGTGGCAGCGCTCCTACTTTTATGTGAAGAACGTCGCTCCATAAGGCGACTGGGTCAACCTGCCGCCTTACGGAGCCGGCGAGTTGGTAGGGCGACTTCCCAGCTGGTCCCATCGGGCCAGGACGCTGACTCCTGCAGGCGCCGCCGCCACAGGCGACTCCAGTCTTGCCGACGCAATGGAGGGCTGACTAGGGCCGACTTGCTGGCCGCCTTCGTGGTGCGCCGAGTCCTTCCGCTCCAAGGCCGACCTCATCTGATATGTCAGATGAGCGGCCACCGGGACCCCAGTCGGCTGTGCTCCAAGGACATCCCCCAGGCGGAGGTGGCGGACACGGTGAACTTCCTGGCGAACTGCAGTCTCACGGCAGAATGGCAGTTCGGCAAGGAGCCGTACTCGTGCGCCAACCCCCCGCCTGTGGTAAGTCATCCCTCTTGCTCTTCTGGTTTCTTTTTTAGCCGAGTCCGACTCTGATTTTCTTTGGTTCTTTCCGAGTCAGAACCCCCTCATGCAGCCCTCAGCCGGCACCATGGGGCTGGCCCGTGAGTTCGTCCCCGACCGGGCGGAGAGCGACGCCGACGACCCCGACTTGGGGGTGGCGGCGATGGAGGCCGACGCCGAGGGAGGAGGAGGGGCCGACGACTTCAGGCCTTCGGCGACCTTCGCCGACTGGCCTGAAGATGACGGCGAAAGGGAAGTCGTCCCCCGCCGCCAACCGAAGGTCGGCCATCCAGGCGCGAGTTCCTCCGCTGGCTTTGGTGGTCGAGGCGGCGAGAAGAAGCGCCGGGCCAGGCCGAGCTTGCCAGGAGGCCGAGCTAAGAAATTCAGGGGGACGGCCGCCGCAACTCAGCGCGAAGAGGCGGTCGCAAAGGCTAACCGCTTCCGCAAGGAAGTGAAGAAGCCGCCGCTGGTCTCTGCGTAAGTGCTTCTTATTTTGTCTTGTTTTCTTCTGGTCCGTATTGTCCAAGTCTTTTATGTGTCTTCTTCGCATCAGGGCTCCTCTCACCTTGGAGAGGGTCGCCGCCGCCTCCGTAATGGGGTCGGCAGAGACGTCCGCCAATACTCGGCGGATTGACCCTGTCGCCGACCTCCTGGAGAAGGCGAAGTCCGAGAAGGCGGCAGCTTCCGCCCAGAAGAAACTGGAGGAGGCCGAAGCCGCCATCGCAGCCAAGAGGCGAGCCGAGGAGGCCGCGCGCCTCCAGTCGGCGCTGCTCGTCACCCCGCTGAGCTCTGCGCCGCCGCTGCCGGAGTTCACGGGGCAGACGGAGGGAGCCGGCAGCGAGTTCCCCATCACGGAGAGGGAAGGCGGCGAGGCCTCCCTGTCGGACACGGCCGCGCCGCCCCCGCCGCCTCCACAACAGTCTGAGAGCGCGCGAGGCAAACAGCCGGCGGACCCGCCTGCACTGCCGACCGACGACGAGGCTGTGGCGAGGCTGTTCCTTCAAGTCGCCTCGCCAGCGCGCCGCCGTCTTGAGAAGGCGACTTCGGCGCCGCGCCCTTTGGAGATCGGCGCCGCCAGCTCGGCCATTCCAGACGCCGAGGCGACAAGCGCCGCGCCCGTTGGGTGTGTGCGAGGAGGCGGCACAGGCCCGCTGAACACAGCGCTTCTGGACGTCCAGGCGAAGCTGCGGGCTGAGGGAGACGCCATCCAAAACTGCACCAAGGCGCACCTGGCGTCACGAGCCACCGTGCGGGTATGTTTCCTCTTTGAGTTTTTTCTTGTTCTTCTCCGTGGGGGCGCGTCAGCGCACCCACTGGGTGTAGTCCCCGAGTTTCAGGCCGGCTGCTGAGCAGGCGGCTCGGAACTCTATCTGTCGATTTCCAAATTTTTACCTTTGTCTGAAATTCTTATCGCAGGAGTATCACAACCTCCACGCCACTGCCTTCAACCGCAACGTTGAGGAGCTGGGCAAGCGGACTGCCGACTTGTCGAGGAGCCAAGGTGAGTCTTCTTTCTTCTTCGCGGGGGCGCGCTGGCGCACCCGCGGGCTGTAGTCCCCGAGATTCGGGCCGACTGCTGAGCAGTCGGGCCGGATCTTCCTGGCGACCTTCTTAGCTGACGGCTTCACGTCCTTCTTCTTTTTATTCTTCAGAGGCCAACGCCACTCTTCGACGGCAGCTGGGTACAGCCAACACCGCCTTGCGTGCCAAGGGGGAGGAATGCAGCAAGCTCGCCGCAGAGCGTGACCTGCTGGCTACGCAGCTGGCGGAGCAGAGGGAGCTGCTTAAGGCGGCGCAGGACGAGGCGGAGAAGAGAGAGGCTGCTCTCCTGGCCGAGTTCGAGAGCGAGCGCTCCTCCTGGACAGACAAGGAAGCACTGCTGACCTCCGGCTTCCATGAAATCGAGGACATCGTCGACGGTGAGTTTGTTTTTGCTTCTTCCTTTGGGCCGCCGACTATAGGTCGGGCCGACTCCTGGTTTTTTGACTTGCTTCTTCTTCGTCTTGGCAGACTTCTTCCCCGGCCACACGCAAGCGGCCAATCAAGCCATCAAGGCTGACCGCGAGGCGCCGGCGCGAGTGGTGCTGAATCGCTGCCGCGCCCGGACCCTTGACGAGCAACTCCACGAGCATTGAGGCTCGTCTGCGGCCGCCCATCGAATCTGCGCCGGCTTCAGCGTGTCGGCGCCCAGGCGATCGCTGTCCTGTGGCCGGACATGCCGGTTCTGCGACTCCACCGGATGCCGACAGGTGGAGGTCGCGGCTGGCCATCTTGAGGCTGGAAGGTTCCGCGGCTTGGCCGGAGCGCCGGGCCTTGGAATTCGTCAAGTCATGGTATCCAGGGCTGGATCTGGACCGGCTGGCCGCGTTCCGGTCAGAGGCCCAGGCGGAGCTGCTGGCTGCGAAAGATGCCCTCGTCGAGCGTGCGGTGGCGATTGCCGACTACACGGACACCATCGTCTTTGTCCCTGAGCGGGCTGAGGACGGCGGGGAGGCGCCGCCGGAGTGGTTCGGGATGAACCCGGATTACGACGAGTACTCGGCGGAGGTGATCGACTCCAACGCCGAGGAGGAAGGCGAGGCGGAGGACGGAGATGAGATGGAGGTGCCAGAAGACGGAGCGGGCGACCAGCCTCAGCTCGACCGCGCCTCCAGCAACGAGCCGCGCCCGTCTGGGCCGGCTGCCGCCGGAGATGATCAAGTCGAGACTGCCCAGCCGGCCGCCCCGGCGCCTGACGCCGCCGTCTCCTCCGGCCCCCCGAACCCGTCTGCCGCTTCCTAGGCTGCTGTCTCGCCTTTATTTTATCTGCTTTGATAGTCTTTGACAAAACTTGTTAATTCGCACAATTCCACCCGCGGGGTGTATTTTGAACCTCTGTCCGAAGATCCGGCCAAGGGCCTAAGCTGTGTAAATATTATCCTAATTTTATCTTTCCTTGCTTATTGCTCTTATGGCTTTTTCCTTTGCCGCCTTCCCTTAGTCGCCGCCTTGCCCATCGGGCAACCGCTCTGCGGACTGCCGTTTGGTTCAAGTGCTTGGCTACCTTTGAGAAGGCAAGTACTTGGCCGTCTTTTAAACAAGTTGAATAGAAAGCAGCCAGCCGACTACTTAAGAGTCGGTTTTTGAAAAAAAAGGGGGCTGGAACCGACTCCTTTTTATGTTTATGATTTGGGTCCTTAGCCATTTTTTCGTGTGGGCGCCCGTTCTTCCTTACTCCTGCCCACCAAACAGTTGCTCTGCGAGCTGCGGCTTCTGACAGGAGACGGCTTAGGCACCGCACGTTACTTGTCTGACTGCAGGAAGCATTTCATAGCCCAAGGCGGCGAGTCCCCGGGCCGACTAGTCGAGCCCGGTGCCGAACAGCATAACAAAGGGTAATATACTCGAAGGCATAATTCTTATCATACAGATAACAAAAGAGGGCAGTCCCCGAGCTCGTCTCGGGGGGCCCGAAGTCTTGGTACTTTAAACACAAAAGGTAGCGTGGTACATACTGCATCAACTGTAAAATCTTCGGAGGAGATTCGCATTCCATGGCCGTTCCGTCTCTTTGCCGGAGTCGTCCCTCTTGCGTGCTCAGGGCTTCTGAGTATCGATTAGGTAGTAGGAGTCATTGCCCAGCACTTTGCTGACAATGAATGGGCCTTACCAAGGCGCCGACAGCTTGTCTGGCGGCTGTTATTTGGATCAGCAGTACAAGGTCGCCCTCTAGGAATGATCTTGGCTTGACCTTCTCGTTGTAGTAGCAGCGCAGCTCTGCTGGTAGATCTTTGGACCGGTGAGTGCCAACAGCCGGCCCTCTTCCAGCAGATCGGCGCCGTCTTGGCGTGCTTCTTCCGCTTCCTCTTGGTGTACATGGTGACTCGCGAGTCGAACTCTATATCCGTTGGGATGGCGGCTTCGCACCATAGGCGAGGAAGAAGGGTGTGAAGCCAGTTGACTTGTTTGGAGTCGTGCGCAAACTCCAGAGGATGGCTGGCAACTCCTCGAGCCAGCAGCCGGCCGAACGCTCGATGGTTCGACCAGTCGAGGCTTGATGCCGGACAGGATGAGGCCGTTCGCTCGCTCCACCTGGCCGTTTGACTGCGGATGGGCAACGGACGCTAAGTCCAGTCGGATGCCTTGCGTTGCGCAGAAACGGGCCAGGGCGCCTTTGGCAAAATTTGTGCCGTTGTCGGTGATGATGCTGTGTGGTATGCCGTACTGAGTCGTGATGTCGGCGATGAAAGTCACTGCAGTAGGACCATTCAACTTCTTGATGGGTTTTGCTTCTATCCACTTGGTGAATTTGTCCACTGCGACAAGTAAGTGAGTTAGGCTGCTTCGTGCCGTTTTGAATGGTCCCACCATGTCCAGGCCCCAAACAGCAAGGGGCCAGGCGATGGGGATAGTCTTGAGTGCATAAGCTGGCTGAAACGGCTTGGAGCGGAACACCTGGCACCCCTTGCATTTTTGAACTAATTCCTTGGCCTCTTCTAGGGCAATTGGCCAGAAGAAACCGTGTCGGAAGGCTTTGGCGGCGAGTGCTCTTGAGGCCGCATGATGGCCGCACTCGCCTTGATGAATGTCTTCGAGAATCGCTTGGCCTTGCTCTGGTTCGACGCAACGCTGGTGGACACCAGTGACGCTGCGCCTGACCAGCTCTCTGTTGACTATAGCGTAGGCTGCCACTCGGCGTTGTACTTGCCGAGCTAAGGTCTCATCGGTTGGTAGCTCTCCGCTTACTAGGAACTTCAGGATGGGCTGGGCCCATGAGGGTGCTGCTATTTCTTCGACTGCCAGTACTGCTACTTGGACGAGGGCGGCTGGGCTGGGAGGCGGCGGGTTGGAGTCCGCAGCAGCTTGCTGGGTTGAAGAAGTCCCCGGGCCGACTCGCGCAGTCCCCGGGCCGAGTACTGGAGTCTTCGCAATGGTCACCGCAGTCCCCGGGTGTGGGGACCCCGACTCATAAGTCGTGATCACCGAATGCTGCGTGTCTGATGATCCCGAGATCAATGCTCACTTGAACACACGTAAGCTGAATAACAAGAGTCTTACATCCATACATACCGTTTTACACAAGTAGGACCATTATGGTCAAGTCTTGAGTATATCATCATGGCGGAAATCTTCGTCGATAACTTGGACCCATGCCATCTGCCTTAACCCTACATGCATTACGATTGGGAAGCGTCATAGCTCGCATGTTAACACAAGTATTCTTCATCATATCCTGTTCTTTCATGCAGGCCAATAAAATAACCAAAGTGGCAAGCCAATGAGTACTTTGAATGTACTACTTAAGCAACCCATGTTTTGGTTCGAGATACAACAATGCATGATATAGGTAAATTTTTGCGAGAAAGCTAGTTTTGAGTGCAATGACATGTTCAACAACTTGTAAGACATGCATCATGAGAATTCAAGTAACCATGAGGACAGGTTACAGATATCAACATAAATAGAGTGGGCACCAACCCAACTCAATCATGTCAAGTCCTTTGACTTGACCCAAGTAGTTTTATCAACTCACACACACGGTTGTAAACTCTGGACGTAGTTTAAGCAGCACCACCCAACTGTCCTTGACCGTGGACACGGCTATTCGAATAGTTTTACACTCTGCAGAGGTTGCACACTTTACCCACAAGATCCGGGGAACTTCCGTGTCATCCACGACCCGCGATACCTCAAGTACCCGGGGTAAGCACCCGATCACTACCTTTCCCTAGACGACACTAACAAGGAGTCCACTCGTTGTTCCGTATCCTCACGATGTACATCATACGAGACTCACTCGAGATCTTAACATCCGAGAGGGGACACAACGGTGTATCCGGTGCCTGTAAAAGACAGTCATGGCCGCCCTACAGCACGACCCGTCCCCGAGAGAGAGCACCAACTCTCCCCGTCACTAATGTCTGGGGCTCCAAGCTAGTATCGGCCTAGGTAATCAATAATGCCCTTTCCCATATAAGGGTAGAGTGGTTGCGCATGTAAGGTTGGGACAGTCGACAAATCTTAAATCTAATCCGTTTTCGAAAAAAAAACACACACTTGCCTCGGTACACCACTTGTCATCAAGTGGTTACCCATCTCATCATCTCCCTCGGGCATAAGTGGCACCCGACGGGGTTTTCGAAAAGTCTTTTGAAAATGCTTTGACTCCTTCACCATGCATATACCCGTCCCTTTTTGAGTAGCATCTACTTTAGCATCCTATCTACTCCCACCGGCATAACCCTCATAAGAAGGTAGGGTCATGCACAATGCAAGTATCAACGAGGAAGTACGGTGGCAAACCATCAAAGTGGTTACCACCTCATCATGATTCCGTTGCAACAACAATATGGTGCTATATGACATGCATAAAAAGGGTTTCATAGACATGGTCAAAGGGCTGCTTGCCTGGTTCCTCAGAGTCTTCAATCCTTCTGGTCCAACTCCGAGTATTTCGTTTGCTTCATCAACTAACGTCGGAAACAACACAATAAGCAACACAACAAGGAGAAAATAAAAGTGCTCTAAAAATATTAATTTGACTTTTATTGGATACCTCTGGTCATAAGAGGAATGACCAAAGTGATTTCATTGGAAGTGGATCAATGGATATTTCTAAACATTTCGATATGATGGAATCAATGGATTTGATGGGTCCACAAGTTGTACACAGAATGCCATTTTATAAAAATGAGTAAAAGTACCCATTAATTCAGGCATGATTTTAGAAACATTTAGAAATTGGTTTCACTGGATTTGGAGTTGAAATGAATATAATATGGATTTTTGAAGTGGACTTATGTGGATAAATGACCTTTTTAAAGGGTCCAGTGAAAACTAAGAACAACAAAAATGTCCACTGTGGCCCACTAAATAGAACATGATTTATGGAGTCAGTAGAAATTTGATTCATCGAATTTGGACACTATTTGAATAGTTTATGGATTCTTGAAGTTCTCTGGAAAAGAAAAAGGACAATATTCGGGTTATACCTAAACTGTGCACAGTATGCAGATTCAAAGACCTTTGCAAGACACCGGGCGGCCCAGCTGGCTCGGCCACGCGAGCGACGGGCGACGTCGAAGCGGATTCGGCCGAGCCGTTTCCATAAACAGGCGGGCCCCACCCTGGGTCGGCGACGCGTGGGGCCCAGCGGCAGGTCGCCTTCAACCTCCAGCGCTCTCGGCGCGGGGAGGAGCGGCTCCCGCCGGCGATTGCCGGGGCTACAGAGCATCTCCGGCGACGCTCTACCCACCAGCGTGCTTAGGAGGCTGCGACGCATCCGTCTAGGTGCTTCACGCACGCTGAGGATGGCCATAGTGGTGGCGGCTTGGATGGCGGCGGAGGAGGTCGTCGGCCATCCGCAACTCTCGGCGTTCGTGCATCCTGTGACGATTCGAGGAGGTGGGAGGTCTCCGGACCACGGGAGTCTTTGGGTGGAGAAGCGGAGGGAGGTGAGCTCGGGTTGGCACGATTTAAGCGAAGTCCGGCTCGGCTTGGCCGTGGGGAGCGGCAGGGGATCGGGAAGAGGTTGGATGGGTCAAGGGCTTCTAGGAGGAAGAGGGGTGAAGAGGATCCGGATGGAGGCCAGGGCGGCTTTATATGGCGAAGGCCTCGGCTCACCGTGGGCTCATGCGCCCGGCGAGCTCGTGCCCGTCGCTGCCACGGGCCTCGGAATGGTGATCCGTGTCTAAAGGCGTTCGTGGGGGTGGACTACGCCTAGGGGGAAGAGAGGGGCGGGAACGCGGCCAGCGGGTCCCGCCATGGCCGATGTTGGCCTTCAGCGGTGCTCTGTCCGCACGCGAGGAGATTCGGAGAGCGAGAGAGAGGAGGGGGACGGCAGTGTAGCATGCTACGGACGTCGAGGTGACCTCGGGGGACACGAGGGGGAGGCCCTAGGTGGCCGGAAGCGGTTGGTAGGGGGCGGCTACAGTCTTGTGTGTGCAGAAGGCCTCTGAGCACACCAATTGCATGCCAGGGCATGCCTTTGTCTTGTAGGGCGTGGCAACTTGTGTCTAGGTTGTTTAGGGAGGAGTAAACAAAGGGGAGAGGGCCTTGGATGCCCTGGACAGCCAGTAGGAGAGGAGAGAGGTTGAGGGAGAGAGGGAAATGGGTTGTCCAGAGAGAGAAAGTGGGGTTTTACCCCTCCAATAATTGAGCTATGGATTTTCCATTGCTAATGGAGGTGCAAGGGGACTAGGAGGGGCTGTGGTAAAAAGTTGAGGCCATGGAGAAGAGTGGAAGTGGTCAAAACAGGGGTTTTAATAAAATGGCAGAAGGTGTTTGTTGCTGGTTTGGGCAAGAAGATGAACTCCTCTTGTAATAAGGCTTGACAGGGTCAAATGGCATGCGAAAATAAGGGGTTTCACCAATATTGAGTTCATTTGGGAAAAGTTGCCAATGCAACTTTTGTAAACCCTAGAAATTAGCAGAAATGGACTTGTGTAGATCTAGTTGAGAAAATCATTTCTCCTTGATGCACCACTTGGTGTAGTGTCATCATTTGAGGTTATGAGCATGTCCACAAAAGTTGAGATCAAAAGGAGAAAGTTGCCAATGTAGAGTTGTTCAAATTTGGTTCTGGACAGGAAGGGTTTTGGGGCACTTTGGTCAAGTTAACTTGTTCTCCAACTTGTGCCACTTGGTCTAGATGCATTATTAGACCATTTGAGCATGTTCACAAGGTTTGAGAACATTTGGACATGTTTGGCAGTGCAAAGTTGTTCAAACTTGAAAAAGGACAGAAGTGGTTTTGGGAGGGTTTCATGGGGTTATACTGTTCTCCATGACATGAGACTTGGCAAGACCATCAAACATGTCATATGTGATATGCTAGAATTTTCTTGGAAATTTTGGAGAATATTCCCCTTTTAAATATTTCAAAAGCTTGAAATATCCAGAAAGGGTTTTTGAGGGATTTGGCCAATATTTTGAACATGACCATGTGTTGAAACCCTTATATATGGACAATATATGTGCACTGAATTTCCCTAGGTTGTTGTCAAATATTTTTAAAACAATAAAATAATTTTTCCCTATTAAAGACCATTTCTGGCCTTAAGAAAAAGCTTTTAAATAAAATATTAAAATAACTTTTAATATTATGTTTTTGTGGTTTCTGGGTATCCTATATCTAATAGGAGTCAAAAATATTTTTGGAAAGATTTTTACTGCCCTTAATTAAGTACTAATAGTGCAAACCTCAATTTAGGGGTTTTTGAAGAACTAATTTTAGAAAATACATTTTGGCCAAACTATTTTTGTAAGAAAATACTATATTTCTCTATACACATGGCATGATCATTGGGCAGAAGTTTGGGGCAAGGAAATGAAGTATCGAAGTTGGAGGATTTATTTGATTTTTAGAGCACTTGCAAACAGCAGACAAAAATCAAATCAAGCAAAGACCAAAACACACAAAAGTTTATGTCAAACCACATTTTATCATGTTTTATTAGCTTAAGTGTTGTGGCATGAAAATCATGGTGTGACAGACCTACCCCCTTACAAGAATCTCGTCCTCGAGATTCCCAGACTAGGCGCGGAAAGGAGTATGGAAGCTTGGATCTGGGGTAGTCTTCACGTCCTCATACAGCTTCTTCTTTCGTGTGGTGCTCCATTGAGCTTGAAGTACTTGATGGTGCGGCTTCGTGTATGATGCTCTTCTTGATCCAGGTTGCTAATGGGTCTCTCGCGTTAGATCAGGTTGGATCGGGCTGGAGGTCGATGGCTCGGTGATCGATGTCCTTGTTTGTGATCGGGCTAGTTAGGAAGTCGAAAACACTTCGGAGTTGTGTCATGTGGAAACATTACACACATGGGTAGCTCAGGTGGTAACTCCATCTGGTAATTGTCTTCTCTTCATCTTGTGGCGATCTCTGAGGGGGTTGTTAAATCTTGGAGTGATCTCGAAGAGGCGATGAATCTTGATGTGGGTATCCTTGTCATGGAAATGCTTGGTTCCTTAGAGAGAAGTGGTTTGCAGATATGCCTGGTCTTTGATGCGGAGGTATACTTCTTGAAGATGGTGGTTGGTGTAGTTCTTCCTCCTAGACATGACGATCTTCAGATGTTCCTTGACCAGCTCAACGATTCTTCTTCCGTCTTCGGGTAGACGAGTATGTCATCAAAGAAAGATGACAACTAACTTGTCCAAGCACTCCATGAAGTCTATGGGGTGCGTAAAGTGGTCTGAGGCATTGGTGATGGTCACAGTTGAGTATTGGCCAAGGTCTTATCGATCTAGAGTCAAAGCCCAAGGTCAGGATCCGGCCATGTTGTGGCTTGGTAGGGCGTAAGGGTTTCAAGGATTCTAGTGTGCGAGTGAATGTTCATCATCCCATCCTTGAGCACAGTTTCTGAGATGCCAATAGTTCTACCTAGTCTTCACATCATATTACCAAAAGGATCATCTCGTATAGGTCAACTCCAATCATCACTCATGTCATTCATATCCTCATGACTCTCGAGAGGGGGTCTAACAAAATCATATATGTCTACAATCCCCAAACTCATATGTATGTCTACCCCTAAAAATCCATGGGTAGAACATATAAGCTGCTAAGCTTGAACGTGACAATCCAAGTGCTCAGCCTATTCTTCCAAGGTCTAAGATAAAGCACCTCTATCCTAAGGAAACACGTCGTAAGCCACTCCAAGATCTTGTTTCCTTCCTATGAATCAACCAACAACCCATTAACTTCCATCAATCACTACATAATCCATTTAATTATACAAATCCAATGTTTATGATGTTCCACATGATCTCCTAAAGTCCACATAATCCCCAAATACTTGAAAGGGCTGTCTCTACTATAGTAAGTCCACCAATTCCATTATCATGGTCAAGTAAACTCCAAGGTCAAGCTTATATCAACTCCGACAATTAATCCAATCTCCTAGTTTATTGTCCTCCAAGAAACATGGTATCATGATCAAGATCATCAGTCTAAATCCAATTTACTCCGAACCATGTAGACTTACTCACCACCTATACTCAACTAGGATTACCTATTTAAATCCAAATCTCATGTCCACGAGAATTCCTACATGCTTCCCCAAAGTCATTATCATAACGTCAACTATCTCCTATCAATATTCCCTGGCTAAGTCAAATCCTCATACTTCCAAGAATTCGGCTTGCGATCTTAATTGTCCCACTAAATCCAATTTATCCAGGGGTAATGAAAGCTATGCTACTCTATATTAATGATCCCACCAAGTTCATCTACCAAGATGAAAGCCCTATAATCCTCCGAAGAGTCTCAAATAATTCCTCGAGGTCACTGATATAAACTCATCAAGTCATTTGTCCTCAATTCCTATATCCTCAAACTGGTCTTCCCTATGGCATCGCGACCCTGGTGCTATATTAGGATGATAATGTGCTTGTTCACTATGTCCACTAGTTCCATAATGAACCCGGTGTTGTGCGAGGTTTACAGAGGCTTAACTGGTTCTCTTGCAATTCTGTGGGTTAAGCACATGGTTAAGGACTGGGGTATCTCATGAAGTCTCGAAGGGTCTAGGAATGGGTTTCTAGTCGGAGGGTTAAACATAACTCTCTGAGGGTTTCACTTGGTCGAGGAGGCTGCAACAAAAGTCTTGATGCTAGTTGGTTGCGAAGCAGATTCCTTGGTGCATCTTGTCTTGCTGGTCTCCAGTTGAGGAGAGAGATGAGAGGATAAGTAGCATAAAAGGGGATGCCTAAAGGGGTTCTATAGTGCAGTGCAAACAAACAAGTGCCAAAAAGGCCAAACACAAACAACAAAATAAGGCAGGTGATATAGTTGCGTACTTGTTGCCTAGGGCAAAAAGGGCGACTGATATCAAAACACAAACAAATAAAATCAAGCAACACACAATCATGGTTCAATTCGAACCATCATACGGACTCGACTGCGCATAGGGGGTACACGACTCATCCTACCCTAGGGGTTCTCGGATTCAGTAGTCGTGCTTTGCTCCATGCCTCGTGCAGTCTCCTGGGTTTTCCTCAGGTGTTGCTACGTCTCTTGTAGTTGTTCGATGAAACAATCCGGATTGGCCTGAAGAATCTTCAACAATCTCTCACCTGATGAGCTGACGGGGTGGAGGTGGCTTCTCGTAGCAGGCATTGACTCGGTCTTCTGTTGTCTTCTTAATCATGACAATCACTTTTTGTCTTCTAAGGCGTCGATGGTACCAGGTTTGCAATCCTTTATGCAAGGACATTAACAAGGCATAGTAGAGGTCCAACATGTCGGTTATGTTGATGACAACATCGACACCAAGAGCGGGGGATGAAGAGAACCGTTTTCCTGCTCACTATAGTGAGGCGGACCAAATGGCGAGGTTCTCATCCACCGGTGGTTGTCGATACAACAACGGTAAGGACATGGTTGCTCTATTAGCGATGTCTATCATGGTCTTGCATATCTTACACCCTGATCGTCATAGGAGAAGGTTGCATCATCCTGGGGCAAATTCAAAGGTGTCACCATCCTCTGGGTCTTCATGTCCTCATTCTTCAAAGGCGTATCTTCTGTTGGCATCGTCTTGTTGTGGTGTCGCGAATCTTGGGTTCAGAAGAGGTGGGTGAGTGTTTGGCAAGGTGTACTCCTTCTAGGCTATCCACGAGGATTACAAGGAATCCCGTGGTCAGGGGCTTGAGGGTGCTAGCGACCGTTTGGAATAGTTTTGAAGGGAAGAGATCGATGGGGAAAGTATACCTTAGTTTTCGAAAAACTGAGAAGGGAAGAGAAGTATAGATAGTTTTAAAAACTTGTAATAGTTTTGGAAATAGTTTTACCCTAACTAACGACCATGCTAACTAAGGCTTCCTACAGTCAGGATGGCTCTGATACCAGCTCTGTGGGGACCCCGACTCATAAGTCGTGATCACCGAATGCACGTGTATAGTGATCCTAGAGATCAATGCTCACTGAACACACAGAAGCTGAATAACAAGAGTCTTACATCCATACATACCGTTTTACACAAGTAGGACCATTATGGTCAAGTCTTGAGTATATCATCGCAGCGAAATCTTCATCGATAACTTGGACCCATGCCATCTGCCTTAACCCTACAAGCATTACGACCGGAAGCGTCCTAGCTCGCATGTTAAATCACCAAGTATTCTTCATCATATCCTGTTCTTTCATGCCCGGCCAATAAAATAACCAGTGGCAAGACAATGAGTACTTTGAATGTACTACAAGCAACCCATGTTTTGGTTCGAGATACAACAATGCATGATATAGGTAAATTTTTGCAGAAAGCTAGTTTTGAGTGCAATGACATGTTCAACAACTTGTAAGACATGCATCATGAGAATTCAAGTAACCATGAGGACAGGTTACAGATATCAACATAAATAGAGTGGGCACCAACCCAACTCAATCATGTCAAGTCCTTTGACTTGACCCAAGTAGTTTTATCAACTCACACACACTGGTTGTAAACTCTGGACGTAGTTTAAGCAGCACCACCCAACTGTCCTTGACCGTGGACACGGCTATCCGAATAGTTTTACACTCTGCAGAGGTTGCACACTTTACCCACAAGATCCGGGGAACTTCCGTGTCATCCACGACCCGCGTACCTCAAGTACCCGGGGTAAGCATCTGATCACTACCTTTCCCTAGACGACACTAACAAGGAGTCCACTCGTTGTTCCGTATCCTCACGATGTACATCATACGAGACTCACTCGAGATCGTAACATCCGAGAGGGAACACAACGGTGTATCTGGTGCCCTGTAAAGACAGTCATGGCCGCCCTACCTGGCACGACCCCGTCCCGAGAGAGAGCACCAACTCTCCCCCGTCACTAGTAATGCGGGCTCCAAGCTAGTATCGGCCTAGGTAATCAATAATGCCCTTTCCCATATAAGGGTAGAGTGGTTGCGCATGTAAAGTTGGGACAGTCGACAAATCTTAAATCTAATCCGTTTTCGAAAACAACACACACTTTCCTCGGTACACCACTTCGTCATCAAGTGGTTACCCATCTCATCATCTCCCTCGGGCATAAGTGGCACCCGACGGGTTTTCAAAAGTCTTTTGAAAATGCTTTGACTCCTTCACCATGCATATACCCGTCCCTTTTTGCGTAGCATCTACTTTAGCATCCTATCTACTCCCACCGGCATAACCCTCATAAGAAGGTAGGGTCATGCACAATGCAAGTATCAACGAGGAAGTACGGTGGCAAACCATCAAAGTGGTTACCACCTCATCATGATTCCGTTGCAACAACAATATGGTGCTATATGACATGCATAAAAGGGTTTCATAGACATGGTCAAAGGGCTGCTTGCCTGGCTCCTCAGAGTCTTCAATCCTTCTGGTCCATCTCTGAGTATTTCGTTTGCTTCATCAACTAACGTCGGAAACAACACAATAAGCAACACAACAAGGCAGAAAATAAAAGTGCTCTAAAAATATTAATTTGACTTTTATTGGATACCTCTGGTCATATGAGGAATGAACAAAGTGATTTAATTGGAAGTGGATCAATGGATATTTCTAAACATTTCGATATGATGGAATCAATGGATTTGATGGGTCCACAAGTTGTACACATAATGCCATTTTATAAAAATGAGTAAAAGTACCCATTAATTCAGGCATGATTTTAGAAACATTTAGAAATTGGTTTCACTGGATTTGGAGTTGAAATGAATATAATATGGATTTTTGAAGTGGACTTATGTGGATAAATGACCTTTTTAAAGGGTCCAGTGAAAACTAAGAACAACAAAAATGTCCACTGTGGCCCACTAAATAGAACATGATTTATGGAGTCAGTAGAAATTTGATTCATCGAATTTGGACACTATTTGAATAGTTTATGGATTCTTGAAGTTCTCTGGAAAAGAAAAAGGACAATATTCGGGTTATACCTAAACTGTGCACAGGGCGCAGTTCAGCACTGCAGCACACTGGGCCGGCCCAGCGGCTCGGCCACGCGGGCGACGGGGCGACGTCGAAGGCGGATTCGGCCGAGCCGTTTCCACTTAAACGGGCGGGCCCCGCCCTCTGGGTCGCTGACGCGTGGGGCCCAGCGGCAGGTCGCCTTCAACCTCCCGCGCGCGCTCCGGCCGCGGGGAGGAGCGGCTCCCGCCGGCGATTGCCGGGGCTACAGAGCATCTCCGGCGACGCTCTACCCACCAGCGTGCTCAGGAGGCTGCGACGCATCCGTCTAGGTGCTTCACGCACGCTGAGGATGGCCATAGTGGTGACGGCTTGGATGGCGGCGGAGGAGGTCGTCGGCCATCCGCAACTCTCCGCGTTCGTGCATCCCTGCGACGGTTCGAGGAGGTGGGGAGGGTCTCCGGACCACGGGGAGTCTTTGGGTGGAGGAAACGGAGGGAGGTGAGCTCGGGTTGGCACAAATTTAAGCGAAGTCCGGCGGCTCAGCTTCGGCCGTGGGGAGCGACGGGGGGATCGGGAAGAGGGTTGGATGGGTCAAGGGGCTTCTAGGAGGAAGAGGGGGCAAAGAGGATCCAGATGGAGGCCTGGGGCGGCTTTATATGGCGAAGGCCTCGGCTCACCATAGGCTCATGCGCCGGCGAGCTCGTGCCCGTCGCTACGGGCCTCGGAATGGTGATGCGCCGTGTCTAAGGCGTTCATGGGGGGGAAGAGAGGGAGCGGGGAACGCGGCAAAGCGGGTCCCTGCCGCGGCCAGCGACTGGCGCGCTCGGGCGGTGCTCTGTCTGCACGCGAGGATATCCGGAGAGGGAGAGAGAGGAGGGGGACGGCAGTGTAGCGTGCTACGGACGTCGAGGTGACCTCGGGGGACACGAGGGGGAGGCCCTAGGTGGCCGGAAGCGGTTGGAAGAGGCGGCTACAGGTCGGGTGTGCATTTGAAGGCTCTGAGCACGCCAATTGCATGCGAGGGCATGCCTTTGGCTTGTAGGGCGTGGCCACTTGTGTCTAGGTTGTTTAGGGAGGAGTAAACAAAGGGGAGAGGGCCTTGGATGCCCTGGACAGCCAGTAGGAGAGGAAAGAGGTTGAGGAGAGAGGAAATGGGTTGTCGGAGAGAGAAAGTGGGGTTTTACCCCTCCAATAATTGAGCTATGGATTTGCCATTGCTAATGGAGGTGCAAGGGGACTAGGAGGGGCTGTGGTAAAAAGTTGAGGCCATGGAGAAGAGTGGAAGTGGTCAAAACAGGGGTTTTAAAAAAATGGCAGAAGGTGTTTGTTGCTGGTTTGGGCAAGAATATGAACTCCTCTTGTCATAAGGCTTGACAGGGTCAAATGGCATGAGAAAATAAGGGGTGTCACCAATATTGAGTTCATTTGGGAAAAGTTGCCAATGCAACTTTTGTAAACCCTAGAAATTAGCAGAAATGGACTTGTGTAGATCTAGTTGAGAAACTCATTTCTCCTTGATGCACCACTTGGTGTAGTGTCATCATTTGAGGTTATGAGCATGTCCACAAAAGTTAAGATCAAAAGGAGAAAGTTGCCAATGTAGAGTTGTTCAAATTTGGTTCTGGACAGGAAGGGTTTTGGGGCACTTTGATCAAGTTAACTTGTTCTACAACTTGTGCCACTTGGTCTAGATGCATTATTAGACCATTTGAGCATGTTCACAAGGTTTGAGAACATTTGGACATGTTTGGCAGTGCAAAGTTGTTCAAACTTGAAAAAGGACAGACGTGGTTTTGGGAGGGTTTCATGGGGTTATACTGTTCTCCATGACATGAGACTTGGCAAGACCATCAAATATGTCATATGTGATATGATAGAATTTTCTTGGAATTTTTGGAGAATATTCCCCTTGTAAATATTTCAAAAGCTTGAAATATCCAGAAACGGTTTTTGAGGGATTTGGCCAATATTTTGAACATGACCATGTGTTGAAACCCTTATATATGGACAATATATGTCCACTGAATTTCCCTAGGTTGTTGTCAAATATTTTTAAGACAATAAAATAATTTTTCCCTATTAAAGACCATTTCTGGCCTTAAGAAAAAGCTTTTAAATAAAATATTAAAATAACTTTTAATATTATATTTTTGTGGTTTCTGGGTATCCTATATCTAATAGGAGTCAAAAATATTTTTGGATAGATTTTTACTGCCCTTAATTAAGTACTTGCAGTGCAAACCTCAATTCAGGGTTTTTTGAAGAACTAATTTTAGAAAATACTTTTTGGCCAAATTATTTTTGTAAGAAAATACTATATTGCTCTATACACATGGCATGATCATTGGGCAGAAGTTTGGGGCAAGGAAATGAACTATCGAAGTTGGAGGATTTATTTGATTTGTAGAGCACTTGCAAACAGCTGACAAAAATCAAATCAAGCAAAGACCAAAACACACAAAAGTTTTTGTCAAACCACATTTTATCATGTTTTATTAGCTTAAGTGTTGTGGCATGAAAATCATGGTGTGACAGACCTACCCCCTTACAAGAATCTCGTCCTCGAGATTCCTAGACTAGGCGCGGAAAGGAGTATGGAAGCTTGGATCTGGGGTAGTCTTCACGTCCTCATACAGCTTCTTCTTCCGTGTGGTGCTCCATTGAGCTTGAAGTACTTGATGGTGCGGCTTCGTGTATGATGCTCTTCTTGATCCAGGTTGCTAATGGGTCTCTCGCGTTAGATCAGGTTGGATCAGGCTGGAGGTCGATGGCTCGGTGATCGATGTCCTTGTTTGTGATCAGGCTAGTTAGGAAGTCGAAAACACTTCCGGAGTTGTGTCATGTGGAAACATTACACACAGTGGGTAGCTCAGGTGGTAACTCCATCTGGTAATTGTCTTCTCTTCATCTTGTGGCGATCTCTGAGGGGGTTGTTAAATCTTGGAGTGATCTCGAAGAGGGCCGATGAATCTTGATGTGGGTATCCTTGTCATGGAAATGCTTGGTTCCTTAGAGAGAAGTGGTTTGCAGATATGCCTGGTCTTTGATGCGGAGGTATACTTCTTGAAGATGGTGGTTGGTGTAGTTCTTCCTCCTAGACATGACGATCTTCAGATGTTCCTTGACCAGCTCAACGATTCTTCTTCCGTCTTCGGGTAGACGAGTATGTCATCAAAGAAAGATGACAACTAACTTGTCCAAGCACTCCATGAAGTCTATGGGGTGTTGTGGCATGAAAATCAGGGTGTGACACCGGGCCGGGTTCTGAAGTCCCCGGGCCGGCTTCGACTGCTGCGTTCTTGGGGCCGTCTGCAAGAATTCTCGTGCCGTCTGCTGAGGCTTTGGAGTCGGATCCGACTTCTTCAGGGGGAGTCGGCACAAAAATGGAGTCTGATTCTGGTGACGGCTTGACAGATGGCTTGAGGAGGCGCTGAAGGGCGACGCCGGATGGTATTGCCTGGCGGGTGGAGCCGATTCTTGCCAGGGTATCTGCTTGGTCGTTGTCGTTTCTTGGCACATGGAGGAACTCGCACCCCTCAAAATATCCACTCAATTGTTGTACCAGGAAACAGTAGCTCGCCATGTTTGCGTCTTTGGCGTCCCAGTTGCCGGATGACTGCTGGACCACCAAGTCGGAGTCGCCATAACACAGGATCCGGCGAATGCCAAGCTCTTTGGCAAGCCGGAGCCCGTGAATGAGCGCCTCGTATTCGGCGACGTTGTTGGAGGCGGCGAAAAGGATCTGCAGCGCGTACTTGAGCTTGTCGCCTTTGGGGGAAGTGAGGACAACACCGGCTCCCAAGCCGGTGCGCATCTTGGAGCCATCGAAGTGCATCCGCCAATGGGCGGAGTCGGGCGCTGGTGGCAGGTACTGGGTCTCGGCCCAGTCGACGAGGAAGTCGGCTAGTGCTTGCGACTTGATGGCGGTGCGGGGCTGGTAATAGATGGTGTAGGGGGCCAGCTCTATGGCCCATTTGGCCACTCGGCCAGAAGCATCTCCGCTTCCAATGATCTCGGCTAGTGGGGCTGTGCAAACCACAGTGATTGGATGCTCTTGAAAGTAAGGCTTCAACTTCTAGGCGGCAAAGTGCACGCCGTAACACATCTTCTGGTAGTGGGGGTAGTTCTGCTTGGAGGTCGACGATGCCAGCTCGGGTAATATACCGATCTCTGGATAGGTAGCGCCTTGCCTTCCTCCTTGCGCTCAACTACAATGACTGTGCTGACTACCCTGCTGGTGGCGGCAATATACAGGAGCATGGGCACCTTGGGAGTCGGGGCCGCCAGCATGGGGGGAGTAGTTAGCATTTTCTTCAACTGGAGAAAAGCTTCGTCCGCCTTGTGGTTCCATTCGAAGAAGGTGGTCTTCTTCATGAGCTGGTACAAAGGAAGAGCTTTCTCGCCCAGCCGGCTGATGAATCGGTGATGGGCGTAAACAGCCGTGAATTTTGCACATCTAGCAGTCGGCGGGGTACTTCCATACTCTCGATTGCCTTGATCTTCACGGGGTTGCACTCTATGCCACATTTGGGGACCAGGAAACCAAGGAGTTGGCCGGCCGGTACTCCGAAGACGCACTTCTCTGGGTTGAGCTTGATCTGGAATCGGCGCAGATTCTCAAAGGTCTCCTTGAGGTCTTCCAACAGTGTTCCTCGCTTTTCCGTCTTCACCACCACATCGTCCACGTAGATGTGGGCGTTCTATAAGCTGCTTGAGGAGGCACTTCTGCATGCAACGCTGAAAGGTGGCGCCGGCATTCCTTAAGCCGAACGTCATGGTCGGTGCGAAGGCTCCAAACGGCGTGATGAAGGCGGTCTTTAATCTGTCGGCCGGGTTCAGCTTGATCTGGTGATATCCTGAGTATGCATCTAAGAAGCTCAACAGCTCGCATCTGGCTGTGGAGTCTATCACCTGGTCAATTCTCGGCAGGGCGAACGGGTCCTTGGGGAAAGCTTTGTTGAGGCTTGTCTAGTCAATACACATCCGCCACTGTTGTTCTTATTCAGTACCAGGACCGGGTTCTCTAACTATTCTGGAAAGAACACTTCCATAATGAAACCGGCTGCTAGGAGCCGGGCTATCTCTTCTCCAACAACTCTTCTCTTCTCTTATGATAGGCGGCGCAAGGGCTGTCTGACGGGCTTCACATCAGATCGGACATGTAAATTGTGCTCGGCGAATTCCGTCGGTACACCTGGCATGTCTTTAGGGAACCATGCGGAAATGTCCCGATTCTCACGGAGGAAATCGACGAGCTCGCCTTCCTATTTACTGTCAAGGTTTGCACCTACGACAACGTACCTCTCCGGGTGCTCCGGGTCCAAGGGTATCTTCTTCGTCTCTTTGGCCGGCTTGAACGAGCCCTCAGCTTCTGTCTTCTTGGGGTTGGGCGACATCTCTGGCTGCTTGCCGGCCATTGCCACAACCCGATCAAGAAGCCGCTTCTCAGCCGCAATCACCAGGGACTCGGCCAGCCGACTGCTTTCGGCCGCGCAAGCGGACGACTTCCTGTAGTCGCCGACTACGGTCAGAATCCCCTTGGAACTCGGCATCTTCATCTTGAGGTAGGCGTAGTGGGGATCGCCATGAACTTGGCGAGCAGGTCGGCCAAGCAGAGCGTGGTATGGGCTTTCGAGGTCCACCACTTGAACCGGATC
Source organism: Aegilops longissima (assembly GCA_021605205.1). Classification (NCBI taxonomy): domain Eukaryota; kingdom Viridiplantae; phylum Streptophyta; class Magnoliopsida; order Poales; family Poaceae; genus Aegilops; species Aegilops longissima. The sequence continues at coordinate 381,800,099 of CM038682.1, read as the reverse complement.
GCTCTCGGCGAAGTGATCTTTGTCCCCAAAGAGGACGTCTATCAGGATCTTGCCGATCGGTGAGCAGGAAAGGCCAGGTACAATGTCGTGGAACACAGTCCGGCTGTTCTGAAGCTGTCTTTGCTTGATTCCTAACTTCTCCATTGTGTCCTTGTACAGGATGTTGATGATGCTGCCTCCGTCTATCAGCACTCGCGAGAAGTGAGCGACCCGCCTATCCGCGGCAAGGGTTGCTCCCAAGACCAGGGCGTAGGAGCTCGGATTTGGCATCACCTCTGGGTGATCAGCTCGACTCCAACTGATAGGTTTCTCGGACCAGTGCATGAACTCTGGGGTATCTGATGCTACTGCATTCACTTCTTCTTCGCAGCAGCCGCTTTCTTTCGTCGGTCGTCGGCCACACTGGTGAACACTACATAAGCTCCATGCTCTTCTGGGTACTCGTCTTGTACTGCGCCGACTGGCCTGACAGCCGGCTGCTGGGGCGGCGGTGGAGGCGGCGGTCCAGCAGGCGGGGGAGGCAGAAGGCCGTGTCCCTTGGCGATCCCGGTGAGCGAGCTGGCATTTCGGGTGGTGTGGTTTGACGGCCAAGCCGCTATGGAACTTGCGGGGACCATATAGAGTGCTGCCGTAGAGAAGGCCGGCAACCGCTGGATTTGCCGCCTTTACGCTTGGCGGAGGCTGCCCTCTGGCTGTTGGTTCAATCGCCGCCACCGCCGGCTGTTGGAAGCCGCTGCGGGCCTTGCACTTGTGATCATTCTGCTGCTGTCGCCGACTGGTGTCGCTGGCCGGAATTCTGGGAGCCTGAGGAGCCACTTTGCCAGTCGCACTGACTTCAATCTCCGACTTCATGGAGGAGTCAGCTATGGCGTACTTGTATGCTATGATCAGCAGCTCGTCGAGGGTTTCCGGCTCGTTGCAAAGGAGCTTGTGCTTGAGGAGGGTGCCTTCTCTGCACCCGGCGGTGAAGTACTCGATAGCCTGCACCTCGTGCACTCCCTCGCAGGAGTCCGGAGCTCGGCCCAGCGCGTGAGGTAGTCGCGAGTGGACTCGTTGGGGCCTTGCATGCACAAGGAAAGCTAGCGAGGATTGGGAGGTCGCTTGTATGTGCTCGTGAAGTTGCGGACGAAGGCCTCGGTGAAGTCGACCCAGCTATTGATGCTGCGGGGCTTCAAGCTATTCAATCGTGTCCGGGCCGTGTCCTGGAGCATGAGGGGAACATATTTTACGGCAACGCGCTTGTTGCTGTTCGCTATGCTGATGGCTGTGGAGTAATCAACTAGCCAGTCCTCCGGCTTCACGGAGCCGGTGTATTTGGGTGTATCTCGGGGGAGTGTGAACCCTCTGGGGAAGGGCTCATCTCGGATGCGAGGTCCGAAACACGGCGGGCCCAACTCGTCTTCCTCTTCCAGCGCCAGGGATCGGTGGAGTCGATCGATCCGGTGGCGGGCGTCGTTTTCTCCGACTCCCTCTCAGCGGCCAAGGCGGTCGCCGAGAGTCGGATGCTCGACGGGTGGCGGGGAGACTCGCCTTTCTCTGCAGGGAGGAGGAGGCAGATAGTCGTCCCGCCGCTCCACTGCTCTTGGGCGGCCGTCCGGGTCGCGCTCGATGGAGCTGTGAGTCCGACTGTGGCTGACAGCCGGATCCTTGTTTTTTCTTCCACGGACACCGCCAGTCGGCGTCCGAGACGTCGCGCCTTGATCTCAGCGGGAAGGCAAGTCGACGTGTTGTCGTCGCGGCACCTCCGTGCGGCAGCCGGCTTCGTCTTGCGCGGCAGCCGCGTCGAGGAGCTGCTGGACTCGCTCCGTCATCAGGCGGCTCTCCTCGCCCTCGAAGTTATCCAGCTCGTCCGCCGCCACCTGGGCGGCGCAGATGTTCTCCGCGGGCATGGCGTACACAGGGCGATTGGCCCCGAACAGGTTGGCGATGGCTACGCCGCGCTGCTGGACCGCGCCTAGGCGGCTAGGCCCAGTCGGAGCCGGCGAGCCGCCCACGGTGCGATCCATCTCACGCTGGTAGGCTTCTGACAAGCGTCTCATGCTTGCCAGCTTCTTCTCGCCCACGAGGAGCTGAATGCGGCGTGCCTCCAGCGTCCGAGCTTCAGCGTCTTCCGGAATAGGCGCGGCCAGGTCTTGCAGAACCGCGTCGAGAGGGTCATGAGCTCCCTCACCGGAAGGCTCGCTATGACCGATGACGAGCACTTCCGTGACGGTGCTTCCGCCGCTCTCCGCGCGAGGGAGCGGCTCATCGTAGAACACCACGTTGGTGGGGAACGCGTCGAGCGACGCGGTGTCGGAGTCGACCAGCATCGGGTCGGTGGAGCCTACGGACTCCAGGTCGGTGGCCGGCTCGCCGGCGACGTGGAGTTGCTCGAGGAGGCCCGCGAGGAGGCACTCGGGGCCGCCCGTGCCTGCGTCGGATGCAGGCTCGTCGGAGAGGCGAACCTCGCCGACAAGTTCGGCGAGGCAGCTGGCCGCGCAGGCAATCTTAGCGCCATGCAGCGCGTCGGCGCAGACTCCGTCTGGCGTGCCGGGCTGGCTGCACTCGTCATGGAGGAAAAGGGTTCCCGTCCAGAGCAGGTCTCCGGACGACGGTGCACCTAGCCCCACGGTGGGCGCCAAATGTCGGGGGTTGGGTGCGACATATGCCAAAGGATGGCTTATCATGGTGGGGGCGAGTAGAACGTCGCGGTGCACAGAAACGGATGAGGCAAAGGCATGCACGCCGGTGAATCTTACCCAGCTTCAGGGCTCTCCGTGGAGATAACACCCCTACTGCTGCTCTGTGGGGTCTCCGCATGATCACTATGGCAAAATGGGTACAAGGTTGCTCCTTGAGCTGTTTGGAGTGAGGAAGGAGAAGGGCACGACTAGCTCTTCCCTTCCCTCTATGTGTGTCTAAAACTATTAGGGTCCAACCTCTTGCATGGGTGCCCTGGGGGGTTTATATAGGCCTACCCCCCGGGGGTACAATGGTAATCCGGCTGGGCGCAGGTCCCAGCCGTCAGTCTCTCAGGTCGCCGTCTTCTCCGCCGACTTCTGGGGCCCGCCGACTAGCGGGCCCCGCCGACGGTCCAACATGGGGTTGACAGCCCTTGTCCGCCGCGGGCAGGTCTTGCCGGCTGCGGATTACTGTAGCCGTGCTTCTAATGACGCGCGCTTGGTCATGGGGTCATGGCAACAGTGCCGCCGCCTGACGGGTGATCACTGTTGCCATTCCCTGTCTTGTCTGGTTAATGGCGCGTGGAGCCCATGGGAGGGCCGGCCGACTCTTGGAGGCCGACTCCGAGCGGGTCCGTCTAGGGGCGCTCTTGCCGTCTTCTGCACTCCCGCCGACAGCCGGGTCCCGCCGTCTTCGGGTCGTACAGACAGGCCGTAGTGGGTACAGGGATCTGCCCACGGGGCTGATGTCAGGGCCGGCGTGGCAACAGTGCCGCGCCGGACGGAGATCTCCGTCAGTACGACGCTCTATAGCCATGCCTGTCCTTTGCGAACGGGGCAGGGATGGGCTGCGAGGCGGCCTCATCCCATCCCGTCCGTAGTCGCATAGACAGGAGGTGGTTGGAGTCGCGGGCCGACTCCCCATTGCCGGCTTCTCCGGAATTCGCTGGCTGGGAGTCGACTTATCTCGAGGCCGTCTCTGGGACTCGGCCGGGAGGGGCAGTCGGCGGCTCTGCCGCCGACTCTCAGAAGGCGGCTCTTCGTCTTGGGGTCTTGAGGGGCGCAGTCTGTCCTGATGTTTTGAAAGGTCGAGGGGCTCGGGTTTGCCTACCCGTGGCCCATTACTCCGACAACAAGCTTTGTCACTCGTGGGTTGCAACAAGGCCAACAATATCCCCAACAACAAATGTTTTCCTTCCCTAGCGCATGCAGAAAGCCAAGGATAGGAAGCCGTGGATGGGTTGCAACAAGGCTTCCACCAGTCGCCCCGTCAACATCAATCATCCGTGCTGCAAAAGCGGTTGCGACGGGAAGACCAGGCCAAAGAGACAGAAATTTTGGCCGCTCTAGCAGGTTCCAAAGTACAAGATATGAGCCATATAGGCAGGAGCAACCTCACAACGAATCTGAGGGGAGACGGCCGTACAATGAGAGACGGAGATCTTCGCCAACATTGCTCCCTCCAAGAGATGCATTGCTGCATGTGCCAAGGGTGACACCACCCGCGCCCATACACCAGGGTGAATAGCAAACACCGGAGGCAGCACATAGCTATACACATGTAAGTATCCATGTAGAAAAAAAACATACAAGCACAGTACATACCATGGTACTGTGACCAACCCATCTAACATTTTCATAACTGTGTTTTTATTTGCTCACTTTGCGTGCAGCCACCTAACATTGAAGCTTACGTTCTGCCAAGACTAGAGATGCGCTATGAAACTTTTGAAGAAGCAAAGAACTTCTACAACGTCTATGCGAAGCACGCGGGTTTTGCAGTCAGGGAAGGCCCCAAGTTTAAGACCAAAGCCTACCTTTATTGCACGTGCTATGGAGTCTATGAATCGAAGGTGTCTGAAGCAAATAGACAGCGGAACAAAATGACAGCCAGGACTAACTGCGGGGCTCAAATGAGGCTGAAAAGGAAAAGAGATAGTCTGGGAACACAACCACAGGCTACAGCTCACTCCGGAAATGCTTGTCTTCTTGCACTCCCACAAAAACTTTGACAAAACAATCTTGGAGTACGTCAAGTACCTGCAGTTCAAAGGCATTGAACACACGCAAATCATGAGCATATTGGGCGGTGATGACCTTGGTAGCTACTTCCTCGAAATGAATGCCAAAGACATGATTAACCTGTAAGTAAAAACTTGTTCTCCTCCCATAAACCGCCTATGTCTTTTTTCCTCTGTCTGTACAAACATGTTACGCAACGCATGAACTGACACCAGTTAAACATGCATTTTTGAATGAACTTTTAATATGCAGGAAAGCAAAGAATTCAAGGATGGATGATGTGGACGGTGTCCTAAAGACTGTCAACTTCTTTAGGGAGATGAAAGCTATAAACAGGGAATTCTTCTATGACATGCAACTCGATGAGTCCGACAGAGTTAAGAACATATTCTGGGCGAACGCAAGCTGCCGAGGGGCCTATCAGGACTTCGGTGACTGCTAACATTTGACACCACATATAAGACCAACAAGTACCATATGCCACTTGGGGTGTTTGTCGGTACTAACAACCACTTACAGACTACATTATTTGGTTTCGCCCTGATAAGAGACGAGGATGCAGATTCATTCAGATGGTTGTTCAAGACATTTTTAAGGTGCATGAGAGGGAAGACTCCTACATGCATCCTCACAGGTACAACCGCCAAAACCACCCCAACCACCACCACCCCCCCCCCCAAAAAGGAAAATAACACAGTAAAAAATGTTGTGTCAGTTCTATTTGTATATATGCACCACCATCTGCTGACCACTCCATGTCTCTTTGCTCATTACCAGACCAGTGCCCAGCAATGGCTTCGGTGATCCCAGATGCTTTCGGGAAAACAGTACACAAGCTGTGCCGCTGGCACATTATGAAGAAGTACATGGAACACCTTGCATACCTATACTACCTGCACGAAGACTTTAAGGATGAATTCACATCAATCCTCAACTGGCCCCTCATGCCAACTGAGTTTGAGGATGCCTGGAAAGGACTCATGGATAGGAACAACCTCCATGATGATGCCACGATGGTGGCCATGTGGAACGAGCATGAGAAATGGATATCAGCCTACTTCAAAGAAATTTTCTGCGCCAAAATGACATCCACACAGCGAAGTGAGAGCATGAACTATGTGCTCAAGAAGAACTTTGGAAGTGAGAGACAAAACCTACACCGGTTTGCCAGCCAGGTAAACTCCTGCGTCAAAACCAGGAGGCAGACAGAGAACCAAGAGACAATGGGTAACAGGGTATAGCTCTATCACGTGTTGTGAGACAAAAAAACATGCTTACTAAAGCAAAACTTTATTAGTTAGACAAGTTTTTGCTGCGAGAAAACTAACAATTTGGTCATCATTCTTGCATGTGCAGAAGGAACAAAACACACTGACCTTATATGGGTTTGCCACCCAGATGGCAAAGGTTTACTCGCGAGCTGTGTACAGCGAGATCAGAAAAAGGCTAAAACTGAGCACACTCTTCAAGGCGACAGAGACGGAAGAGCCCACAAAGTACCTCGTGCGCTAAAACAACTAGCAAAAACTGTTTGCATGGTCTCAGCACGCGTTCCAGGTGGTTGCAGACCCCATGGGAGAAACATATGAATGCGACTGCACGCTATGGGACCACACAGGTGAGGACTACAAAAAAAGATGTTACATACTATACTACTTTATTTGCAAAGTTTTTGTTTGAATGAAATGACAAAAAACATGCACCTCTTCCAAAAACAATACATGTCTTTTCTGCATGCATGTCCTGTGCATGATGCAGACAATTAAGGCTGCCAGCGTTCCAGAGAAATACATCCTTAGGAGATACATCAAACGCCCGAACATCCAGCCAACATTCGACAGAAATGACTTGAGGACAGTAGCATCAAACAAGGCATCCCAATACTGCATTGAAAGCTCACTACTGACGCTGAACATGAGGGTGCACAGAAAAAGTTTGAGAAGTGATACGTCTCCGTCGTATCTACTTTTCCAAACACTTTTGCCCTTGTTTTGGACTCTAACTTGCATGATTTGACTGGAACTAACCCGGACTGACGCTGTTTTCAGCAGAACTGCTATGATGTTGTTTTATGTGCAGAAAACAAAAGTTCTCGGAATGACCTGAAACTCCATCGAACATCTAGTTAAAAATAATAAAAAAATCCCTGCCAAAGATGAAGACAATTTCTCTGCCGTCGTCATCATCAACCATCCTCCATCACCAATTTCATGATGCTCACCGCCGTGCGTGAGTAATTCCATCATAGGCTTGCTGGACGGTGATGGGTTGGATGAGATTTATCATGTAATCGAGTTAGTTTTGTTAGGGTTTGATCCCTAGTATCCACTATGTTCTGAGATTGATGTTGCTATGACTTTGCTATGCTTAACACTTGTCACTAGGGCCCGAGTGCCATGATTTCATATCTGAACCTATTATGTTTTCATGAATATATGTGAGTTCTTGATCCTATCTTGCAAGTCTATAGTCACCTACTATGTGTTATGATCCGGCAACCCCGAAGTGACAATAATCGGGACCACTCCCGGTGATGACCATAGTTTGAGGAGTTCATGTATTCACTAAGTGTTAATGCTTTGTTTCGGTTCTCTATTAAAAGGAGGCCTTAATATCCCTTAGTTTCCGTTAGGACCCCGCTGCCACGGGAGGGTAGGACAAAAGATGTCATGCAAGTTCTTTTCCATAAGCACGTATGACTACATTCGGAATACATGCCTACATTACATTGATGAATTGGAGCTAGTTATGTGTCACCCTATGTTATGAATGTTACATGATGAACCGCATCCGGCATAATTATCCATCACCGATCCAATGCCTACGAGCTTTCCATATACTGGTTTATGCTTATTTACTTTTCCGTTGCTACTGTTACAATCATTACAAAACACCAAAAATATTACTTTTGCTTTCATTACTGTTTTGTTACCATTACCACTGCTATCATATTACTTTGCTACTAAATACCTTGCTGCAGATATTAAGTTGTCCAGGTGTGGCTGAATTGACAACTCAGTTGCTAATACTTGAGAATATTCTTTGGCTCCCCTTGTGTTGAATCAATAAATTTGGGTTGAATACTTTACCCTCGAAAGCTGTTGCGATCCCCTACACTTGTGGGTTATCAAGACTAGTTTCTGGCGCCGTTGCCAGGGAGCATAGCTCTATTCTTTGAGTCACTTGGGATTTATATCTGCTGGTCACTATGAAGAACTTGAAAGACGCTAAGACAACAATTTATCCCTCAACTACGAGGGGAGGTAAGGAACTGCCATCTAGCTCTGCACTTGATTCACCTTCTGTTTTGAGTAAGCTTGCGACACCTAAACCTGCTTGTACTATTCGTTCTGATATGTCGCATGTTATTGATTATGCCACTTCTGCTATGCATGATACTTATGATGAAACTACTTCTATGCTTGACACTACTGTGCCCCTTAGTGATTTTCTTGACGAACAAATTGCTAGGGCTAGAGAGAAAGAAATTATTGAAACTGATCATGTTGATGAAATCGATGATGAAAACATGCCTGTTATTCCTGAGGGTTATATTTTTGATAAAGAAGCTTCTGCTGCTATTTTCACTTGCAAAGATAACGATGAGCTTAGAAGGTTATTGGCTAAATGGAATAAGCAATCTCTTAATGATAGAATGAGGCCCGACTCTGCTTTTGCTACTTCACCTATTTGTGTTGCCGATAAGGATTATGAATTCTCTGTTGATCCTGATATAATTACTTTGGTTGAATCTGATCCTTTTCATGGCTATGAATCTGAAACTGTTGTGGCGCATCTTACTAAATTAAATTACATAGCCACCCTATTCACTAATGATGAGAGATCTCGTTACTTTTATATCCTTAAAATATTTCCGTTCTCATTAAAGGGTGATGCTAAGATATGGTTTAATTCTCTTGATCCTGGTTGTGTGCGTAGTCCCCAGGATATGATTTATTACATCTCTGCTAAATATTTCCCTGATCATAAGAAACAAGCTACTTTAAAGGAAATATACAACTTTGTGCAAATTGAAGAAGAGAGTCTCCCACAAGCTTGGGGGAGGCTTCTCAAGTTACTTAATGCTTTGCCTGATCATCCTCTTAAGAAAAATGAAATACTTGATATCTTTTATAATGGACTAACCGATGCTTCCAGAGATTACCTAGATAGTTGTGTTGGTTCTCTTTTCAGGGAAAGAACACCAGATGAAGCTGAAATTCTATTGAATAATATGTTGACAAATGAAAATAATTGGGCACCTCCTGAGCCAGCTCCTGCTCCAATTCCTGAGCCTATTCCTAAACCAACTCTGAAGAAGAGAGGTGTTCTATTTCTCAGTCCGGAAGATATGCAAGAGGCAAACAAATCTATGAAAAAAAAGGTATTAAAGCTGAAGATGTTAAGAATTTACCTCCTATTGAAGAAATACATGGTCTTAATTTACCGCCCGTTGAAGAAACATATGATCTTAATCCATTACCTATTGAAGAACCTCCAGGTCTTGATAACCCGACACAGGTAGTAAAGGTAAATTCTCTCTATAGATTTGATGAAGGTGATATTCCTCACTATAAGTCTCCTAGACAGTGCTTAGAAGAGTTTGATAATTTTATTGTCAAACAAGAAAATTTCAATGCTTATTTTGGTAGACAATTAAAACAAAATGCTTATATGATTAAACACTTGGGTGATTCTATGGCTGATGTTAGATGTGAACATAAACTTGTTAGGAAACATGCTTCTATGGTTACCACTCAAGTAGAACAAGTACTTAAAGCTCAAAATGATTTTCTCAATGAAATGAATAGTAAGAAAAATGATTATGCTGTTAGAGTGGCTACTAGAACTGGTAGAATGACTCAGGAACCTTTGTATCCTGAAGGCCACCCTAAGAGAATTGAGCAAGAGTCTCAGAGAAATAATATTGATGTACCTAATTCTTCTAAAAGGAAGAAAAAGAAAAATGATAGAACTTTGCAAACTTCTAGTGAACCTATTGTTGAACCACCTGAGAATCCAAATGATATATCTATTTCTGATGCTGAAACACAATCTGGTAATGAACATGAACCTAGTGAAAATGGTAATGATGATGTTCATGATGATGCTCAACCTAGTAATGACAATGATGTAGAATTTGAACCTGTTGTTGATCTTGATAACCCACAATCAAAGAATCAATGTTATGATAAGAGAGACTTTGTTTCTAGGAAACATGGTAAAGAAAGGGAACCATGGGTTCAGAAACCCATGCCTTTTCCTCCCAAACCATCCAAGAAAAAGGATGATGAGGATTTTGAGCGCTTTGCTGAAATGATTAGACCTATCTTTTTGCGTATGCGATTAACTGATATGCTCAAAATGAATCCTTATGCTAAGTATATGAAAGATATTATTACAAATAAGATAAAGATACGGAAGCTGAAATTTCCACCATGCTTGCTAATTATACCTTTAAGGGTGGAATACCAAAGAAACTTGGAGATCCAGGAGTACCTACTATACCATGCTCCATTAAAAGAAATTATGTTAAAACTGCTTTATGTGATCTTGGAGCCGGTGTTAGTGTTATGCCTTTCTCTTTATATCGTAGACTTGACTTGAATAAGTTGACACCTACTGAAATATCTTTGCAAATGGCTGATAAATCAACTGCTATACATGTCGGTATTTGTGAGGATGTGCCTGTTGTGGTTGCGAACGTTACTATTTTAACGGACTTTGTTATTCTTGATATTCCCGAGGATGATAGTATGTCTATTATTCTTGGAAGACATTTTTTGAATACTGCAAGGGCTGTTATTGATTGCAACAAAGGCAATGTCACTTTTCATGTTAATGGTAATGAGCATACGGTACACTTTCCGAGGAAACAACCTCAAGTTCATAGTATCAACTCTATTGGAAAAGTTCCATCGATTATATTTGGAGGTTTTGAATTTCCTCTTCCTACCGTCAAGAAGAAATATGATATACTTATTATTGGGGATGTGCATATCCCCGTTGAGGTAACATAGTGCTATTCGAAACTTCTCGAGTTTCATGTTATACGGAATGAGTTTATTAACAAGACCTGATCAACCTTGTTAGTGGATTCCTTTTGATGAGCATGAGATGGATGAAACTAGAAGCACAACCCTTTGTACCCTCTTTATACTTTCTGTTACTTAGTTGAAATAAAGTAAAAATAGTATTTTTCTGTCTGTCTTCTGATTTATCTGTGCAATATAAAAATACCCCGAAAATAAAAGTCCTCCAAATGCCATGCCAATTTAATATGATTTTTTCTGGAATATTTGAGGATTTATGGAACTGAGAACACTGCGGGGGGAGCTGCCACCTAGCCACGAGGGTGGAGGGCGCGCCCTACCCCCCAGGGCGCGCCCCCTGCCTCGTGGGCCCACGGTGGCCCTCCTCCACTTATTCCTGCACCCATACCCTTCTTCTTCCTCCCGCAAACACGAATATCTGTCTCAAGCACGAGTTCCAGCTCACTTTGCCGTGATTTTCGATCTCCTTGCTCAAAGCACCTCTCACAAAACTGCTTGGGGAGATTGTTCCTTGGTATGTGACTACTCCATTGGTCCAATTAGTTTTTACTATAGTGCTTTATTCATTGCAAATTTGTGCTGCATAGGTGACCATGTTCTTGAGCTTGCATGTCAAATTTATATGGTTCCAAGTAGTTCTAATGCTTGATATATCCTCTAGGCACTTGTAGGAGTAGTTGCTATCAATTTTGCTGAGCTTGGTTCACTTTTGTTTGAAGTTACTAAAAATTTCAGAATTTTTCAGAGGAAGAAACATGCTTAGGAAAATGTTCCAAGGAGGTTCTTCAAGGAAGCAAGGACCCAGGCTTGCAATACGTGATGCTGACGAGGAACCACCAAGAGACGCCCCAGTGCGGCCTTGTGAGTGGCCTTCAGAAAATTTTATGGATCGAGCGGGAATCAAAGAAGAATTTAACGCATATTTGCGTAACGCCGATCTTGTGAGCTTTGAGGCCGACAAATGCCCCAGTACCATCAACTCACAAGCTCATTTGTGAGGAGGTTTGAATTTTCATCTTCACGTAATTCTCCAACAGTCATGTTTGATCTTTATGAAAAATCTTATACCATGGACTTAGAGGATTTTACTTCTACTTGCAAACTCCCACGATGGGGTAGTATTAGTGATCCCCGTAAATAGAAACTTTCTTGCTAGTATAACCGTGGGGGGAATCTAGAGATATAACACAAGCTACTATAGGGAGAATCCATTTTCCTGCTATACATTATTTCGCTCTCTTCATAGGTAGATGCATAAATGGTAAAGATGAAGCATGTCATATGTGTGTCACTGATCTCAGTATTCTTAGGAGTGCTGTGTTGGGAGACCAATCTTATAATTTGGGAGCCATTGTTGCATGTAGGTTGCATCATAATAGATTTAATGGAGATTTCTTTGGAGGAATTTATGCAACCCTCTTAGCTGATTTTCTTGATGTGGACGTTCGTGAGGATGATATGGATTTGCCTCCTACTTATTTAGACTTTAATTCTATGGTCCACCACCAGTTTGTCGAGAGGAATGAATCACCTCTCCAGTATCGACTAATCTTTGATAAACGACGTGTTGTCCGTATTACTCTCCCTGCTCCTGCCTTCTTTGATTATCAGGCAAAAGGAAGATATGTTATTACCAGAGAGGAGGCAGGTGAGTACGAGAGGAGAGCGGAGGCAGCTCGACGCCACGCTTCAGCTTAGGAGGCGATAGCCGCTGCATCTCAGTATGACCCCAGCTACACCTACGGATATCCGCCAGGCCATCCCTGGCAATGAACCAACTTAGGCCAAAAGCCTAAACTTGGGGGAGGACGTATTTCCCATCGACATTACATTTATGTTTACACACACTCATTGCTAGATGTCGGTGCTCATCTTTTTCACTGTAATATCCATGCTAGTTTATTTTCCTTTTCTTACTTTCTTCTTGTGTGTTTGATAAATCTTAAGAAAAACAAAAAAAATTAGTAATAGCTTTAGGTACTTTACCTTTCTTGCTGTAGTAGTAATAATTAAAAAGAAAACCCAAAACATTTCCCGTTCTTCTTTTGCTTGTTGGGAGCTTTCCCGTGTAAATAGTTTTATTTCTTTTCTTTACGTTGGGGTCGATAGGAGATGACCATAATTAAATTGTTGAAGTGGCTCTTATCTGCATTATTGTTGATTTAACCAAGAGCCCATATTGCCTTGTTTTCTCCTGCTTATTGAATGCTCGCAGATTCCAGCATAGTCCAATGCACGTACACTCTTATTATTATTCACATCGTTCGGTCGTGCAAGTGAAAGGCAATAATGACGATATATGATGAATTGATTGGGATAAGCGAAGCTGGTATGAACTTGACCTCTCTTGTTTTGGTAAATATGATGAGTTCATCGTTCTTGATTCAGCTTATTATGAATAAACATGTTTGCAATGACAATTAGAGATCATAGTTGCTTATGCCATGCTTGATTAGCTATGAGTTATAATGGTTTACCTTGCGTGCCAACATGCTATTAAAATAGTTGTGATGTGGTATGATGGGGTGGTATCTTCCTTTGAATGATTTAAGTGACTTGACTTGGCACATGTTCACACATGTAGTTGAAACAAATCAACATAGCCTTCACGATATTTATGTTCATGGTGGATTATATCTTACTCATGCTTGCATCCAATGTTTATTAATTTTAATGCATGTTCATGGCTGTTGTCGCTCTCTAGTTGGTCGCTTCCCAGTCTTTTGCTAGCCTTCACTTGTACTAAGCGGGAATACTGCTTGTGCAACCAATCCCTTAAACGCCGAAGTTATTCCAGATGAGTCCATTATACCTTCCTATATGCGGTATTTACCTGCCGTTCCAAGTAAATTTGTATGTGCCAAACTCTAAACCTTCAAATAAACATTCTGTTTTGTATGCTCGAATAGCTCATGTATCAACTAGGGCTGTCCTTATCTTCCATGTTAGGCGGCTAATTCTCACGAGGAGTGGACTCCGCTCCTCATTCACGAGAACATGGCTGGTCACCGGGATGCCTAGTCCCATGATTTATGCAAACTAAATCAAAATAATTGCAAACAAAACTCCCCCTGGGACTGTTGCTAGTTGGAGACACTCGTTGTTTCGAGCAAGTCATGGATTGATGCTTGTTGGTGGACGGGGAGTATAAACTATACCATTCTGTTTGGGAACCGCCTATAATGTGTGTAGCATGGAAGATATCACCATCTCTTAGTTGTTATGTTGACAATGAAAGTATGTCGCTCAAAATATTATTTATCTCTATTTCAAAACCGAGCTCTGGCACCTCTACAAATCCCTGCTTCCCTCTGCGAAGGGCCAATCTATTTACTTTCATGTTGAGTCATAACCATCTTATTAAAAGCACTAGCTGGAGAGCGCAGCTGTCATTTGCATCCATTACTATTAATTTATATTGGGTATGACTATGATTGGATCTCTTTTACCATGAGTTACAATGTCTAGTCGGTCCTTGATCTTTAAAGGTGCTCTGCATTTATGTTTTGCGGTCTCAGAAAGGGCTAGTGAGATACCATCTTGTTATATCATATTATAAGTGTTCTGAGAAAGTGTTGTCATCCGAGATTTATTATTATGAGTTGCTAGTTGAATATGCCATTGATATGAGTAAACAAGAGACCTGAGAATTATTGCAAATGTGGTTAGTTATAATCTTTGCTGAAAACCTGAATGTTGTCTTTACATGTTTACAACAACAAGAGCAAACCGAGTTTGTAAAAGTTTTTCTTTTTCTCTTTCATTTTATCAACTGAATTTCTTGAGGACCAGAGAAGGTTTAAGCTTGGGGGAGTTGATACGTCTCCGTCGTATCTACTTTTCCAAACACTTTTGCCCTTGTTTTCGACTCTAACTTGCATGATTTGACTGGAACTAACCCGGACTGACGCTGTTTTCAGCAGAATTGCCATGATGTTGTTTTATGTGCAGAAAACAAAAGTTCTCGGAATGACCTGAAACTCCACGGAACATCTAGTTAAAAATAATAAAAAATCCTTGCCAAAGATGAAGACCAGGGGGCCCACACCCTGTCCACGGGGGTGGGGGGCGCCCCCCCTACCTCGTGGGCCCCCTGGAGCTCCTCCGACGCCTACTCCAACTCTATATATTTGCTTTCGGGGAGAAAAAAATAGGGGAGAAGAAATCATCACGTTTTACGATACAGAGCCGCCGCCAAGCCCTAAAACCTCTCGGGAGGGCTGATCTGGAGTCCGTTCGGGGCTCCGGAGAGGGGGATTCATCGCCGTTGTCATCATCAACCATCCTCCATCACCAATTTCATGATGCTCACCGCCGTGCTTGAGTAATTCCATCGTAAGCTTGCTGGACGGTGATGGGTTGGATGAGATTTATCATGTAATCGAGTTAGTTTTGTTAGGGTTTGATCCCTAGTATCCACTATGCTCTGAGATTGATGTTGCTATGACTTTGCTATGCTTAATGCTTGTCACTAGGGCCCGAGTGCCATGATTTCATATCTGAACCTATTATGTTGTCATGAATATATGTGAGTTCTTGATCCTATCTTGCAAGTCTACAGTCACCTACTATGTGTTATGATCCGGCAACCCTGAAGTGAAAATAATCGGGACCACTCCCGGTGATGACCATAGTTTGAGGAGTTCATGTATTCACTAAGTGTTAATGCTTTGTTCCGATTCTCTATTAAAAGGAGGCCTTAATTTCCCTTAGTTTCCGTTAGGACCCCGCTGCCATGGGAGGGTAGGACAAAAGATGTCATGCAAGTTCTTTTCCATAAGCACGTATGACTACATTCGGAATACATGCCTACATTACATTGATGAATTGGAGCTAGTTCTGTGTCACCCTATGTTATGACTGTTACATGATGAACCACATCCGACATAATTATCCATCACCGATCCAATGCCTACGAGCTTTCCATGTACTGGTTTACGCTTATTTACTTTTCCGTTGCTACTGTTACAATCATTACAAAACACCGAAAATATTACTTTTGCTTTCATTACTCTTTTGTTACCATTACCACTACAATCGTATTACTTTGCTACTAAATACCTTGCTGCAGATATTAAGTTATCCAGGTGTGGTTGAATTGACAACTCAGTTGCTAATACATAAGAATATTCTTTGGCTCCCCTTGTGTCGAATCAATAAATTTGGGTTGAATACTTTACCTTTGAAAGTTGTTGTGATCCCCTACACTTGTGGGTTATCTAGAAGCCAAGAGCAAATTTGGGTTCATGGAGAAACTTGAACAAGAACTCGACGCCATGCATTCTGCTGGAAATGGAGGTGTGGAGGACAATGAAGCCATTGAGAAGGATATTGCTACAATGTTATCCGAGATGAATCATCTGGGAGTTGTTGATGAGTTCGACAACGAGGAAGAGGAGCAGCAGTAACCAGAGCTTGCCCATGTGCACACTCAAGAGCACCAACAAGCTCACATGCGAGATCATGAGCTTGATGGTGCTGTATGCGAATGACATGACAACCGCACATCCTACCAGCAGCAACAGGAAAGAGTGATTAAACCACCCATATTCTAAAAAACAAAGGGGAGGAAGAGCCAGATGCAAGCAGCGAAAGCAGGAGCCAAAAAGCCGCCATGCCCCATCAAGCGTGTGGAATTTGGCCCGGACAGCAAACCTCTTAGGATAAGGGCATGCGGATTCTGCAACATCGTGAGCAACCATAACTACCGCACATGCCCACTCCACACAGATGCCACTATCAACAAGCACAAGCAGATTGGAGCCAGCCAGGTTTCTACAAATGGAGACAAGACACGTAATAGCTACACTTGCCGCAAGTGTGGGGGAACTGACGGGCATAATGCCCGCACGTGCAAAGTGGGCAAGGTGGCGCTGGACAGACACAGGGCAAGGTGCAGAGTTCCAAAAAATCAAATGAAGACGATGAAGAAGAAGAGTTTGACGAGAATGACGACCAATAAGACTAAGACAATCAAGATGACAGTGTCGGGGACGAGGAAACTGAAACTGACGATGAAGCTGCCAAGGCTCAACCAGGAAAGGACGCCGTCAAGGCACAATTCGGTGCCAGTTAGGAGAAGCTCAAGACTGAACAACTGAAGAATACATAGTGGTCTCAGTTGCATCGACACACAATGATGAAACATTTCAGAAACACTGTCATTACCAAAACTTATTTAGCTTTATCGTCGATTTCTCGATTAGTACTATAGTTAAGATATAATTTGTGATTTGTGCCCGCTGGACCAGTAAAATTATTATGTAAACCATTTGATAATACTTTTGAATGCAGTCATAAATACATTTGAAAAAACTTATCTGGATATATCTGACGCAAACGCTACTGTCGACCAGTAACTCAGCAGCAAAAATATGTCAAGGAAAATTTAAACTCTTATAGTACATCAGTACTGATAGTTCTCAGTCGTCAGTACAAAGGCAGAGTACACATCAGTACTGATATAATTTGTGATTTGTGCCCGCTGGAGTAGTGACATTATTATGTAAACCATTTGATAATCCTTTTGAATGCAGGCACAAATACATTTGTACAGACGAAAAACACTACTGTCGACCAGTAACTCAGCAAAAATTTTTTTAAGGAAAATTTAAACTCTTATAGTGCATCAATACTGATAATTATTAGTCGTCAGTACAAAGGCAGAGTAACACGAACACACCCGTGAACACCTAAAAAAACATAGTTTTGAAAAAACAAAGCTATGTCTACTTCTGCCAGTCCCAATTCAGAAAGACCATCAGTACATAAAAATAATTACCTCAAACAAAAATGCAAAATATAATACATTTTGTACTGATGAAAATCTAATTTATCTGTAAAAAATACTCAGCGATTATCTTGATATAAATAATCCTTTATAAAATACAAAAATTGTTTCTAAAAAACATTAGCATCACACATAGTCTCACTGGTATTTGGTAAGTCCAATTACACTTCAATCACCAGTCCAAGTACCACAGTAGAGGAGTACAGACCTTCATCATCACCAACCCTGACACGTGCAAGTGGGATAAGAAGCTGATAAGTACAGCTTGACAAAGACGAAGCAGTGCGACAGTAAAATGCCGTCATCACCACCCTTGAGACGTGCAAGTGGGATTTAGCAGGTCATAAGTACAGCTTGACAAGACTAGTCAGTGCAGCAGTAAAAACCATTTGACTTGGACGGTTACTTCTTCCAGGCCACCACCCGCTCCACCCACTGAGCGGTTACCACAAGGGACTGCAAATGGCGACCCCACGCCACTACACCCACTACACCCACGCCCCCTACGAACCGCGTCCCACAAACCAAGCGTCATCAAGACAAGCCGTTGGACAAGAGCAGCAACCTCGGCGACGTTCACGTCCCCGGCGAGAAGCGCGAGTACACATAAACCCTTAGAGAGGTTGAGCTCCACGGCAAGGAGACGCTGGAGATCGTCTGCACCAGCGAAGCAGACAAGGCCGACGAGGTGATCTCCAGGCTCTGGAGGAAGCTTGGCGGCATGCTTCGTAGGATCGTCGGCGTTGGTGTGCACTACACCAACGAAGTTGGTGTGCACTACACTAACGAAGATGAACCTCCCCAGATGGCAGTAGTCCTGCAGTTGTGCGTCAAGGACCTCTGCTTGGTGTACCACATCATAGCGGCCACAAAATGGTGAGCCATCCTACTCATTTGCCCTGTTTGGTTTATCTGTTTTATTAGTATTGTATCCTGAAAATCTCATCAGACTTGTTTCCCAACTAGATGTACTAGTGTGGTTTGTGAAAAGTGGATGCACTACTGCATTTTCTCAAGTAGATACACTATAAATGTATTTTTGAACCTGATGCACTGGATTACTATTTGGAAAATCTTGCGGAAGATTAATTTCTGAAGTTGATTGACTAGTGTAGTTTCTGAAGTTGATCCAATAGTGTAGTTTATGTACTCGATGTATTAAAAAGATGTTTCTGAACTTGATGTAGTGAAGTATTTTCTGAATTTTATCTAATGTTATTTTCATAAGAAAATAAACTAAGGACTTGGTGAAGCACTGTTTATGTGTTATCCTATTCAACAGAAGTAAACTAAACTAGTACCAAAGCAGAACATACAACATTGACTGAAACTATGTATAATCCAAAAAGAAGAATAACATGATGTACTTAATTTAATTTCAGAACTTTGTTTACTAGTTTTTGAAGTACATTCATCCATTATTTATGCTACATAAACATCTACTTAATGGATTCATCGCTTGTAAAACAAAACAAAAATGAATAATTCAAACATCAAATTAATGCTAATTTTCAAAAATGTCTCTCCCCTTGCAGGCCCAAGTGCCTGAACGAGTTGCTGCAGCATGAGACGTTGTTCACATTTGCAGGTTTCAGCATTGAAAGCGATAAAGAGAAGCTGAATTGTCCAGTTTGGAGATCAACCCCAACAAGTTCATCGAGATTCAGCGCAAGTGGAGAGTTCCATACACCGGAAAAGAGTATGACACCTTGACTGATGTTGCAGCCAGCGTCATCCACCCATTCTACAAAGGCATGAAGAAGAACATCAACACGCAGGAAGACTACAAACTGTGGGGGACCAGCCCGCTGCCAGACAACCTCATCAAGTACGCAGGAGTAGATGCGTACGCCACATACAAGTCATGGAGCATGATCGACTACATCACAGATGGTTCGGATTTTGCAAAACAGTGGGAGGCTGCAAATTTCTACGACCACCCCTATTGCCCCTTTTAGGGATGAAGATACATCAGAGCCTGCCTTCATTTTCCTTCTGCTTGTGCTTGCCTTTTATCTTGTTGTTTCAAATTAGTAGTTTGCTCTTGTTGGGTTGAACCAGTACGATTATGTCGTTCTTGTCATGGTTGAACAAGTTTATTTATGTCATCAAGTACAATGTTTTGTTTATCTCATTATACAAGTTTGGTAGCTTCGTATGTTGTTAATCCATCATTTCAAATTCAAAAGTAGCTTCTGAATGGAACTTTGTGGCTGCTCTAAAGTACTAGTTATGATGCAACTAATCACACAACATTGTTCTATGTCTAGTTTCGATTCAGTATTGTATAGAAAACATAACGTTGAGATCAATCGGCTCAATTTGAGTTGCTTAACAACACTTCAAAAGTTGAAGCAAAAAATCTTAGTACTTCATGTAGTGTTCTCATTCATATGTAGCTGCTAGAAAATTAACAAGTACTACAAACAGAAAAAGTTAAGAAGCATCAGCACACACTTATGTGGTCGCTTGCAGATTAAGAATGACAGTACTAGTACACTTGATCGGACAGTACATACTTACTACAATAAAAAGCACATAAAAGCATTAGTCCGTAAGCGCTACTACGAATGGACTATCAGTACAACTTAGTCTACACGCAAGTACATCTTGAATTAGACTTACACAAAACTGACAAGAACTAGAACAAAAAGTTTCAGTCCAAGTTACTGGTGGAGTCAAGTACTAGACTCAAACAAACAAAAAAAGGAAAAACTGACTGCCCAAGGACAGGCGCAGGCCCTGACGCTGCTAGATACTTGAACTCGAGCCCATAGGCGAATCCCTAGTAATCCGAACAATGCAGGGCCCACTGATCAGGGCCCACAGGTCAAGAGAGAGAGAGAGAGCGAGCGCCGTGTATAAGCGCTCAGGTAAGTATTCAGAGGAATTCGACCAATGAGCCTCGGCTGCGCTTATAAACAGGTCCGGAGCCCCCTCGACTAGTGAGGTGGGACTAAAACCAGAAGATATCAAGACGCCAAGATCAAGACAACACAGACGAGCTATCTGGGCCGGAAAACGTCCCAATAGCCTGCATCATTTACAATCACACCACCAATAACCCCAGTTAAAACAAACCAGAGGGCGAGGCAAAGAAATATAAACTACAAGAAAAATGTTCGAAACTGAAAATATATAAATTCAAATACTAGTTCGCAGGAAATAACTTTGAATACGAAAAATATAAATAAAAATAATTTTAGCTCTGCACCACGGATGATAAAAAAGGAGAAAATACGATACAAAAACAATGAACCTCTAAAAAGAACATAACTTAATAGCCTATCTCATTAAATGTACATAATTTAAAAACCGAATTAAATATTACTTTCAAGTTCAACTAATAAAATGCAAAAGTTCAAAACATATAATGTTTGTCAATTATGCTAAATTTCTTATTTACATAAAATCGACAAGTTCAACTACTAAAATAAAAGAAGTTCAAATAGAATTTATTTGTCAATTCTGCTAAATTTTTAATTTATATAAAATCTGTACACACCTCCACGAACGATTTGGTCGTAAAATAATCTCAATCCAAAAATCCACCCAAAAAAACAAAAAAACACAGTTCAAACATACATATGACATTGTCGGCGCTCGGGAACGGGGTCCCAGACTTGCACACTGCGACTGCCCTCCGCAGCGTGGCTCAAAGGAGGCCAGGACAGCCCATCTTCATCAACACAAGCTCAAGACCTCGCGAGGGGCCAAGATTGCATGGGCGGACGACCAGGAGCTTCTCGAGCACGGCCTCGTCAGGCTGGCTCATGAGGAGGCGGAGAGTTCAAGCTGTGGTACTCGCGAGGTGCCCATGACGCAAGCCATGACGCACCAAGGGCGCTTAGTCGGGCGCCAGCCAGCAGCGTCCTCCTTTCCTCTTTGGTGCAAAGGAGCAAGCGCAGCGAGAGCATCAAGCAAAGGCATCCGCTTCGTGCAACAAGACCAAGACCAGCCCCAACGGCTGGAAGGGAGTAATCGTGGAGCCCAAGCAGGCGTCCATCACGAGCCTTTGGCGGCGAGGACCAACTTTAGTCGATAAGTGTACCCATTGTTCCCCTTCAAATGGCCAATTGTTGGCGCCCTTCAAGCTCAATATTTGGGAAGAGGCCCAGGGCCTTCGCCTATAAATAGGAGTAGCCACCCACAGGGTAGAGGGATCCGGAATCTAGAGAAAGACAGAGACCCGATCCGCAAGCTAGAGCGACGGGACACCACCTAGCAGTTCACCATACCCACCAAGAACAGACCCTCGCGAGGTTGTTCTTCCTTGTATTGTTCCTCATCAGCCCCAGAGGCAATCCACCACGCCACAAACTAGAGTAGCGTATTACACCACAACGGTGGCCCGAACTAGTATAAATCTTGTGTCTCTTGTGCTGTTCTGTTTAGTAGTTTAGGTCCCAGCGATTCGGCGAGGTGCGAGACGGTGGAGGGTTGGATCTCCGCGCGCACCCCAGTGTTCGAACCTCAAGGGTCTGCCGGAACCAAATCGACATTTGGCGCGCGCGTAGGTGCGCCGAATCTGCCTTCCGTCGCCTCGCTCTTCCCCGACCACCGCAACCATGTCTGACGCTCGTCGGGCTCGCGCCGAGCGCCGAGCCGCCCTCGCCTCCCATGTCGCACGGACGGCTTCCGGCGGCGGGCGCCCTCGCCGTTCCTCACCGCCCGCCATCAACACCGCCACAGGCCCGGCGGGGACGGCAGCAAGCATCGCCTGCGCTCCTCGGCGACCTCGGGGAGGGGCAGCGCTTACTCATCACCCGCCCGTCGCGCGGTTCTTCGCTGTCGCGACCCTCCCAGGCGGCTCGCAGCGCCGCCTTCCACCGCCATGTCAAGACATTCGTCCGCCGGGTCGGCGCCGCCTCCGTGGCGGGGCTCCCTCAGCCGGACCGAGTCGTCGGCCGGCTAACCTTCGACTCTCAAGACCACCCCACCAACTCGGCGGCTCGGTGCGCCCCCATGCTCGCACACCTACCATCTGCCAGTTGCCGTCACCAGACCCTCATCGACGGTGGCGCCGCCTCAACGCATTTCGCCGAGGCCTTCAACCTCCTCTCAGATACCTGTGGAGCGGCTGCAGCCTAGCCGCCTTTTTTCGGCGAGGAGGAGGGTCATCCAGCTCCTTGGGGCAATCCGCTTCCGTGACCTTGGCACCTCACGAAAACTTCCGCGACGGAACTGGCTGACTTCGACATCACCCCATCGGCCTCCCCTACAATGCCATCCTTGGCTATCCAGCATTGGCCAAATTCATGGCCGCAACCCACCCGGGTACAACCTCATGAAGATGCTCGGGAGCAGCGGCGTCCTCACCGTGCCGGGGATGTCAAGGTGCGCCATGAAGGCCAGCTCACCTCAAGACGGCGGCCACAAATAAGAGCCCGCCCGATGCGGAAGCCCCAAGCCCAAGGGGATGCGCCACCAAGAAGAAGCAGTTGTTCACTCAAGACAAGGCGGAGACCAAGCAGATACTGTCGATGAGGACGGGTGGACAAACGCCACCTTCACCATAGGCGCCAACCTCGAGCCCAAGCAGGAGGAAGCCCTTGTCAAGTTCCTGCGTGCGAACAAGAAGGTGTTCGCCGGGAGCCCGATCAGTGGCGGGGATTCCACGGGCGAATCGAGCACCACCTCAACGTGTGCCCCAACGTGCGTCCAGTGAAGCAGAAAGCGAGAAGGCAGTCCACTGAAAAGCAGGCCTTCATCGTCCAAGAGACCCGCAAGCTAGAAGCCGTGGGGGTTATTCGCGAGGTCCGATACCCAGATTGGCTGGCCAACCCCGTGGTGGTGCCAAAGAAGGGAGGAAAGGAGCGCATGTGTGTCGACTTCACCAACCTCAACAAAGCATGCCCGCAGGATCCGTTTCCGCTCCCTCGCATCGACCAGATCATCGATTCCACCGCCGAGTGTGACCTGTTATGCTTCTTGGACGCCTTTTCCGGGTATCACCAAATCAAGATGGCGGTGGAAGACGTGGAAAAGACGGCCTTCCTAACCCCGTGTGGAGTGTACTGCTATACATGCATGCCATTCGGGCTGCGCAACGCGGGGGCAACCTTCCAGCGGCTCATGCACATCACCTTGGGCCCACAGCTCGGGAAGAATGTGGAGGCATACGTCGACGACATCATGGTTAAGTCTCGCGAGGCCAAGACCTTGATACAAGACCTGGAAGAAACCTTCGCGATCCTCAACGCAGTGAGCCTGCGACTCAACCCGAGAAGTGTGTGTTTGAGTTCCTCGGGCAAGCTCCTAGGTTTCCTCGTGTCCCACCGAGGCATCGAGGCCAACCTGAAAAGGTCAAGGCAAGGGAAGACATGAGCCCACCAAAGACCCTCGTGGAAATGCGAAGCTCACGGGCACGAACGGCGCTGGGCCGTTTCATCTCCCGATTGGGGAGCGGGCGCTGCCTTTCTTCCACCGATGAAGAAAAAGGGCCCTTCGAGTGGATCAAGAGGCCGACAAAGCGTTTCAAGACCTCAAGAGGTACCGACCAGCCCTCCAAGTGATGGTGGCCCAGCGCTCAGAGCCCTTGGTACTCTACCTCGCCGCCACTCCCTACTCCACTAGCGCTGCTCTGGTGGCGTTAGGGAGGAGCGTCGAGCCAAGACCACGACGGCCACCCGAGCTAAGGCAAGACCGAATCGAAGGAACTAGCGAAGCCAAGACTGCAATGGAAGAAGATCACCGTCACAAAGAGAGCGCACCAAGGGCGGGAGGCCTCCCATCCAAGCACCCAGCTTCGGAGGCGCCGTCGCCTCGGGAGGCACCACAGCTTCGGAAGACGCCACCAGCACCGACGCCTAACTCGCCGAGCACCGGTGTGCCGTCAAGACCGCCGTGTTACGGGATGCGAGGGCACGGTACCCCATGCCGCAGAAGCTCCTCCTCGCGCTGTTGGTGGCTTCGCGCAAGCTGCGGCACTACTTCCAGGGTCATCCAATCAAGGTTGTCTCGGCATACCCCCTGGAGAGAGTGCTCAGGAGCCCCAACTCGGCCGGAAGGGTCGCCGAGTGGAACGTTGAGCTGCAAGAATTCCAGCTCGATTTCAGCACAACCAGAGTCATCAAGGGGGCCGCGCTGGCAGATTTTGTGGCCGAATGGACAGAAGCACCGGGCCTCAGGGCCGGCGAGGATCGGTCCCTCTCCCCAGGAAGCGAAGCGCCAGAAGGTTGGGTCATGTACTTCGACGGAGCGTTCTCCAGACAGGGCGCTGGGGCTGGGGCAGTGCTCATATCTCCCGCTCAGGACAAGCTCTACTATGCCGTGCAGCTCTATTTCTAGCATGGTGAAAAGGTCTTCAACAATATAGCAGAGTATGAGGGGCTGATAGCGGGTCTGAAGGCTGCCGCTGCCCTGGGGGTGAGGCGCCTTACCATCAAGGGCGATTCGCAGCTCCTCATCAATTTCTCCAACAAGGTATACGAGCCAAGAGATGAACACATGGAGGCCTACCTCGCGGAGGTCCGCAGGATGGAGAAACAGTTCTAGGGGTTGGAGCTGCAGCACGTGCCCCGCGGCACCAATCAAGAGGCCGACGACATCGCCAAACGAGCCTCCAGGAGGTTACCCCAGGAGCCAGGTGTCTTTGAGGAACGGCTCTTCAAGCCCTCAGCCCTGCCGCCGTTATCAAGCACAGCACAGCCTCGGGAGGAGCTCCCTCAGCCACCTGCCTCGGGAGCCCCAGCCTGTGGCCCGGCCTCAGGAGCACGCCTGCTCCTAACGATGGAACCTCAAGAGGAGTGCTGGATCACGGAGCTCAAGAGTTACTTAAGGCGTGGGACTTTGCCGAAGAAGGAGGAGGAGGCAGAACGTGTGGCGCGGCAAGCCACGGCATACATCATCATGGATGGAGAGCTCTACCGGAAACGACCGAACGATGTATCCTTGCGCTGCATCACCAGGGAGCAGGGGAAGGAACTACTGGCAGATATACATGGTGGAGATTGTGGGCACCATTCGTCGTCACGGACCCTCGTCGGCAAGGCGTTCCGCAGCGGTTTCTATTGGCCCACCGCACTCAATGACACTATCGAACTCGTGAAGGCTTGCGAGGCTTGCCAATTCCATGCCAAGCAGATCCACCAGCTAGCAGGAGGTCTGCAAACCATCCCCCTCACTTGGCCATTCGTGGTCTGGGGGCTGGACATTCTAGGCCCCTTTCCTCGGGCGCCAGGGGGCTATCGCTACCTCTACGTCGCCGTGGACAAATTCACCAAGTGGGCCGAAGTCGAGGCCGTCCGCTCCATCCCCGCTGGTTCTGCGGTCAAGTTCATCAAGGGCATCGTGAGCCGGTTCGGAGTGCCGAACCACATCATCACCGACAACGATTCGCAGTTCACCAGTAACCTTTTTAAAACATACTGCACTAACCTTGGGACGCAGATATGCTACGCTTCGGTGGCGCACCCCCGCAGCAACGGCCAAGCCGAGCGGGCCAACGCAGAGGTCCTGAGAGGCCTCAAGACCAGGACGTTCAAGAATAAGCTGGAGGCCTTCGGCAGGGGCTGGTATGATGAGCTTCCGTCCGTGTTGTGGTCCATCCGCACAACCGCAACCAAGCCAACTGGGGAGACCCCCTTCTTCCTGGTCTACGGAGCCGAAGCGGTCCTCCTTCACGAGGTCAAGCGTTGATCCGCGCGGGTCCTGGCGTTCGATGAGACGCTGCAGGGCGCCATGCGGGGACGACCCTCGTCTTTGGAGGAGCGCCGTCGAAGCAGCAGCTGCAGCAAGGCAAGGTACCAGCAGCACTCCGCGATACCACTACCGCAACATCCGCCCCTGAACTCTTGAGGTAGGGGACCTCAGACTACATTGGGTCCTCTCCAGGGAGGGATTGCATAAGCTCTCTCCCATGTGGGAGGGCCCGCTCAAGGTTGTTCATGTTTCCGTGCCTGGCTCCGCTCGCTTGGAGACTCAAGAGGAGTACCTATCTGAGAATCGTTGAACATCCAAAGACCTCCGGAGGTTTTACCCCTAAAAGGCCCAAAGGTTCGTGAAGAAGGCGAATGCCTGTGAAGCTCATCTTTTTGGAAAAGGCCCAGAGCCTGTGAAGAAGGCGGATGCCTGTGAAGATCATCTTTTTGGAAAAGGCCCAGAGCCTGTGAAGAAGGCGAATGCCTGTGACGCTCATTCTTTTTGGAAAAGGCCCAGAGCCTGTGAAGAAGGCGAACGCCTGTGAAGCTGTCGCGCTCTAGAAAGGCCCGGAGCCTGTGAAGAAGGCCAACGCCTATGAAGCTCGCCGCCCGTGACACTCTCACGTAATAATGAGTTGGGGCTGTACACGCCCCGGAGTCTCAGGAGTGCCGGCCTCAGGCCCTGGGGCTCCCTCCCACGCCCAGTGGCAGCACTTATGTAACGCCCAATATGCGACCCTATCCAAAAGGAACTCGACGGTCCCACCAAGGATAGACCCGCATATTGAAACGCTTTTGCAAGGTGGATATCATTACATCAACATTACATAATAGATGGGGATACATACATAAGGCACAAATGCCACAAGAATACATTAACATCATATACAAGATCAACATCCGACTACGGATGAAACATAAACAGAAACTCAAACGACATCCACCCTGCTAGCCCAGGCTGCCGACCGGAACCTATCCCCGATCAAGAAGAAGCGAAGAAGAACTCCAAAAGAAGCAAGCATCGCTCTCACGTCATGATCATCGCAAACCTGTACCTGCAACTGGTGGTGTAGTAATCTGTGAGCCACGAGGACTCAGCAATCCCATTACCATGGGTATCAAGACTAGCAAAGCTTAAAGGGAAAGGAAGGGGTAAAGTGGTGAGGCTGCAGCAGCGACTAAGCATATATGGTGGCTAACATACGCAAATGAGAGCGAGAAGAGAAACAAAGGAACGGTCGTCAACTAGCAATGATCAAGAAGTGATCCTGAACTCCTGCTTACGTCAAACATAACCCAGAAACCATGTTCTCCTCTTGATCAACCCCGAAAAGAGACACTCACGGTTACGCACACGGTTGGTGTATTTTAATTAAGATCAACTTCGGGTTTTCTACAACCGGACATTAACAAATTCCCATCTGCCACATAACCGCTGCACGGCTTTGAAAGTTCAAACCCTGCAGGGGTGTCCCAACTTAGCCCATGATAAGCTCTCGCGATCAACGAAGGATATTCCTTCTCCCGGGAAGACCCGATCAGTCTCGGAATCCGGCTACAAGACATTTCGACAAGAATAAAACAAGACCAGCAAAGCCGCCGGATGTGCCGACAAATCCTGATAGGAGCTGCACATATCTCGGTCTCGTGGCACACCGGATGAGCAAGACGTCGGGTTGGCATAAACCTGATTGCCCACGGGCGCGGACATCGCTTCGGTTTGGACCAGCACTCGAAGGAGAACTGCCCGGGGCTAAAATAAAGATGACCCTCGGGCTCCGAAACCCAAGGGAAAAAGGGCATAGGTGAGGCAAATGGTAAAACCAATGTTGGGCCTTCTTTGGAAAAGTCTTATTCAAGCGAACTGTCAAGGGGTCCCATAAATCACCCGACCGTGTTAGGGACGCAAAATCCGGGAACATAACACCGATATGACGGAAACTAGGCGGCAAGAGTGGAACAAAACACCAGGCATAAGGCCGAGCCTTCCACCCTTTACCAAATATATAGATGCATTAATTAAATAAGATATATTGTGATATCCCAACAAGTAAACATGTTCCAACAAGGAACAACATCTCCATGTTCCAACAAGGAGCAAACTTCATCTTCACCTGCAACTAACAACGCTATAAGAGGGGCTGAGCAAAGCGGTAACATAGCCAAACAACGGTTTGCTAGGAAGGGTAACAAAGGTTAGAGGCTGACATGGCAATTTGGGATGGCTTGAGCAGCAAGTGGTAGGTATCGCAGCATAGCGAAAGAACGAAGCAACTAGCATAGCAATGATAGTAGTGAGATCCAGGGTAGCGGTCATCTTGCCTGAAATCCCGCTAGGAAGAAGAACGAGTCCATGAAGAAGACGAACGGATGAAGCCGAACCAAGCGTAGACGAACGAATCCTCACGATCGCAACGAAACAGGAACTAACAAGAAGAAGCACACAACATAGTAAACACACCACACATGAACAAGGCATGATGCACAACAAGCATGATGCATGACAAAGCTACATGAAGCTACTCATGGCAAGAGATGATGCAAACAAGAGCAACACATCAAGGCAAGTTTAAATGAGGCCGGAAACAACATATAACAATTCCGGTAAGTCCTCATATGCAAATTTCGAAATTGGTCCAGATCTGGAAAAAATCTTATGTTCAAGTTGTTAAACAGCAAATTAAGATGCACCACGATGATCTACACGAAAATCTAGTCAAGTTACATATAAAGTGCATTAGATTCGGAGCTACGGCCTAGAAGATATGAGCAAAACAAGATAAACATAGCATTGATGCAAAATGCAAACAAACATCAAGAAAACACCTCAAAACATGGATTCAACATGATATTATGAAGCTACATGCAAAATCAAGCAAGTTTCATATAGAGCACACTCAAAACGGAGCAACGGTTCAACACATACACCCTATACAAGTTTAAAGGACAAGCTGTCCGAAACAGCAACTAGGCATATTGCAAGCATCACAACAATATGCTACAGCACCCCAATATGAAAACAAAAAGCATGGGCATGATGTACAGGTAAAGAATTACAAAACATGAACACTGAGCTATCTCCATAAATCACTAGAACATGCTCAAAATGACATGGCAAGATTGCAACTAATAACAGTTTCAGGCATTGGCAGAAATAACATCAGGTTGCAATGTTTAGAGCTATCAAACAATATGTTACAGGGACTTATCATGGCAAAAAAAGGCATGGAATGAATCTACTAAATGCATAGAACAAAAGTCCTTTAGTGACCATAAGCCAAAAAGGATCAGAAAATATGATGGCACCCATGTCAATATTGAAAGTTTCGTTAACAGATTCAGCAGCATGGCATGTCAAAAACTGATAACAAGTAGGCATGTTGGTGAGCTTGAACCACTCACCACAGAGCAATACATGGCATGGCAAGGCAACACACAGTAAAAAGACATGGCATAGAAGACATACATGTCAAGAACAATAACATAGCATATACGGATCAACCACAACAAGCTTGGCAAAATTGAATAACATGTAAACAATCTGCCAGGAAACATTTTGAAGCAAAAGTAGAGCTCGATTGACTCAAGCTATGGCACTCCATAATTGCAAACAAAGGCATGGATCGATATAGCAAGACATGTTTTACAAAACATCCTTACTGAAGTATCTCAAAATATGCATGGATCTCTCGGTAGCATCAAGTTAACATGGCATCAAAATATCAGCTAAACAGGGCTGAAATCAGCAACATCAGGACACCTACTTTGCATGCTTGTGCTAGTCACCACATAGATCACAAAAATACATGGCATACACCCCTGGAAATAAGACATGGCATATTACAAAACACATGTAGGACTCAACTCCATAGGATGCACATATCAATCATGGCAAAAATGACAAAAGTGCAAGTTCTGATAAAAATCAGAAACTAACATCACATAGCACTCTTCTAACAGCATTTAGGGCACCAAGATGAGCTCAAATGAAAATGATGCAATGAGACGAAATGATCTACTCATCGAGACGAACATTTTTACATATTACACGCGCAAAACGGAGCAACGATGACAGAGTTACGATGCAAGGAAAATGCAACAAAATGTCGACAGATTCGGGACTTAGCCATTTTACAGAAAAAAAACAGATGGGCGCTATAAGACTAAATGTCGCACGAGCGGGATGTAAGGGCAGGTCGAGCCTCACCTTGTTGGGCCTGGCCCAGGGTCGAGGGGGAGGAGGTAGATCGGGCCGGCCTTGGCGCTGAGCTGGGCCGGGGCGGAACTGGGCCGCGGGGCCCACGCGGGGGTCGTCCCTCTCCCGATCCCGCCTAGATCGGGGAGGCAGGAGGCGGCGGGCGGTGGCCGGCGTGGCGGGCGGGCGCGAGGCCGGAGGTGGCCGGGCGAGGCGGCGGCGGCGGATCCGGCCGGCGGCGCCGGATCCGGCGGCGGGCGGCGGGATGACCGGAGGTCAGCCGGAGGCACCGGCGGCGAAGCCGGACGGAGGCGAGGGAGCGGGAAGCGGAGGCGCGCTGGGCCGGGAGGAGGCGACGCCGGCGAGGCCGACGGCGGCCGGCGGAGTCCGGGCGGCGAGGGCGGAGGGCCGAGGCGGCGGGGACCTCGGGCGGCACCGGGCGGCGAGGGCGGCGGAGGCGGCGCCGCTCGCGGCGGGACGCGGGGCACGGGAGCCGGGCCGCGCGGGGCTGGCCACGCCCGGGCGGGCTCCCCATGGGCCGAGCGGGCCCCGGCGGCGGCGGTGGAGGGGCGCCACGTGGCTGCGCGTGAGAGGCCGGGACGGCGGCTCGGGTTTGTCCGGACGGCGGCGGACATGTCCGGCGCGCAGAGGAGGAGCGGGGCTAGGGTTAGGGGTAGGATTCATCCGCGAAAATGGAAGGGGAGGGCATATTTATAGGTAGAGGGAGCTAGGAGAGTCCAAATGAGGTGCAGTTTTCGGCCACGCGATCGTGATCGAACGGCCGAGAGCATGGAGAGGAGTTAGGTGGGTTTTGGGCCACTTTGGAAAGGGTGTTGGGCTACACACAAAAGAGGCTTTTGCGGTTACCCGGTTAACCGTTGGAGTACCAAACGACCTCCAAATGATCCGAAACTTGACGGGCGGTCTACCGGTGCTATACCAAGGCCGCTTGACAAACGTCGGTCCATTCCGAGACCGTTTAATACCCGCACATGAAAAGAAATAAAAGGGGGCGCCGGGAGACATAGGAGTGCCGGATTGCAAAACGGACAACGGGGAAAATGCTCGGATGCATGAGATGAACACGTATGCAAAAAGAAATGCACATGATGACATGATATGAAATGCAGATGATGACATGGCAAAGTGCAACACGCAAGCACATGACATGGCAACGACGGCGAATAACTGACGGAAACCTGGCGCATCGAATCCGGGGCGTTACAACTTAGCTCCGCGCTGGTGAGAAGACGTCGAAGACTAGACTAGGTGCCGGACGCGGCTTTTTCATTTGCTTTTTGCATTTGACTAGTTATTCCCATTTGGAGTTTTTATCGAAACTATCGCCCCTTTTTTGGTCCGTGGTTCTTCGATCTGTTTCGCTCTCCTGCCTCGATTTCTCTTGCGCGGGGGCTCGTGAGGCAGAAGCCTCGGGAGCCCCCACGAGCGTTCCTGCCCCTATCGCTCAAGTTTTCACGGCCCTGGTCCACAGCTGGAGCACCCCTCCTGACCATGCCTCACGGGCAGCACAACGCGAACACGGGGCCTGGATCGGTCGCCCCCGCGGCCACGGCTGGGGTTCACTTGCGAATGGGCGCACGGCAGAAGGGAACAGTATCAGGATAACAAAAGCAGTACAACAATTAACGGCGTTAACCTAAACGCGCCCCCACGGGGCCGCACATTGTTGCCTTTTTGCGCAGGAGAGACAAGAAAGGATAGACTGGAAGGGCGCGCACCGTTCCGTACTTATTGCCGGCGAAGGCCAACCGTCGGCCTCCACGATCACCGGTAATCATGACCAATTCTGCATGCAGGGACTTGTCGAATCTGGGTGGTTACCGAAGCATCATGGGGAAGCAGTGCGCACACGTCCAATCAACCGCCACGCATCGCCCAAGGCCGCAGGCTATTAGGGCCCGCGACGCTTCGCACTTGCCCTTTCGCCTCTGCCGGCTGTTCGGGCGCGCCGTGGGCCCGGGGCTACTGTCGGCGTTCGGGAACGGGGTCCCTGACTTGCTCGCTGCGGCTGCGGCGTGGCTCAAAGGAGGCCAGGACAGCCCATCTTCATCAACACAAGCTCAAGACCCTCGCGAGGGGCCAAGCCTCATGGGCGGACGACCGAGAGCTTCTCGGACACGGCCTCGTCGGTGGGCTCATGAGGAGGCAGAGAGTTCAAGCCGGGGTACCTCGCAAGGTGCCCATGACGCAAGCCATGACGACCAAGGGCGCCAGGCCGGGCGCCAGCCACCAGCAGCGCCCTCCTTTCCTCTTTGGTGCAAAGGGAGCAAGCGCAGCGAGAGCATCAAGCAAAGGCATCCGCTTTGATGCAACAAGACCAAGACCAGCCCCAACGGCTGGAAGGGAGTCATCGTGGAGCCCAAGCAGCGTAATCACCAGAGCCTTTGGCAGGCGAGGACCAACTGTAGTCAGGATAAGTGTACCCGTTGTTCCCCTTCAAAATGGCCAATTGTTGGCGCCCTTCCCGCTCAATATTTGGGAAGAGGCCCAGGGCCTTCGCCTATAAATAGGAGTATCCACCCACAGGGTAGAGGGATCCGGAATCCAGAGAAAGACAGAGACCCGATCCGCAAGCTAGAGCGACGGGACACCACCTAGCAGTTCACCACACCCACCAAGAACAGACCCTCGCGAGGTTTTTCTTCCTTGTATTGTTCCTCATCAGCCCCAGAGGCAATCCACCACGCCACAAACTAGAGTAGGGTATTACACCACAACGGTGGCCCGAACTAGTATAAATCTTGTGTCTCTTGTGCTGTTCTATTTAGTAGTTTAGGTCCCAGCAATTCGGCGAGGTGCGAGACGGTGGAGGGTTGGATCTCCGCGCGCACCACAGTGTTCGAACCTCAAGGGTCTGCCGGAACCCGAAATCCGACAGACATCAGTACTAAAAAAAGCAGGATCAGTCAGGCCACTCACACCACTACGACACCAAATTTCAAAACCGCACGCTCTATGAAATTACATTTCAGTTTACACAGCACTAAACCATAAGTGCACTAAAATGAGAATACAAAAACTATAAAGGCCTAACTTAGGTAAGTACAGATGAAACTAATATAAGTACCAGTTTTGAGCAACAACTCCCAGGGCACTGAAAAATGTCTTCAGATAAACTAGTCTATAAGACTTCAGTGGAAAAGCAAGACTTAACATCCTCACGGAAAAACATCACAAAGCATACGTCACCTAAACAGTCCAAAATGCCGTCATCACCACCCCTGAGACGTGCAAGTGAGATTTAGCAGGTCATAAGTACAGCTTGACAAGACAAGTCAGTGCAGCAGTTAAACCATTTGAATTGGACGGTTGCTTCTTCCAGGCCACCACCCGCGCCACCCACTGAGCGGTTGCCACAAGGGACTGCAAACGGCGACCCCACCCACTACACCCACGCCCCCGGCGAACCGCCTCCCACACATCCCCGTCGACGCACTGCAAAATCTCTGCCTCATTAACAGAAACCACCATTGCCACTTCAATCTCCACTGCACACAAACCACAAACTTCTCTCTCCCAAACGCACAGTCGCCGCAGGAAGGCGATGGCGGAGAAACCGTTCGCCAAGCGTCATCATGGCGAGCCGTTGGACAAGAGCAGCAACCTCGTCGACGTTCACGTCCCCGGCGAGAAGCGCGAGTACACGTGAACCCTCACAGGGGTTGAGCTCCACCGCAAGGAGACGCTGGAGATCATCTGCACCAGCGAACTAGACAAGGCCGACGAGGTGATGAGCAGGCTCAGGATGAAGGGCGGCGGCTTGTATCTGAGCTTCATCGGAGTTGATGTGGAGTTCACCAGCGATGATGAACCTCCACAGATGGCGGCAGTCCTGCAGTTGTACGTTGAGGAACTCTGCTTGGTGTACCACATCGCAGCAGCCACAAAATGGTAACCCATACTACTGTTCATTCATCTGTTGTACTAGTACTACTCACTAAAAACTTCATTAAACTAGTTTCCCAACTAGATGAACTACTATACTTTGTGAAATGTATGCACGAGTACATGTTTCTCAACTTACATGCCTTTCTGAAACTGTGAAGTGGATTGTTTCACCAGATTAGCATCTGAAAAAATGTTTATAGATTTCTGAACTTGATGCACCAAATTAATTTCGGAACTTGATGTTCTAGCATAGATTCTGATCTTGATGCACTAATATAGTTTATAGATTTGATGTATTTAAAGATGTTTGCTGAAGTGGTATAGGTCCATATCTTGTTGCACATGTTTCTCAAATTAATTTCTGAACTTGATATAGAACTGATGCACAAAGATGTATCAAGCACTGGTATAGGTCTTTTATTCAATAAAAAAGAAAACTAAACTTGAATCAAGCAGCACATATATCATTGAATCTGGTAAAATGATTCTTGAATTTGGTGAAGCATTTGGTGAAGCACTGAAGATAGCAAAAAAGAAAAATAACATCGTGTAGTCGAATTTAATTTCAGGACTTTGTGTACTAGTTTCTGGACTCCGCTCCTCATTCACGAGAACATGGCTGGTCACCGGGATGCCTAGTCCCATGCTTTATGCAAACTAAATCAAAATAATTGCAAACAAAACTCCCCTGGGACTGTTGCTAGTTGGAGACACTCGTTGTTTCGAGCAAGTCATGGATTGATGCTTGTTGGTGGAGGGGGAGTATAAATTTTACCATTCTGTTTGGGAACCGCCTATAATGTGTGTAGCATGGATGATATCACCATCTCTTAGTTTTTATGTTGACAATGAAAGTATGCCGCTCAAAATATTATTTATCTATATTTCAAAACTGTGCTCTGGCACCTCTACAAATCCCTGCTTCCCTCTGCGAAGGGCCTATCTATATACTTTCATGTTGAGTCATCACCCTCTTATTAAAAGCACTAGCTAGAGAGCGCATATGTCATTTGCATCCATTAATATTAATTTATATTGGGTATGACTATGATTGGATCTCTTTTACCATGAATTACAATGTCTAGTCAGTCCTTGATCTTTAAAGGTGCTCTGCATTTATGTTTTGTGGTCTCAGAAAGGACTAGCGAGATACCATCTTGTTATATCATATTATAATTGTTTTGAGAAAGTGTTGTCATCCGAGATTTATTATTATGACTCACTAGTTGATTATGCCATTGATATGAGTAAACATGAGACCTGAGAATTATTGCAAATGTGGTTAGTTATAATCTTTGCTGAAAACCTGAATGTCGGCTTTACATATTTACAAAAACAAGAGCAAACAGAGTTTGTAAAAGTTTTTCTTTTTCTCTTTCAGTTTATCAACTGAATTGCTTGAGGACAAGCAAAGGTTTAAGATTGGGGGAGTTGATACGTCTCCGTCGTATCTACTTTTCCAAACACTTTTGCCCTTGTTTTGGATTCTAACTTGCATGATTTGACTGAACTAACCCGGATGGACGCTTTTCAAAGAGAATTGCCATGATGTTGTTTTATGTGCAGAAAACAAAAGTTCTCGGAATGACCTGAAACTCCACGAAACATCTAGTTAAAAATAATAAAAAATCCTTGCCAAAGATGAAGACAAGCGGGCCCACACCCTGTCCACGAGGGTGTGGGGCGCCCCCCAAGGCGCGACCCCCTACCTCGTGGGCCCCATGGAGCTCCTTCGACGGCAACTCCAACTCTATATATTTGCTTTCGAGGAGAAAAAATAGAGGAGAAAAAGTCATCACGTTTTACGATATGGAGCCGCTGCCAAGCCTTAAAACCTCTCGGGAGGGCTGATCTGGAGTCCGTTCGGGGCTCCGGAGAGGGGGATTCGTCGCCGTCGTCATTATCAACCATCCTCCATCACCAATTTCATGATGCTCACCGCTGTGCGTGAGTAATTCCATCGTAGGTTTGCTGGACGGTGATGGGTTGGATGAGATTTATCATGTAATCGAGTTAGTTTTGTTAGGGTTTGATCCCTAGTATCCACTATGTTCTGAGATTGATGTTGCTATGACTTTGCTATGCTTAATGCTTGTCACTAGGGCCCGAGTGCCATGATTTCATATCTGAACCTATTATGTTTTCATGAATATATGTGAGTTCTTGATCCCATCTTGCAAGTCTATAGTCACCTACTATGTGTTATGATCCGGCAACCCCGAAGTGACAATAATCGGGACCACTCCCGGTGATGACCATAGTTTGAGGAGTTCATGTATTCACTAAGTGTTAATGCTTTGTTCCGGTTCTCTATTAAAAGGAGGCCTTAATATACCTTAGTTTCCGTTAGGACCCCGCTGCCATGGGAGGGTAGGACAAAAGATGTCATGCAAGTTCTTTTCCATAAGCACGTATGACTACATTCGAATACATGCCTACATTACATTGATGAATTGGAGCTAGTTCTATGTCACCCTATGTTATGATCGTTACATGATGAACCGCATCCGCATAATTATCCATCACCGATCCAATGCCTACGAGCTTTCCATATACTGGTTTACGCTTATTTACTTTTCCGTTGCTACTGTTACAATCATTACAAAACACCAAAAAAATTACTTTTACTTTCATTACTCTTTTTTTACCATTACCACTACTATCATATTACTTTGCTACTAAATACCTTGCTGCAGATATTAAGTTATCCAGGTGTGGCTGAATTGACAACTCAGTTGCTAATACTTGAGAATATTCTTTGGCTCCCCTTGTGTCGAATCAATAAATTTGGGCTGAATACTTTACCCTCAAAAGTTGTTGTGATCCCCTACACTTGTGGGTTATCAAAAAGCCAAGAGCAAATGGTGAGGTCGCGGGTCGTCATGGAGAAACTTGAACAAGAACTCGACGCCATGCATTCTGCTGAAAATGGAGGTGTGGCGGACAATGAAGCCATTGAGAAGGATATTGCTACAATGTTATCCGAGATGAATCATCTGGGAGCTGTTGATCTGTTCGACAACAAGGAAGAGGAGCAGCAGCAACCAGAGCTTGCCCATGCACACACTCAAGAGCACCAACAAGCTCACATGCGAGATCATGAGCTTGATGGTGCTGTAGGCGAACGACATGACAACCGCACATCCTACCAGCAGCAGCAGGAAAGAGTGATTAAACCACCCATATTCTCAAACACAAAGGGGAGGAAGAGCAAGACGCAAGCAGCGAAAGCAGGAGCCAAAAAGCGGCCACGCC
Organism: Aegilops longissima; assembly: GCA_021605205.1. Taxonomy (NCBI): domain Eukaryota; kingdom Viridiplantae; phylum Streptophyta; class Magnoliopsida; order Poales; family Poaceae; genus Aegilops; species Aegilops longissima. The sequence goes on along the minus strand of CM038682.1, from coordinate 381,762,573 downwards.
CCATCAAGAGTGTGGAATTTGGCCCGGACGGCAAACCTCTCGGGATAAGGGCATGCGGATTCTGCAACGTCGTGAGCAACCATAACTACTGCACATGCCCACTCCGCACAGATGCCACTATCAACAAGCACAAGCAGATTGGAGTCACCCAGGTTTCTACCAATGGAGACAACACACGTAATAGCTACACTTGCCGCAAGTGTGGGGGAACTAACGGGCATAATGCCCGCACGTGCAAAGTGGGCAAGGAGGTAATTGGCGCTGAACAGACACAAGGCAAAGTGCAGAGTTCCAAAAAATCAAATGAAGACCATGAAGAAGAAGAGTTTGACGAGAATGACGACCAATCAGACGAAGACAATGAAGATGACAGTGTCAGGGACGATTCAACTGAAACTGACGATGAAGCTGCCAAGGCTCAACCAGGAAAGGGCGCCGGCAAGGCACAATTCGGGGCCAGTTAGGAGAAGCTCAAGACTGAACAACTGACTAATACATAGTGGTCTCAGTTGCCTCGGCACACAATGAGGAAACATTTCAGAAACACTGTCGTTACCAAAACTTATTTAGCTTTATCGTCGATTTCTCTATCAGTACTATAGTTAAGATATAATTTGTGATTTGTGCCCGCTGGACCAGTAACATTATTATGTAAACCATTTGATAATCCTTTTGAATGCAGTCATAAATACATTTGAAAAAACTTATCTAGATTTATCTGACGCAAACGCTACTGTCGACCAGTAACTCAGCAGCAAAAATATGTCAAGGAAAATTTAAACTCTTATAGTACATCAGTACTGATAGTTCTCAGTCGTTAGTACAAAGGCAGAGTACTCATCAGTACTGATATAATTTGGGATTTGTGCCTGCTGGAGCAGTGACATTATTATGTAAACCATTTGATAATCCTTTTGAATGCAGGCACAAATACATTTGTACTGACGAAAAACACTACTGTCGACCAGTAACTCAGCAATTTTTTTTAAGGAATATTTAAACTCTTATAGTACATCAATGCTGATAATTCTCAGTCGTCAGTACAAAGGCAGAGTAAAACAAACACACCCGTGAACACCTAAAAAAACATCGTTCTGAAAAAACAAAGCTATGTCTGCTTCGGCCAGTCCCAATTCAGAAAGACCATCAGTACATAAAAATAATTACATCAAACAAAAATGCGAAATATAATACATTCTGTACTGATGAAAATCTAATTTATCTGTAAAAAATACTCAGAGATTATCTTGATATAAATAATCCCTTAAAAAATAAACAATTGTTTTAAAAAACATTAGCATCACACATAGTCTCACTGGTATTTGGTAAGTCCAATTACACTTCAATCACCAGTCCAAGTACCATAGTAGAGGAATACAGACCTCCATCATCACCAACCCTGACACGTGCAAGTGGGATAAGAAGATGATAAGTACAGCTTGACAAAGACGAATCAGTGTGACAGTAAAATGCCGTCATCACCACCCTTGAGACGTGCAAGTGGGATTTAGCAGGTCATAAGTACAGCTTGACAAGACTAGTCAGTGCAGCAGTAAAAACCATTTGACTTGGACGGTTACTTCTTCCAGGCCACCATCCGCGCCACCCACTGAGCGGTTGCCACAAGGGACTGCAAACGACGACCCCACGCCACTACACCCACTACACTCACGCCCCCTACGAACTGCCGCCCACAAACCAAGCGTCATCAAGACAAGCCGTCGGACAAGGGCAGCAACCTCGTCGACGTTCACGTCCCCGGCGAGAAGCGCGAGTACACCAAAACCCTCAGAGAGGTTGAGCTCCACGGCAAGGAGACGCTGGAGATCGTCGCACCAAATGAAGCGCAAAGGCCGACGAGGTGATCTCCAGGCTCTGGAGGAAGCTTGGCGGCATGCTTCGTAGTATCGTCGGTGTTGGTGTGCACTACACCAACGAAGTTGGTGTGCACTACACCAACGAAGATGAACCTCCCCAGATGGCAGCAGTCCTACAGTTGTGCGTCGAGGACCTCTGCTTGGTGTACCACATCACAGCAGCCACAAAATGGTGAGCCATCCTACTCATTTGCCCTGTTTGGTTTATCTATTTTATTAGTACTGTATCCTGAAAATCTCATCAGAATTGTTTCGCAACTAGATGTACTAGTGTGGTTTGTGAAAAGTGGATGCACTACTGCATTTTCTCAAGTAGATACACTATAAATGTATTTTTGAACCTGATGCACTGGATTACTATTTGGAAAATCTTGCGGAAGATTAACTTCTGAAGTTGATTGACTAGTGTAGTTTCTGAAGTTGATCCAATAGTGTAGTTTATGTACTTGATGTATTAAAAAGATGTTTCTGAACTTGATGTAGTGAAGTATTTTCTAAATTTGATCTAATGTTCTTTTCATAAGAAAATAAACTAAGGACTTGGTGAAGCAATTTGTTTATGTGTTATCCTATTCAATGTATAAACTAAACTAGTACCAAAGCAGAACATACAACATTGACTGAAACTATGTATAATCCAAAAGAAGAATAACATGATGTACTTAATTTAATTTCAGAACTTTGTTTACTAGTTTTTGAAGTACATTCGTCCATTAATTATGCTACGTAAACATCTACTTAATGGATTCATCGCTTGTAAAACAAAACAAAAATGAATAATTCAAACATCAAAGTACTGCTAATTTTCAAAAATGTCTCTCCCCTTGCAGGCCCAAGTGCCTGAACGAGTTGCTGCAGCATGAGACGTTGTTCACATTTGCAGGTTTCAGCATTGAAAGCGACAAAGAGAAGCTGAAGTTGTCCGGTTTGGAGATCAACCCCAACAAGTTCATCGACATTCAACGCAAGTGGAGAGTTCCATACACCGGAAAAGAGTACGACTCCTTGACTGATGTTGCAGCCAGCGTCATCCACTCATTCTACAAAGGCATGAAGAAGAACATCAAAACGCAGGAAGACTACAAACTGCGGGGGACCAGCCCGCTGCCGAACAACCTCGTCGAGTACACAGGAGTAGATGCGTACGCCACATAGAAGTCATGGAGCATGATCGACTACATCACAGATGGTTCGGATTTTGCAAAACAGCGGGAGGCTGCGAATTTCTACGACCACCCCTATTTCCCCTTTTAGGGATGAAGATACATCAGAGCCTGCCTTCGTTTTCCTTCTGCTTGTGCTTGCCTTTTATCTTGTTGTTTCAAATTAGTAGTTTGGTCTTGTTGGGTTGAACCAGTATGATTATGTCGTGCTTGTCATGGTTGAACAAGTTTATTTATGTCATCAAGTACAATGTTTTGCTTATTTCATTATACAAGTTTGGTAGCTTCGTATGTTGTTAATCCATCATTTAAAATTCAAAATTAGCTTCCGAATGGAACTTTGTGGCTGCTCTAAAGTACTAGTTATGATGCAACTAATCACACAACGTTGTTCTATGTCTAGTTTCAATTCAGTATTGTATAGAAAACATAACATTGAGATCAATCAGCTCAATTTGAGTTGCTTAACAACACTTCAAAAGTTGAAGCAAAAAATCTTAGTACTTCATGTAGTGTTCTCATTCATATGTAGCTGCTAGAAAATTAACAAGTACTACAAACAGAAAAAGTTAAGAAGCATCAGCACACACTTATGTGGTCGCGTGCAGATTAAGAATGACAGTACTAGTACACTTGATCGGATAGTACATACTTACTACCAATAAAAAGCACATAGAAGCATTAGTCCGTAAGCGCTACTACGAATGGACTATCAGTACAACTTAGTCTACACGTAAGGACATCTTGAATTACACTTACACAAAACTGACAAGAACTAGAACAAAAAGTTTCAGTCCAAGTTACTGGTGGAGTCAAGTACTAGACTCAAACAAACAAAAAAAGAAAAAACTGACTACCCAAGGTCAGGTGCAGGCCCTGACGCTGCTAGATACTTGAACTCGAGCCCATAGGCGAATCCCTAGTAATCCGAACAACGCAGGGCCCACTGATCAGGGCCCACAGGTAAAGAGAGAGAGAGAGAGAGAGAGAGAGAGAGAGAGAGAGAGAGAGAGAGAGAGAGAGAGAGAGAGAGAGAGAGAGAGAGCGCCGTGTATAAGCGCTCAGGTAAGTATTCAGAGGAATTCGACCAATGAGCCTCGGCTGCGCTTATAAACAGGTCCGGAGCCCCCTCGACTAGCGAGGTGGGACTAAAACCAGAGCGCATAAGACGCCAAGCCTTTACATAGTCAGCATGACGAGCTATCTAGGCCGAAAAACGGCCCAATAGCCTGCATCGTTTACAATCACACCACCAATAAGCCTAGTTAAAACAAACCAGAGGGCGAGGCAAAGAAATATAAACTACAAGAAAAATGTTCGAAACTGAAAATATATAAATTAAAATACTAGTTCGCAGGAAATAACTTTGAATATGAAAAATAAAAATAAAAATAATTTTAGCTCTGCACCACGGATGATAAAAAGGGAGAAAATATGATACAAAAACAATGAACCTCTAAAAAGAACAGAACTTAATAGCCTATCTTTTAAATGTACATAATTTAAAAACCGAATTAAATATTACTTTCAAGTTCAACTAATAAAATGCAAAAAGTTCAAAACATATAATGTTTGTCAATTATGCTAAATTTCTTATTTACATAAAATCTGACAACTTCTACTACTAAAATAAAAGAAGTTCAAATAGAATTTATTTTCAATTCTACTAAATTTCTAATTTATATAAAATCTGTACACACCTCCATAAACGATCTGGTCGTAAAATAATCTCAATCCCACAAACCACCCAAAAAACAAAAAAACTCAGTTCAAACATACATATGACATCAGTACTAAAAAAGTAGGATAAGTCAGGCCACTCACACCACTACGACACCAAATTTCAAAACCGCACGTTGTATGAAATTACATTTCAGTTTACACAGCACTAAACCATAAGTGCACTAAAATGGGAATACAAAAACTATAAAGGCCGAACTTAGGTAAGTACAGATGAAAATAAAATAAGTACCAGTTTTGAGCAACAACTCCCAGGGCACTAAAAAATGTCTTCAGATAAACTAGTCTATAAGACTTCAGTGGAAAAGCAAGACTTAACATCCTCTCAAAAAAACATCACAAAGCATATGTTACCTAAGCAGTCCAAAATGCCGTCATCACCACCCCTGAGACGTGCAAGTGGGATTTAGCAGGTCATAAGTACAGCATGACAAGACAAGTCAGTGTAGCAGTAAAACCATTTGAATTGGACGGTTGCTTCTTCCAGGCCACCACCCGCGCCACCCACTGAGCAGTTGCCAGAAGGGACCGCAAACGGCGACCCCACCCACTACACCCACGGCCCCGACGAACCGCCTCCCACACATCCCCGTCGACGCACTGCAAAATACCCCATTGTCTTCCATCTCTGCCTCATTAACAGAAACCACCATTGCCGCTTCAATCTTCACTACACACAAACCACAAACTTCTCTCTCCCAAACGCACAGTCGTCGCAGGAAGGCGATGGTGGAGGAACCGTTTGCCAAGCGTCATCATGGCGAGCCGTTGGACAAGAGCAGCAACCTCGTCGACGTTCACGTCCCCGGCGAGAAGCGCGAGTTCACGAGAACCCTCACAGGGGTTGAGCTCCACGGCAAGGAGACGCTGGAGATCATCTGCACCAGCGAACCAGACAAGGCCGACGAGGTGATGAGCAGACTTAGGATAAAGGGCGGCGGCTTGTATCTGAGCTTCATCGGAGTTGATGTGGAGTTCACCAGCGATGATGAACCTCCATAGATGGCGGCAGTCCTGAAGTTGTGCATCGAGGAACTCTGCTTGGTGTACCACATCGCAGCAGCCACAAAATGGTAACCCATACTACTATTCATTCATCTGTTGTACTAGTACTACTCACTAAAAACTTCATTAAACTAGTTTCCCAACTAGATGAACTACTATACTTTGTGAAATGTATGCACGAGTACATGTTTCTCAACTTACATGCATTTCTGAAACTGTGAAGTGGATTGTTTCCCCAGATTAGCATCTGAAAAAATGTTTATAGAATTCTGAACTTGATGCACCAAATTAATTTCTGAACTTGATGTGCTAGCATAGATTCTGATCTTGATGCACTAGTATAGTTTATAGAATTGATGTATTTAAAGATGTTTGCTGAAGTGGTATAGGTCCATATCTTGATGCACATCTTTCTCAAATTAATTTCTGAACTTGATATAGAACTGATGCACAAAGATGTATCAAACACTGGTATAGGTCTTTTATTCAATAAAAAAGAAAACTAAACTTGAATCAAGCAGCACATATATCATTGAATATGGTAAAATGATTCTTGAATTTGGTGAAGCATTTAGTGAAGCATTGAAGATAGCAAAAAAGAAAAATAACATCATGTAGTTGAATTTAATTTCAGGACTTTGTGTACTAGTTTCTGGACTCCGCTCCTCATTCACGAGAACATGGCTGGTCACCGGGATGCCTAGTCCCATGCTTTATGCAAACTAAATCAAAATAATTGCAAACAAAACTCCCCCTAGGACTGTTGCTAGTTGGAGACACTCGTTGTTTCGAGCAAGTCATGGATTGATGCTTGTTGGTGGAGGGGGAGTATAAACTTTAACATTCTGTTTGGGAACCGCCTATAATGTGTGTAGCATGGAAGATATAACCATCTCTTAGTTGTTATGTTGACAATGAAAGTACGCTACTCAAAATATTATTTATCTCTATTTCAAAACCGAGCTCTGGCACCTCTACAAATCCCTGCTTCCCTCTGCGAAGGGCCTATCTATTTACTTTCATGTTGAGTCATCACCCTCTTATTAAAAGCACTAGCTGGAGAGCGCAGCTATCATTTGCATCCATTACTATTAATTTATATTGGGTATGACTATGATTGGATCTCTTTTACCATGAATTACAATGTCTAGTCAGTCCTTGATCTTTAAAGGTGCTCTGCATTTATGTTTTGTGGTTTCAGAAAGGGCTAGCGAGATACCATCTTGTTATATCATATTATAATTGTTTTGAGAAAGTGTTGTCATCCGAGATTTATTATTATGACTCGATAGTTGATTATGCCATTGATATGAGTAAACATGAGACCTGAGAATTATTGCAAATGTGGTTAGTTATAATCTTTGCTGAAAACCTGAATGTCGGCTTTACATATTTACAAAAACAAGAGCAAACAGAGCTTGTAAAAGTTTTTCTTTTTCTCTTTCAGTTTATCAACTGAATTTCTTGAGGACAAGCAAAGGTTTAAGCTTGGGGGAGTTGATACGTCTCCGTCATATCTACTTTTCCAAACACTTTTGCCCTTGTTTTGGACTCTAACTTGCATGATTTGACTGGAACTAACCCGGACTGACGTTGTTTTCAGCAGAATTGCCATGATGTTGTTTTATGTGCAGAAAACAAAAGTTCTCGGAATGAACTGAAACTCCACGGTGAGCTTTATGTGCAGCAACAGATTATACAACTTGCGAGCCTTGTCCAGGTGAGGGAATCTATGAGGGTGAAGCAGCTGCACAGGGGAGCAAAACTTTATAGGAGCTCTAGGTGCACGCTTCGTGCTTGTAACATTGCCAGAATCCAAAGAAGGATCCTTCCTAGCACCACCAGTTCTACGGGCCACTATTCCAGCAAGTGGGGATAAACCCTTGGCAGCAGCAGCGCTCCTGGTGACTCTTCCCATGCCAGCAATCTTGTCAAACGCATCATCATCGCTGTCTATCAATTCCACAATGGGATTCTTGGGTGTAGAGGGGCTCTCTGCACAAGCAGCCGTAGAACCTTTCAGAGCTCCCAACCGCCCCTTTATAACACCAGACCTTGTCTTTTCTAGAGAGCGCCACTGGCTAAGATCAATAGATACGCGCTCGAGCTCCGAGAACTGGCTGCCAAAGATCCTGTAGTCATGCTCATTAAGATCCAGCCACTCACCTGCAAAAAGAAAAAAAAGAAAAGACCGCATCAAGGGTAAAGTTCAAATACGTAATTCATGACAGTACCAATCAAAGAAGTACAAGCTGCAAAAAATTACAAAAGTTCATGCATTACGTACAGGGTTCGATGCCAAACAAACCACGGAAGTCAACATCAAACACATCGCTAGTTGTGCAGGTATACAGAAAAGTCTTCCTAATGTCAGGAATGTCTTCGTGGCTGTAATCTAACTTTTCAATCACACCATCCTCCCGGCAATGCCTGTTAACAAAAGAAAAAACAAATGGGTACATCACAAATCCGAAAACACAGTAAGACCACCCTCCCAGCAACAAAAACAACTAACAAAAACTCATTAAAAACAGATACTCACGTGTTTTTCTGCTGCGGCACCCGCACAAACTCGCAAGAGAAACCATCAATATGCGCCGGCGAGATCGGGTTCGCCCTGTCTACGCTAGACTCCCTCCAAAGCTTCTTTATGTAATCTGTCATAGTCCTTAAGAATCTAACTACATCACTCCAGGTTTCATCGCGTAGTGAATCAAGACACTCAAAACAACGGAACCTCAAATTCAGAACAATCAAGCACCAATGCCCAGATTCTTCGCTAGGCTTCATGGTAGCTGATAGAGGCAAAGGTGTCCCGTCTTTCGATGAGATGTTGGTTTTCGCTTTGGAGGAAGTCGACTTTGACGATCCGACTACGAACGTGCGAGGACGTCGCGCCTTAGCAATCGCTAAACCAACTCCGAGAGGTTATTGACCACGCGAGCACGATCAACGACCACGAGGGTCTGCTTCCTGCGAGCAAACGAAGAACAAGCAAGAAACTGAGATTGCAATCTGGATAATGCGAATATAAGATGAAAGCTTTATTGATCAAGGTGGGGTTCGTGGCGCTTTGTCCAGTCGTTGAACACAAGCGGCACGCGAAGTTGCAGCTATGGCGAACTTTTAATCTAAACAAAACCCAAGGTCTAAGCGGTGCCCTAAGGGCTGTATATATGGAGGAAGAGGGGGAATTTCGTGGCCCTTGGTGGAGGGGTCTGAAATCAACCCTAACTCTTGTTTCCCCACACATACGGACTCTAAAACAGCCTATACTTAAGTATTTCGAAATTACATGGGCTGGCCCACTAATAAGGTGACGATCACCTAGAATAGCCCGGGACGACATTTATGAAGTAGCATCTTGTATATTTCGTCCAAGGCTTCATGCATCCATTATGGTGGCTTCAAAGTCCTGAAATCATCACTTCTAACTCCGTTCTTGTTCCCCTTAGCATGGCATTATCTCCATGCTTGTTCTTGCTCAATGTCCATCCTTCTCCAAGCTAGGGCCTTCATTTGTAAGCAAAACAAATGTATCCAATTTAGGCAGCATCATATTCTCATGAACATTAGAATCATTACCAAGAAACGAAAGTACCTGATAATTTAATTGGCGTGCGCGAGCTCTAGTAATTGGTCCAGTATATGTACCAGTAGGGGCTGTGGGTGTAACAATGGTATTGATGTCCTCATCAGTAGCCGCAATGGACGGTGGATCAAAAGTAGGGAAGAGAAGCTAACAAAAGAATCGCAGAGGAAAAATGAATTTAATAAATCATAATGAAACAAAAAATTCAGCCTCCAAAAAAAATTAAAAGAAGAAAATTGAAAATTAGAAGTACAAACAAAAATAAGATAATCATTAGTTCTAATTGAGTAAGCAAAACACTACAAAAAATATATGCTACTCTAGTTAAAATTGCAACAAACATATCAGTTCAATTTCCTTGCGACAATAAGTTCAGCTTCAAAAAAAGAAGCACACATCATTCATAAATGCAGGGCTAAAAGCAGGCTGCTCAATTTCATTCCCCGACCTCCCAAACTTGCAAGAAAACAGGACAGTTCTAGTTCATGAGTACAAAAAGTACAAGTTCACCTACTTGGTCAAAACCATCAGCACACGATCTCGTGAACCAATTTAGCACATTGGAATCAATATTTCCATCACGGATCTTGGTCTTTTGTACAAAAAGAACAACAACAGTTAGAAAATTGGCAAAACAAGTTATCATCCTATCTACAAAGCAAAATATTGACCGTCACCCATCTGGGAACTATCAACTTGTCAGTGTCTCGGTACTTCTGACGTAGAGAATATAAAACAACGTCAGCACTGTCTGAGTTGAGCATGCCAGTGGGGACAAACGCTTTAGCAATAGAACCAACACTGGCATCACATTCTTTATTTTGAAACATCGGCTTGTGACTAGAAAAACACAAAAGATTACATGAATTAAAACTACTGCAACAATAACCATTCTCATATGAGAGAAAGAAAAAGAGACAAAAATGGTACAAGCAAAATCCCAAACTAACCATTTCGTACGGTTCGTGCGCAACCTCGTAACAGCGAAGAAAAACATATCAACCTTAACAACATTTCCAATTTCTGCTTGCAGAAAAAGAAGAAAAATAATAAGTTCAAGCACTACAAGTGAACATGTCCAAAATGCCAAAATTGAGAAGTACGCCTCATTTACAAGTCCTTACCTGCACTATCAGTGTTTGACGACGGTAGTTCCTGTGATGAGACCAATATGCCTCCAGTTTCAGGGTTTGACGATGGCACATCTTGAGAGGACACCAATATCGCTGCGCTTTCAGGGTCTGTGGAAAGAAAATCATGGGACAACACGAGCGCCTCCTGCGTCAAGGGGCCAGAAGAAATCGACAGAAGTAAATCGTCATCCTCGGATGGTACCTCCTCCACGCTAGAAGCATCTTGCAATGCATCACCATAATCAAGCCCTCCAGGCGGGAAATTTTCCGGCGGCAAATCTTCAAAATCAGAAAGATTTTCATTCCTAGAAATACCAACACCAGACGGTTTGGCATCAAGTATGCTAGCAGCACCAACATCCTCATCAGCAACTTTGGTACCAACATCGTGCCCACTACTCAATGGAACACCGTGAGCATCATCTCCACCACTAACGACAGCCTCACGCTCAACATCAGTCATCTGGCGAAATAAAAATTCAGAAAAAGTGAATAATATGAGCAAAACTAACAATCAAAAATAAGCTAGCGAGAGGTGCACAGAAAAACAAAACCTTAGAAGCATTCACAGAAACATCATCAATCTTGCTGTTGCTAACATTCAAAGCAACATCACCAACGGGCGAACAAGGCTCGTCGCCAACAACAGGACCCTGATTTCATATGTAATGAATAAAAAAACAATGCTATTATTAGCAACAATAAAACACAAGGAATTAAACCACAGTAACAAAAAAGGTAGGTATCACCTACAAAACCTTTAGCGGTGTGGAATAGAAAAATGAACAAGCAAGGCACATTGGTGAGCATGAAAATTCAAGAAATATGAATAAACACATTAAAAACAAAAATAACCTTGCACTTATCAGTAGATGGATCATTAACTCCACGGTCAACAACAGCCTCAACATTATGACTGGTCTCCTGCATCAAAACAAAAAATTAATAAACAGATGAAGATCAGGAAGTTCAACTACAATACTGACTGCAGAACAACATAGTAAAAACATACAAACACCGAGGACTGACTCACATCAACAACAGGGTGCTCCAAGCCAACATCGTTCGTATGGTGATCAGAAACATTAACCTCAGTACCATCATCAGCCCTGCTGTCGGTGGCAGTAGCCTCATCCTGCTCAATCTGCATGGAAGAAAAAATAATAAACAGATGAAGGTGAGAAAGTTCAATGATACGTCTCCATCGTATCTATAATTTTTGATTGCTCCATGCTATATTATCTACTATTTTGGACTATATTGGGCTTTATTTTCCACTTTTATATTACTTTTGGGACTAACCTATTAATCGGAGGCCCAGCCCAGAATTGTTGTTTTTTTTGCCTATTTCAGTGTTTCGAAGAAACGGAATATCAAACGGAGTCCAAACGGAATGAAACCTTCGGGAACGTGATTTTCTCACCGAATATGACCCAGGAGACTTGGACCCTATGTCAAGAAAGCCACGAGGTGGGCACGAGGTAGGGGGGCGCGCCTACCCGCTAGGGCGCGCCCCCACCCTCGTGGGCCCCACGAAGCTCCACCGACATACTTCTTCCTCCTATATATACCTACGTACCCCCAAACGATCAGATACGGAGCCAAAACCCTAATTCCACCGCCGCAACATTCTGTACCCATGATATCCCATCTTGGGGCCTGTTCCGGAGCTCAGACGGAAGGGGAATCCACCATGGAGGGCTTCTACATCATCACCATAGCCTTTCCGGTGAAGTGTGAGTAGTTTACTGCAGACCTTCGGGTCCATAGTTAGTATCTAGATGGCTTCTTCTCTCTTTTTGGATCTCAATACAATGTTCTCCCCCTCTCTCGTGGAGATCTATTTGATGTGATCTTCTTTTTGCGGTGTGTTTGTTGAGACAGATGAATTGTGGGTTTATGATCAAGATTATCTATGAACAATATTTGAATCTTCTCTGAATTCTTTTATGTATGATTGGTTATCTTTGCAAGTCTCTTCGAAATATCAGTTTGGTTTGGCCTACTATATTGGTTCTTCTTGCAATGGGAGAAGTGCTTAGCTTTGGGTTCAATCTTGCGGTGTCCTTTCCCAGTGACAGTAGGGGCAGCAAGGCACGTATTGTATTGTTGTCATCGAGGATAACAAGATGGGGTTTTTATCATATTGCATGAATTTATCCCTCTACATCATGTCATCTTGCTTAAGGCGTTACTCTGTTTTCTTGAACTTAATACTCTAGATGCATCTTTGGATAGCGGTCGATGAGTGGAGTAATAGTAGTAGATGCAGGTAGGAGTCGGTCTACTTGTCTCAACGTGATGCCTATATACATGATCATACCTAGATACTCTCATAACTATGCTCAATTCTGTCATTTGCTCAACAGTAATTCGTTCACCCACCGTAAAATACTTATGCTCTTGAGAGAAGCCACTAGTGAAACCTATGGTCCCCGGGTCTATCTTTATCATATCAATCTTCCATCACTTTAATATTGCTTTGCTTTTTTACTTTGATTTTTATTTTACTTTGCATCTTTATACCAAAAATACCAAAAATATTATCTATCATATCTATCAGATCTCACTCTCGTAAGTGACCGTGAAGGGATTGACAACCCCTATTCACGTTGGTTGCGAGGAGTTGTTTGCTTTGTGTAGGTACGAGGGACTCACGCGTAGCCTCCTACTGGATTGATACCTTGGTTCTAAAAAACCGAGGGAAATACTTACGCTACTTTGCTGCATCATCCTTTCCTCTTCAAGGAAATCCAACGCAGTGCTCAAGAGGTAGCATTCAACTACAATACTGACAGCAGAACAACATAGTAAAAATTGCAAACACCGAGGACTCACTCACATCAACAACAGCGCGCTCCAAGCCAACATCATTCGTTTCGTGATCAGGAACATTGTCCTCAGTACCATCACCAGCCCTGCTGTCGGTGGTAGCAGCCTCATCCTGCTCAATCTGCCTGATAACAACTTTTGCACTTTCTTCATATGGCTTGCAGCGAGAGTCTTGCATAGTTTTGAAAAGCTTCATGTTGTTCAACAGACGAACCGAGCTCTGAACTAGATCAGCAACACGTCACACATATCACCAATAAAAATTCTCTCCATCTCAATATAGTCCACTGCTTCCTCAGCGTTAAATTGATGACCTTCAGGAAGGATACCATTGATACAACTCAGACGCTCAACTGTCGTTGGGACCTTTTGCAGCTCAGAACACATATTACTTAAAATATGCTCAGCACGCTCCAACGTAGAAACAACAACATCAATACCAAAACCCTGCCTCTGTGAAGTACTAGCATTACTAGGGCCAGGGGGAACATAACCAGCACCCTCAGCACCACGGCCATCTCTCAACTCATCGTGCAGAGATGAAGACTTGGGAACCTGAGACGACGGCATCTCCAGGACTGGCCGTTTATACACTCGGAAAAAGACAACCTCCTCTTGAGTTTTCCACTACAAACAAGGGGAAAAATAGTTAATTAATCAATGCAACACACAGGGAAAAATAAAACATGATATTAACATATTTAAATCAACAACACTATCAATCTTTAACTATCAGTGCCAATTTCTTAGTATTTACCAACAAGACAGTTGAACAAAGATATTCAGTTCAACCACACATGAAAAAACAGTACTAAATATCGTACCTAAACTCACAAAGCTTAAGAAATGACAAAATCTAAACAGGTAACTCTGCGGGACACATGTTCACTCCGGCAAAAATAGCTATACCAAAATAAAAAAAAGGTCTCCAAGACACGAAAGAAATAAAACTCACCGGAAGCTTCCCAAACACCCAAGTCTTTGGATCTGCATTGCCTTTTTTTTATCAAATTTGCATCAACCAGATCAGAAAGCTTGACAAGATCCATGAAACATATGCGGGGGACTCGCATGTCAGGCTCCGCAGTCTTGCCACGGATAAGGCAGTCAAGGTACATTAGTACAGGCCCTATAGCACAGCCTGTGATTGCCTTCCCAAGGGTAACACCATCTTGGTACCTGACAACAGCCCTTCTAAGCTCATCAACCATCATCTGACAATAATCCATATTAGCCATGTCCTCAAACACGAGACCCTCAAACATTGCTGCCTCTCTGGAAACACGCGGGGCGGCACCAGGCAACACAACCTTCATAAACACAATAATGAAGAACACTTTCAAAGCGTGGTCATCTTTGCTAGGATCCTTAACGAGCACCTTCAGCTTATTCCTCAAATCCTTTGTCTTGATATCTATGTTTGTCAGGACCCCGATTCCAAGTCACATCGATCTAGCCGGTAACACCTCATATCACTTTGCGGCCTCACGCACGGTATTCCCACGGGTGTCGCTTTACCATGGCCCGGGACCGTTTGCGCCTTTTGGCTCACGTATATGATAGTGTTGCTAGCATCCATATGACAGAGAACCCGGGCCGACATGGCTAGTCGTGAACCCAAAGCGGCACTAACCCATGGGGACAGGCATACATGAATCACATCGAGCATGTCGGTCATCAACGTATGAATCCGGGCTGTAGCACTGGGCTAAGAGGACTCCGGTAACCCGGGCTGTAGCAGGCTAGGCAGGACTCGGATGTCACCGTGTGACATTTCCCGAAGGGACAGAACACGAGAACGAAGTGAAACACATGCCGGCCAGTCAAGTGTCCAGAGCGGTAGTCTTGGGCTAGCGAGGACTCCGTGAACCGGGCATAGCGGACTACTATCGCTCAGAAGCACTAGACTACATTTCCCCATATGAGAGGCTGCCAAGGATAAACAACTAGATTGTCGGATCCCACACATACCAAGCATTTCAAACATACACACAATATGCTCGATATGTGTAAATACAACAAGGCATCACAACATAACTCTACGACTCAAGTATTTATTCATTAGGCTCCGAGGAGCGAGATATTACAAACATGGGTCTCATGACCCAACACAAAGAGCATACAAGTCAAAGCACAAGCGGAAGCTTAACATGTCTGAGTACAGACATCTATAAATGAAAAAGGCTGAGAAGCCTGACTATCTACCAGATCCTGCCGAGGGCACAAGATCGTAGCTGAGGTAACAAGCTAAACGTTGAAGTCCAAGTGGAACTACAAGCGAGACTGACGTCTCTCTGCAAAACATAAAATAAGCAAACGTGAGTACAAATGTACTCAACAAGACTTACATCGAACTATCTACATATGCATAATTATCAACAAAGGGGTGGTGGAGTTTGACCGCAGCAAGCCAGCTTTGACTTCGGTGGCTATCTGAACTACATTGCAAGTAACTCTTTTGAGGTGGCGCACGAGTCCACATATTCACCATATCAATACACTCTGGATCCGCTCCCGTCTACCTACGAGAACGCCATCCATAGCACTCACGCTTATCTTGCGAGTTTTAGAGTATCCACTTTCACTTGTCTATGAACTATGCAAGGGTCCAAGTTTCCATATCCGAGGAATCCGCTATTCAATAGATAATGATAACCCTGCAGGGGTGTACTTCTTCACACGCTCTCGCCACTTATCGCCTCAGACACGTCATGTACCTCGGCAACCTTCAAGCGAAAGTCGGGCGAGGGAGTCGCCACGACCGACTAACCACACAAGTCTCTCGTCGGGTTTATCGCCTATTCGGGTTCCATCCGCAAGGAGATCCGGCCGGGTGTCGCTCACGGCCCCAAACGATGTGAGCAGGGTTCCCAAGCCCACCAACCGGTGCCACTTGGTACACCGTGCCATCGTGCCTAATCATCCCAAGCCCACCTGCAGGTGCCACTTGGTAGACTACTAACACTACCTACAAACACCGAAACTAGTTGCAACTCCCGGACGAGAGATCAAGTTAATTAATAAGTCGAGAGGGTCGAGTTACGGAACCCAATGTGTGGTAGTAACTGTTCATGGATCACAAACACGAACTCAGTTCACGAGGGCGGCTGCAATGAGACAACCCACCATGTACTCCTACATGGCCTCTCACCGCTACCTTTACCAAATCGTGTTCACACACTTAGCTCACACACAGTAGGACATGTTCACCACTTTCCAATTCATTCCCGATGAATCAGACCTGACACAACTCTAAGCAATAGCAGGCATGACAAACAAGCATGAATGAGTAGGCACATCAGGGCTCAAACAATTCCTACTCATGCTAGTGGGTTTCATCTATTTACTGTGGCAATGATAGGTCATACAGAGGAAAGGGGTTCAACTACCGCAACATGTAACAGTTGAATCATTGTTGTCCTAATGCAGTAAAAGAGAGCAGGAGCGAGAGAGTGGGATTGTATCAGAATGAACAAGGGGGTTTTGCTTGCTTGGCACTTCCGAAGATAATATAGTTCTTCATCGGTGTCATCGAACTCATCGTCGGTACATCGTCTACTGAGAGGGGACAAATACCGGCAAACAAGGAAGAACACAATCAATGCAATTCAACAATATGATGCATGATCATGACATGGAAATATGCTGTGTTTTGAGCTAATGTAACTAGCAACATGTTAAATGGAGTTGGTTTGAACCCTAGGTTCAAATTCAAACTTCATATGTGAAGATTTAAATGCCATTATATGATTTGTCCTAAACAACAGCTATAAGTTGTTCTAACATGCATGAAAATAGTACAGATGGATATATTAGATTTTTATGATCATTTTTCATATATAAATTATTTCATTTGGAGTTACGGTTGAATTACTATGAATTTTAGAAGTTTATACTAATTTCTGGAATTATCTGAATTTGTTTTAATACAGAAATTCCTTTACTGCGTCAGCATGACAGCAACACGACGTCAGCAGGTCAACCGGGGTGACCAGGGTCTAACCTGCCACGTGGGGCCCACATGTCATAGTTATAATTAGTGATTTTAGTTAAACCTAACCAAAATCGTTAGAGGGGCTAGGCCCACTAGTCAGTGGTTGTGGGTGTTAATTAGAGCCTAAACTAATTGTTGCCACGTCAGCTAA
The DNA here is from genome assembly GCA_021605205.1 of Aegilops longissima. Classification (NCBI taxonomy): domain Eukaryota; kingdom Viridiplantae; phylum Streptophyta; class Magnoliopsida; order Poales; family Poaceae; genus Aegilops; species Aegilops longissima. The sequence goes on along the minus strand of CM038682.1, from coordinate 381,745,086 downwards.
ACAGGGTTTCGCCGCCGGCGACCTCATCCGACGGCGGAGGCATGTCGGAAACGCTGCTCCGGTAGCGGTTCGATGCGCCGAGGGTACCAGTGGAGAGCTCACGCTCGTGCGTGACTAGGGGAGGCCTCGGGAGGCTGTGGGGTGGCCGGGAACGACGACCACGGCGGCTTTGGCGGCGGCTGGAGCTCGGGCCAGCACGGCGCGGTGGCTGCAGCGCGTTAGCCAGAGAGCAGAGGAGTGCTCGGGACCCTGGGGACCTGGAGAGCACGCAGGAGCTACTGGAGCGAGTGGAAGAGCTCTGGGGCGCGAGGTTCGCCGGCCATGGCGATGGCCGGAGCTCGGTGCTTGCGGGGACGGCAGCTACGACACGAGAACGAGCAGGGGAGGAGGGGGAAAACGAAGGAGTCCTCACAGCGAAGTCGTTTAGCAGCTCAGACGGCTCGGGGAGGCCCTCTTCGGCGCGAATCGACGTCGGCGATCCACGGATTACCGACGAGGAAGACGATGATGCTGACGGCGATGCAGTGCGCCCGTTCTGATCTTCAGAGTTCAGACGAGGACGAGCTTCTCTCCGCGGCTTGACATGGCGCGGGGCCTAGGGTGCGTGGTGGCTACGGCGGCGAGCAGGGTCGCTCTCCGGTGCGCTCGGACGGTACCAGGAGAGAGAGTCAGAGAGGGGATGGGGACGAGCAAGCGGTCGAGGGAGGCGCGAGAGAGTGCGTGGCGTCCTTAGCTAGCTCCAGCGGTCGGCAAGCAAGCAGGAGGTGGCCGGCGTGTGGTCGCAGCGTCGAGCACGCGCCTCTTGTCCTCTGGCGAGAGGAGGAGATGATCAGCATCAGGTTTGTGGGCTGGACCGCCTGATGAGCAGTCCGGCCAAGCTGGACAGGTAAGCGCCAGGTAAGTCCTTTCCTATTTGCATTTTCTTTCTATTTTCTATTACCCTGAATGTGTTTGGCTTTATTAAAATGCGAGCATTTCTAAAAATCATGCAATGGGTCAGTAGCCCTGCTTGGATTATTCCCAACAGAAACATTTCAGTTCATGAATATTTGGACATTTAAAATAATATATAAAATTTAAATGCCCAAATACAAATAAAGTATGATTTAATTCAAAGCCCAAATATGTCATGGAAAATGTGCATCACCTCTGATCTGTTTACAGATTTTCCATAAATGATGAACATTTTTGAAAGCCATTTGGATTACTGAAAATATTTTAGGTGAACCTAGTGAATTCCTTTGATGCTAGGGGTTTAGGCAATCCCCATTTCAGATTTCCATGGAAGTTAAACATGATGCAAGCAAGATGCAAACACTAGGCAACACCAGAAGCTAGGGATGTGACCACTCGCCCCCACTAAACAAGAATCTCGTTCCGAGATTCAGGACGTGAGGTAAGAAGACAGAGGGGATACAAAGCTAACTTGATCTTCATGATCCAACTTGCCTTCGGAAGAACGTTGATTCGATCATCATCTTGATCTTGACATCTAGCTTTGAGAACTTCATCCAATATGACAACGAGAGGAAAGGGAGAATTTTAGAAGAATCGATCTTCTTGAGGTTCGAGCAACTTAGGATCATCACAAGGATCACAGGATCAACTCAAGAAATGAGACGTAGAAACATCTCTAGAGCTGAGAGGCAAAACATGCATTTAGGAGGGACAGAATAAACAATTTGACGAGGTGACAAGGTAGCGAGGAAAAATTGCCATGACCCATAACGGGGCACCTCAGAGAAGGTGACTCGTAGAATTATTCCTTAAGTGGCAAAAAGAATTACTTTTGATACAGAGATCATTGAAAATCTTCATACCAGCCCAGGGCAATTTGCAATCGATTACTTGAAGGAGCTCGGGAGAATGGCATATTCCGACTAAAATGGATGATGTGGACTACCTTGTTGAAGACAAATCAATGGATGATTTTTGCTTATCATCGGAGGTGGAGGGGACCCATGGTAAGTCCACTTTTGAAGATGATATTGGATAGCAACTACCGAGAAGGGCAGCCCATGGGGGATTGGCACAATGGCGGTGCAAGCTGGGAACAAGATGCAACTGTTGGGAATGTTCCAACCATCATATCTGCCTGAGATTCAGATCCGATTGGAAATAGGATACTTCGGACTCAGCATGTCTGAAAAGAAAGTTTGCAACACAATTCGACGAGATGGCGTTGCAAGATTCTCGGGAAATGAGCTACGATAGCAAGCTCCAAAACATGAGCTGGTTCTGCTACACACCTGTGAACACACTGTCCTAGACAAGCATGACCACATGGTAGTCTTACAATAAAACACTACCGAGTTCTGATTAGGAACCATCATTGCGGAGAGCGAAGTCCTGCGCATGTACCTTTGGGTCCTTATGGATTAGCACTTAAGAACTTCTTTTCCTTGAACAAATCAGTCAGTGGCTTGGTGTGCTAGGGATACATATAGAATGAAGGTTGCAAGTCTCCAAACCATAGAATACTTCGCACGTATGCATGACTGACTTGGGATGGTTCTAGAGGAAACAAAAACAATCTTTCTCGAACTCACGGTGGCAACTTGCACCAAATGCACGTGAATCAGAGAAAGTCACTTCTTTCATCCAACATATTCTTCACGGATGGGACATGAAGATAATTCTTATAAAAGTTTCCAACACTAGGTTGATGTTCAACATGAATCATGGGGGAGACAAAATGCTGCTGATGGGCTCAACAACAACTCATCGGAATTTCCATATCACTGGACTTCCACCATCATGTGAACACGGTGATAGCATTGATCAGACCAAAGATGTAATGGTGTATGCTCGAGGGATCAACCACGAGTAAGACAACATTACGAACATCGTTGGTTCTCATTTGACTTGACAATAGCGCATACTCAAGTCAAAGTTTGACAAGGCAATAGATCCAACAACTGATCACGAGGACCAATCGATGGAGATATCATCTTTTTTCAACGCACACACACACACAGAAGATATCCCTAGAGATGAACTAAGTTAAGCAAAGCTTTATCTTCCAACTCTCCAAGTTGTTGTCTAGCTCAACCAACTAGCTCAGGGACATCCAACACAGATTCTTGGAGAATGGGTGGTTTAGAGGAAAACCAATATGATCACGAACTCAACATAGCGGTCAGGTGACAACCTGGTAACACTTCCGAGAAGATTTTCGGAACATCACGAACCACCGATATGTTACTAAGCTCGAGAACAATCTTGCTTTTCAGGGCAAGACGATGTGACCAAACAAGAGAGGGATTGATACAATCCTAACTCTTGATCGAAGGGTGCATCAGGAAAAATGGACTAGGTAGCACGATCAATCTTAGTATGATGATTTGATAACCAACACGGTAAGAATGAGAATATTGTCCATTAACTACCAAGCAATGAGGTTGCTAGGAGTATCGATTTCACACATCACAATTCACTTGTCGGCATTCCGGTTACATCAACACGGGACCGAGGAATGAATAATGATAGCGAGAAGTATCACTACGTCAAGAATTCATAAGAGAAGGTGCAATTCTCACGACGTTCCTGACATAAAGTGGGTAATACTTCAGGGTAGAACGAAACAAAAGCTGAATTGGCATTTTGATCTGCGGAATACAACTGCTTTGACCCAATCTTGGATATGGATGAGGTATTGGAGTTTGTTTCTCCTAGTCATTCCGGAATAGAATGGCTTGACGGACCACAAGAATAATAGGCATCGATGAACACGATCGCACACATACTCTTGACTATCAATTGATAGATGAAGATCAGAATATAACTGAAGGGGGACAACTCAGAGAATATAAGATTATTTGGGTTGTGGATGCATATATTAGTATGTCGAACCAAGTTCAACATGTTTCTTCTGGATAACCCATGCAGAGAGGTAGGACTGGCAGAGTCACAAAATAGAATGGAGAACCCATCGAGAGCACTCCTGCTGTGATCTTTGATCCAACAAACTTCTGCCAGAAGTGGTTCATAGTATTTGGAAGAAGGAAATACCACGGACCTCGAGGACTATCGCAAAGGTTACTAATATCCTAAAGGTACGAGCAACACTAACAACATGAAGTAAGTAGGGAAATCTCGGGTTCAGAAACACAGGAGTAGAATACCTACTACTAAGTGGCATCACGGGATGCTTTCTAGAATGGTGGCCAGAATCATCACACTGGGAACACAAAAACATGGCCATATTATCAGGTGATCCTCTAAGATGCCTAGGGTCATAATACTAGTTCCAACATATATGTCAAGGCAATAATTACCTCAACGCACTGGTTGGTGTGTTTAATCTAGCCCAAAAGGGCATCAGGAATGGGAGGAAGGGATTTGCAAATGCATCAGACTATTTTAGAAACCTGGGATGACTCGGACAGCATAACGGCCGTAAATGCTCAAAAAGATTTGAGACATCATGCAAAATGGTGGCATAGCCACTCAACAACATCATATCAAGGTTCCGAAATCAACAGTTAACATACGGAAGTAGTAGAAACTGAACTAGGGCTTCAAACCAACAATCTTAAAGGTCTATGGATTAGTAACACGTCATCCTGATAGATAGATGAGAAGCCTAGTTCTTAATCCCCGTAGAAGAGAAGAGGATGACTCAGATCAGAAGGCCATGAGGTATAAGGAGTAAAAAGAGCCTTACGTTCCATCCCACAATCAATTCCCTTATATAACTAAAGAATTTCTAGACTCAACTTCGACCAGTTTGGCTTGGTAATCCTACAGGCAGTCAGGCTCTGATACCAAAGTTGTCAGGACCCCGATCCCAAGTCACATCGATCTAGCCGGTAACACCTCATATCACTTTGCGGCCTCACGCACGGTATTCCCACGGGTGTCGCTTTACCATGGCCCGGGACCGTTTGCGCCTTTTGGCTCACGTATATGATAGTGTTGCTAGCATCCATATGATAGAGAACCCGGGCCGACATGGCTAGTCGTGAACCCAAAGCGGCACTAACCCATGGGGACATGCATACATGAATCACATCGAGCATGTCGGTCATCAACGTATGAATCCGGGCTGTAGCACTGGGCTAACAGGACTCCGGTAACCCGGGCTATAGCAGGCTAGGCAGGACTCCGGATGTCACCGCGTGACATTTCCCCGAAGGGACAGACACAGGAACGAAGTGAAACACATGCCGGCCAGTCAAGTGTACAGAGCGAGTCTTTGGGCTAGCAGGACTCCGGTGAACCGGGCTGTAGCGGACTACTATCGCTCAGGAAGCACTAGACTACATTTCCCCATATGAGAGGCTACCAAGGATAAACAACTAGATTGTCGGATCTCACACATACCAAGCATTTCAAACATACACACAATATGCTCGATATGTGTAAATACAACAAGGCATCACAACATAACTCTACGACTCAAGTATTTATTCATTAGGCTCCGAGGAGCGAGATATTACAAACATGGGTCTCATGACCCAACACTCGAAACATACAAGTCGAGCACAAGCGGAAGCTTAACATGTCCGAGTACGAGACATCTACAAATGAAAAAAGGCTGAGAAGCGACTATCTACCAGATCTGCCGAGGGCACAAGATCATAGCTGAGGTAACAAGCTAAGCGTCGAAGTCCAAGCGGAACTACTAAGCGAGACCGACGTCTCTCGCAAAACATAAAATAAGCAAGCGTGAGTACAAGCGTACTCAGCAAGACTTACATCGAAACTATCTACATATGCATCATTATCAACAAAGGGGTGGTGGAGTTTGACTGCAGCAAGCCAGCTTTGACTCGGTGGCTATCCTGAACTACATTGCAAGTAACTCTTTTGAGGTGGCGCTGCGAGTCCACATATTCACCATATCAATACACCACTATGGATCCGCTCCGTCTACCTACGAGAACGCCATCCATAGCACTCACGCTAATCTGCGAGTTTTAGAGTATCCACTTTCACTTGTCTATGAACTATGCAAGGGGTCCAAGTTTCCATATCCGAGGAATCCGGCTATTCAATAGATAATGATAACCCTGCAGGGTGTACTTCTTCACACGCTCTCGCCACTTATCGCCTACACCGCACGTCATGTACCTTGGCAACCTTCAAGCGAAGCAGGCGAGGGAGTCGGCCACGACCTTACTAACCACACAAGTCTCTCGTCCGTGTTTATCGCCTATTCGGGTTCCATCCGCAAGGAGATCCGGCGGGGTGTCGCTCACGGCCCCAAATGATGTGAGCAAGGTTCCCAAGCCCACCAACCGGTCCCACTTGGTACACCGTGCCCTTGTGCCTAGTCATCCCAAGCCCACTGCATGCAGGTGCCACTTGTAGACTACTAACACTACCTACAAACACCGAAACTAGTTGCAACTCCCGGACAGAGATCAAGTTGATTAATAAGTCGAGAGGGTCGAGTTACGGAACCCAATGTGTGGTAATGCTGTTCATGGATCACAAACACAGAACTCAGTTCTGTGGGCGGCTGCAATGAGACAACCCACCATGTACTCCTACATGGCCTCTCACCGCTACCTTTACCAAATCGTGTTCACACACTTAGCTCACACACAGTGGGACATGTTCACCACTTTCCAATTCATTCCCGATGAATCGACTGACACAACTCTAAGCAATAGCAGGCATGACAGACAAGCATGAATGAGTAGGCACATCAGGCTCAAACAACTCCTACTCATGCTAGTGGGTTTCATCTATTCTTGTGGCAATGACAGGTCATGCAGAGAAAGGGGTTCAACTACCGCAACATGTAACAGTTGAATCGTTGTTGTCCTAATGCAGTAAAAGAGAGCAGGAGCGAGAGAGTGGGATTGTATCAGAATGAACAAGGGGGTTTTGCTTGCCTGGAACTTCCGAAGATAATATAGTTCTTCATCGGTGTCATCGAACTCATTGTCGGTACGTCGTCTACTGAGAGGGGACAAATACCGGCAAACAAGGAAGAACACAATCAATGCAATGCAACAATATGATGCATGATCTTGACATGGAAATATGCTGTGTTTTGAGCTAATGTAACTAGCAACATGTTAAATGGAGTTGGTTTGAACCCTAGGTTCAAATTCAAACTTCATATGTGAAGGTTTAAATGCCATTATATGATTTGTCCTAAACAGCAGCTATAAGTTGTTCTAACATGCATGAAAACAGTACAGATGGATATATTAGATTTTTCTGATCATTTTTCATATATATATTATTTCATTTGGAGTTACGGTTGAATTACTATGAATTTTAGAAGTTTATACTAATTTACGGAATTTTCTGAATTTGTTTTAATCAGAAATTCCTTTCTTCAAGGTCGACATGACAAAGAACTTTCTGACGTCAGCAGGTCAACCGGGGTGACCAGGGTCTAACCTGACACGTGGGGCCCACATGTCATAGTTATAATTAGTGATTTTAGTTAAACCTAACCAAAATCGTTAGAGGGGCTAGGCCCACTAGTCAGTGGTTGTGGGTGTTCATTAGAGCCTAAACTAATTGTTGCCACGTCAGCTAAACAGGGTTTCGCCGCCGGCGACATCATCCGACGGCGGAGGCATGTCGGAAACGCTGCTCCGGTAGCGGTTCGATGCGCCAAGGGTACCAGTGGAGAGCTCACGCTCGTGCGCGACTAGGGGAGGCCTCGGGAGGCCGTGGGGTGGCTGGAGCAGCGACCACGGCGACTTTGGCGGCGGCCGAGCTCGGGCCAGCACGGCGCGGTGGCTACAGCGCGCTTGCGAGAGCGAGGGCGCGTCGGGACCACAGGGACTGGAAAGCACGCTGAGCTCTTGGAAGCGGCGGAAGAGCTCAAAGCGCGAGTTTGCCGGCCATGGCGATGGCCGGAGCTCGGTGCTTGCGGGGACGACAGCTACGGCATGAGAACGAGCAGGGGAGGAGGGGGAAAACGAAGGAGTCCTCACAGCAAAGTCGTTTAGCAGCTCAGACGGCTCGGGGAGGCCCTCTTCGGCGCGAATCGACACTGGCGATCCACGGATTACCGACGAGGAAGACGATGATGCTGACCGCGATGCAGTGCGCCCGTTCTGATCTTCAGAGTTCAGACGAGGACGAGCTTCTCTCCGCGGCTTGACATGGCGCGGGGCCTAGGGTGCGTGGTGGCTACGGCGGCGAGCAGGGGCGCTCTCCGGTGCGCTCAGACAGTCATAGGAGAGAGAGTCAGAGAGGGGATGGGGACGAGCAAGCGGTCGAGGGAGGCGCGGGAGAGTGTGTGGCGTCCTTAGCTAGCTCCAGGCGGTCGGCGGCAAGCTGGAGGTGGCCCAGCGTGTGGTCGCATGCGTCGAGCACGCGCCTCTCGTCCTCCTGGCGAGAGGAGGGAGATGACTGGCACTCCGCTGTGGGCTGGACCGCACAGTAGCAGGCCGGCCAGGCTGGACAGGTAAGCGCCAGGTAAGTCCTTTCCTATTTGCATTTTCTTTCTGTTTTCTATTACCTGCAACTGTGTTTGGCTTTATTAAAAATGCCAGAGCATTTCTAAAAATCATGCAACTGGCTGTGGCCACTTTTTGGATTATTCCCAACAGCAGACATTTCAGTTCATGAATATTTGGAAATTTAAAATAATATATAAAATTTAAATGCCCAAATACAAATAAAGTATGATTTAATTCAGAGCCCCAATATGTCATGGAAAAATGTGCATCACCTCAGCATCATGTTTACAGCATTTTCCATAAATGATGAACATTTTTGAAAGCCATTTGGATTACTGAAAATATTTTAGGTGAACCTAGTGAATTCCTTTGATGCTAGGGGTTTAGGCAATCCCCATTTCAGATTTCCATGAAAGTTAAACATGATGCAAGCAAGATGCAAGCAAGATGCAAACACTAGGCAACACCAGAAGCTAGGGATGTGACAATGTTCCTGCTAATGTCAAGCTCCGATCTTAACTTAATCAGAGCATCGTCATATCCATCCTATGACGGCCTTGGCGGAGAACGACCACCATGAGGGAACCCAAATAATTGTTGTATACCATCGCTAGTGATGCGAAGCTTCTTATTAGCCTCACCCATGTCAAGAGTCATCGTATCAGGATCTATACTCAGGTACAAAACTCCCATCAGAGGGCGGGAAATGTTAGACTTCACCGCCCAATTGAAGATAGAAACAAAACCAGCTGCACGAACCCTAGCCACATGCCGACTCTCAAGCTATTTAGCACAAGCTTCAACCTCTCCCAACGAACATCGCATAGTTATGTTCAATTTTCGTTGGTCACCTTCATCCAAGGCAACTTTTCCGGCATTGCATCCCACCGGCTTGACCGGACTCATAACGCTAACAGGCTGTAAATGAAAATAAAGAAGCCACACCTTAAATAAATGAATATAGAAAACAAAACAAGCATATGAAGGCAAGTAGAAAAAAGAAAAGATTGCACAAGTTCAACTATTGAAACAACATCAGTACCACCCTCGATTGATGCAAACAATGACCAACCTCGCCTGGCCAGCATACCAGCCCAGACACAATTAAATCATTGCAAGTACAACTAGTTAGTCACATACAGTACAAAAGACGTACAACTGCAAATTCATCTTCAGAATCAACTTTGATATCATCTTCTTCAGATACAACATCTTCAGCTTCGACAAGAGCACACTTCTTCACACCTTTGTTCACCTTCGCAGGATGAACTTTACGCTTATTATTTTCTTTCAACAAAGAGCGCTCTCGAAGAGGAGGAGAAGAAGGCTTCTTATTTGTCAAGACCTGTGGACTACGACGAACAGGGGAGCTACCAAGTTTGCTTGGACCAATCTTCACAACAACACTATCCCCATCAGCTTTGCTATTACCAGGTTGGGAACCAGCTTTCACACGTGGGCTACGCCTCTGTGTGCCATCATGATTTCGATCTAACATCTTCCTCTTCAAAACTACTTTTTTTCTCATTAACTGCATCACGAGTAAACACTTGCGTCAAACGAGTTTGCATCAGGTTTGTCTTCACACGCATGTCACTTCCATGAGATCCAAAGATCAACGGTTGAAAAGGCGGCGTCACCACCTTCATCACCTACACCTTCGGGAGCTTGAGCAACATCCCGATCACTTCGTTGAACACAGCAGCCTTTTGGCGCGCTCCAACTCCTTTCTCCTCTGAAATCACACTTCTTTTTCTTATCCATTCATCCTCAAGCTGTAATCTGCATAGGAACATCCTCGGCTGAAATGAGGCTCGGTGCCATCAACACTCTGGATCGAGTAACGCACAAGCGCAAGCTGCCATCAACATCATCAACGTTAAGAGAATACATTCCATCATTAATATCTTTGACAACATCAGCAATGTCATCAGCAGCACCATGGTTGTCATTAACTGCATAAACCAACAAACATAAGCACACACGTATAAAATCAAAACAAAATTAACATTGCAGAGACAAGATAAATAAAGCGCATAGCATCAGACACAAACAAAAGGAACAACTAATGTAGCTAAGATATTTATGTATTCAAGGCTGATAAAAAAAGAGCAAATATAAGGGAAACACCAGCAACATCCGCAAGTTCTTCTAGCGGATTTGGTGTCTCAAAAATAACATTCACAAGATCTTGAAAGCGTTCTGACTTTTCAGAATTAGGAGGCACCGGCACTCCAACATCTGCAAAAACATCATAATTAGCAAAAAAGTACATGAACAAGCAATCAGTTCAACTATATGAACACTACAAGTGCACCCAATAAAACAATATGAACCCACCATCGGCGCAACAAACTTGAATGAAAACTCTTTCAACATCATACCAGTTCTTCACTGACTACTACAACCTATTCAAATGCCAGGACAACAGTTCAAACTACAGATGGTGATCAGTACTACAACATGTCTGCAGGTCACATCAACCACCAAAACTATACACACCACACAATCCAGGGCAAATTTAACAGTTATCAAAATACATACAACTTATAAAGTCGATACGACCACACCTATACAACCTAAAAACTAGATCTGTTAAAACATCATCCAAATTACAGGGAAAATCACCTGCATTCAACTTGTTCGGACTGGATGATGTACCCATTGAGATCTACAGACCTAAAATCTGTCGAACCAGATCTGCAAGACACATGAACAAAAATTAGGGCTCTGACCTATTTCAGAAACGAAGCACGCCATACAAAGCAAAACTCTTACAAGAAAACACAAAATCCGCCACGGAATCGAGTATCACTGTCGCCAACCGCTTGTTCAAGAGCAAAGGAACCCTAGCTAATCCAGCCTGAAACAGCAAGAGAGCAAGAGCTAAGAAATAGAGGGAAAATCTATACATAAGAGGACGCAAGGGAAGTCAATCGCAGACCAAAAGGAGCAAACAGAGCACCCAGACCTCCACCCCTGGGGTTCAACCCGCCAGCCGATGCTCCCGCGGCGAAACAGGAGAAGCAACTTCTCTGCGAGAAGAGGGGAACGAAGAAAGAATTGATTTGGAGAGGGGAGCGGAGCGGAACGGGGGAGAGCGGAGGTTAAAAGGTGAGTGGGAGAAAACCGACGGCTAAAGCCCAGAACCATGGCGAAGCCCACTATCTCTGGGCAGTTACCAAAGATAATAGCAAAAATTAAATACAATAAAAAAATAAATACAATAAAAAAATTAATATGAGGGAGAAAACAAACAGCTAAAGTACAAATAAAAACTCACAACAGTACAATAAAAATTATCAAAAAGTACAAATGAAATAATAATTCATAACGGTGCTGGTTTTTCACCAAAAAAATAAAGATAAGACAACGGGGGCAAATCATGTACTACTATGCCCCTCGGTGCGGTGCGGTGCGGGGAACAAGTCATGTTACGAAGATGTGTCAGTACTACTATGCCCCTCGGTGCGGTGCGATGCGGGAGCAAGTCCATACAAGGATGATGTGTCAGTACAACTATGCCCCTCGGTGCGATACGGTGCGGGGGCAAGTCATGTAACGGACTCGCCTCTGCATGCGATGCCGTGGCACGCCGCGTTGTCGCCTGCTACGGCTCATTCCTGGCTCGGCCTCGCCGGGATGGCGGAGGGGGGGTCCCGACCCCCCTACCCCCCGGCTCGGCCTCGCGCTAACGCGACAGTGTGCTCGTTTGACAGGCATAGTGCGGTTATTCTGTTCCCCCCCCCACACGCACCCACACACCCTCTAAAGATAGATAATGGGGGCAAGTCCATACAAGGAAGATGTGTCCGTACAACTATGCACCGAGGGGCAGTGCGGTTATTCTATTTCCCCCCACACGCACCCACACACCCCTAAGATAGATAATGGGGGCAAGTCATGTTACGGACTCGCCTCCCCATGCGACGCCGCATGACACGCCGCGATCGTCGCTACTCACGGCTTCGTTCTGGCTCGGCCTCGCGAGATGGTCCCCAGCTCGGCCTCGCGCTAATCTTGGCAAAGTCGATCGTTTGACAAGCGCAGTGCGGTTATTCTGTTTCCCCCCACACGCACCCACACCCCTAAGATAGAAATGGGGGCAAGTCCATACAAGGAAGATGTGTCGGTACCACTATGCACCGAGGGCGGTCTGTTATTCTGTCCCCCCCCCCACACACACACCCACACACCGTAAAGATAGATAATGGGGCAAGTCCATACAAGGAAGATGTGTCGAGACAACTATGCACCGAGGGGCAGGTGCAATATTCTGTCCCCCCCACGCACCCACACAACCCTAAGATAGATAATGGGGCAAGTCCATACTAGGAAGATGTGTCGAGACAACTATGCACCGAGTGGCGGTCGGTTATTCTGCTTCCCTCCCCCCACACGCACCCACACACCCCTAAGATAGATAATGGGGCAAGTCATGTTCTTAACTACGCTGCAGATCGCGACAGCGGCGCACGCCAGCGCCGTCGCCACTCTCTGGCTCGTTCTGGCCCGGCCTCGTCGGGATGGGGAGGGGGTCCCACCCCCCCCCGAATCGGCCTCGCTTCTTGCTGCAAAGGCGCTGTTTGATAGGCACAGTGCGGTTAGTTTGTTTCCCCCCCACACGCACCCACACACCCCTAAAAGATAGATAATGGGGGAAAGTCCATACAAGGAAGATGTGTCAGTACAACTATGCACCGAGGGGCAGTGCGGTTATTCTGTTTCCCCCCACACGCACCCACACACCCCTAAGATAGATAATGGGGGCGAGTCCATACAAGGAAGGCCTGTCAGTACAACTATGCACCGAGGCGGTCAGTTGTCTGTCCCCCCCTCCCCACACGCACCCACACACCCCTAAGATAGATAATGGGGGCAAGTCATGTTACGGACACGCCTGCTAGGGCTCGTTCCTAGCTCGGCCTCGCCGGGATGGGGAGGGGTGGGACCCCCTCCCTCCCGGCTCGGCTTCACGCTTGGCGGTCGCTCGTTTGACAGGCGTAGTCGGTTATTCTGTCCCCCCCCACACGCACCCCACATACCCCTAAAGATAGATAATGGGGCAAGTCCATACAAGGAAGATGTGTCGGTACAACTATGCACCAAGGGCGGTCAGGTTATTCTGTTCCCCACTGCTCGGCCTTGCCGGATGGGGAGGGGGTCCGACCGCCCTTCCCAGGCTCGGCCTCGCTAACTTGTGTAGCGCGCTCGTTTGACAGCGCAATCGGTTATTCTGTTCCCCCCACACGCACCCACCCCCCCTAAAGATAGATAATGGGGTAATGGGGCAAGGCCATCTAAGGAAGATGTGTCGGTACAACTATCCACCAAGGGACAGTGCGGTTATTCTGTTCCCCCCCACGCACCCACACCCCCTAAAGATAGATAATGGGGCAAGTCCATACAAGGAAGATGTGTCAAGACAACTATGCACCGAGGGCGGTCTTGGTTGTCTGTCCCCCCACATGCACCCACACACCCCTAAGATAGATAATGGGGGCAAGTCATGTAACGGACTCGCCTCCGCATGCGACGCCGCGGCACGCCGCGTCATCGCCTGCTACGGCTCGTTCCTGGCTCGGCCTCGCCGGAATGGGGGAGGGGGGGTTCCTCCCCCCTCCCCCCCGGCTCGGCCTCGCGCTAACGCGGCAGTGCGCTCCTTTGACAGGCGCAGTGCGGTTATTCTATTCCCGACCCCCCACACGCACCCACACACCACCTAAAGATAGATAATGGGGGCAAGTCCATACAAGGAAGATGTGTCAGTACAACTATGCACGGAGGGGCCGTGCGGTTATTCTGTTTCCCCCCACATGCACCCACACACCCCTAAGATAGATAATGGGGGCACGTCCATACAAGCAAGATGTGTCAGTACAACTATGCACCGAGGGGCAGTGCGGTTATTCTGTTTCCCCTCCCCCCACACGCACCCACACACCCCTAAGATAGATAATGGGGGCAAGTCATGTTACGGACTCGCCTCCTCATGCAACGCCGTGGCATGCCGCGTCGTCGCCTGGTACGGCTCGTTCCTGGCTCGGCCTCGCCGGGATGGTGGAGGGGGGTCCCGACCCCCCTCCCCCCGAGCTCGGCCTCGCCCTAACGCGGCAGTGCACTCGTTTGACAGGCGCAATGCGGTTATTCTGTTGCCCCCCACATGCACCCACACACCCCCTAAAAGATAAACAATGGGGGAAAGTCCATACAAGGAAGATGTGTCAGTGCAACTATGCACCAAGGGGCAGTGCGGTTATTCTGTTTCCCCACCACACGCACCCACACACCCCTAAGATAGATAATGGGGGCAAGTCTTGTTACGGACTCGCCTCCGCATGCGACGCCGCGTCTTCGCCTACTACGGCTCGTTCCTGGCTCGGCCTTGCCGGGATGGGGGAGGGGGGTCCCGACCCGCCCTTCCCCAGGCTCGGCCTCGTGCTAACGCGATGAGTGCGCTTCGTTTGACAAAGCAGATCGGTTATTCTGTTCCCCCCCCCCCCACACGCACCCACCCCCCCCCCTAAAGATAGATAATGGGGTAATGGGGGCATGGCCATACAAGGAAGATGTGTCGACAACTATCCACCAAGGGACGGTCTGGTTATTCTGTTCCCCCCCACACGCACTCCACACCCCCTAAAGATAGATAATGGGGCAAGTCCATACAAGGAAGATGTGTCAAGACAACTATGCACCGAGGCGGCAAGCGGTTATTCTGTCCCCCCCCCCCACATGCACCCACACACTCCTAAGATAGATAATGGGGCAAGTCATGTATGGACTCGCCTCCGCATGCGGCGCCAGCACGCCAGCGTCATCGCTCACTCGACTCGTTCTGGCTCGGCCTCGCCGGAGATGGGGAGGGGTTCCTCCCCCTCCCCGGCTCGGCCTCGCGCTAACGCGGCAGTACGCTCCTTTGACAGGCGCAGTGCGGTTATTCTATTCCCCACCCCCCACACGCACCCACACACCCCCTAAAGATAGATAATGGGGGCAAGTCCATACAAGGAAGATGTGTCAGTACAACTATGCACCGAGGGGCAGTGCGGTTATTCTGTTTCCCCCCACATGCACCCACACACCCCTAAGATAGATAATGGGGGCACGCCCATACAAGCAAGATGTGTCAGTACAACTATGCACCGAGGGGCAGTGCGGTTATTCTGTTTCCCCTCCCCCCACACGCACCCACAAACCCCTAAGATAGATAATGGGGGCAAGTCATGTTAAGGACTCGCCTCCGCATGCAACGCCGCGGAACGCCGCGTCGTCGCCTACTATGGCTCATTCCTGGCTCGGCCTCACCGGGATGGGGGAGGGGGGACCCCTCCCCCCTGGCTCGGCCTCGCGCTAACGCGGCAGTGCGCTCGTTTGACAGGCGCAGTGCGGTTATTCTGTTCCCCACATGCACACACACACACACCCCCCTAAAAGATAGATAATGGGGGCAAGTCCATACAAGGAAGATGTGTCAGTACAACTATGCCCTTCGGTGCGGTTCGGTGCGGGAGCAAGTCATGTTACGGCTCATTCCTAGAACAAAACTCACAAGAACTAGAACAAACAAGTATCAGTCCAAGTTACTGGTGGAGTCAAGTACTAGATTCAAACAACAACAAAAGAAGAAAAAATTGACTGCCCAAGGATCATAAAGTATCAGTCCAATTTACTAGTGGAGTCAAGTACTAGATTCAAACAACAAAAAAAAGAAAAAAAATTACGCCCAAGGATCATAAAAGTATCAGTCCAATTTACTGGTGGAGTCAAGTACTAGATTCAAACAACAAAAAAAAGAAAAAAATTGACCACCCAAGGACAGGCGCAGGCCCTGACGCTGCTTGATACTTGAACTCGAGCCCATAGGCGAATCCCTAATAGTCCGCACAACGCAGGGCCCACCGATCAGGGCCCACAGGTCAAGAGAGAGAGAGAGAGAGAGAGAGAGAGAGAGAGAGCGCCTGTATAAGCGCTCTGGTAAGTTTTCAGAGGAGTTCGACTGGTGAGCCTCGGCTGCGCTTGTAAACAGGTCTAGAACCCCCTCGACTAGCGAGGTGGGACTAAACCCATAGCGCACGCGCACGCCGCGCTGCACAGCCGCGCGGACGAGCTATCTGGGCCGAAAACAATGACTCAGCCAGATGGCCCAACACAGTACTTCGCCACGTTAGAAAATTCCAGCCGATCACACACGACAGAAAAATGCACATATTTTGAAAAAAAAACCTCAGAAGAAATAAGTTCAAAAACAAATAATGTAAAAAGTTCAAACACATCTTAATTGTAAGAACTAAAAAAATAGAAATACATATTTTTTTGGAAATTAAACGTAGAAAATTGTAAATAAAAATTTCAGAAGCAAAACTATAAAAAGTTCAACTACTACAATTCATAAGGTTCAAGTAAAAAAAATACTGTGCAGCAAAGATAAAATTATTTTAATTGTAAAAAAATACTAGAAATATCATTATTTAACTATAAAAATAATGTGATCCAAAATTCATCTAAAAAAGTAAGAAAAAATGTTATGCAACAAACAAATTTGATTGGTAATTGACAACCTAAAATAGTTCAGTACTATCATTAACAGAATGTAAGTTCAGCAATCTCGAACCCAAAAAAAGGGGTTCTACAAACATCATCAGCGTATAGTTCCTTCTGCGAGCTATGTACATGAAAATATACCAGTCAAAACAAAGGATGCCCATCAATTCAACTACAGAGTTGTTCTAGTACTAATATAAAGAATATATAAATAAAGCAGTTATACTTGTGCAAAATGGATAGGAAAAGCATTACATAAGTTGTTCCAAACCATCTGATAATACAATAGAATTCAACCATCTCACATACAGAAGTTTTAAAGAAAAAAATAATGCAACATAATCAACCACACACAAATCTCACAAACCGGCGTCATTTGCCACATTTAAACCTACAGCACATAAATTCTGAATGTCTGAGAGTCATCTTCCCTGGAGACCATAACCATAACCACATCACCATCCTCAAATCCAGACTCTGCCACAAACTCCTTCCACCCAGTAGTTAGGTTGATGCAACCATCAAAGTCGATGTGGTAGGCAACTTCCATCAACTGATACCAATTTTTGTGTGAAGTCTCCATCTTCAGAACACCGGAACTAGGAGCAACAATCCTGATCCTGGGTGACATTTGCTGCAAATGGGCATGGGAGTACAAAACAAAAGTGAACATCTGACATAACTGAATTTTTACACAGATATACGAACGGTTTGCATAACAAACTGAAAAGAAAAAATCTGAACCAAAACAATAACACATAACTGACTAGTCATGTGAACTGACTAAACTGAAGAAATATACATATCAACACACCTACAGTAAAAGCATCTGACAAAAAACAGATCAAGGGTTATACAAAAATGGATAAAAAAATGTTTAGTAATGAACAAATACAAACAGAAATCCCTATTGTTAAATCCTGACAAAACCAAATAAAAAAATATAGACATACAATTCATAACACTAAACTACACATCCAGTCCATGGGATTCAAAAAGAGACCTACAAAAAAGTAGAAAACAAAACGAATAGAAACACATACCCATGGTTGCTGTACAACAGACAAGAAAGTTGCCCACGGCGCTGAGTCTGGGTGAGCTCCAAACCAGATTCGTACACACAACTGTCAGCTATGCGCACCATCTTTGCCAGGCATCCGCATGAACAATCCTCCATGGAACACACAGGAACAGAGAAGAAAACAATGAATAGAAGAGGGAGGAACCTAGATCTAATTCTGGAAGAAGGAAGAAAAAGGACGGGGAGACTGAGCCACACACCACACATAGATGGATAGAATTTATAGCCAGGGGACTCGCAGATTATAAAAATAATAAATAGGCAGGTGTGTAGCCAACTGGTAGGAAATAGTTATTATACAAGCCATGCAACATTTGACCGCAAATCAGTTCAACTTTTGACAAACAAGCAGTTCAAAAGTGCACATGTCAAAACATATGCAGATAAAACAACACATTAAGAGATAAAAAAGCTCAATTCATTTAGTCATTCAAACATCTGCTCCCTCACAACAAAAACTTAAAAACATAATATTCACTACTTCAGTCGTAACGATCAAAGAAACGAAGCCATTTGGCCCTGGTGGATGGATGTGGAGCCATGGCTGCTCTTGCCCTAGCCCAACTGATGATCTGAATATGGTTCCTTCCCCTGCCCTCTGGGAAAAGAAGCTCCAATTCATTGGAGTTGCAAGTATCCATAACCTCGCGCGCAAGGCGTATGTTGAACTCTGCCTCCAGTTCCTCCTCGGCAGCACGTCGTGCCATCTGCCTGCGCCTGCGCCTCCTCCTCCTCCTCCTCCTCTGCTCTGCTACTGCAGCCCTCATGTCGACGGCATCCCCGTCCTCCTCTGTGACCTCTCCCAACTCAGGATCCATCTCTCTATTCTTTGCTTGCAGCTGGTAGAATGAAAGTGACAGAGGGCTCGGGCTTTATAATCAAAGTGCAGAAGTATCGGTAGGCAGCCAGTTCTGATGTCAACGCACAGTAAGACAACTTTGACGCAGCAATCCAACTACACATACGGCAGCAATTCGAACAAACACTGAAAAACACGCAACTTAATTACACAGTTTGACTAGATTACAAGAAAAATCAGAGCCTACAGTCAGCCGCCATACACCACCTCCGCCAATGACAAAATAACATGGGAACCCAGGGTACAAACAACTCAAAAGAAGAAAAATTGACAACGCAAATCTTTTCGTACAATCATCATATCTCTCCCTGCAACACCAATTCGAAAGTAAAACAACAGAAAAAGAAGAACACATTTACATGGCGGACGTGGAAAACGACCAAGAACACCAAAACTTCTAATCAAAAAATTACAAATGAAATTAATATCCAAAAACTCTAACATACCGATAATTCCCACATCCAAAACAACAGACATGACGTAAATTGAGGCCTACGAACACCACCGTAAACACCAAGCCCAGAAAACGTCCGCCGCCAAATACCCACGCCGTCACCTCCGGTGACTACAGATCGCAAAACAAGACCAGGTGAGCGCGCGCACGTGTGGAACCCCTTACATGTCTCCTCTAGGAACGAATAGCCTGCAACATCGCGCCGGAGAATGCCCGGAAGCTCCACGTTGCATCCCTTGTTTCCGCCCGTTGTACACGCAGGAAGACCAGTTCAAGAGGAAAACTACGTCAGTCCAACCTGCAAACCACGTCAGTTCAAGAAGGGTAACAGAATAATATTCTGTTACGCGTAACAGAATAGCCCAGATGTGTGTGTGTGTGTCTATATATATATCCAAGGGTGCTTTCGGGTTGGTGAGGCAGGTGCCACCAAAGGTTATGCATTGTGTATTTAAAGTTTTAAATATCCCCAATATTCGCACATATATTTGGCCACTTCCAGGTGGTTCTTGACTTCTGGCCCCTCTCATCGATCTTCAATGACGCGCCGAACCGTGGGCCCATGCGTTCAAAGTTGTGCATTGGAATTTTGAACATCACAGATCACCCTTTTCACACATATATAGTTGGGCCACATGCTGGTGTGGCTGTCTTTTGACCCTCTCTAACGTTATTTTTTGTTGCAAAGACTCTGATGACGCTCGACGGACACGGGTATAATATCTTAACCGTGTGCGATACAAGTGCGTTGTGAATCACCACGCCTGTGCAAGCGTGAGCAAATTAAGGTGGAGGTCCTGGCTCAACTGTGTGCGATGCAAGTGCGCTGGAATCACCACGACCGCGCAAGCATGAGCAAATTAAGGTGGAGGTACTGGCTCAATCGTGTGCGATGCAAGTGCGCTGAAATCACCATGACTGCACAAGCGCGAGCAAAGGGGTGGAAGTACTAGCTCAACCGTGTGCGATGCAAGTGCGCTGAAATCACCACGACCGCGCAAGCAAATTAAGGTGGAGGTACTGGCTCAACCGTGTGCGGTGCAAGTGCGCTGAAATCACCACGACCGGGCAAGCGCGAGCAAAGGGGTGGAGGTACTGGCACAACCGTATGCGATGCAAGTGCACTGAAATAACCATGACCGCGCAAGCGCGAGCAAATTAAGGTGGAGGTACTGGCTCAACCGTGTGCGATGCAAGTGCGCTGAAATCACCACAACCGCGCAAGCACGAGCAAAGGGGTGGAGGTACTGGCTCAACCGTGTGCGATGCAAGTGCGCTGAAATCACCACGACCGCGCAAGAGCGAGCAAATTAAGGTGGAGGTACTGGCTCAACTATGTGCGATGCAAGTGCGCTGAAATCACCACGACCGCGCAAGCGCAAGCAAAGGGGTGGAGGTACTAGCTCAACCGTGTGCGATGCAAGGGCGATGAAATCACCACGATCGCGCAAGCGCGAGCAAAGGGTGGCGGTACTGGCTTAACCGTGTGCGATGCAAGTGTGCTGTAAAACCACCACCTATGCAAGCTAAAGGCGGGTAATTTTATTTGTAAATTAGGATGAACCGTGTGCGAATAGACCAGCTAGCTAGAAATATAAAAAAACAAACTACCTGTCTTGAGCGTTGCAAAAATTGGCAGTTCCGCGCCACTTTTCCTTATTATCATACACGCATATTTTTATTGGACCGTGCGCGATCTTGGGTACTCCCGCCCCGCGTCAATTCCTTTACCCAAATTTTAGTAGCCGTCGTACTTCAACCTTCGCCCACACTCCTCCATCACCGACCTTATAGTAAAATTGCAGTAGCCGAGGCATTTGAACCGTCGTCCTCCGTCGTCCACCACCATCTCCACCCACCATTACTAAAATTGTCAGTAGCCGTGGCGTATCCTCAAACACGAACCCCCCTCCACAGTCCCCCGCTCGCCCACCTCCCCCCTCGAACCCTAGCTCGTGGCCGCCGCCGGCGCCGCCACCAACCCCTGCCGGTCTACCCGTTCCTCCTAGCATAGATAATAAAGTTCAGGTTACCCAGCGATTCCCATACCTTCGCCCCACTCCCCCGAGTTTTTAGATGAGGCCTGCGGTGTCCCTTCCCACCAGATCCACATCCCCTGCTCCAGAATGTCGCAACCTAAGCTCGACCACGTATCCCGGGGAGCCCGACGAGTGTTCGGCCAAGAAGAGGTTTATCATGGCCTCTCCGGCGGACGTTGGCGAGGTGGCCGCCGTTTGCCCCGACCTGTCGATCCCAGAGAAACACGTCGCTGTGGAAGCCGGCGAAGACATTGACTATGTTGCCATGCCGAAGGCTTCATGTGAGCGGGCTAGCGTATTACTGTATCTCGGGAAAGCTGGCTACGACATTAAGCTCGTCCACACCAACAGCATCACGCGGGCCATGCCACAGGTTAAGTGGTCCATCCCCAACCCCCCTGGTTCAACCACCGTCAATCTCTTCGACGGCCGTGCCGCTGATCTCCTCCGCCAAGCAGACAAGGATTTGCGATCTTTATACGCCATCGAGCTCATTTTGTCATTTCTGAAGGACACGTTCTACGACGGTGGCTTGGGATCCTCAATTGCCAAGTCAGATCTCATCGACCACGACCACGACCACGAGGAGGGCACCCACGAAGGTTCTTCCAAGGTGAAACTAGCCATCTGTGACATCACAGAGTGCACCATGGGTCTGTGCTCTTCCAATTGAAATGTGAGGCAACATTCTATCAGCAAATCTTAACTTTTATAGCTTGCCAACCCATACCCTTTGTTGGAGTATCATTTGTCGTGCGGTGCTTTAAATGTGCCGTTTTTAATTATTTCAGTTATGCAAAAATGCATTGTTCAATAGGTCTATGTGATGTTTAAGTATGAATTGTCCACTTCAGTTTCACGAATGGCTATATTTGGTTGTTTATAGTGAGTATATGCCTTGTTTATCTGTATTTGGTTGTTAGGTTGGTTGGAGTGAGCATCTTTTCAGTTATCGAGCATATGTCTTGTTTATTTGTATTTGGTTCTTAGTTTGGTTGCAGTGAGCATTTGTCCTGTTATCAAGCAGGTGGCTTATTTATCTGTATCTGGTTGTTAGGTTGCTTTTTTAAGCATATATCCAGTTATCAAGCAGATGCCTTGTTTATCTGTATTTGGTTCTTAGGTTGCTTTTTTTAGCATTTGTCCAGTTATCAAGCAGATGCCTTGTTTATCTTTATCTGCTTGTTAGGTTGGTTGCAGTGAGCATTTGTCCATTTTTCAAGCATATGCCCTGTTTATCTGTATTTGCTTGTTAGGTTGGTTGCAGTGAGATTCTGTCCAGTTTTCAATGGCTATATTTGGTTGTTATACTGGTCATTTATGCCTTGTTTATTTCAGTCATTCACAATGTGTTGTTCATTATGTGCAAGTCGGAACTGTGCCGTTCGACTACATCAATACCAGTTTGAACAGCTATATTTGGTTCCAGTTATTCCTGGTGTAGTTAGCACATGCCCTTTATTTCAGTTTTACACATTTATCCAGTGTGATGTTTAAGCATTACCTACGTTCTATTCATTTTCAACAATACTAGTTTGAATTGCAATATTTGATGGCTGGTAAGCCTGCTGTTGGTAACATTGCCTTCCATTTTATATATGCTTTAACAACATGCTGAAACCAACACATTCAAGCTATTATTTGGAGATGATGTTATTTACCTTTGCGATATTTGTTTGATGTTAAGGTTGATGTACTTATCACGCCTTTCCACTACTTATGCAGGACAACAACGGGAGTGGCCACCATTTTCAGCCGAGGTTAGCTTCATCCCTTGGCTTGTACTCTCCCCGTCGTTCCATAATGTAGTGAATATAGATCCAGGCCTGGACACTTGTTAGCTTCTAATATTGACTTGTTGCTTATAGGTACATATGCCCTTGGCAAGGATCCACGCATCGACCCTTTTTGCGTATGGGGTAATGAGATATTGATGAACAAACATCAAGTGAGGAAACTGATAAGGATTATTAGCAAAAAGATATGAATGGTAGCAAGCAAATTATTTGTTTATGCTCTATCCAACACAAAAGTGAGATGTAGGATGGTAACTACAAACTCTGCAACCTTCTCTTTTTAATGCCCATAATGAGTTGTTAGACAACAATGTCTGAATCTTTTTCGTTCCTAGTGGTTCCCGAAGCAGTTCACTCAAGATTACCTCGCAAAGTACATGATTTGTGGACACACAATGAAGGTTAAAGTATTTCATCCAGACTACAATGAGCATTGAGAAGTCGTAGTGAAGACAGTGAAGGATGGACGGGCATCCATCACAAGGGGTTGGCTTATAGTCGTGCATGCATTACGCATGGAGGAGGACACAATATGGGCATTCTGCTTCACCTTCTCCAGCAACCAGAATGTCTTTCGCCTCTCTCTTTATAGTCTTTAGTACAAATGTGGTTCATCATTCTTTACTTGGTGCTTCTGTAGTTCTTCAGTATATGTACCTGTGCATCGAATTATGCATTCGTGGTTGAACCTATATTTGTAATAAACATGGTTGGATATGAAATAAGTGATTGCCTACTTCCAAATTCAAAACATGTGATTTTTAAATTAGGGATTAATTAGGGATTACACTGCACACGATTTGCGAAAGCGAAACGTCCGCCATAGACATGGAGATCAGAAACGTTTCTAGGATCCACTATGTGTGTGATCAATCTCCACTGCACACACGACTTTCTCTTGAAAACTGTTTGCGTTAGGCCATGTTGCGCAAACGTTTACAACATAAAAACTGTGTGTGATGGACGGCCTTTGCCACACAGTTTCTTCTACACACCGTGTGTGATGCATTCAATAACGCAAACGATAAAATTGTTAATATCATGTGTAATGGCAACGCTATCACAAACGATTTAACGGGAAAGAATGTGTGTGATGTACCTGTGAACGGAAACGTTTTCCTTGGAGCGACTGTGTGGGATGTACATAGGAACATAAACGTTTAGCGGGGACTGACTGTGTGGGATGTACTTGCGACCGGAAACAATTTCGCATGTATAATTGTATTTTTTTAGCTCTATTGTATGTATTTCTGTATTTGAGCGCTCGCCAGTCGCACACGACCTCATTTTGCTGAGCGTGTGAGCCAGGAGGCCATATCCCTGACGGTTTCCGGGTCATGTGGGAAGGAGCCCCCTATCGCCCATACTCACTTGGCGACGGTTCCAAATGTCGTTGCGGAAAGGGGTTAAAAACCGTTTGTATAGCACCGACACACACTAGTGCAGATATACAAACATGGGTCTCATGACCCAACATACAAGCCATACAAGCAACAAGCGGAAGCATAAACATGTCTGAGTACAGTCATCTGACAAGAAGAAGGCTAGAAAGCCTGACTATCTACAAGACCCTCCATAGGATCCAGACCACTGTCTGGGATTCCCAAGCTAATGTCGAATCCCACGTGGAACTACTAGCGAGACCGAAGTCTCCTCTACAAAACATAAATTAGCCAAACATGAGTACAAATGTACTCAGCAAGACTTACATCAGAACTAACTACATATGCATCAGTATCAACAAAGGGGTGGTGGAGTATAACTGCATGAAAGCACAAGTGCTCCCTGGGTGATTTTGGTAATTAATGTCAACATATCTCTCGTTGGACTAATATTTTCATCTAGTATATTTCAGAAAGTTCAACAAGGGCGTGGCATGGACAAGAGGATGTGGAACCCCTTCAAGAAGGTAAGGACAAAGATTGGCAAAAGCTCAAGATTCTACATTTTGATTTTAGTGATCCAAGATCACATTGAGTCCATAGGAAAAGCGAATACTATTAAAAGGGAATGAGGTGTTGCGTAATGGCTTGCTTTCTCAAAGTGCTTAGTGATATGCTAAAAAATCCCTCAACCACTTTCCCATTTCCACATATGTCCTAAACCCAAAGTCAAACTCGGCCCCACCGACTTGATCTATCCGGCGCCAACGAGTTCACTTGACATAGCCACCGCCGGAAACCCTAATCAGTTCGGTCTCACAGATGGGATCTCGGTCTCACCGGGATGGGCTTGCAAACTCTCTGTTGCCTATTGTAATTATTTTGGTCCCACCAAGATATGCAGTCGGTCCCATCGAGTTTGCTTGACCAACTCTTTGTTTGCTTATTACCAAAATCTGTCTCACCGAGTTTGTGTAATCGGTCAAACCGAGTTTAGGTTTTACCCTAAGCCTAGCACATCGGTCCCACCGAGTTGATCATATCGGTCCCACCGAAAAGCCTAACGTTCAAATTTTGAACCAGGTCGGTCTCACCGAGTTTTACTATTCGGTCCCACCGAGTTTGGTAAATTGTGTGTAATGGTTAGATTTTGTGTGGAGGCTATAAATACCCCTCCACCCCTCCATTTGTGAGAGAGCCATCAAAACGTTCGTACACTTCCACTACTCATTTTATGAGAGGGAACCACCTACTCGTGTGTTGAGACCAAGACATTCCAATCGAACCACAAGAATCTTGATCTCTAGCCTTCCCCAAGTTGCTTTCCACTCAAATCATCTTTCCACCATATCCAAATCTATGAGAGAGAGTTGAGTGTTGGGGAGACTATCATTTGAAGCACAAGAGCAAGGAGTTCATCATAAACACACCATTTGTTACCTTTTAGAGAGTGGTGTCTCCTAGATTGGTTGGGTGTCACTTGGGAGCCTCCGTCAAGATTGTGGAGTTGAACCAAGGAGTTTGTAAGGGCAAGGAGATCGCCTACTTCATGAAGATCTACCCAAGTGAGGCAAGTCCTTCGTGGGTGTTGGCCATGATGGAATAGACAAGGTTGCTTCTTCATGGACCCTTCAAGGGTGGATCCCTCCATGGACTCACGCAACCTTTACCCTTCGTGGGTTGAATTCTCTATCAACGTGGATGTACTATAGCACCACCTATCGGAACCACGCCAAAAATCTCCATGTCTCCAATTGCGTTTGCACACTCCAATCCCATCCCTTTACTTTCTTGCAACTTCCATACTTTACTTTCGGCTGCACATATACTCTTGCCATGCTTGCTTGAAATGTATTGTGAATGTTTAAACTTATGCTAAAACTCCACCTTAACTTAAAGAACTTAAAAACTGCTAATTTTCTTTGTTGAAGGTCTAATAACCCCCCTCTAGACACCTCTTCTCGATCCTTTCAATTGGTATCAGAGCATTGGTCTCCATTTCTTTGGTTTAATCACCATTGGTGGAAGATGGATGAGTCTACGATGGGGAGTTTTAGACGTAGAGTGCCTATACTTGATGGAGAGTTCTTTCATTCTTGGAAAAATGAGATGCTTGAGGTTTTCGATGAATATCAGTTGAACAAGTACATTACTAGCCCTTGTGCGCCCCTTGTTGACCCCTTGTATCCTACCCCCGATGAGTCACTTGACATGATCCGCAATGTTAGGACTATTAACCTTATCATTAGAGGATTGCCTAGAAATTTGATTGGTTGCTCGCCTACTCCTAATTGTGCTTACACCATATGGCGATTTCTTGAGGAACATTTTCCAAACTATTCCTTGAAAAATCTACATGTAATTCTTCAAAAGTCCATTGCTTTAAATAAAATGAATCCTAATGATCCTAAATGTGGTGATCGTCTATTTGAGCTTCATGACCTTATGCGTGCCAAAGGAGATGTTGGAATCATTAGTAACATTATCTCGGAAGTCATTAGAATTCATAAAGATGAACATTCCCATGGTCATACATCTAATGAATCACCCTCTCTAGGTAATGATAAATCACAAGACGATGTTGAACACGGATACTATGATGAGGATGATGATAGTGACTTTGATCTCGATGAGTCTATGAGACACTTTGGTCTTATGGCTAACCTTCGCGGCTACATTGCTGGAGGAAAGGAATGGGTTCTTGATAGTGGATGTACCGATCACATGACCGCAGACAAGGATATGTTTCATAAAATTGCTAAAAATGACGGCCCTCGAAAGTATGTCACTTTTGGTGATAACTCAAATGGTAAGGTGGTTGGCCTTGGTAAGGTGGCCATCTCACATGGCAGCTCCATCCAAAATGTTATGCTCGTAGAATTCTTGGCTATAATTTACTTTTCGTGTCTAGACTAGTTGACTTTGGATTCAGTTTCCTATTTACTGAAGTAGATTGCCAAGTGTTTCAAACAGATAATCATAATATGGTCTTTACCGGTATACATAGAGGTGATCTATACATTGTTGATTTCAATAAAAAGGCTCAACCTAGAACTTGCTTAATTGCTAAATCTTCTAAAGGTTGGTTGTGGCATACAAGGTTAGGTCATGTGGGCATGCAAAATCTTGATAAGCTTATTAAAGGTGATCATATCCTTGGAGTGAAAGATGTTATATTTGACAAGGATAGATTGTGCAGTGCGTGTCAAGCAGGAAAACATGTTGGAGGAAGCCACCCCATGAAGAACATCATGACCACAAGAAGACCGCTCGAGCTACTTCATATGGATCTCTTTATTCCAAACGCCTATAAAAGTCTCGGTGGAAATTCATTCGGCTTAGTCATTTTCGATGACTTTCCAAGATTTACATGGGTGTTCTTTCTTGATGATAAATCTCAGGTTCAAAAGATCTTCAAGAACTTCGCTAGGAAGGCCCAAAATCAATTTGAAGTGAAGATCAAGAAGGTTCGGAGCGACAATGGAATGGAGTTCAAGAACGCAAATGTGGATACCTTTCTTGACGAAGAAGGGATTTCACATGAGTTCTCGGCTACGTACACGCCTCAACAAAATGGAGTTGTTGAGAGGAAGAACCAGACTCTTATTGAGATGGTGAGAACGATGCTTGATGAGTACAAGACGCCAAAAAACTTTTGGGCGGAAGCGGTTGAGACAGCTTGTCATGCAACAAATCTTCTATATCTTCACAAGCTACTCGGCAAGACGGCATACGAGCTTCTCACCGGTAACAAACCCCAAGTTGGATACTTTCGAGTATTGGGCTCAAAGTGCTATATTCATGATAAGCATCGTCACTCTAAATTTGCTCCTAAATCTCATGAGGGTTTCCTACTCGGTTATGGCTCAAACTCTCACACTTACCGTGTCTACAACAATTTCACCCGAAAGGTTGAAGAGACGGTAGATGTGAAGTTTGATGAATCTAATGGCTCGCAAGTAGAGAAATTGCCAATTGATGTAGGAGACAAAGACCCCTCGGAAGCAATCCAAGACTTGTCTTTTGGCAAGATTCGCCCAACGGAGGTGAAGGGGAGTACCTCGTCCGTCCAAGTGGAAGCTTCTACCTCACGACAAGGTGAACCACGAGTTGACTCAGAGGCATCCACAAGTGGGACACGCCAAGATGAAGAAAACGAGGAAGTACACCAAGATGAACCTCATCAACCTCCTTCTCCACCTCCACGAGAGAACAACAACACCAAAAACGAAGAAGGCCATGAGGAAGAACAAGATGATCAAGAGGATGTTCCACCCCGACCCAAACAAAATCTCTCACAAGTTAGAGAAAGAGTTTCAAGAGATCATCCCGTCAAACAAATCTTCGATGATATCCAAACCGGGAGAATTACTAGCTGAAAAACTCGTTTGGCTAATTTTTGTGAGCATTATTCATTCATATCTAGTATTGAACCTATGGAGGTTGAAGAAGCACTTGATGATCCGGATTGGGTGAACGCCATGCATGAAGAGCTACACAACTTTGAGAGGAACCAAGTGTGGACATTGGTAGAGAAGTCGGACAATAACCAAAATATCATTGGTACAAAATGGGTGTTTCGAAATAAGAAAGATGAAGATGGACAAGTTGTACACAACAAGGCCTGTCTCGTCGCCCAAGGATACACTCAAGTCGAAGGTATGGACTATGGTGAGACATATGCCCCCGTTGCTAGACTTGAGTCCATACGCATCTTACTTGCTTATGCCAATCATCAAGATATCACATTATATCAAATGGACATTAAAAGTGCTTTTCTAAATGGTGAAATTGAGGAGGAAGTTTATGTCAAACAACATCCCGGCTTTGTTAATCCTAAGAAACCCGATCATGTTTACAAACTTCACAAAGCTCTTTATGGTCTTAAACAAGCTCCTAGAGCGTGGTATAAATGCTTGACCAAGTTCCTTATTGAAAAAGGCTTTGAGATTGGAAAGATTGATTCTACACTCTTTACTAAAAGGGTTAATGGAGAATTATTTGTGTGCCAAATTTATGTGGATGATAGCATATTTGGTTCGACTAACTCTCATTTTAGTGAAAAGTTTGGAAGGCTAATGTCAAAGAAGTTTGAGATGTCTATGATGAGTGAACTCAAGTTCTTTCTAGGTTTGCAAATCTAGCAAACTAAGGAGGGTACCTTTGTTTCCCAAACGAAGTATACCAATGACTTAATCAAGAAGTTCAACGTGCAAGAAAGCAAAGGTATGAAAACACCCTTGCCTACTAGTGGACATCTTGACTTGACTAAGGATGGCAAACCGGCCAAAAGGTTTATCGCTCTATGATTGGTTCATTGTTATATATCTATGTGCCTCCCATCCCGATATTATGCTAATGTGTGCATGTGTGCACGATATCAAGCGGCCCCCAAAGAATGTCATCTTAAGTCTGTGAGAAGGATAGTGAGATACTTAATTCATATACTAAACTTTGGCATTTGGTATCCTAAGAGGTTTTCTTTTGATCTTGTTGGCTACTCTGATTCAGACTATGCCGGTGATAAGGTTGATAGAAAGTCCACTTCGGGAACATGTCAATTTCTTGGTAGATATCTTGTGTCTTGGTCCTCCAAGAAACAAAACTCGCTGTCCTTATCCACCGCCGAAGCAGAATACATTGCCACCAGTTCATGTTGTGCTCAATTACTTTGGATGAACCAAACTCTTAAATATTATGGGATATATGTGAAACATGTTCCATTGCTTTGTGATAATGAAAGTGCTATCAAGATTGCTCACAATCCCGTGCAACATTCTCAAAAAAAGCATATTGAAGTTCGTCATCATTTCATTCAAGATCATGTTGCTAAAGGAGACATTAATCTTAAGCATGTTCGTACTGATAAGCAATTGGTGAATATATTCACCAAACCGCTTGATGAGAAAGTATTTTGCCGCTTGAGAGGTGAATTGAACATCATTGATGCCTCAAACTTGGAGTAGACACTCCATTTGGATGCATGCAAGGGATGAGCCTTTGACTAATCCTTGATATTTCCCTTATGATGATCATCATATGTCTTGGATCTATACTTGTACCCTTGCATGCTATCTAACTCTTGTAGGTACTCGGATGAATCTAAATCTATGGGATTGCAACTCACTCACATCTTGAGAAATCTCCACATCACCAAGTCTGTACAATTTGGTGGTTGAAGACAAGGAAGCATAAATCGTTTCAACATATCCATTGACAATTTTTTTATATATCAAATTTCATTTGGTACCAAATTTCATGCTTGTCATTTTGGATACACAAGTGCTCTTCCTTGCAAGACTAACCCATGTTGGTAGATGAACTCAAACTACAAGTGGTGCTCCCAACTCTTGATGAGCTACATCAACCTTGAGCATCCCACACAAGTTCAACTACATGATCAAGATCAACACCACCACCCAAGGTATGTCCTTCCATCTTAGAGGAGCTTTACCCCAAGACTTGGGTCAAAGTAGCTCAACAAGATGCCAATACATCAAAATTCTTAAACGAAAAATGGCAACCCCATTTTGAGCTTAAACAATGAGTATAACCTATGATCAAGTGTTCTCACTTGACTCCTCAGTCAATATACTCTAACATAGGTGACTTTGTCGCCTACCAATTCTAGATGAAGTTCTCTAGTGTGTCTTTGTGCTCATGCATTTGTGACTAGCATGTTTGTTTCCATTTCACTTCATCTTGATTTCTTCTTTTTATTTTCTCTTTTATGTTCTGCATTCCCTGCATCCAATTCATTGCAAATACTTTAGTTAATTCCTTGCAAATCTTCGTGAGATCTTATTTTACTAGTGAACTGAGCTGACAAAAATTTTCCTCTGTGTTGAACTCGGTCTCACCGATTTCTTCCTCTCGGCTAGACCGAACTGCAATGCTACATCGAAGGTTGTTCCTCGGTCCAACCGACAAGGATAAACCCGGTCTGACTTATATGCATCATCTCTGACATTGCCAACTCGGTGTCACCGATGAAAATGAATCGGCCTAACTGATTTCAATACTGAGAAAACATTTTGCCCTTTGCATCCTGCATATCTGTTCTAGCTCCACTCGATGATTCTTGTCTTTTACCAGCATCTTATATTACATGTTGCTTTGTAATGTGACTCAAGGACCAAACCTACTTGACTCATGTTCCAGAAGATCCCTTCTTGGAAATTGATGTCAAAGTGGGAGAGAGAGTACATCAAAGCTTATCACATAAAAGAGAAAGCATGCCTTAAGCTTCTCTAGATGCTTATTATCCATAGAGGAGAGAAGTCACATGTCTTCATGAGGGGAAAGACCCGGCCGAATATATCACTACCAGGGAAAACCTTATACACAGAGGCATAGTAGTAGCGCTGGCTAGAACAGAGCGCTACTGCTACTTAGTAGTAGCGCGTGTCAATAAAGCATGCTACAGCTATGGTTGTAGCAGTAGCGCGTCCACACGTAAATGCGCTACTACTATAATTCCCACACTGTTGCCGGTAGGCTAGGAATAGTAGTAGCGAGGCTGCAAAAAGAACGCTACCGCTAAGTGCCTTGTAGTAGCGCGTTTCCTGTATAGAGCGCTACTGCTAAAAAAAGAAAATAAAATGGAAAAGAAGTAGAAAAGTAAGTGAAAATGAAAGAATTAGAAAAAGGAGAAATTAGAAAAGTAAAATATAAAGATAAACAAGAGAAAAATAAAAATAAAGGAGAAAGGCATAGTAGTACCGCTTGTTGCCACAAAGTGCTGTAGTTAATATAGCAGTATTGCGTTTTATAAGCCCGTGATATAGCTACATTCCTTAGATAAAAAGAAAAGAAAAAGGAAAATAAATAACTACGTCCTATAGCAGCAATGCGTCTTGGTAGAAAGCGCTATAGCTAACTTAACTATAGCGCTTTTTGCCTTCCAGCACTACTGTTATTTTGACTTAACCCCGCGCGGGCTCAAAATTTTGCTAAGCCCTTCCCCCAATTCCCCATCGATCTAATCCATTGCCGCCCCTGCACCCTCGCCGCCATCGTTCCCTTGCCAGCCCTGCCCCACCGGAGCCGTGCGCCGTCCCCGCCATCGGAGCCATGCGCCCTCGACGCCCCTGCCTACCTCGCCGGCACTACTTCCCTCGTCCTCTCCTCGCCGCCCCTGCCTCCCTTGCCGCCACTGCCTCCGTCGCCGCCAACGGAGCCACGCGCCCTCACTGCCCCTGCCTCCGTCGCCAAGCACCTCCCCGCCACCGTCTCTCCCCTCTCTGTAAGCCTCCCACCCCTCCCCCACCCCTCCCCTCTCTCTCTCTGCCTGTTTTTCCTGCCATGTTTTTAGTAGTAGTAGTAGTAGATGTTAATTAGTAGTAGGATTCATAGATAATGTTTTTTAGTATTAGTAGTAGTAGTAGTAGTAGATGTTAATTAGTAGTAGTGGTGGTACTAGTTAACTAGGGCAGTAGGGTTAATAGTGGAAGTTGTTTAGTTAGGGTAATAATAGATGTTAAGTAGTAGATAATGTAGTTAATTAGTTCAGTAGGGTTTAGTTTTTGAATTGAGTTTATTTAACAAGATGTTAATTAGGGCAGTAGGGTTTAGTTTAGAGTAAAATTTAGTTCAGTAGTCAACTAAATTTAATTTTCAGGAAAAAATTCTATATGCTTAACTAGGGCAGTAGTGTTAGGGATGTAAGGTTTAATTACAAATGTTAGGAAAGTCAGGTTTTACTAGATGTTAATTAGGGTAGTAGGATTTGGTTTAGAGAAAAATCAATATAAAAATATAAATTTCTATTAGTGCTACAATTCTAGTAGGTTCTTAATTTTTAGTGAATTTTATTAGGACATAATTTGAGCTATAGGGTTCCTAATTTTTATTAGGATATAAATTGAGTTCTAGGGTTCATAATTCTTATTAGGACAAAAATATGTAAAGGTTCTAGGTTTCTAGGGTTCATCCATCTATATTTGGTTTTTGAATTGAGTTTGAGAGAGCATGAGATTTGTGTAGATTTTCTTGAAGTGTCGAACACTAGGAGATGCAAATTTGAAGTGGTCAGGTTATATGCAAATTCTTGAATAGTGTTTGCTCATGTATATCTACTGTTGTAGTTGCTCATGTATAGGTTCTTAAGTGGTCCTGTTATATGCAACATGGAAGTGGTTCGATTGTGCCAAGTGGCCTTTTGTTGTTTGAAGTGAATGATTCCGAGTGGCTGATGTTTTGTCGAAATGTTGATTCATTTCCATTTCGGCAAATTTCAACCGCTCTATTTGTCCAGTTTGTAGCAAAGATCATGCTGAAATTTTCCATGAATTTCGGCATGACTTGTGCTACAAACTAGGACATATTGAGTGCCCAGGATTTACCGCAACGGGAATGAATCAACATTCCTGCAAAACATTGGCCTTTTTTATGTCATTATTCATTTTATTAGGTCTAGAACTAATTGACTAGATTTAATCGTAGGAAACATGGCTAGCAACGATGAAGGACAGGGTTCTGGTGATTGCAACGCCTACGTGGCGGCAGACGCCTGTTTGAACCTTCTCGATGAGCAACGGTTATTGCAGGGCCCACCTGTCTCATCCGAGACTGAGACCAACAACGAGACCGGTGCCGAGACTGGTGCTGAGATTGACACCGGTGCCGAGACCGGCACCCAGACAAACGAAGCCGGTATAGAACCAAAACCAAACAGGCAACGACGCCCAAACGAACTCATCACTACTAGAGTGGTGGTCACAGAGGTGGACGACGGTAATTTTGAGCCAAAAGAGCCTACGGAAGCGCGCGCATGCTACGACAACCAAATTGGCTGCATCTTACGGGCAACAGCCACCATCAATGATGCGAAACTAAGGAAGATAATAGATATGAAGCATTACCTCCTAATGAAGCTGCACTAGGTGTTCTTGTTCCCGGGACGGGATGAAATCAAATATAAAAATCCAGATAAAGATCCGGCAATGAAGAAGATAAACAGACGCGCCATGGGCAAGTTTAGCGGCCCGTTGTCGGCCTGGAAAGGAAGGGTGAAAGCAAGGATCATCGACAAAAAGGAACCCTACTCCGATATTGTAAAGGATAATCTGGCAATTACGGAAGAGCAGTTTGAAATATTCAAGGTGGCTTGCGTTGCCGAAGCTGCCAAAGAAAAGTCGGAGTACATGAAGGGGATTCATGAGAGGAACATGGGGTGCCACCACCTCGAAAGCCGTGGTTCGCGGGGAAGAGGTCCATATGGGCTAAGCAGGACGCGGAACACGAAAGTATGGGCATCCTAGACCCCTTGGTGGAGTTCATCGTCCTGCAGGATCGTGACGTCCTCAGGGCCCGGTACCATTGGGACCCAGTCAAGAAAGTTTTCGAGATAGACACGGTCATGACGGAGTTCATGAGATGCGACTGCTAGTAATTTTTAATTTACCCCCTAATTTTAGCTTCTGATCAATTTGACTGCATATTTAGTCATATTTGTAAACGATCCTTGTTCCTTTTGCAGAGAGAGC
The DNA here is from genome assembly GCA_021605205.1 of Aegilops longissima. Lineage (NCBI taxonomy): Eukaryota > Viridiplantae > Streptophyta > Magnoliopsida > Poales > Poaceae > Aegilops > Aegilops longissima. The sequence goes on along the minus strand of CM038682.1, from coordinate 381,710,066 downwards.
AGCACAGGATCGCGGCCAAAAGAAACTCGCCGTCTGAGGCGTTGGCGAGGCCTAAGTGGGGCACCCCATTCAACTGGGCTTTGAACATATTGGAAGGTCTCCTGATGGACACTTGGCCGTCGTATGGATGCGTGCACGGCGTCGGAGATGATGCCACGTGGAAGAAGTACTACCGTGAGACCACGAAGGAGAGAGAGGAAAGACGGAGGTTAACTGAAGAAAACATCGACAAGAAGCTTGCAATTGCGGTTGATAAGAAATCAACCGAGATAGTCAAAGTAGCGGTAGCTGCCGCAAAAGAGGAAATGGCAGCTTCGTATGGTGTGTTGATTCCGGCTATCGTCAGTTGGAGCAGGCAAAATCCAAATAAAGATGCAACGGGCTTTCCCCTTTCCAACTTCTTCGGGAGCAGCTCAACTAGCGTTGCACCAGCACCTGCACCAGCTCCTGCACCGGCTCCCGCACCTACTCATTGTAGCCCATCCTATGTCTCAGACGTGCTCACGGTGCTTCGTCTTTGGCTGAGCTCGACGCCATCATGGTACCTGTCACACCAGCCCTCTTCAATAAATGTATAATCTCCCATTTTCATTGCCTTTCGGATGTCTCACGTCGCAGACATGTCTTTTTGCAGGCCGACATAACCCCGTGCACCATATTGTACACCATCAGCAGCCAGAAGGTGGACATGGGGAAGGCGGTGATAGTGAAGCCGAAGGAACAATTGTTCCACAGCTGGCCGATCCCCCCTGTCGTCTTCAAGGTTTTCATGGCCAGTGTCAAACCGGGCCACGAGATTTTGGCTCGTCCGGTACCAGGGGGAGATGATGACGAGACCCCGCGGCGGCTTGGCAATTGCAAGAGATGGGTCCTATTATGGCCAAAGAGTCTGCTTCGTCTGGAGGCGGCCGGGAGCACACTCGCGACCACACAACCTCAGCAAGGTATGAACATCAACACTCCACCTACCCAATGAGCGTCACTTGTTGTGCCAGGTTATAGCGAACGGGATGAGGAAGAGGCTCCATTAGTCATTGATGACGTCGCTGCCGTCGAAGAAGCAATGCATGATATCGACGCCATCGATGAGGATGACGATGACACTCTACATTATCTCAATACTGGTGCTTATGACGACAGAGGATTGATGGCTCAGTAGTATGAGTACTCAGGGTTTGAGCGTCATGAGTCGGTTCCTGAATTGCGGGAGGTTGAACGTATTATAGACGACCTTCCAGTAGCAAAGAAGAATAGGAAGAGAGTGAGGAAAGGAAACAAAGCTGCTTCTATGATCCAGCCGCCTCCACAGCCTCGGGTTCAAGACTGTATACCTGTCATGGTTGCGGTGAAATACCATATCCCCGGTGAACCAATCCTACCTATGGCAGCAGTAGAGGCCATATACGGTGATCTCAGAAGACTTCATGATGATGTGCTGCGAAGAGAGAAAAGCCTGATCGCCTCGCAAAATCCAGGATACCCGCTCTACGTGGTTAACGTGCCAAAGCAAAGGTTGTATGTCGACACATTCCCCGCAGAAAAGTTCTTCCTTCGATTCGATTACATCTTCGACATGTTTCACTTGGAAAGCTGGATTTTACGTTTATCCGCCCTTTTGCCTTGTACATGAACTACATCATCAGGATTGAACAGATACCTTATATTTGTGTCGCTGACCCGTACTTCATGCACAAGAGCTTCTTGTCAGTCTACGAAAAGCACGGTGAATACGCGAGTAACTACATCGCCAATTTCATGGTCGACAATAAGGAAGAGGAGGCGATTCTCGTGCCTTATCATCCCATGTAAGTCATCCGCGCGGATATCCTTCCTTCGATTCAATTATTTCATTTGCACATGTGGAGGCTAAGTTGAGGTGTACTTATTTTGCGCAGCGACGGGCGCGCCGTCGTCATCATCCTTTACCCCCAATTCTCCCACGCTCTTTACTTGGACTCATCGAAGAACATGACGAAAAAGAATTACACCCACATCAAGTCTGTTCTCGACAATGCTATCTTTAGCTACGGCCTACGAGGTGGAGAGATCACGACCAGGAAGACAAGGAACCGCAAGGCCTTCTTCGGCCATAAGACCGACTTCTGCTGCATCCAGCAACCGAGTGGTACTCTCAGTGATGGATTCTATGTCCTCCACCACATGCTAGAGTACAGACGGGATCAGCAGAACCTTCACATGTCACCGAGATCCGACGATGCCCATATTCTGCAATGGGCGAAGAACCTAGGAGATATCCCAGATCATCAAGTCCGAGCTGAGTTCTATCACATCCAGCATGAACTTGCCCAAATCATCATGAAGGAGGTCCTCGAAAAAAACAGGGATGTTCAACGAAGAAGGGTAAATGTCACGGGAAGACATCTGAACAAGCGTAGCCGCTCAGCGTCTCGACCTGAAGCCTTTCACTATGCTCAGGGACTATCTCCCTGACTTGGAGGGATGGCACGACAAGTTGGAGTGATTGACGATATATGACAGTGTGTCCGTTTAGTCCATACTTTCTCTAAGACGAAACTTTGAGTTATGCATGACGAGACTTCATTTGTGATGTAATTAAACCGTCCTCCTCAACTAGCGAAGATCACTCTAGTTAGGGCATTTTGGGTATGATGAACTTTGTTATTTATGCTTATGATATGTTGCTTCTATTTTTGCCAAGGCTGTCTCTTTCTGTTGCTCAACTATATATGTTGCATATCATCGACTCATGTGACGATGCAGGTGCATAGATCATCGATGGCGAAGAAGTGCTACGCCAAGAGTATCTGACAGTGGCGGAGTGTCGAGCCAGTGTACCGGTTTCCGGTTTACGGCGACGACCGATGAGTTAGTTTAGGTTCACGCTAGTGCGAGAGAGGATCTGAACCGGCCTCAAGAAGTACTACATTATGTATGATGAGACATGTCATGTAACTTGTATAGCTATATCGTGATTATGATGTGGCGACATGATTTGTGTTGGATGATATGATGAGACTATTATGTGTATGATATGATGAGCATATTGCATGTTTATGATATTATTAGAATACTGTATAAAACCTGTACAAAAACATCGCAAATACGTAGCAAAAAAAGATATGAGAAAATATAGTAGTAACGCTCTTTAGCGCTGGAGAGGAAAATGCTACTGCTAAAGCACTTAGCAGTAGCAATGATATGGAAAGCGCTACTGCTAAGTAGGTATAGCGATGGCGCAGTCAAAATGCACTATCGCTAGACTTTAGTCAGTGGCGCCATATCGATGCGCGGTACCCATACTCTTGATACAACAAATACACGCGCTACTGCTAGGCTTATCCCTAGTAGTATATGACCCGGCTAGTATTTGGCGTTTCATCGGTTACCCGCCCGAAGAGTAATGTCTCACTGGTCGGCAACTCACTAATGACCCTGATGGCGGGTCAGATGGATGACAAGGCCCAACGCCCAGTAGGCCGGCTCATGTTATGGTAGGCTGGCTTAAGAGGAAAGGCATAAGGAATATTCCCTTACAAAGGAAGCAAGACTTGGATTCCACTTGTCGTAGATAGTCCTAATCCTACTAGGACTACATATGTAACCCGCCCCTCCAACTTATATAAGGAGGGGCAGGGCACCCCAAGTGGGACAAGTTTAGAAAGACAAGTCAATAGCTCTCGAGAGAGAGGTAGCCAAAGAACACCCTTATAATCGTGAGCATCACCATGATCAATATCAATGAAGCAGGATGTAGGATTTTACCTCCACCCTGAGGGGTCGAACCTAGGTAAAAAACTCGTGTCTCTCGTCCCACTCAACCCCTCTCAAGCTACCACGTAGATGTGTTGGCCTCACGACTATGTCCTCGCACTAGGACATCTGCCATGACAAATCCATGACAGTTGGCACCCACCATGGGGCCACACACAGTGGTGTTGAGTTCTTGGAGGGATCTCTCCCAGGGATTGAGAAGTTCACAACATTCTGGATGAAGAAGAGCCGGTTTGGAAGGATCAACTTCAAGTTCATCAGTTCAAGTTCAAGATTTGTGAGATTTAAGGTTCAAGAGAAAATTAAAGGTTGCGCCAGTGGGCCATCATAAGTAGCCAAGATCGGGAATAGATGATTTTATCTATACACCGCTAGCCGCCGAGTTTGGCAAGAGATCGGTCTCGACAAGACAAGTTGTCACCTCATGCGATTTGTCAATAAACTAGCAGATTCCGTTGACCGAAGCAGGCATGTCAAGTCAATCCTCATCTCATTCAATTTAAAGCAAGGCAACACGTGAGTCGTTGTGGCTCCCTCACGTAGAGTTGTTCAAGTATGAATGGATTAGAGACATCGAATACGACTCGGGAGTCAATGATCACAACCCAAACTTGAGCTCTGTCTTTAATTCTGTCTTCGAGCCGTCCTCACTGGATGATTCTATGGCCTTGAATTACCACCTCGCTTGCCTCCTCTGAGCTACCGCCATGGCATTGATCTGATCTCTGTGTCAAGCTGGCCGCAAGTCGCCCTTGCGTTGAGCCTCAAGCCGCCGCGTCTCCTCCTCCACTGCGACCTGCTGCGTCGCTCCTCTTCCATTGTGCCGATTCTCCCTGGCTTCACCTCACCTCCAGTGCGAGTTGCCCCGTGGCCCTGCATTAAGTCGCCGGCATGTCATTGGAAACCACGACCGCCTATGGGACCAAGACTCCCTTGCTGGTTCGGCGGGGAGGGGGGTGGCATGTTGCACAAAGAGTAGAGGAGCGTGGAACATCACGGCAAAGATCACACGTGCAGTCTTTACCCAAGTTCGGGCCGCCGCGAGGCGTAAAACCCTACTCCTGCTTTGGTGGATTGATGGTGGAAAAATGGTGGTCAACATAACACGCTTGCCCGGCAGGGTTGCCTCAGGGCAAGAACGACTCCACGCGTATGAGTGTGTGAGGGGGTGGATTAGCCAACCCTTTCTACGGTTGCATTGGGCCTCATTTTATAGACAAAGGGGTCACTGAGGGAGTCCTGGATTAAGGGGTCCTCGGGCGTCCAGCCTGTTATCCATGGGCCGGACTAATGGGTTGTGAAAACATGAAGGCCGAAGACTGTACCTGTGTCCGGATTGGACTCTCCTTGGCATGGAAGGCAAGCTTGGCGACCAACTATGAAGATTCCTTCTTACGTAACAGACTCTATGTAACCCTAGATCCCCCCGTTGTCTATATAAACCAGAGGGTGTAGTCCAGAAAGGATATACTCATTACCATAGTCATACAGGCTAGGCTTCTAGCGTTTAGCCATTACGATCTCGTGGTAGATCAACTCTTGTAATACTCATTTCATCAAGATCAATCAAGCAGGAAGTAGGGTATTACCTCCATAGAGAGGGCCCAAACCTGGGTAAACATCGTGGCCCCCGTCTCTTGTAACCATCGTCCTTAGACGCACAGTTCGGGACCCCCTACCCGAGATCCACCGGTTTTGACACCGACATTGGTGCTTTCATTGAGAGTTCCACTGTGACGTTGATGAAAGGTTCGATGGCTTGCCTCGTCCTTAAAGACAACATCACCTCCGGGAGTCTCGCCCTGTGCCAAACCCTCCGGTGGCGGCTTTACCATGATCGCCCGTTCGGCCGTTGAGCCGACGATGATCTCTCGGGCCATCGAAAACCCCCTTCGCATCAACTCCAAACACTCAAAGCAGATGGATCCGGCAGAGTTTTCGTCCTTGAACGTACTCCTAGATTGCATCGCCGGTTTGGGAATCGCCACAGATTACAATCAGATCAGGCCTAAAACCGATCAAGGAGAAATCAAAACTCCACCGGTCACCCACCAGATAGCGGTAGTCGAGGAGCAGGACGGCGAGCCTTCTTCTATATCGAAGACGGACTATGTTCGGATTGCCGATCAGGGAGAACCGGATACCCACCAGCGAAAGGATGCGACCAGCCCTCCGAACATAGAATCGGAAGGCAGTCCTAAACAATCAGAAGATATTCCGGAGCCCAGACTATTGAGTCTGGAAGGTCTTTAGACTCCGGATAATCGGTCAGGTCAGGGTTCAGATTTAATTCCACCCACCCACCCGGACATAGACGCTCTCATGAGCATAAAACAGCAGCCTCAGGAAACAGTCCATCACTTCTGGGCCAGATTCCTCTTTGTCAAAGACAAGGTAAAAGATTGCCGCGACGAGGACGCGATATCAGCGTTCTGCAACAATTGTGCGGATGAAGGAAACCTCAATGCCGCGGTCGCCGTCGCATACTGAAGTTCGCTGACTTAGCAACTATCGTACAAAAGTACATCGCGATGGAAAGCGCCTTGAAAACTCAGGCAGCTTGCTGGGAACCGTCAGTCCCAACTCAACTCCTCCTACAGGTGAAGAGGGCGCCCCCCCGTGGCACGCCCAGTCCAACAATCAAGAAACATAAAACCATTAAGCGACACGGCACCGTTCTGGAGGGATGGCTCGATGGCCCATGCAAAATACACACGACACCAGATACCGTGGCAACCCACAACCTTAGAGCATGTTGGATATTCCGGCAGGTAGCCAAGAGCTGCGAGGACATCCTTATCAAGGACACCCCAGAACAGCACCCTCCAGAAAACGACGACACAAGAGTATTGACGGTCTTTGAGACATTCCCTTCAAATAACAAGCGCAAAAGGGCACTTCTCGACCTCGCCGAAGTCTGCCAAATTGCTGCAATAAACCCTTGGAACGACACGGCTATAACATTTAATGCTGGTGACAAACCGAAGTACAGGACAGTCTGAGTGCCAGCCGCATTAGTACTCTGTCCCATCGTGGACGGGTTTCGACTTACCAAGGTCCTCAAGGACGGCGGCAGCGGACTAAACCTCATTTATGAGGACACACTCCACAAATTGGAAATAGACAGGAGCCGCATCAAGCAAAGTAGCACAACCTTCCGAGGAATCATTCCCACTCGAGAGGCACGATGCGCGGGAAAAATCACACTTGACGTGGTATTCGGCATGCTGGAGAATTATCGGTCCGAAGAAATCACTTTCCAAGTGGCCCCTTTCAGCAGCGGATGCCACGCCCTGTTGGGGCGGGATGCTTTTACACGCTTCCAAGCTATACCTCATTACGGGTATATGAAGCTCAAAATGCCTGGAACAAATGGTATAATCACTCTCGTCGGTGATCCGGACATAACATTCCGCGCTGAAAACAAAACCGCATCCCTGGTCCTTGAGGCGCTATCCGAAGCCCTCGCGGCCGAAGAATTAACCGCACTACGCTCCACGGTGGACATGGACGATGTGATCCTCGACAAACGTCCCAAATCCACCTCCTTCGAACCAGCAGAAGAAATAGTCAAATTCCAGGTCCACCCAACGGACCCCAAGAAGACAACATTTATCGGAGCGCAACTGAACCCAACAATTGACGCCGCACTACGAGAATTCCTGCGCAAAAACTGGGACATATTTGTCTGGCACCCTTCAGATATGCCAGGGATCCCACGCATGCTGGCTGAACATAGCCTCAATATATTAAACGGATTTAAACCGGTCAAGCAAACGCTGCAGAGCTTTTCCGAACCCAAGCGACAAGCCATGGGGGAGGAGCTGGCTGCTTATCGAGCCGGATTCATTAGAGAAATCAAACATCCGGACTGGCTGGCAAACCTGGTGATGGTACCAAAGACGGACAAATCCTGGCGCCTGTGTGTCGATTTCAATGACCTCAACAAGGCTTGCCCTAAGGATACCTTCCCCCTCCCCCGCATTGATCAAATCATTGACGCCACCGCAGGACACGATTCACTGTGTTTCCTCGATGCATATTCCGGATACCATCTAATCAAAATGAAGGAGTTCGATCAAGCTGCAACAGCATTTATTACCCCATATGGGCCATTCTGCTTCAACACCATGCCCTTCGGGCTCAAGAACGCTGGCGCCACATACCAACGCATGATTCAAACATGCCTGGAGAAGCAGATCGGCAAGACAGTAGTAGCTTACGTCAATGACGTCGTCATCAAAACTAGGTACGTCAAAACACTAATAGACGACTTACGTCTTACATTCGACAACCTTCGTGCGTATGACATTAAGCTCAACCCGGAAAAGTGTGTCTTCGGCGTCCCTGCTGGAAAACTGCTGGGCTTCATCATTTGGAATAGAGGAATATAAGCAAATCCAGCTAAAATCCGAGCTATCTCACAGTTGGCTATTCCAACAAACCTCAAAAAAGTCCAAAAACTAGCTGGTTGCATGGCAGCGTTAAGTCCCTTTATCTCCAGATTAGGAGAAAAGGCACTACCACTCTATTGCCTCTTACGGCGCACCGATAACTTCAAATGGATAGACGGGGCGACTGCCGGACTAGAGGAAATAAAGGCCCTCTTAGCAAGCAACCCAATCCTGGCCGCAACAAACGCTGGCGAACCCATGTTGCTATACATATCGGCAACACATCAGGTGGTGAGTGTCGTGCTCGTCACCGAATGAGAACAGGACAGACACAAATTCCCACTTCAAAAACCAGAATACTACGTATCTACTGTCCTCACACCATGCAAATCCTGGTACCCCCATGTCAGGACCCCGATCCTAAGTCACACCGATCTAGCATGTAACACATCATATCACTTTGCGGCCTCACGCACGGTATTCCCACGGGTGTCGCCTTACCATGGCCCGGGACCGTTTGCGTCTTTTGGCTCACGTATATGATAGTGTCGCTAGCATCCATATGACAAAGAACCCGGGCCGACATGGCTAGTCGTGAACCCAAAGCGGCACTAACCCATGGGGACAGGCATACGTGAATCACATCGAGCATGTCGGTCATCAACGTATATATTCGGGCTGTAGCACTGGCTAACAGGACTCCGGTATCCCGGCTGTAGCGAGCTAGGCAGGACTCAATAACACCGCGTGACATTTCCCGAAGGATGTACATATAGGAACGAAATGAAACACATGCCGCCATCAAGTGTCCAAGCAGTAGTCTTTGGGCTAGCAGACTCGTGAACCGGGCAGAAGCGGACTACTATCGCTCGTAAGCACGAGACTACATTTCCCCATATGAGAGGCTGCCAAGGATAAACAACTAGTTTGTTGGATCCCACACATACCAAGCATTTCAAACATGCACACATTATGCTCAATATGCGTAGATACAACATGGCATCACAACATAACTCTCGACTCAAATATTATTCATTAGGCTCAAGAGCGAGATATTACAAACATGGGTCTCATGACCCAACACTCGAGTATACAAGTCAAAGCACAAGCGGAAGCTAAACATGTCCGAGTACGCATAACTATAAATGAAAAAGGCGGAGAAGCCTGACTATCTACCAAATCCTGTCGAGGCACAAGATCGTAGCTGAGGTAACAAGCTAAACGTCGAAGTCCAAGCGGAACTACTAGCGAGACTGACGTCTCTCTGCAAAAATATAGAATAAGCAAACGTGAGTACAATTGTACTCAGCAAGACTTACATCAGAACTAACTACATATGCATCATTATCAAAGGGGGTGGTGGAGTTTGACCGCAGCAAGCCAGCTTTGACTCGGTGGCTATCCCGAACTACGATTGCAAGTAACTCTTTTGAGGTGGCGCTACGAGTCCACATATTCACCATATCAATACACCACTATGGACCCGCTCCGTCTCCCTACGAGAACGCCATCCATAGCACTCACGCTTATCTTGCGCATTTTAGAGTATCCACTTTCACTTGTCTATGAACTGATATAGGCAACCCAAGTCCTTTTCCGCGGACACGACTATTCAATAGATCATATTAAACCCTGCAGGGTGTACTTCTTCACACACGCTCACCACTTACCGCCGCTTACACGACATGTACTCGCAACCTTCAAGCGGAAGCCCAACGTGGGTGTCGGCCACGGCCTACCTAAACACTCAAGTCCCTAGTCCAGGTTTATCGCCTATTCGGTTCCATCCGCAGGAGTCCGCCGAGGTTTCCCATACAGCCCCGAACGATGTGTGCAGGGTTCCCGAGATACCAAACAGGCACTTTCGGTACATCAACATTTGTGCCTACCGCAACACAACCCACCCCTAAGGTCAGCGTTGCGTGCGCCCCAAACATGCTACAAACACGAAACTACTTGCAACTCCGGACCGAGGACAAGGGTGGTCAAGAAGCCGAGAGGGTCAATTAAGGATCCCAATGCGTGGTAGTAATGCTGTTTCATGGATCACAAACACGTAACTCAGTTCTGAGGACGGTTTCAATGAGACAACCCACCATGTACTCCTACATGGCCTCTCACCGCTACCTTTACCAAATCGTGTTCACACACTTAGCTCACACACAATAGGACATGTTCACACAACCATTCTAATTCATTCCCGATGAATCGACCCGACTCAACTCTAAGCAGTAGCAGGCATGACAAACAAACATAAATGAGTAGGCACAACATGGCTCAAACAACTCCTACTCATACTAGTGGGTTTCATCTAATTCTCGTGGAATGACAGTCATGCAAAGGATCAAGGGGTTCAGCTACCGCAGCAAGTAACACATGAGTCGTTGTTGTCCTAATGCAGTAAAATAGAGCAGGAGCGAGAGAGTGGGATTGTATCGAATGAACAAGGGGTTTTGCTTGCACGGCACTTCTGAAGATAATATAATTCTTCATTGGTTTCATCGAACTCATCGTCGGTACATCGTCTACCGGGAGGGGACAATTACCGGCAACCAAGAGAGAGCATAATCAATGCAATGCACATTCACATGAATGACATGTCATATTAAGGTACTGGATTCACCTAATGCAATAATAATCCAAGTTAGTTGAAGTGGAATTCAAACAAGGTTGAACTCCAACTCCAAATGCTATTTCATAAATTACCCTAATCATGATTTATCCTATTCAGTGAGGTTAACTTGTTCAAACATGCATGAAAGTGCCATAAACAGATTCTTCATATTTTTCTGATCATTTTTCATATATAAATTATTTCCATCCGAGTTACGGTTGAATTTATATGATTTTTAGAAGTTTAGGACATTTTCTGAAATTTCCTGAATTATATTAAATCCAGAAAAAGGGTTTACTGCGTCAGCATGACGTTGGCATGACGTCAGGGGTCAACGGGGTCGTCCAGGTCAAATCTGACGCGTGGGGACCACACGTCAGAGTAATTAGCTTAATTAGATTTTAAATAAAACTAAACCTAATTATTAAGCAGGGCTGGGCCCCACCTGTCATAGGTTCAACAGGGTCAAACATGGCCCACATGGTCAAAGTCCAGTCGGCTGCCGGCGTTTAATCGCCATGCCGAGCGACGCGGGCGAAGTGATTTTTGCCCTTCCGGCCACCAAAAGGGTCGGGGAGGGTACCTACGGGGAGCTGGGGATGAGCTGAAGCTCTTGGTGGGGTTGGCCATGGTCGGGGTGGCCGGAAATGGTGCCGGCGACGAGGTTGGCCGCCGCCGGAGTTCGGCCAACGGCGGTTAGGCGATGCAGGTGCTAGGGGGTGTTGGCGCGTGCGTGTGCTCGGTGCTGCGCTGAGCACGGAGGTGGGGTTGGCTTGAGCCGTTGGGGCTCTAGCCACGCCGGCGACGAGGCACGGTGGCGGCGAGCTTCGCCGCAGCTGGAATGGTGGCTAGAGGGGAGAACGAGTCGGGAAGAGGGGAACGACTGGGGCTCACCGTGAGTGCGACGATGGCATTGGCGAGCTCGGGAGGCACCGGCCGATGAATTGAGCGACGGCACCGGCGGTCCAAGAGGGGAATGGTGGGCGGCGCCTCGGGCGCCCGGCGTCGGAGGCTCGGTGAGGAGGGCGAGGATGGAGGGCGGGGCTTGGGGCATGTCGGGGAGGAGAGGGGTGGCGGTGGCAGCGGTGGCACGGCGATCGGCGTCGGCGGCGCTCGGTGGCGTCGTGGGGAGAGAGCAGGGAGGAGATGGTCCAGGAGAGAGGAAAGAGGACGAGGGGTTCGGGAGGCGCGTGGCGCCTCCCAAGGCCGAGGGGAGCCAGCAAAGAAGCAGGAGGAGGTGGCGTGCTCGGCGCGATCGCCAGTGTCCCTCCTCTCGCCATTGGCAGAGGTAGGCGACGAGCGGTGAGGCGGTTGGTGGGTTGGGCCACCCGGCCAGCGAGGGGGGGAACTGGCTGGGTGGGCTGTGCAGTAATCGCCAGTGAGCTCTCTCCTTTAATTCCATTTCTATTTTCTGTTTTCTATTTTGTTTGCCTCTGTTTTAGTTTAGTAAAATACTAAACCATTTTATAAAATCCTGAAGATAATTATGTGGCTGGAACTAAAGTGTACTGCACCACATAAATGTCCTGAATTATTGGACATATATTAAGTATATAAAAATATATTTCCAATGCAAATAGTTATTGAATTAATTCAAAGGCCCAAAATAAAATGTTTCATCCTCCAAAATTATTGGTTTGAATTTTATTCTTGCCAATAATTTTTAAAGCTGAAAAGGAACATTTCCTTGGAAACATTTGAAGCAATTTTTAATGTTGATCATTTATTTTAAATGATTCCTGAGGCTCTCCAATTCCCCAATTCAAGTTTAAAGGAAATTTAGACATGATGCATGGATGCAAGAAAATCAAGCTAGGGCTGATCTGGGGCTGTGACAGCTCACCCCCACTAAACAAGAATCTCGCCCCGAGATTCAAGACGTGAGGCAAGAGGAAAAGGGAGGTCACGAACTATCACAATCTTCATGATCCATTTGCCTTTCTCGAAGATGTTGATTCATTCCATCATCTTAGTCTTGACGTCCTTGCTTTCGAGGTCTTCACTCGACACGACAACAGAAAGAAGGGAAAAACCCTACATGATTCGATCTTCACGAAGATCAAATAAACATGATCGACTCACGAACTGAGACGGTGACACATCTCGAGTTGAGACACAAAATACATCGAGAGGGATGGAAGAACAACAACGGGGTTTGATTGGTGGCAACAATTCCACGCTTAGGGAGATGGTGGATGGTGTCAAGGTGGCGAGGAAATATTTATCATGATCCAACAACGGGGCACCTCGAGAAAGGTGACGCAAGAACTATTCCCTTAAGTGGCAAAAAGAATTACTTTTGATATAGAGACCATTGAAACTCTTTATACCAGCCTAAGGCAATTCACACCGATCATTTGGCGGAGTGCAAGGAAATGGTACACTCGGACTAGAATGGATGATGTGGACTACCTTGTTGAAGACAACTCAATGGATGAATTTTGCTTATCATCGGAGGTGGAGGGACCCATAGTAGGTCCACTTTTGATGATGATCCCGACAAGAATTACTAAGAAGGCAGCCCATAGTGAAATGGCACAAGGACGGTGCAAGCTGGAAACGAAATGCAACTGTTGAATGTTCCAACCATCATATCTGCCTGAGATTCAGATCCGATTGGTGATGGGATACTTCAGACTCAAAGATGTCCGAAAAGGAAGGGTTGCAACACAAACCGACGAGATGACGCTATGAGATTCTCGGGATATGAACTACGATAGCAAGCTCCAAAACATGAGCTGGTTTTGCTGCCAACATGTGAACACGTTGTCCTAGACAAACATGACCACATGGTAGTCTTATGATAAAACACTACCGAAGTTCGGGTGGGGAACCATCATCGAGGATATCGAAGTCTTAACATAAGTCATGATTAGCTCTTATGAAAGAACTCCTTTCCTTGAACAAATCAATCAGTGGCTTGGTGTGCTATGGAATTCATATGAAATGAAGATGATCAGTCTATCATGCCATAGAATACTTCGCACGTGCATGACTGGCTTGGGACGATTCCAAAGAAACAAAACAAACCTTTCTCAAATTCATGGCGGCAACTTACATCAGATGCACATGAATTAGAGGAAGTCACTTTTTCATCAAACATATGCTTCATGAACGAAACACGAAGAAATGCTTACACAAGTTTCCAACACTACGTTGGTGTTCCACATGACTCATGGGGGAGACAAAATGCTACTGATGGGCTCAACAGCAACTCATCGGAATTTCCATATCACTGGACTTCCACCATCATGTGAACACGGTGTTAGCATTGGTCAGACCAAAGATGTAATGGGTATGCTCGAGGGATTAACCACGGGTAAGACAACATCACGAATATCGTTGGTTCTGATTTGACTCGACAATGGCCCATACTCGAATCAAAGAGTTGATAAGACAATAGGTCCAAAGAACTGATCACAGGACCAATCGATGAAGATATCATCCTTCTTCAACACACACTACACAAGAATATCCCTTTGGAACGAACTAAGTTGAACAAGCTTCTATCTTCCAACTCTCCAAGTTGTTGTCTAGCTTAACCGACTAGCTCAGGGGTATCCAACACAGATTCTTGGAGAAGGGGTGGTTCACAAGAAACCAACTTGATCACGAGCTCAACATAGAAGTCAGGGAACAACCCGGTAACACTTCCAAGAAGATATTTGGAAAGTCACGAACCACCGGTATGTTACTAAGCTCGAGAGCAATCTTGCTTTTGAGGGCAAGACGATATGATCCGATGAGTGAGGACTTGACAAGGTCCTAACTCATCAATCGAAGAGTGCACCGGAAATAAGGACTAGGTAGCACGATCAATCTTAGGATGATGGTTTAATAACCAACACGATAAGAATGAGAATATTGCCCATTCACTACCAAGCAACGAGTTGCTCGGAATATTGATTTCACACATCACAATTCACTTGTTGGTATTCCGGTTACGACAACACGGAACCGAGGATTGAATGATGATGGTGAGAAGTATCACTGCATCAAGAATTCCTAGGAGGTTGTGCAATTCCCATGACATTCTTGACATAAGATGGCAATACTTCAGGGTAGAACAGAATCAAAAGCTGAATTGGCATTTTGATCTGCGGGATACAACTACTTTGACCCAATCCTAGAAATGGATGAGGTACTGGAGTTTGTTTCTCTTAGTCATTCCGGAATAGAATGGCTTGACGGACCACATGAGTAGTAGCATCGATAAACGAATGCACGCATACCCTTGACTATCAATTGATAGAGGATGGTCGGGATACAACTAAAGAGAGCAACTCAAAGGAACATATAATTTTCTGAGGTGGGGATGCGCAGATTAGTATGTCGGGCAAGCTCAACATTTCTTCCGGATAATCCATGCAGAAAAGGTAGAATTGGCAGAGTCACAATATGAATGGAGTACTCCTCAAGCGCACTCTGGTTGTGATCTTTGGTTCAACAAGCTTCTGCCATAAGTGATTCATGGTATTTGGAAGAAGGATATACCACGGACCTCGAGGACTATCGCAAAGGTTACTAATATCCTAAAGGCACTAGCAAATACTAACAACATGAAGTAGGATGAATCTCGATTCGTAAACTCAGAGTAGATTACCTACTACTAAATGGCATCACGGGATGCTTTCAAAATGATGGCCATAATCCTCACACTAGGGATACAAAAGCATTGCTAAATTGCTAGGTGACCTCCTAAGCACCTAGGGTCATAATAATAGTTCCAACATATGTGTCGAGGCAACAGAGTACCTCAACCGACCGGTTAGTGTGCTTATTCTCACCAAAAGGACATCGAAACGGAAGGAAAGGATTTGCAAATGCATCGACTATTTAGAGACCAGGATGACTCGGACAGCATAACGGCTGTAAATGCTCAAAATGATTTGAGACATCCTGCAAAAATGGTGGCATAACCACTCAACAACATCATAACAAGATTCTGAGATCAACAGTTATCATACAGAAATAGTAGGAACTGAACTGAGGCTTAAATCCAACAATCTTAAAGGTCTATGGATTAGTAACACGTCATCCTAATAGATAGATGAGAAGCCTAGTTCTTAACCCGTAGAAGAGAAGAGAATGACTCAGATCGAAGGCCATGAGGTATAAGGAGTAAAAAGAGCCTTACGCTCCTTCCACAATCAATTCCCTTACATAGCTAAAGCATTTCTAGACACAACTTCACCAGTTTGGCTTGGTAATCCTCTGACAGCAACAGGCTCGATACCAACGCTGTCAGACCCCGATCCTAAGTCACACCGATCTAGCATGTAACACATCATATCACTTTGCGCCTCACGCACGGTATTCCCACGGTGTCGCCTTACCATGGCCCGGACCGCTTTGCGTCTTTTGGCTCACGATATGATAGTGTCGCTAGCATCCATATGACAAAGAACCCGGCCGACATGGCTAGTCGTGAACCCAAAGCGCACTAACCCATGGGGACAGGCATACATGAATCACATCGAGCATGTCGGTCATCAACGATATATTCGGGCTGTAGCACTGGCTAACAGGACTCCGTATCCCGGGCTGTAGCAGGCTAGGCAGACTCGAATAACACCGCGTGACATTTCCCGAAGGACGTATATAGGAACGAAATGAAACACATGCCGCCAGTCAAGTGTCCAAGCAGTAGTCTTTGGGCTAGCAGGACTCCGTGAACCGGCAGAAGCGGACTACTATCGCCGTAAGCACGAGACTACATTTCCCCATATGAGAGGCTGCCAAGGATAAACAACTAGTTTGTCGGATCCCACACATACCAAGCATTTCAAACATACACACATTATGCTCAATATGCGTAGATACAACATGGCATCACAACATAACTCTCGACTCAAATATTATTCATTAGGCTCCAAGAGCGAGATATTACAAACATGGGTCTCATGACCCAACACTCGAGTATACAAGTCAAAGCACAAGCGAAGCTAAACATGTCTGAGTACGCATAACTATAAATGAAAAAGGCGAGAAGCCCGACTATCTACCAAATCCTGCCGAGGCACAAGATCGTAGCTGAGGTAACAAGCTAAACGTCAAGTCCAAGCGAACTACTAGCGAGACCGACGCCTCTCTGCAAAAAATATAGAATAAGCAAACGTGAGTACAATTGTACTCAGCAAGACTTACATCGTAACTAACTACATATGCATCATTATCAAAGGGGTGGTGGAGTTTGACCGCAGCAAGCCAGCTTTGACTCGGTGGCTATCCTGAACTACGATTGCAAGTAACTCTTTTGAGGTGGCGCACACGAGTCCACATATTCACCATATCAATACACCACTATGGACCCGCTCCCATCTCCCTACGAGAACGCCATCCATAGCACTCACGCTTATCTTGCGATTTTAGAGTATCCACTTTCACTTGTCTATGAACTGATATAGGCAACCCGAAGTCCTTTTCCGCGGACACGGCTATTCAATAGATCATATTAAACCCTGCAGGGTGTACTTCTTCACACACGCTCACCACTTACCGCCGCTTACATACGACATGTACTCGGCAACCTTCAAGCGGAAGCCCAACGTGGTGTCGGCCACGGCCTACCTAAACACTCAAGTCCCTAGTCCAGGTTTATCGCCTATTCGGTTCCATCCGCAGGAGTCCGCCGAGGTTTCCCATACAGCCCCGAACGATGTGTGCAGGGTTCCCGAGATAACAAACGGGCACTCGGTACACCAACACGGTGCCTACCGCAACACAACCCACCCCTAAGGTCAGCGCTATGCGGCCCCAAAGATGCTACAAACACCGAAACTACTTGCAACTCCCTGACCGAGGACAAGGGTGGTCAAGAAGCCGAGAGGGTCAATTAAGGATCCCAATGCGTGGTAGTAACTGTTTCATGGATCACAAACACGTAACTCAGTTCCCGAGGACGGTTTCAATGAGACAACCCACCATGTACTCCTACATGGCCTCTCACCGCTACCTTTACCAAATCGTGTTCACACACTTAGCTCACACACAATAGGACATGTTCACACAACCATTCTAATTCATTCCCGATGAATCGGACCGACTCAACTCTAAGCAGTAGCAGTGCATGACAAACAAACATAAATGAGTAGGCACAACATGGCTCAAACAACTCCTACTCATACTAGTGGGTTTCATCTAATTATTGTGGAATGACAGTCATGCAAAGGATCAAGGGTTCAGCTACCGCAGCAAGTAACACATGAGTCGTTGTTGTCCTAATGCAGTAAAATAGAGCAGGAGCGAGAGAGTGGGATTGTATCGAATGAACAAGGGGTTTTGCTTGCCCGGCACTTCAAGATAATATAATTCTTCATTGGTGTCATCGAACTCATCGTTGTGACATCGCTCACCGGAGGGACAATTACCGCAACCAAGAGAGAGCATAATCAATGCAATGCACATTCACATGAATGACATGTCATATTAAGGTACTGAATTCACCTAATGCAATAATAATCCAAGTTAGTTGAAGTGGAATTCAAACAAGGTTGAACTCCAACTCCAAATGCTATTTCATAAATTACCCTAATCATGATTCATCCTATTCAGTGAGGTTAACTTGTTCAAACATGCATGAAAGTGCCATAAACAGATTCTTCATATTTTTCTGATCATTTTCATATATAAATTATTTCCATCCGAGTTACGGTTGAATTTATATGATTTTTAGAAGTTTAGGACATTTTCTGAAATTTCCTGAATTATATTAAATCCGAAAAGGGTTTATCATACAAGATGACGTTGGCATGACGTCAGGGGTCAACGGGTCGTCTAGTCAAATCGACGCTGGGGACCACACGTCGAGTAATTAGCTTAATTAGATTTTAAATAAAACTAAACCTAATTATTAAGCGTATGGGCCCCACCGTCATAGGTTCAACAGGTCAAACATGGCCCACATGGTCAAAGTCCGATCGCTGCCGGCGCTTAATCGGCCGAAGAGCCCGCAGGCGGGCGGAAGTGATTTTTGCCGCCCGCCACCAAAAGGGTCGGGAGGGTACCTCGGGAGCTGGGATGAGCCAAGCTCTTGGTGGGGTTAGCCGTGGTCGGGTGGCGGAAATGGTGCCGCGACGAGGTTGGCAGCCGCGAGTTCGCCAACGGCGGTTAGGCGATGCAGGGCGCTAGGGGGTGTTGGCGCGCTGCGTGCTCTCGGTGCTGCGCCGAGCACGGAGGTGGGGTTGGCTTCGAGCCGTTGGGGCTCTAGCCACGCCACGACGACGAGGCACGGCGGCGGCGAAGCTTCGCCGCAGCGGGAATGGTGGCTAGAGGGGAGAACGAGTCGGGAAGAGGGGAACGACTGGGGCTCACCGTGAGTGCGACGATGGCATTGGCGAGCTCGGGGAGGCACCGGCCGATGAATTCGAGCGACGGCACGGCGGTCCAAGAGGGGAAAACGGTGGGGGCGGCGCCTCGGGCGCCCGGCGCCGGGAGGCTCGGTGAGGAGGGCGAGGATGGAGGGCGGGCTGGGGTGCATGTCGGGAGGAGAGGGGTGGCGGTGGCATGGTACGGCGATCGGCGCGGCGGCCGCTGCTCGGTGGCGCTGTGGGAGAGAGAGCAGGGAGGAGATGGTCCAGGAGAGAGGAAAGAGGACGAGGGGTTCGGGAGGCGCGTGGCGCCTCCCAAGGCCGAGGGGAGCCAGCAAAGCGAGCGGGGAGGAGGTGGCGTGCTCGGCGGCGTCAGAAACCTCCTCCGCCATCGGGCAGAGGTAGGCGACGAGCGGTGAGGCGGTTGGTGGGCTGGGCCACCGGCCAGCCGAGGGGGGAACTGGGCCGGTGGGCTGCGCAGTAATCGCCGTGAGCTCTCTCCTTTTAATTCCATTTCTATTTTCTATTTTCTATTTTGTTTGCTCTGTTTTAGTTTAGTAAAATACTAAACCATTTTATAAAATCTGAAGATAATTATGTGGCTGGAACTAAAGTGTACTGCACCACATAAAATGTCCTGTAATTATTGGACATATATTAAGTATATAAAAATATATTTCCAATGCAAATAGTTATTTAATTAATTCAAAGGCCCAAAATAAAATGTTTCAGTCACTCCAAAATTATTGGTTTGAATTTTATTCTTGCCAATAATTTTTAAAGCTGAAAAGGAACATTTCCTTGGAAACATTTGAAGCAATTTTTAATGTTGATCATTTATTTTAAATGATTCCTGAGGCTCTCCAATTCCCCAATTCAAGTTTAAAGGAAATTTAGACATGATGCATGGATGCAAGAAAATCAAGCTAGGGCTGATCTGGGGCTGTGACACCCCATGTGATGCCCTCGATTCAATCATACACGCAAATGTGTACGATCAAGATCAAGGACTCACAGGAAGATATCACAACACAACTCTAGACACAAAATAAAATAATTCAAGCTTTATATTACAAGCCATGGGCCTCGAGGGCTCGACTACATAAGCTCGAATACACAAGAGTCAGCGGAAGCAACAATATCTGAGTACAGACATAAGTTAGACAAGTTTGCCTTAAGAAGGCCAGCACAAAAGCAACATCGATCGAAAAGGCAAGGCCTCCTGCCTAGGATCCTCCTGACTACTCCTGGTCGTCGGCGGTCTCCACGTAGTAGTAGGCATCAACGGTGGCATCTGGCTCCTGGGCTCCGACATCTGGTTGCATCAACCGGAAAGAAGAAGAAAGGGGGAAAAGGGGGAGCAAAGCAACCGTGAGTACTCATCCAAAGTACTCGCAAGCAAGGATCTACACTACATATGCATTGGTATCAATGAAAAGGGCTGTATCTATGGACTGGACTGCAGAGATGCCAGAACAGAGAGAAGGCCTAGTCCTATCGAAGACTAGCATCTTCTGGAAACCACCATCTTGCAGCAACAGGAGGGAGTAGAGTAGCATAAAGTAAAGTAGTAGAAGTGTTATCAACCTCGGCTAGAGATCATTTATCGACTCCCTGCGAGAAAGCAATCCCAGAGCCATACTATCCAGTTATCATCACGGTCCATTACTCATCACAAGTATCCAGTTCTAGTTGTATCAATCGGGATACAACTCCAAGTGTCTGTTACCGTAGGACAGGCTATCAATAGATGTTTTCTTCCCTGCAGGGGTGCACCAACTTGCCCACCACGCTCGATTAACTCCTGCCGGACACACTTTCCTGGGTCATGCTCGGCCTCGGACAAACAATACGCCGCAACCCGACCTAGGCTTAATAGAGAGGTCAGCACGCCAAACAATACGCCACGTTGCGAGGGCGGCCGGTGAGCAGACCTAGCTACCTCCCTAAAAAGGCAGGAGCTTACCAGTCCAACCCGGCGTGCGCCGCTCAGTCGCTGACATCTATTAAGCTACGGATGATGCATAAGACGCAGAACGCCTATACTATGCCCACGTGATGGTTAGTGCTAACAGGCCAGAGGCCCCTCGGATCAAATATCCAAATCGTAGTGGATTAGGAACATGCGGTAACAAGCAGAGACTCACGAAAGATGTGACCCGCTGTTCTGCCTTGAGGACTTGCGGCAAGGGCTAGGAATGCCCGCCACGCCAGAATTATGTCGCGGCACCTCCGTGTCAACCTGCTCCACATCACTGCAATTAAGCTCACAAGGCACCCCTCGTAGCCGACCTGCCTTTAGTAACATGGTTCGATGTAAAGTCATAGTAACCATAGTAACTGTGTGTCCAAACATCAAGGGGAAAACCCGAGGAATCACCCCCGGCGAATTCCACTCGATGTAATCATCAAGGTGGACGTAAGAGGAACCACCCTTGAAGTTCACACTTGAGGGGTTGCACGACAGAGTCGTATCGGAAGTGGTTAAGGCGGAATCACCCTCGATGACCATGACCGAATAGCTACACTATAGGGTAACATCAGAAGTGCTCATGAGGTCTCACCCCTGGCACTCGATAGTAACCCAGTAGTGTGGAGCAACTAAGGGGAAAGTGATGTGCGGTGTTGGGGCCTGGTCTTAGATCCCGTTAATCGGGTCTTCAATGATGAAGCAGGGGCAACAAGAACAAGGTGGGGGGTCACTGATGGATCACTAACCGACCTATACTAAGCAGTTTAGGATAAACATGTAAGGTACAATGAGCAGGTTACAAAAGCAGGCTATGCATCAGAATAGGAGCAAACAATAACAGTAGCAAAATCTAATGCAAGCATGAGAGAATGGAATGGGCGATATCGGGATGATCAAAGGGGGGGCTTGCCTGGTTGCTCTGGCAAGGAGGGGTCATCGTTGACGTAGTCGATCACAGGGGCATCATCGATCTCGGTGTCTACCGGAGAGAAGAGGGGGAAGAAACAGTAAATATAAAGCAAACATAGCATCACAAAGCATAACATGTCAATATGCTGTGCCGGGTGTGACCTAACGTATGGCTACACGATATAGGTGAAGGGGGAATTCAACCGGGATTGTTTTCCGGTTCGACCCATGTCGATGATGACCGAGGGGGAATGTTCCATGTTCAGCATGCTAGGGGCATGTGACAGATGAACGGACTGCGTATTTGGATTCGTTGGATTTTTCTGAGCAACTTTCATGTAGAAAACATTTTCATCCTAGTTACCGATTATTTTATATGAATTTCTAAAGGTTTAAACAATATTCTGGAATTATTAATATTAACAGAAATGGAATATGATGTCAACATAACATATTGATGACGTCAGCAGTCAACAAAGCGACTAACCAGGTCAAACCTGACCAGTGGGTTCAGTGGGCCCCACATGTCAGCGACTGTGGCACTAAAAGTGGATTAAATTGACTAACAGAACTAGTTAGGAGTGTGGGCCCCATTAGTCAGTGACTGATTAGTGATTAAAACTAATTAACATTTTATTTATTTATAAAACCTGTTAATTAGAGCGGGGCCCACGAGTCAAGGGCGAGTGCCCGATCGCCAGCCTGACCCGCTTAATCGGGTCAATCGGGACCATGGGCCCAAAGAAGAAGGTCACAGGGACCCACTTGCCAAGCCACGTCGGCGTCAACCGGAGACTCGACGCCGGCGACCAAAACTGTGGCGGCGCAGCCTCGGATGTGGCCGGAAAATGTGCTCCGACCACCATTTTGCGCGCACATGGGCGCGTTCTATAGCGGAGACCAAACCGCATCGAACTGTGGCGGTCTCGCGGCCAGGGAGGCTCTACGGCGACAACGGCGAGCATGTTGGCGGCAGAACTCGCGGGTGCGCTACGGCGAGGCGGCTGCGGTTCGAACGCGGGAACATCACCGCATCGTTCTAACCCATTTGCGCCGGCTATGGTGGTCGAAAGCGACGGCAACGACGAGCTCGGGCGGCGGACAGAAAAATTGCACGGCGGAGAGCTAGCTATGGCGATGCACAAGGCGCGAGGAGAGGAAAAGAGGGAGGGAGGAGCTCACCGCGCGGCACACGGAGGCCGGTGAGAGGCTTAGTAGCAGAAGTAGGCGTCGCCGGACATGAAGAAGAACGACGGCAGCCGGAGATGGGGATGAAGGGGATCCGGTGCTTCCGCGCCTCCGAGCTCCAGCTGAGGCCACAGGTCGGAGGAGTCGACCTCAAGGAGCTCACCGACTGTGGTCACGGGGGGGTCGCGGGTGGCAGCAGCAACGACGGAGGATTTGCATGGCGATCAAGGCCGGGCGTGGATGGGGAACCGGGGGAGAGGAAGCGAGCGGGGGAACTGGTGGGGAGAGGGAGATGCGGAGTGGGCGACAGTGGAGAGCGGGGGAGTGGGTGGGGCGCAGGGGAGAGGACCGAGGCGTCGGGGGCTTATCCCCTCGCCGACGGTGAGGTGGTTCGGCGGCGACGCGCTGGCGCGCGGCCTCGATTGGTTGAACAGGGGGAGGGGAGAGCGACCAGGGAGGTAGGTGGGCCGGCCTGCTGGGATGGTCCGAAGCCCAAGGGGAGGCCAGGGGCTCTCACACCCCTTCTCCTTTTATTTTCCTTTTTCTTTTTTTAAAGCTTTTCTGTTTTAGCTATTTTAGGCCACTTAGACATTTTGCAAAAAAATGTTGGTTCACCACCAATATTACCGGAAAAATATTTTCCACATGATGAACATTTTAGTTTTCATGTCTGAGCATTTTTGAATTTCACACATAAATTCAAATTGAATTCAACTAGAATTTGAAATGGAAAATTGATCAAGGTGACCAAGCACGATTATAGCAAAATGATTAGCTTGATCTCAGGATTACTGTAGCATCATTACACCGGGGTGTTACAACTCTCCTCCTCTAAAAGAAATTCTCGTCCCGAGAATTAAGAGGTAGAAGGAACATGTCAGTATTCAGCCCGAGGTTATCTTCGCGTTCCCAAGTGGCTTCATCTTTAGTATGATTCGACCATTGCACCTTGAGGAACTTGGTAACCTTCTGGCGGGTTAGACGTTCAGCTTCTTCAAGAATGCGGATCGGATGCTCTTTGTATGTGAGATCATCTTGAACTTGAATCAATTCCAGATCCACTTCACGTTCCGGGTCCTTGAAGAAACGACGTAGTTGCGACACATGGAAGACGGCATGGACGTGAGAGAACTGAGGTGGCAACTCCAGTTGATAAGCCACCAGTCCACGATGGGCCAGAATGCGGAAAGGACCAATGTAGCGCGGAGCTAGCTTGCCCTTGACTCCAAACCGATGAGTTCCTCTCAAAGGAGTGACACGCAGATAAGCTTGTTCACCATGTTGATAAGTTGAACCCCAGTGTTTCCGGTCATAGTTGCTCTTCTGGCGGGACTGGGCCGCCTTGAGATTATCCCGGACAATGCGAACCTGCTCTTCAGCTTGTTGAATAATATCTGGACCAATGAGCGTCTGCTCCCAGCTTCGACCAATTCAGAGGGGTTCGCACTTCATGCCCATAAAGCACTTCAAAGGGTGCCATTTTCAAGCTGGCTTGATAACTGTTGTTATCAGAGAACTCCGCATAAGGGAGAGATTCTACCCACTTCTTTATAAAAGAAATAACACAAGCCCGAAGCATGTCTTCAAGAATTTGATTGACTCGCTCGGCTTGGCCTTGGGATTGGGGATGATAAGCAGTGCTCCAGGTAATATGAGTTCCCATTGCCTCTTGGAAACTATCCCATAACTTCGAAGTGAAAATACTGCCCCGGTCTGAACTGATCTCCTTTGGAATGCCATGGAGTGACACAATTCTAGAGATATACAAGTTTGCTAATTGACTTGCAGTGATTGTCTCCTTGACTGGTAGAAAGTGAGCAACCTTCGAGAATTGGTCGATAACGACGAAGATAGCATCGTTACCTTTCTGAGACTTGGGAAGGCCTGTGATGAAATCCAGTTGGATCTTATCCCACTCAGGAATCGGAAGCGGTTGTAGAAGTCCAGTTGGTTTCTGATGTTCTCCTTTGACGCGACAACAAACATCACATTCTTCAATATATCGAGCAATGTCTTGCTTCAGATTAGACCACCAGTACTTCTGACGGATGTCTAGATACATCTTGGTACTTCCCGGATGAATAGAGAGAGGGGTGCCATGCGCTTGTTTCATCAGCTTCTCTGTCATAAGCTCGAACCGGGGCACTATAATGCGATCTCTGAAGTATAAGGTTCCATCTTCACCAAGTGAGAAATCTCTGGATTTCTCTAATGCAAGATCCTTCATCAGATCAACATGAGCATCTTTGGCTTGAGCAGACTTGATTGCTTTCAGAAGAGTTGGCTCCAAGACAAGGTTATTCAGAGAACCCTGTGGAACTAGTTGAAGGTTCAGCTTGCATAGCTCTTCATAAAGGCGGGGTTGAGCTTTGAAGACCATGTGATTATTGCAATAAGACTTACGGCTCAGGGCATCGGCCATTACATTAGCCTTGCCAGGGGTATAGGATATACCGCAGTTGTAGTCAGCAATAGCTTCCATCCATCGCTGCTGACGGAGGTTCAGATCTAGCTGAGTAAACGGTACTTCAGACTCTGATGATCGGTGAAGATCTCACAACGATTACCGAGAAGGTACTGTCGCCATATCTTCAGTGCAAAGATAACCGCAGCAAGCTCGAGGTCACGAACTGGATAGTTCTCTTCATGAGGACGCACTTGACGGGAGGCATAAGCAATCACTTTGCGCTCTTGCATTAGGACGCAACCTAACCCTTGTCGTGAAGCGTCACAATAGATGACAAAGTCCTTGCGATAATCAGGGGGAGCAAGCACTAGGGCAGAAGTCAGCTTGTCCTTGAGTGTCTGGAAACTTTCCTGACATTTGTCTGTCCAATCGAACTTAACGCCTTTGTGAAGCAGATTAGTCAGTGGCTTGGCGATCTTGGAGAAGTTCTCGACGAAATGCCAACAATAGCTGGCAAGTCCGAGAAAGCTTCTGACTTGCTTGATAGTCTTCGGAGGGGTCCAGTCAAGAATAGCCGTAACGCGCTCTAGGTTGACGGCAATACCATCCTTGGAGATGACATGATCAAGGTAGGTGACTTCAGGTAACCAGAATTAGCACTTGGAATACTCGACATAAAGTTCATGCTCTCGAAGCTTTTCCAGAACAAGACGAAGATGTTCAGCATGTTCTTCTTTATTCTTCGAATATACCAGAATATCATCCAGATAGACCACGACGAACTTGTCGAGGTAATCCATGAATATGTAGTTCATCAGATGAGAGAATGTGGCTGGAGCATTGATCAAGCTGAAATACATGACGGTGTACTCGTAAGAACCATAACGAGTGACGAAGGCGGTCTTTGGAATATCCTCTTCACGAACACGGATCTGGTGGTAACCCAACCTCAAGTCTAGTTTAGAGAATATCGACGAACCAGCCAGTTGATCATACAGATCATTGATTCGAGGAAGGGGATATTTGTTTTGGATTGTAGCTTGGTAGATAGGACAGTAGTCTTGGAACAAATGATTCGTTCCGTCCTTCTTCTTAACGAAGAGAGAAGGTGCTCCCCAAGCAGAGGAACTTGGACGAATGAAACCCTTGCGAAGAGATTTGTCAATTTCCTCCTTAAGTTCAAGGAGTTCATGAGGTGGCATCTTGTACGGTCGTTTGGCAATAGGAACGGTGCCTGGTTTCAAGTCAATGATGAACTCGACAGCCCGGTCAGGGGGTATTCCTGGAAGTTCTTCTGGAAAGACGTCTTGGAAGTCGCGAACGACTGGAATCTTTTCAATTCCTCAAGAGGTGTTATGCTCAACGATTCAGAGATAGAGTCGGCTTGCATTTTGAACCGTACGAGCATTGTAGCTACTATCTCATCCGAAGGGTGCGTAAGGTGGACGGTTTTAGTGGCACAAACGATAGAAGCCGTATGTGCTTTCAACCAATCCATTCCCAGAATGTGGTCAATATTGGAAGACTTCAGAATAATGGGAGAGGCATGGAACTCTAATCCTTTAATCTCAATGGCGACGTTGTGGCTAACCATGGTGGTTCGAGATTGGCCCGCGGGGTTTTTTACCACTAGTGGAATGTGCATCTCTTCGTATTTAATGCCATGCATTAATGGAAAATCTTCTGATATGAAAGAATGCGATGCTCCTGTATCGAATAAAACAGCAGCTGGTACTGAATTAACAAGGAGAGTACACATCACAGTAGCAGGCTGGTCTTGAGCTTCATTCAGATCAATGTTGTTAGCCTGCCCACGACCATAAGGTCTGGCATTGTTGTTATGGGGCTGATTGTTACGGCTAGTTGAAGGCAGAGCTAGCTGGCTCTTTTTCTGATTGCACTCTTTGGCAAGGTGACCTGGACGGCCATATTTGAAGGAAACCATCATTGGTATTGGGAGCAAGAGTTTGGGGTGGTACAACTCGAAGAGGTTGCCTCTGCGGTGGAGGAGGCAGACGAGGTGCAGCATAGGACTGTCTTTGTGCAGGTGCAGTTGGACGATATATGCTGTGGGGAATGCATATCCAACGCTTCTGCGCTGACGGACCCGAAGATGAGCCAGCGTCACGACTGCGCCTGAGGGATCCCTGCTGTTCCTGAATACCAGTCTCAACCTGAATAGCCATGTTCACTAAGGTGGCGAAGTCGGCAAAGTCATGAACGAGTAGTGCTAGCTTGATATCAGGGTGAAGTCCATCACGAAACTTCTCTTGCTTACGAGCATGAGTTGCAATGTCTTCTTCAGCGTAACGTGACAATTCCAGAAATTCCCGTTGATAAGCATCTACAGACTTGTTGCCTTGCGTGAGGTTGCAGAAGTCTCACTTCATCCTGTCCATGATTCCTTGAGGAATGAAGCGGGCACGGAAGGCGTCTTGGAAATCCGGCCAAGTGATGACCGTTCCAGCAGGTAGGGTACGCCTGTGGCTGTCCCACCATTGAGCAGCGGGACCCTTCAGAAAGAAAGATGCAAAGGTGACGTAGCTAGCAGGGTCCACACTCCATTTCATACATGATGTCGCGGAGCCAGTCATCAGCATCAATGTGTTGAGTTGAGCTGCGGTAGATAGTTGGGTTGAGGCGCATGAAGTCCTGGAGAGTTACTGGGGTTGGTTGTTGATTCTTGTTTGGACGAGGAAACTGAGCCATCATTCGTTCCATGAATTGGCGGTTCAGCTCAACTTGTTGCATCATCCAGCAAAGAATTCGGGCGATGATGGATTGTTGGCACCACGGCCACGACCAGCCGGTCTAACCATCCTGCTAACATGTAACAGGGGGTAGTTCAACATTGAGCATTTGCAAAGACAAGGATCATTCATGATGAAACATGCATAATGAAAGAGGTACGATGGATACCATTTCGTAGTCAACACGACAGTGTGTGTACTACTCAGAATACTATTCTAAGGAATAACTATGGCTTATCCAACTTTGGGGTGAGTGTGGTCACGGGATCCTAATGTTAGAGTTAGTAAATTCGTTTAACCCGAATGGAAGAGAGATTAGAACCCTAGAGTATAGACTAGGAGTAAAAGATCCTAATACTACCCAATGGCGACGTGGGCCCGTAAGCCACACAGCCAATGTTAGTAAAAAGTTTTTCAGTGACTACACTCAACTTCGGCCAATGAGTTGGAAAGGGGGCTACCTACAGGCAGTCGGCTCAGATAGCAACTTGTGACGCCCTCGATTCAATCATACACTAATCATACACGCAAATGTGTACGATCAAGATCAAGGACTCACGGGAAGATATCACAACACAACTCTAGACACAAAATAAAATAATTCAAGCTTTATATTACAAGCCATGGGCCTCGAGGGCTCGAGTACATAAGATCGAATACACAAGAGTCAGCGGAAACAACAATATATAAGTATAGACATAAGTCAGAAAAGTTTGCCTTAAGAAGGCTAGCACAAAAGCAACATCGATTGAAAAGGCAAGGCCTCCTGCCTGGGAGCCTCCTGACTACTCCTGGTCGTCGACGGTATCCACGTAGTAGTAGGCATCGACGGTGGCATCTGGCTCCTGGGCTCCGACATCTGGTTGCATCAACCGGAAAGAAGAAGAAAGGGGGAAAAGGGGGAGCAAAGCAACCGTGAGTACTCATCCAAAGTACTCGCAAGCAAGGATCTACACAACATATGCATCAGTATCAACGAAAAGGGTTGTATCTGTGGACTGGACTACGGAGATGCCAGAATAGACAGAAGGCCTAGTCCTATCAAAGACTAGCATCTTCTGGAAACCACCATCTTGCAGCAACAAGAGGGAGTAGAGTAGCATAAAGTAAAGTAGTAGAAGTTTTATCAACCTCGGCTAGAGATCCTTTCTCGACTCCCTGCGAGAAAGCAATCCCAGAGCTATACTATCCAGTTATCATCACAGTCCATTACTCATGACAAGTATCCAGTTCTAGTTGTATCGATCGG
Source organism: Aegilops longissima (assembly GCA_021605205.1). Lineage (NCBI taxonomy): Eukaryota > Viridiplantae > Streptophyta > Magnoliopsida > Poales > Poaceae > Aegilops > Aegilops longissima. The sequence continues at coordinate 381,680,521 of CM038682.1, read as the reverse complement.
GATACCACTCCAAGTGTCCCTTACCGTAGGACAGGCTATCGATTGATATTTTCTTCCCTGCAGGGGTGCACCAACTTACCCACCATGCTCGATTAACTCCGGCCGGACACACTTTCCTGGGTCATGCCCGGCCTCGGCCAAACAATACGCCGCAACCCGACCTAGGCTTAATAGAGAGGTTAGCACGCGGAGTAAACCTATGCCCCCAGGGGTCATGGGCCATCTCCCCGGGAACTCCTGCATGTTGCAAGGGAGGCCGGTGAGCAGACCTAGCTACCTCCCTAAAAAGGCAGGAGCTACTAGCCCAACCCGGCCGCTGTTCGGCCGACGCCTATTAAGCTTCGGCTTATGCATACGACACAGAACGCCCATACTATGCCCATGTGATGGTCAATGTTAACAGGCCAGAGGCCCCTCGGACCAAATATCCAAATCGTAGTGGATTAGGAACGCGCGGTAACAAGAAGAGACTCACGAAAGATGTGACCCTCTGTTCTGCCTCTCGAGGACTTGCGGCAAGGGCTAGGAATGCCCGGCCACGCCTCATAATTATCTCGCGGGCACACTCCAGGTCAACCCGTCTCCACATCACTCGCAATTAAGCTCACGCGGGCACCCCTCAGGGCCAACCCGTCTTTAGTAACATGGTTCAATGTGAAGTCATAGTAACCATAGTAACTGTGTGTCCAAACTTCAAGGGAAAACCCGAGGAATCACCCCCGGCAAATTCCACTCGATATGATCATCAAGGTGGACGTAAGAGGAACCACCCTCGAAGTTCACACTTGAGGGGTTGCACGACAGAGTCGTATCGGAAGTGGTTAAGGCGGAATCACCCTCGATGACCACGACCGAATAGCTACACTACAGGGTAACATCAGAAGTGCTGATGAGGTCTCACCCCTGGCACTCGAGAGTAACCTAGTAGTGTCGAGAAACTAAGGGGAAAGTGATGTGCGGTGTCGGGGCCTGGTCTTCGACCCCATTGATTGGGTCTTCGATGATGAAGCAGGGGCAACAAGAACAAGGTGGGGGTCACTGATGGATCACTAACCAATCTATACTAAGCAGTTTAGGATAAACAGGTAAGGTACAATGAGCAGGTTACAAAAGAAGGCTATGCATCAGAATAGGAGCAAACAATAACAGTAGCAAAATCTAATGCAAGCATGAGACAATAGAATGGGCGATATCGGGATGATCAAGGGGGGAGGCTTGCCTGGTTGCTCTAGCAAGGAGGGGTCGTCGTCGACGTAGTCGATCACAGGGGCATCATCGATCTCGGGGTCTACCAGAGAGAAGAGGGGGAAGAAATAGTAAACATAAAGCAAACATAGCATCACAAAGCATAACATGGCAATATGCTGTGTCGGGTGTGACCTAACATATGGCTACACGATATAGGTGAAGGGGGAGTTCAACCGGGATTATTTTCCTGGTTCCGGACCTGTGTCAGATAGATGACCGGAGGGGGAATGTTCCATGATCAGCATGCTAGGGGCATGTGACAGATGAACGGACCGCTTTTCGGATTCGTTGGATTTTTTTGATCAACTTTCATGTAGAAAATATTTTCATCCGAGTTACGGATTATTTCGTATGAATTTATAAATGTCTAAACAATATTCTGGAATTCCTAATATTAACAAAAATGGAATATGATGTCAGCATGACGTATTGATGACATCAGCAGTCAACAAAGCGGCTAACCAGGTCAAAACTGACCAGTGGGTTTAGTGGGTCCCACATGTCAGCGACTGTGGCACTAAAAGTGGATTAAATTGACTAATAGAATTAGTTAGGGGTGTGGGCCCCATTAGTGAGTGACTGATTAGTGATTAAAACTAATTAACAAATTAATTAACATGTTATTTATTTATAAAACCTGTTAATTAGCACGGGGCCCATGTGTCAGTGGGCAGAGTGCCCAGTGAGCAGTTGACCCACCAATCGGGTCAATCGGGACCATCAAGGCCCAAAGAAGAAGGTCACAGGGGACCCACTTGCCAGGCCACGTCGGCAACAACCGAAGATTCGACGCTGGTGACCAAAACTGCGGCGGCGCGGCCCCGGACGTGGCCGGAAAAATGTGCTCCGGCCACCATTTTGCGTGCACATGGGTGCGTTCTAAAGCGGAGACCAAACCACGTCGAACTGTGGCGGTCTCGCGGCCAGGGAGGCTCTACGGCGACGACGGCGAGCATGTTGGCGGCGGAGCTCGCGGGTGCGCTACGGCGAGGCGGTTGCGGTGCGAATTTGCGCGCGCGTTCGGGCTCATTCGAACGCGGGAACATCACCGCATCGTTCTAACCCAACAGCGCCGGCTATCGTGGTCGAAAGCGACGACAGCGACTAAGGATGGCAATTTTATCCATGGACATGGATATCCATGGATATCTGACCCGAATGGATAGGGTTTGGATATGCTTTTGTGTCCATGGGCGGCGCCCAAACCCGACCCGATTGTTCGTGGATAGGGCATGGATATAATCTTGTACCCATGGATATACCCAAAACCGACCCGATAGTATGACTTAATGGGGGGAAGTCTGCTATCCCAGCCCCACGGTCATATGTCCCACAACAATTTTACAATTTTTTTTATCTAAAACATGCATAAGAAATTACACAATCCCCATGGTAACTTTTATTAGTTGACATTCAATCCCCTCCGTAACATACTCCAACACCCCTCTCCTTATTTTTACCTCCTTAAATGACTCGTCATTCTCATCTGTTAGAACAATACTAAATGATCTTAGGTTGTTAGTGGATGTTGATTTACCATAAGTGAAGCCTATCCTGCCACGAGGTGAAGAATGGAAGAGTTTATGTTAATATTGTGTTATGTCTTATTTATATGTCTCGAGAGGACCCAATGGATATCCAATGGGTATGGATATCCATCGGATTTGGACATGGACACAATTTTTCACCCATGGATTTTTTCATGGGCGGGCAAAGACTGTCTTCATGGATATGGATATGGATTTGATATTGTTCAACCCAATCCAGACCCGACCCATTGCCATCCTTAGCGGCGACGAGCTCGGGCGGCAGACAGAAAAATGGCGTGGCGGCGAGCTAGCTACAGTGATGCACAAGGCGCGAGGAGAGGAAAGGAGGGAGGGAGGAGCTCACCGCGCGACACACGGAGATCGGTGAGAGGCTTAGTAGCAGCAGCAGGCGTCGCCGGAGATGAAGAAGAACGACGGCAGCCGGAGATGGGGACGAAAGGGATCCGATGCTCCCGCGCCTCCGAGGTCCAGCTGAGGCCACCGGTCGAAGGAGTCGACTCCGGCGGAGCTCACCGACAGGGTCAGCGGCCGCGGGGCCGCGGGTGGCCGCGACAACGTCGGAGGACGGCGGTGACCGTGCCCGGGCATGGATGGGGAACCGGGGAGAGGAAGCGAGCGGGGGAACTGGTGGGAGAGGGAGAGGCGGATCAGGCGTCAGTGGAGAGCGGGGGAGTGGGTGGGGCGCAGGAGAGAGGACCGAGGCGTCGGGGGCTTATCCCCTCGTCTACGGTGAGGTGGTTCGGCAGCGACGCGCGGGCGCGCGCCCTCGGTCGGTTGAACAGGGGGAGGGGAGAGCGACCGAGGAGGTAGGTGGGCCGGCCTGCTGGGATAGCGGAGGCTAGGGGCTCTCCCACCCCTCCACCTTTTCTTTTCCTTTTTCTTTTTTTAAAGCTTTCCTGTTTTAGATATTTTAGGCCACTTAGACATTTTGCAAAAAAATGTTGGTTCACCACCAATATTACCAGAAGAATATTCTCCACATGATGAACATTTTAGTTTTCATGTGTGAGCATTTTTTAATTTCACACATAAATTCAAATTGAATTCAACTGGAATTTGAAATGGAAAATTGATCAAGGTGAACAAGCACTGTTATAGCAAAATGATTAGCTTGATCTCACGGATTACTGTAGCATCATTACACTGGGGTGATACACCCCATTACCAAAAGATAGCATATGCGGTCTTCATGGCATCCCGAAAGCTACGACACTACTTCCAGGAGTGTTCAATCACGGTGGCTTCTGAAGTCCCACTCAATGACATAATAAACAACTGCGACGCCACGAGACAGATCGCCAAATGGGCCATAGGGCTACTTCCATTTGACATAACATACAAGCCACGTCGAGCCATCAAATCTTGGCATCGCTGACTTCGTCAGCCGATGATGAGGCCGAACTCCCTAAAGAGTACGGCACATATTCCAATTGGGTTATGTATTTTGACGGCTCCAAAATGCTGGCGGGGCTAGGAGCGGGAGTCGTGTTAACATCCCCCACCGGAGATGTCGTCCAGTATGTCCTCCAGATACTATAAACAGACTCCAACAACGCAGCCGAACACGAGGCCCTATTGCATGGTCTTCGGATGGTCGTATCTATGGGCATACAACGCCTAGAGGTGCTCGGGGATTCAAACCTCACAATATCACAAATAAACGGAGACTTTGATGCCAAAGATCCAAATATGGCAGCTTATCGTAATGCCGTCTTAAAAATATCGGCTCGGTTCGAGGGGCTCGAATTTCATCACGCCGCCCGAAAGTAATCAGCAGCGGACGCCCTGTCAGATTACGCTTAGCGCCCCCCGTCCCACCCAACATTTTCCTGGAAAGGCTTTTCAAGCCATCTGTGGTGTGGCAACGGGAGGGCGGCAACAACAATCCAGATCCGAATACAACCCCAAATCCCGAACACAGGGTTCAGCCACCGAAATAACACCGTCGGCCCATCTCATTATGGCAGTCATTGCCCCATGGACGGAACCCTTCTTGGCCTACATTAATAGGAAGGAGCTTCCCGAAGACCAGAATGAGGCTCGCCGCATTGTTCGGCGTTCGAAGGCCTACAAGATTCACGATGGAGAGCTCTATGATACGTCTCCAACGTATCTATAATTTATGAAGTATTCATGCTATTATATTATCCATATTGGATGTTTAATGGGCTTTACTATGCACTTTTATGTTACTTTTGGGACTAACCTATTAACCAAGAGCCCAGTGCCAGTTTCTGTTTTTCCCTTGTTTCAGTGTTTCGCGGAAAAGGAATATCAAACAGAGTCCAAACGGAATGAAACCTTCGGGAAAGTTATTTTTGGAACGGGAGCAATCCAGAGGACTTGGAGTCCACGTCAAGAAAGCAACGAGGAAGGAATGAGGCAGGGGGTGCGCCCTCCACCCTCATGGGCCCCTCGTGGCTCCCCTGACGTATTTCTTCCTCCTATATATACCAATATACCCTAAAACCATCGTGAGAATGTAGAATAGATCGGGAGTTCCGCCGCAAGCCTCTCAGAGCCACCAAAACCAATCGAGACCCTGTTTCGCACTCCTACCGGAGGGGGAAATCCTCACCGTGGCCATCTTCATCATCCCGTGCTTCCATGACGAGGAGGGAGTAGTTCACCGGGCTGAGGGTATGTACCAAGAGCTATGTGTTTGATCTCTCTCTCTCTCTCTCTCTCTCTCGTGTTCTTAAGATGATACGATCTTGATGTATCGCGAGCTTTGCTATTATAGTTGGATCTTATGATGTTTCTCCCCCTCTACTCTCTTGTAATAGATTGAGTTTTCACTTTGAAGTTATCTTATCAGATTGAGTCTTTAAGGATTTGAGACCACTTGATGTATGTCTTGCATGTGCGTATCTATGGTGACAATGGGATATCACATGATTCACTTGATGTATGTTTTGGTGATCAACTTATGGTTCCTCCCATGAACCTATGCATAGGGGTTGGCACACGTTGCCTTTGACTCATGGGTAGAAACTTTGGGGCACTCTTTGAAGTACTTTGTGTTTGTTTGAATAGATGAATCTGAGATTGTGTGATGCTTATCGTATAATCATACCCATCGATACTTGCGGTGACATTGGAGTATCTAGGTGACATTAGGGTTTTGGTTGATTTGTGTCTTAAGGTGTTATTCTAGTACAAACTCTATGATAGATCGATCCGAAAGTAACTTCAAGGTGGTTTCGTACCCTACCATAATCTCTTCGTTTGTTCTCCGCTATTAGCGACTTTGGAGTGACTCTTTGTTGCATGTTGAGGGATAATTATATGATCCAATTATGTTATTATTGTCGAGAGAACTTGCACTAGTGAAAGTATGAACCCTACGCCTTGTTTCCTAGCATTGCAATACCATTTACGCTCACTTTTATCATTAGTTACCTTTCTTTTTTATATTTTCAGATTACAAAAACCTATATCTACCATCCATATTGCACTTGTATCACCATCTCTTCGCCGAACTAGTGCACCTATACAATCTACCATTGTATTGGGTGTGTTGGGGACACAAGAGACTCTTTTGTTATTTGGTTGCAGGGTTGTTTGAGAGAGACCATCTTCATCATACGCCCCACGGATTGATAAACCTTAGGTCATCCACTTGAGGGAAATTTGCTACTGTCCTACAAACCTCTGCACTTGGAGGCCCAACAACGTCTACAAGAAGAAGGTTGTGTAGTAGACATCACTCTACAAGAAAAGTACTACCGGAGTACTTCAAAGATGTATCTCCGAGGAAGAGGGGCGGTAGCTTTTAGTGGAAATTCACGCTGGTCTCGGCGGACACCACGCCGCAGCTCGGCCCTTGTTAGCAAGGCCTTCCAGATCGGGTTTTATTGGCCGACACCGAAAGGACGCTACAGACCTTGTCCAACACTCGCCGGATGCCAACTCTTGCCAACCAAAGCCACATGCCCCCAACTGCTTTACAAACTATCCCCATTACTTGGCCTTTCGCGGTCCGGGGACTGGATATGGTTGGACCCTTAAAGGGGAAGCCATAAGAAAAATATCTGCTGGTCATGGTGGACAAATTCGTAAGTGGATAGAGGCTAAACCGGTCAAACGGCTGAGTTCGCCCGTGATAGAATTCATATCCGTGTTGTGCACCGTTATGGTGTCCCACACAGCATCATCACCAACAATGGCTCTAATTTCACAGCCGACGAGGTAAAAACCTGGTGTACTAATCTTAGCATTAAACTCGATTACGCCTCTGTCTACCACCCGCAAACCAACGGTCAAGTCGAACGAGTCAATGGTCTTATTATGAGCGGCATCAAGCCCAGACTAGTGCGGTCTTTGAGAGAATCAGACACGCACTGGGTTGAGGAGCTCGAATCCATACTCTGGGGGCTGCGGACCACGCCCAACCGTACTACCGGATACACACCTTTCTTCATGGTGTATGGCGCGGAGGTTGTATTGCCCCGCGATATTATCCACGACTCACCTCGAGTGCGTATGTACGAAGAGAGATAAGCCGAGCTTGATCGGCAGGACAACCTAGATGCCCTGGAAGAGGAGCGCGATGTCACAAAAGCCCATTCAACATTTTACCAACAGCAGGCTCGAAGATATCAAAGCAAAGAAGTACGGGCCAAGACCTACAACATTGGCGAACTCGTTCCACGCCTGCTGGAGAAGAAAAAGGACAAACTCAAGCCCAAATGGGAGGGTCCCTTCATAATTGATGAATTTCTCACGGAGGGGCGTACCTTCTTTGCGATGCATCAGACAATCGCCTCGAACCGAACCCCTGGAACGCGGCCAGACTCCGAAGATTCTATGCCTAGCGCCGAACTCCTTGTTTGTCTCCTTCTCCCATGTAGTTTCCATTATTTTTTCTCTCTTTTCCGATTACTTTTTTCTTTCTCGCTTTAAAGCTTTCGTACGGCTAGACCGCACACCCCTGACGCATACATCTTTAAATATGTACGCCCATTATAACTGGGGGCTTCTTGGACAGAAGCGTTTTATTATTATTCCTTGAGCATCAAGCTCTTCACATATGAGTTTTTCCATATGTACCTTTTCTTCGCCACTATATGCATCGATATGACTTAAGTTTTGGCCAAGCTGGGTTGCCTGGCTCCTGTGATTATGCCCTACGTTCCCGTTAGCTCGGCATAAAGGGAGCACCTCTGCGATTGTTACTGCCGGGTCATCCGGATGTGTACCTCAGACTGGGTGAAGCCGAAAGCTAGCGTTCTTAAGCGAATATTTGGTCGGTGAATTAAAGATGTTTTTTGCACTCACTCCATTGTAAACCCCCAGAAGCTATACACACTGTGATTTTCACATCACAATTCGGACATGTACACTAATGCATGCACACCCAGGGAAAGGAACCCTTAACGGAACGATTCTCTCTGGAAGATGTTTCTTACAATCTTAATGTAATATAACATAGCTAGCCAGATACAACTTTCCTGTTCAAGCAACTATGACCCCTACGCCTAGTTTTCGCACATACCCCTGTCTATTCGACCGTGCGTGTATTCGGAAACACTCCGCACCTTCAGGTCCGGAGGTCGAAGTGAAAAGGTCTGCCATGACAAATGCTATACAATTCAGCTAGAGTTACATATATCAAGGAAAGTACATAGTCACTTGGACTCAAACACTTCCTCCTCTACACCGTCCAAAAGGCGGTCTAACTTACAATCCTGTTGGGAATATTTGGCGGCCACCTCTACTCGGTCATATACTAAACTAACGGGAATTTCTTCCCCATTCGACCCTAGCGGTCCGACACGGGCCATGTGACTAGGACCCATCTTGGTATATCGCTTCTTCACCATGACCCAGGCCTCTCGCGCACCCTCTCAGCAGGCCGATATCTTCCATAGTCGAACACACCGCTGCGCTCCTTTGAACAGCTCTACAAGCTCCTCCATACTTCCTGGAGGGGAGGCGGATGGCCATAGGGCCTTGGCAGCACTCCGCATTGCCAGCCGAGCCTGTTCGTGCACTTGCGACAGCCCTTGCAGTAGATCACTTGATGATCCGGACACCTCCTCTTTAGGACAGCCCGTCAATATACCTGCAATCATAACTATATCAGTTCCATTTATCTCCGAACTACTTTAAAAATAGTTCAGACACATATTTAATATGCCGCCCCGCAGCTTCTTGTTCTCCTTCACGGAGTCGGCTAGCTGGGGTCGCACATCTTTCAATTCTTCACCCAATGTAGTGTTGGAGTCATGTAGCTTGTTTTTCTCCCTCCGACTGGTCAAGACACGCCGCCATAGCAGTGTAGCCTTTTCGCCTCTTTTTCTCCCTCTTGGGCGATCTTCAACTTCTCTTCAAGTTGATCGGGCGATCCTATTATGCGATCAGCAACAGTATTAGTACAGTTGGTATACAATTATTGTTCCTCGATGCAGGGGAATGTTACCAGAAGACGCCTTCTTGAAGTTTTCTAGTTCGGCGGTAGCAGCATTTAGCTGATGACACTGCTCTAGCTCTTGGGCTAGCAGGCCATTCTTCTCTGTAAGGACCTGGTTATACAACGATTCTTAAATCAGTTGTACCAACTGCTTTCAGTCTTGGGGGCTATGGGCATATGGTTATCCTTTTCGAACAAAGAAAAACTTACTTGCACATCTTTCAAATGTTGCTTTATGGCTTTTCTAAGCCCATCTCGAGCAGCTCGGATGTATGCGTCAGCCGAGGTGAAGGCATTGAATGACTCTCCCAAGAACTTGGGGTCTCGTAAGACAGCCCTGCAGCGCCGATGATTCATGGCGATGTCTACTTCCGAGTTGGTAACGGACATGTCTTCCGAACCCTCGGCCAAAGGATAGTTGTAACAGCCCCAAAATTGGGTTATCAATTTTTGAGTTGTTATTCCTTCCTGGCTGTCACATCCATAGCTTCTGGCATTGCACTAGTGCTAGCCTTGGTGATGCATCATGTTTACTTTTTACAGAAAGTTGAAATGGGGATGACAGAACCCCCAGCACCCCCTTAAACCAACTAGGGTTTACTAAAATCATTTTCAATGAACCCAAAATGCCCTTCTAAAATGTTCATCATCTTTGCCTTGGTCTAGAACCTCTAACAAAAATGGTGCACACTTTTCTAGGACAATAGAGGGTCACTGAATTAAGTCATATAGTATTTGCATTTGGGCATTTAAATGCTATAAAATATTCTAAATGCCCGAATAATTCTAGAAATTAGTGAGGGCTGTTGAGAATAATCTAAAAAGAGCCCACAATTATTTTAGGATTTTTGGAAGTGCCTAGCTATTTTTAATAAAGCCCAGAAAAAAATAACAAAAATAGAAAAATAGAAATGAAAAAAAAACAGGAGAGCAGGAAATCTTACCTGGCCTCACCTGTCTAGCCCACCCACCGCCCAGCCATTCGCCCAGCCCACCAAAGCCGCTTATCGTTTTCTCCACCGCTGCCAGAGGACGCGGTGTGTGCTCGACGCTGCTGCTCGCCGAGCGCCATGCAGCAGCTGTCTGGCTGCTCCTCGAGACACGCCGACGACGCGATGACCTCACCGCTCGTCCGAATCAACCATCTCCTCTCGCCGCTTCCTCGCTACTCTGCTTCTCGCCATGGCCGAGCCACCACGGCTGCGCCGACGAAAGCACCAAAGACGCCAGAGCCACCCCTTTCTTCCTCTCCACGCCCCGAGCTCCGCCACGACCCTGCGGAGCTACACACTGACGACACGACCGCAGGAGCCCTGCAACGCCGCCCTCGCTGCCCTCATCGCCGCCGCCGGCGATCTCCACGCCCGACGGCGCGCCCGAGCTTCACCGACCTCGCCGCGCTCGCTAGCCCCGCCGTGAGCTCTCCTATGTTCCCTCTCGCCTGCGGGTTCTTCCTCATCAGAATCGCAGCAGCCATCAGCCGAAGCGCCGCCGTACGCCATGGACGCCGGGCATGGCGCTGCCGTGCTGCTGCGCTAAGACCCACGAGCCTAGCGAGCTCCTAGCTGCCCCAGGACTCCACTTATCCCTCGCTTGGCCTCTCCGCACTTCGCAGCGCCGCACCGCCAAGCCGAAGCTCCGCCGCCACCGCGAGCTCGCTTCCGGCGAACTTCGGCCACCCCTGCACCTCCCGTTGGTCTCCCTAGATGCGCACGGTCATGGGGTACCTTCTGGTGCCCCTGGCGCGTCGATCTGTCGCCTCTGGCGAGTTCCGAGCAAACTCCGCCGCGGTCCGAGGTCACCGCCGGAGAGGCTCCGGCTACTGTGGACGTGGCCATCTAGTTAACGCTAATCCCCCACTACTAAACCCCCTGACCCACTTACATTTGGGCCCCATGGCCTTAATCATCAACAGCTAGTTTCGTGTTTAGCCTTAACTAATCACAGTGGCCACACGCGTCAGAATTGACCCACCGATGTGGTCGCTGACTGTGCCCACCGTCAAATGACACTAACCAGCCCTCGTGTCACCGACGTAGGGACCGCAGCGCCAGTTTGACCTGGACTAGCCCCGTTGACCAGCTGACATCACAGTGACACAGTGCTGACGCAATAAGTCATTTTCTGGATTTAATTTAATTAAGGAAATTCCAGAAAATAGCTAAAACTTCTAAAATTCATATAAATTCAACCTAACTCAGAATGAAATAAGTTATATATGAAAAATTATCAGAAAAATCCAACCTATCCATCTGCACTGGTTTCATTCATGTTTAAACAACTTAACCTTGCTATTTAGTGCAAAACATGATAAGGCACTATTTGAATTCATAATTTGACTTTGGGGTTGAACCTTTGGTTCAATATGACCCAAATACATCTGGTTGTAGTTGCATTAGGCCAACACACTCATATTGCCATGTCATGAGCATGCATCATATTGTGCATTGCATTGATTGTGTTTCCATCTCTGTTGCTGGTATTTGTCCCCTCTCGATAGACGTGCTTCCGATGATGAGTTTGATGACACCGATGAAGAACTATACTATCTTCAGAAGTGCCAGGCAAGCAAAACCCCCTTGTTCATTCCGATACAATCCCACTCTCTCGCCTCCCGATCTCTTTTATCGCATTAGGACAACAACGATTCAATCTGTTATTTGCTCCGTAGCTGAACCCCTTATCCTCTCGCATGACCTGTCATTGCCACAAGAAATAGATGAAACCCACTAGCATGAGTAGGAGTAGTTTGAGCCCTGATGTGCCTACTCATTCATGATTGTTTGTTGTGCCTCACACGCTTAGAGTTGTGCTGTGTCCGATTCATCGGGGATGAACCGGAGGTGTGTGAACATGTCCTACTGTTGAGAGCTAAGTGTGTGAACACGATTTGGTAAAGGTAGCGGTGAGAGGCCATGTAGGAGTACATGGTGGGTTGTATCATTGAAGCCGTCCTCAGGAACTGAGTTCTGTGTTTGTGATCCATGATTCAGCTACTACCATGCATTGGGCCCTGAAATATGACCCTTCTCGACTTCTTAATCACCCTTATCGTCTGTCCAGGAGTTGCAAGTAGTTTCTGGTGTTTGTAGTATGCTGGAAGCTGTGCGCAGCACTGACCCGAGGGGTGGGCTGTGATGCGGTAGGCACGTGGCATAGTGTACCGGGCGCCCGTTTGGTGTCTCGGGAACCCTGCACACATCATTCGGGGCCGTATGTGGAAACTTCGGCCGAACTCCCTACAGATGGAACCTGAATAGGTGATGAACCTGGACTAGAGTCTTGAGTGTTTAGGTAGGTCGTGGTCTACACCCACGTCGACTTTCGCTTGAAGTCTGCCGAGCACATGTCGTGTGCAGACGCTAAGTGGTGGAAACATGTATGAAGAAGTACACCCCTGCAAGGTTAATATCATCTGTTTGAATAGCCGTGTCCGCGGTAAAGGACTTCTGGGTTGCCTATAACAGTTCATAGACAAGTGAAAGTGGATAATTTAAAACTCGCAAGATAAGCGTGAGTGCTATGGATGGCCTGAGTGCTATGGATGGCCTTCTCGTAGGGAGACGGGAGCGGATCCATACTGGTGTATTGATATGGTGAATATGTGGACTCGTGTGCGCCACCTCAAAAGAGTTACTTGCAGTCGTAGTTCAGGATAGCCGCCGAGTCAAAGCTGGCTTGCTGCAGTCAAACTCCACCACCCCCTTTGTTGATACCGATGCATACGTAGTTAGTTCTGATGTAAGTCTTGCTGGGTACATTTGTACTCACGTTTGCTTAATTTATGTTTTGCAGAACTTCAGTCACGCTAGTAGTTCTGCGTGGACTTCGACCTTTAGCTTGTTACCTCAGCTACGATCTTGCGCCCTCGACAGGGTCTTGTAGATAGTCAGGCTTCTCAGCCTTTTTCATTTGTAGATGTCTGTACTCAGACATGTTAAGCTTCCGCATGTGCTTTGACTTGTATGCTCTGAATGTTGGGTCATGAGACCCATGTTTGTAATATCTCGCTCCTCGGAGCCTAATGAATAAATACTCTGAGTCGTATCGTCTTGCTGTGATGCCATGTTGTATTTGCACATATCGAGCATATTGTGTGTATGATTGAAATGCTCGGTATGTGTGGGATCCGACAACCTAGTTGTTTATCCTTGGTAGCCTCTCTATGGGGAAATGTAGTATTGTGCTTCCATGAGCCATAGTAGTCCACTACAGCCCGTTCACTGAGTCCTGCTAGCCCAAAGACTATCGCTCCTAACACTTGACTGGCGGCATGTGATTCACTTCTGCTCGTGTTCTGTTCCTTCGGGAAATGTCACGCTGTGACATCCGAGTCCTGCCTAGCCTGCTATAGCCTGTTCACCGAGTCCTCATTAGCCTAGTGCTACAGCCCGGATTCGCATGTCAACCGACATGCTCGATGTTGATTCATGTATGCATTTCCCGTAAGTTAGTGCCACTTTGGGTTCATGACTAGTCATGTCGGCCCGGTTCTTCGTCATATGGATGCCAGCGACACTATATATACGTGAGCCAAAAGGCTAAACGGTCCCGGGCCATGGTAAGGCGACACCATGGAATACCGTGCGTGAGGCCGCAAAGTGATATGAGGTGTTACCGCTAGATCGATGTGACTTGGAATCGGGTCCCACAGCTTTGGTATCGAGCCCGATCTGCTGTGAGGATTACCAAGCCAAATTGGTCGGTTGTGTCTAGAAATGCTTTAGTCATGTAGGGGAATTGATTGTGGAAGGGAACGTAAGGCTCTTTTTATTCCTTTACCGTATGGCCTTCTGATCGGAGTCATCCTCTTCTCTTCTACGGGGATTAAGAACTAGGCTTCTTATCTTTCTATCAGGATCACGTGTTACTAATCCATAGACTCGTAGGATTGTTGGTTACAGGCCTCAATTCAGTTTCTACTACTTTTAGTATGTTGTCAGCTGAACCAGAACCTTATATGATGTTGTTAAGTGACTATGCAAATTCTTGTGAATGTCTCAAATCTTTTTCTGAGCATTTACAGCCGTTATGCTGTCCGAGTCATCCCAGGTTTCTAAATAATCTGAAGCATTTGCAAAATCCCTTCCTCCCGTTTTGATGTCCCTTTGGGCCAGATTAACCACACTAATCGTCGAGTTGAGGTACTCCGTTACCTCGTCATATATGTTGGAGTTATTATTATGACCCTAGGTGTCTTAGAGGACCACTTAGTAATCTAGCAATGCTTTGCCTCCCCAGTGTGATGATTCTGGCCAATATTCTCGAAAGAATCCCTTGACGCCATTTAGTTAGTAGGCATTCTATTTCTGGGTTCTTGAACCCAAGATTCACTCCACTTAACTCGTGTAGCTAGTGTTTGCTCGTTCCTTAGGATATTAGTAACCTTTGTGATAGCCCTTGAGGTCTGTGGTATACCATTCTTCCAATACCATGAACCATTATGGCAGAAGTTCTTTGAACCAAAAGATCACAACCAGAGCGCTCTTGATGAGTTCTCCCATCTGCATTGTGAATCTGCCAATTCTACCTTTCTGCATGGGTTATCCGGAAGAAATGTTGAGCTTTGCTCGACATACTAATCTATGCATCCACAACTCAAATAATCTTATGTTCTCTGAGTTGTCCCCCTTCAGTTATATTCCGACCTTCATCTATTAATTGATAGTCAAGAGTATGTGTGCGATCGTGTTCATCGATGCCTATCATTCTTGTGGTCCGTCAAGCCATTCTATTCCGGAATGACTAGGGGAAACAAACTCCAGTACCTTATCCATTTCTAGGATTGGGTCAAAGTAGTTGTATTTCGCAGGTCAAAATGTCAATCTAGCTTTTGTTCTGTTCTACCTTGGATTATTACCCTATTTATGTCAAGAATATCATAGGAATTGCACCATCTCTTATGGATTCTTGATGCAGTGATACTTCTCACCATCATCATTCATTCCTCGGTCCTCGTGTTGTTGTAATCGGAATGCCGACAAGTGAATTGTGATGTGTGAAATCAATACACCGAGCAACTCGTTGCTTGGTAGTAAATGGACAATATTCTCATTCTTAGCGTGTTGGTTATTAAATCATCATCCTAAGATTGATCATGCTACCTAGTCCTTATTTTTGGTGAACTCTTCGACCAAGAGTTAGTATTTTATCGGTGGTTCATGATTTTCCGGATATCTTCCCGGAAGTATCATCAGGTTGTTCCCTGACCGTTATGCTGAGGTCGTGATCAAGTTGGCTTTCCTCTAAACCACCCCTTCTCCAAGAATCTGTGTTGGATACCCCTGAGCTAGTTGGTCAAGCTAAACAACAACTTGGAGAGTTGGAAGATAAAGCTTGTCTAACTTAGTTCGTTTCCAAAGGGATATCCTGTGTTGTGTGTTTGTTGTAGAAAGATGATTTCTTCATCGATTGGTCCTCGTGATCAATTAATGGACCTATCATCTTAACCAAACTTTGATTTGAGTATGGGCTATCATCAAATCAAATCAGAACCAACGATGTTCGTAATGTTGTCTTACTCGTGGTTGATTCCTTGGGCATACATCATTACATCTTTTGGTCTGACCAATGCTATCACCGTGTTCACATGATGGTGGAAGTCCAAAGGATATGGAAATTACGATGAGTTGTCATTGGGCCCATCGCAGCATTTTGTCTCCCCATGATTCATGTTGAACATCAACCTAGTGTTGAGAACTTTGTAAGCAATGCCTTCGTGTTCCCTTCATGAAGCTTATGCTTGGATGGAAGAAGTGACTTCCTCGAATTCATGTGCATTTGGTGCAAGTTGCCGCCGTGAGTTCGAGAAAGATTGTTTTTGTTACCTCTGGTACCATCCCAAGTCAGTTATGCATGTGCGAATGCATTCTATGGTTTGGTAGATTAATTACCTCCACACCATATGTATTCCCTAGCACACCAAGCCACTGATTGATTTGTTCAAGGAGAAGGAGTTCCTTCCTAAGAGCTAATCCGGACTTATGAAAGGACTTCGATATCCTCATTGATGGTTCCCAACCAGGACTCGGTAGTGTTTTGTTGTAAGACTACCGCGTGGTCATGCTTGTCTTGGACAACGCGTGCACAGGTTTGTAGCAGAACTAGCTCATGTTTTGGAGCTTGCTATCGTAGTTCATTTCCCGAGAATTTCGCAACATCATCTCATCGGTTTGTGTTGCAAACTATCTTTTCCAGACATGACGTCTGAAACATCCTGTTACCAACCAGATCTGAATCTCAGGCAGATATGATGGTTGAAACATTCCCAACATTTGCATTTTTTCCCAGCTTGCACCGCCATTGTGCCAATTTCCCATGGGTTGTCCTTCTCAGCAGTTGCTGTCTAGGATCATCTTTTAAAGTGGACTTACCATGAGTCCCATCCATTTCCGATGATAAGCAAATCATCCATCGCATTGTCTTCAACAAGGTATTCCACATAATCCATCCTAGCTTGAGTATGCCATTCCTCCGAGCTCCTTCAAAAGATCGTTTGTGATTTTCCTTAGGATGGTTTAGAGAATTTCAATTATCTATGCATCAAAAGTAATTCTTTTTGCCACTTAAGGGAATAATTCTACGAGTCACCTTTCCTAAGGTGCCCCATTGTCGAATCATGGCAATTTTGCCTCGCTACTTTGAAACCCCCGTCAAATTGTTTCTTCCGTCCCTCCTGATGCATGTTTTGCCTCTCAGCTCCAGAGATGTTTCTATGTCCCATTCCGTGAGTTGATCTTGTGATCATTAAGATGATCCTAAGTTGCTCGAACCTCAGGAAGATTGATTCTTCTAAAATTCTTCCTTTCTACTCGTTGTCATGTTGGTTGTAGTTCTCGAAAGCAAAGACATCAAAGATCAATATGAAGCAATGAATCAATGTCTTCGAGACGGCAATTGGACTATGAAGATCGTCTTAGTTTGTCTCCCCCCCTTCATATTACCCTACGCTTGAATCTCGGGACGAGATTCTTGTTTAGTGGGGGTGAGTTATCACATCCATAGCTTCTGGCATTGCACTAGTGCTAGCCTTGGTAATGCATCATGTTTAGTTTTTACAGAAAGTTGAAATGGGGATGAAAAAACCCCCAGCACAACCTTAAACCAACTAGGGTTTACTAAAATCATTTTCAATGAACCCAAAATGCCCTTCTAAAATGTTCATCATCTTTGCCTTGGTCTAGAACCTCTAACAAAAATGGTGCACACTTTTCTAGGACAATAGAGGGTCATTGAATTAAATCATATAGTATTTGCATTTGGGCATTTAAATGCTATAAAATATTCTAAATGCCCAAATAATTCTGGAAATAAGTGAGGGCTGTTGAGAATAATCTAAACAGAGCCCACAATTATTTTCATGATTTTTGGAAGTGCCTAGCTATTTTTAATAAAGCCCAGAACAAAATAACAAAATAGAAAAACAGAAATGAAAAAAAACAGGAGAGCAGGAAATCTTACCTGGCCTCACGTGTCTAGCCCACCCACCGCCCAGCCATTACCTAGCCCAGCCCACCAAAGGCCGCCACTGCCTTTCTCCACAGGCCAGAGGACGCAAGGCAGTGTCGACGCACAAGGCTTGCACAGCGCCATGCAGTAGCTGTCTGGCTGCTCCCCGAGACACATCGACACTACTAGGAAAAGGGCTAAAGATAGGATTGACACTAATGGCGCACCAGAGAAGTGGTGCGCCACTACTATATACTAATGGCGCACCTGGTGGAGATACGCCATTAGTGTGGAATACACTAATGGCACACCAGGCAGAAGGTGCGCCACTAGTAAAGCAAAAAAAAAATTCATTTTTTGAAACATTCTAATGGCGCATCCGGGCAAAGTGCGCCATTAGTAGTTAGAACTACTAATGGCGCCTTTGCGAGCGACAGAGGCGCCAAGAATTTTTTTATACTTTTGGCAAAAACTTATTCCTCCTCCTTCCTCCCCACTCCAACCATACGCCGCCTCGCCCCCCGCCCCTGCCCCAACCGACGCTGCTGCTGCCCCCACGCCTCCGTCCCTGGCGCCGCCTCCCCTGACTCGCCCCACGCCCACGCCGCACATCACTGCCTGCCCACCTGGGCGCGCCCGGCCGAACCCTCCGCTGCCCGCCCCCAGACAGCCCCTCCAGCCAAGCTGCGCCCCGCCTCCTCCTCTCTTCTCCCGCGACCTCCCCTACCCCTCTCCACCGCCCCATCCCCTCAGCGCCGCCCCTGCCTCCTCGAACTCCTAGCTCACGGCCGGGACGACCACCTGTCGGCCTCACCAGTCAGCAGCCCTCAAGCCCCACGCCATCCTCGGCCTCGCCCTCTCCACCGGCGGCGCCTTCCTCCGCCCTCAGAAGACAAAGCAAGCAGCAGTAAACAACCAGTAAAATTGTGTTGTGAAGCTAAGATGATGATGCTATTTTTTATATGGTGAAGATATATCGTAAAACTGTGTCATGGTATAAAGACGCCATATTTAGCTCAACTGCACTGTGTAAAACTTTTATGTTTTAGTATTGTTTACATCGAGGTGGGCTAAAATCATTTTCCTTGCTACCTCTTTATAGTCTAAGTTTGTCTATTTGTAGAACAACAAAGAATAGCATGGAACATATAAATACCATGGACCACAGGCATTTTATTCTGCAGTGTTGTATAATACTACCTTGTACAATATTAATAGTAGTACATCAAGAATAGCATAACACTCCAGACACCATCCAGGTCCTACAAGTAGTTACACTACACACGCCAGATAATGAAGAACTACATCTTTAATTCAGAAATCGCCAACTTGATAATTAGTTCATCCACGGATATCGAGTTGGTGCCCATGGTCCTTTTGTCTTAGTTTCATCATTATGGCCTGTTATAAGTTGGTGGTTTGTGATTAATACCACGAAAATCTCCCACGGAGACATCACGGTGGGACTCTATGGTAGTGGTAGTTTCAACATTTTCTATTTCAGCACTATTTCTCACACATCCTGCATTGGTCGCACTGAAACATGCCCGCCAAGGGATGAACTCATCCCACTAAAGGATGCCTTCGCTCTGCATTAATCACTTTGCGAGAGAATAGAACTTGCCTCTCGTGTGCAACGCCTCCAAGACATTGTAGGAGAACATAATTGCAAGGACAAGTAGTAGGCCAACAGTGTTTCTCTTCTATTTTTCAAACGATTTATTTGAGCCAAAGTCACTTGGAGGCCCAACGATTTGTTGTGAATCATGTCAATGGGCCACCAATGGCCGATTTGTTGTGAATCACGCTAATGGATCAATCATGCATCCATGCACTAGATAGATTGATATACATATACATACGATATATTTCCCTCATATTTGTTGTGAATCATGTCAATGGGCCACCAAAGGCCAGCAATGACCAATGTGCGCCTCTAGAAAGTTAATGGGTTGTTAATTTGAGGACACAATCTGACTTTCAGTCTCCAACCGTGCTTCCTTCTAGTTTATGTAGTTTGCTCAATCGTATTGCCTGTGGGATCATACAAGCTTTTGCATCGCTCACTGGTATCGCTATTACTAAGATAAGCATTATTAGATGCTCATCAGGTTTGGATATGTTAGTATTTTGATTTGCATGCATAGCTTGGGAACTATAAATTATAGTGAAATTAAGTAGAAATTATAGTAGTTTGGTTCTGTTTTTGCTGGTGTTTTGTTCTAAAGATGAGTAGCAATTATAGTAGGAAGATGATGCATAGTAGTTTTATGTTGTTGTAGTAGTTGTAGTTGTAGGAACATTAGATGAAGTAACAAGTGTCATGTTCTTGTATTAGATACAGTAGTAGTATCATGTGCTGCTGAAGATGAGTAGTTGTAGGAAGATGATGCCCTAATGGAAGTGACATGAATATTTGGCCTACCTTTTTTTCGATGTTGGTTCATTAATCTTAAGCCCATCATGTTTGTTGGTTGTTTGCTGTCATGTTGCTATTACTTCCATTAGGGCAACTGTTGGTTCATTAATCTTTCTAACATCTGCATATTTCAGGTTTCGAGGAGGTAAAGGAAGTGAAGTTCGACAAGGCAGCAGCAGAACACCTCCAAGGTGAGAAATATGTTCCTATTTATCTTTTTTGCTCAAGTTCTTCAGTACATCATATAATATAGAGAAGTGCAGGTCAAGTGGTGCAATCATATACATCTGCCACTTAAGTCATCCTTCCCTTTAAGCAGAGTGATGCCTTTCGATGTCACACAATAATGTTTGTTGCAAGAACATTCTACTCTTAGTGTTCGTTTGTTTACTGCATAAAAATATATAGTTTTGCTGCTGTTATGCCTATATTCACTGCTGCTGTTGCTGTACTTGTGATGATGTTGTAGGTACCCCGAGAGGCCCTTGAGTTTGCCGGAATGTCGATTAACTTTCGTTCCAGCAAATTCGGGTACTCCATATGTCCTATTTTCAGCAAAGGTAATGCTGAAATTTTCCGTGAATTTTAGCATTACTTTGCTAAAAATAGGACATATGGGGTACTTGCGACTAATGCCTGTTATCATGCATGTTTTATGATCTGTTGTAAGGGTACTAATTGGTCTCTTCTGCTGCTTAATTATCAGATATGGCGGGAAGCAGCCACCGCCGCTCTGCGACACCGAGTACGAGTTGGATGCTTCCGAGTTCTTCACTATCATACTTGGGACTTCAGTATCATCCATGACGCAGGTATATAAAATGAGAGATCTCCCCTAGCTTCACCCATCTCATTATGATATCTGTTGTTTGCCTACATCACTCATTGTCCCAAACTGCAGAGGCTGCCTGACAGTTTTAAGAACATGCTGATGGGTGAAGATCCGCCAAATAATGTGAAGGTGCGATAGGCCGGCAGCGGGTTTCGCAGGCTGTGGGATGTGGAGTTGGTGATCCAGGAGGGCCACATGTACTTGTCTCGTGGGTGGGAGAACTTCTACCGTGCCTATGACCTGCGGCTGGGGTACTTCCTTCTCTTCACATACGATGACGACGCCACCATGCTCATCGTGAAGGTGTTCAACGCGACTATGTGTCGCATGCGCTACGCTGAAGATTATGATGCCGTGCGCTCGCCTCTTCTTATTCCTCTACATTTGGCTTTGTCTCACATCGATTGTTAACAGTCATTGTTGCATTTGGACAGTAATGGGAGCAGCAAGATGGCGACAATGGCTACAGCCAAAGCAACAATGACCATGGTCAGAAGCGAAGCATCAGCGATTCTGGTCAGAAGCGAAGCAAAGAGCGATTCTGGCAGCAGATAGACAACAAGAAGGATGATCTGGACTGGAGTGGGGAGAAGAGGAGCAGAGTGGGGATGAGGAGCTGCAGGATGACGATGGGCATCAGGCTGAGGATGACCTAGCGCTGGTGGTGGCTGACCAAGGGGCAAGAGATGGTGGTGGCTGACCATGGGCAAGAGATGGTGGTGGCTAACCATGGGCAAGAGATGGAGGTGGCTGAGGATGACCTAGTGATGGTCGTGCCTGAAGGTGGCCTCGCGATGGTGGTGGTGCCTGACAATGACCACACACCGGTGGTGGCGCCGGCGATCCCACACCGGGCGACATGACCACGCCAATTGAGGTAGAAGACTACATCCCACTGCCTCCACCGCCTCGCCGCTCTTGGCGATCGATGAGGAAGGAGAAGGAGAAGAACAATGCATGAGAACTGAACTTTGTCGTGTATGTCGATCTCCAAAATGATATATATATACTTAGTTACCTATGTTATCTCTAATATGCTTAGTTTCCTATAGGTTAGCTTCATTTTACCTAAGTTGGCTCTAATATGCTAACTTAGAGCTTATATGCTTAGTTTCCTATAGATTAGCTCCAAAATAACTTATGTTAGCACAAAATGATCAAGTTTACATAATAAGCTTATAGTCTTTTTCTTATTCTTCTTCTTTTCCAAAATGACATAGGTTAGCTTCATTTTACCTAAGTTGGCTCTAATATACTAACTTAGAGCTTATATGCTTAGTTTCCTATAGGTTAGCTCCAAAATAACTTATGTTAGCACAAAATGATCAAGTTTACATAATAAGCTTATAGTCTTCTTCTTATTTCTTTTCCAAAATTCTTCTTATTCTTCTTCTAGTGTTCTTCTTCTTCTAGTATTCTTCTAGTCTTCTTCTTTTTCTTCTTCTAACTTCTTGTTTATCATTTTGCAGATTTGATTTAATTCACGGAAGCTTGCATTGATTGAGTGCTTCTTTTCCATTTGTGTTTTTATTTTGTATCAATGTGAAACTTTTGTGAATTGATGGATAACGGTGTTGGATGAACAATGTGAAACTTTTGTAATATGTAACGATGGAACTTGTGTGTTGGCTCTGTATGTATATATGATGGAACTTGTGTGTTGGCTATGTATGTATATATGATGGAACTTGTGTGTTGGCTATGATTGTTATATGGATGCTTGTTGTATATATATGTGTTGGATATCTCATAGGTGAAATAGTGACCTGAGATTAAGAAGAAAAAAATAAAAAAAATTGTTACTAATGGCGATTACAAAGTGGTGTGCCATTAGTATAGCGTATACTAGTGGCGCATCATAAAAACTAATGGCGCATCGCCTAGTGCGCCATTAGTATATCAGATACTAATGGCGCACGGTGGTGCGCCATTAGAAAAAAATTCTAGTGGCGTGATACTAATGGCGCACCAGTGATGCGCCATTAGTAGGCAAAACTGGTGCGCCATTAGTAGACCATTTCCTAGTAGTGCGACGACGCGGATGACCTCACCGCTTCCGTCCGCATCGAACCATCTCCCTCTGCTCGCTTTCCCCTCGCTACCCTGCTTCTCCTCGCCATGGCCGAAGCCACCGCGGCTGCGCCGACGAGCACCAGCACGGCCACATCCACCCCCTCGCTTCCTCTCCGCGTCCCGAGCTCCGCTACGACCCCGTGGAGCTACACACCCGACGCACGCGACCGCAGGAGCCCTGCAACGTCGTCCCCGCCGTCCTCATTGCCGCCTCTACCGGCGATCTCCACCACCCGATTCGGCATGTCCAGAGCTTTCCCGACCTCGTTGTCGCCTCTGCTAGCCCCGCCGTGAGCTCTCCTACGTTCCCCCTCTCTCTCTCTATGGTTCTTCCCTGCTGTAACCGTGCTAGCCACCATGCCGAGTGCCGCCGTCCGCCATGGACGCCGGGCATGGCGCTGCCGTGCTGCGGCGATCAGACCCACGAGCCTAGCAAGCTCCTAGCTGCCCCAGGACTCCACGTATCCCCTCGTTTGGCCTCTCCGTACCCTGCGCTTCTGGCGAACTCCGGCCACCCCCGCACCTCCCATTGGTCTCCCTAGATGCGCACGGGCACGGGCTACCTTCTGGTGCCACTGGCGTGTCGATCCGTCGCCTCTGGCGAGTTCCGAGCGAACTCCGCCGCGGACCGAGGTCCCCGCCGGCGAGGCTCCGGCTACTGTCGACGTGGCCATCTAGTTAACGCTAATCCCCCACTACTTAACCCCCTGACCCACTTACATTTGGGCCCCAAGGCCTTAATCATCAACAGCTAGTTTCCTGTTTAGCCTTAACTAATCACAGTGGCCCCACACGTCAGAATTGACCCAGCTGACGTGGCCGTTGACCAGGCCCACCTTTCAGCGACACTAACCAGCCCTGTGTCACTGACATGTGGACCCCACGCATCAGGTTTGACCTAGACTAGCCCTGTTGACCAGCTGACGTCACAGTGACACAGTGCTGACACAATAAGTCATTTTTTGGATTTAATTTAATTCGGGAAATTCCAGAAAATAGCTAAAACTTCTAAAATTCATATAAATTCAAACGTAACTCAGAATGAAATAAGTTATATATGAAAAATTATCAGAAAAATCCAGCCTATCCATCTGCACTGGTTTCATGCATGTTTAAACAACTTAACCTTGCTGTTTAGTGCAAAACATGATAAGGCACTATTTGAATTCATAATTTGACTTTGTGGTTGAACCTTTGGTTCAATATGACCCAAATACATCTGCTTGTAGTTGCATTAGGCCAACACACTCATACTGCCATGTCATGAGCATGCATCATATTGTGCATTGCATTGATTGTGTTTCCTTCTCTGTTGCCGGTATTTGTCCCCTCTCGATAGACGTGCTTCCGACGATGAGTTCGATGATACCAATGAAGAACTATACTATCTTCAGAAGTGCCAGGCAAGCAAAACCCCCTTGTTCATTCCAATACAATCCCACTCTCTCGCTCCTGCTCTCTTTTACAACATTAGGACAACAACGATTCAACTGTTACTTGCTGCGGTAGTTGAACCCCTTATCCTCTGCATGACCTGTCATTGCCACAGTAAATAGATGAAACCCACTAGCATGAGTAGGAGTTGTTTGAGCCCTGATGTGCCTACTCATTCATGCTTGTTTGTCGTGCCTGCTATTGCTTAGAGTTGTGTCAGGTCTGATTCATCGGGGATGAATCGTAGGTGTGTGAACATGTCCTACTGTTGAGAGCTAAGTGTGTGAACACGATTTGGTAAAGGTATCGGTGAGAGGCCATGTAGGACTACATGGTGGGTTGTCTCATTGAAGCCGTCCTCAGGAAATGAGTTTTGTGTTTGTGATCCATGATTCAGCTACTACCATGCATTGGGCCCTGAAATATTACCCTGCTCGACTTCTTAATCACCCTTGTCCTCTGTCCAGAGTTGCAAGTAGTTTCGTGTTTGTAGTATCTTTGGAGGCCGTGCGCAGCGACCCGACCCGAGGGTGGGCTGTGATGCGGTAGGCACGTGGCACGGTGTACCGGGCGCCCGTTTGGTGTCTCGGGAACCCTGCACACATCGTTCGGGGCCGTATGTGGAAACTTCGGCCGAACACCCTGCGGATGGAACCTGAATAGGCGATAAACCTAGACTAGAGACTTGAGTGTTTAGGTAGGTCGTGGTCTACACCCACGTCGGCTTTCGCTTGAAGTCTGCCGAGCACATGTCGTGTGCAGACGCTAAGTGGTGGAAACATGTATGAAGAAGTACACTCCTGCAGGGTTAACATCATCTATTTGAATAGCCGTGCCCGCGGTAAAGGACTTCTGGGTTGCCTATAACAGTTCATAGACAAGTGAAAGTGGATACTCTAAAACTCGCAAGATAAGCGTGAGTGCTATGGATGGCCTTCTCGTAGGGAGACGGGAGCGGATCCATAGTGGTGTACTGATATGGTGAATATGTGGACTCGTGTGCGCCACCTCAAAAGAGTTACTTGCAGTCGTAGTTTTGGATAGCCACCGAGTCAAAGCTGGCTTGCTGCAGTCAAACTCCACCACCCCTTTTGTTGATACCGATGCATACGTAGTTAGTTCTGATGTAAGTCTTGTTGGGTACATTTGTACTCACGTTTGCTTAATTTATGTTTTGCAGAGAGACTTTAGCCTCGCTAGTAGTTCCGTCTGGACTTCGACATTTAGCTTGTTACCTCAGCTACGATCTTGCGCCCTCGGCAGGGTCTTGTAGATAGTCAGGCTTCTTAGCCTTTTTCATTTGTAGATGTCTGTACTCAGACATGTTAAGCTTCCGCATGTGCTTTGACTTGTATGCTCTGAATGTTGGGTCATGAGACCCATGTTTGTAATATCTCGCTCCTCGGAGCCTAATGAATAAATACTCTAAGTTGTAGAGTCTTGCTGTGATGCCATGTTGTATTTGCACATATCGTGCATATTGTGTGTATGATTGAAATGCTCGGTATGTGTGGGATCCGACAACCTAGTTGTTTATCCTTGGTAGCCTCTCTTATGGGGAAATGTAGTCTTGTGCTTCCATGAGCCATAGTAGTCCGCTTCTGCCAGTTCACCGGAGTCCTGCTAGCCAAAGAAGATCGCTCCTAACATTTGACTAGCCGGCATGTGATTCACTTTGTTCTTGTGTCTGTCCCTTCGAGGAAATGTCACGCGGTGACATCTGGAGTCCTGCCTAGCCTGCTACAGCCCGGTTCACCGAGTCCTGATAGCCCAAAGCTACAGCCCGTATTCGCATGCGCCGACCGACATGCTCGATGTTGATTCATGTATGCCTGTCCCCGTAAGTTAGTGCCATTTTGGTTTCACGGCTAGTCATGTCGGCCCGGGTTCTCTGTCATATGGATGCTAGCGACACTATCATATACGTGAGCCAAAAGGCGCAAACGGTCCCGGGCCATGGTAAGGCGACACCCGTGGGAATACCGTGTGTGAGGCCGCAAAGTGATATGAGGTGTTACCGGCTAGATCGATGTGACTTGGAATCAGGGTCCTGACACTGGCACTCATTTTCAAAATTTTCTCCTGATTTTGCTGGATGACTCTGAGAAAATTTTGCCCTTTCCAACCTTTCAAAACCTTGCTCATGTCTTTGTCACTAGGCAAGACCTCTTTTGCATCCTCTCAAATCCTTTCAAACCATAGTTCCAATCTTTGGAATTTGAATGTGCCCTTTGTGAATACAAAGGAGCCATCATTTTCCTCGATCTGTTGATCATCCCATCTGTTCCTAGAGACCCTCCTAATCCTTGGATATGCAAAAATATTCTTTTGACCTGGTACTGTAGGGTAAAGCACCCCACAGCTCTTTCAAATTTTATTAACTATACAAAGATACAAGTTATGTACATCAAAGAAATAGGAAAAGATGTCAAGCTAAAAAATACAATGCTCACCTCAAGGTGGCAAAAAAGCAATCCATCTAAGAAGGTCATCCTTATACTTAGCTTTAATCCTATGGGCAAGCAGAGAAATGTCATGAATAAAACATGTTCTCCACCTTCTAAAGGAAGGTTTAATGTTCCTGAAGACTTTATCATTCCTCACAGTCCAGATATTCCAACAAGCAAGAAAGACCACTTCAGCAAAGAAAGGTTTTTGAAAGTCCCTTCTTGCAGCATAGGCAATGGCAGCCATGTTATCACCATGTGGCCAGCACACTTGCAGATAATTCCAAACCCTGCAGCTGAAGTTACATGAGAAGAATAGGTGATCCCTGTCCTCTTTAGTCTGAGTGGGGCACAACACACAGTGATTACAATCAGATACATTCGAATGCCTTCTCTCCAGCATATCTTGTGTATTGAGCCGATCCATGATTAGCATCCAGGCAAAAAATTTGATTCTCATAGTACAACAGCTAGACCAGATCCATGACAGCAAATGGTTGGGGTTAATATGCATATGCAGGAAGGAGTAGTATTTTTTAGCTGTATAAGGCTTGCCATCTTCTCTCCACATCCAAACATCAGACTTAGTAATGTCAAGAGAGAAATCAGACATTAGAAGCTGCAAAGACATCAACTTAGAATGGGCCCTTTCAGAAAGCGGAAGGTGAAAGAGAGTAGTGATATCCTGAGTTGCAAAAACCTCCTTAATAGAAAGAAGTGGATCCTTAACATAAGAGAACAATCTCTGAAATACCTGATCCAAAGGACCAGCCGAAGGGTTGAGGTTCCAATCATCACCCCAAAACAGAGCAGAATCCCCATTCAAGACCTGCACTTTAGAAACCATTCTGAACTTATCCATCAACTTGAATAAATCTCTCCACCAGAAGGAGCCACATAAGACAGTAGCATGAGGAACCCTGTCATGGTAATAAGTGTCCCAAACCAGGCTTACCCAAGGAATGTCAGCCTTATTATAAAATTTGCTAACAAACTTCAACAATAGAGCTTCATTATGTAATCTCAGGTTTAAGACCCCCAATCCCCCTTTGTTCTTTTGCATGCACACCAAGTACCATGCTGCTAAGGAAGGAGCATGGTCAGAACCAAACATTCTCCAAAGACATTGCCTTTGAATCCTCCCAGCTGCTTGAGAATGCCAACTGGAATATCCAGACTGCAGAGGAAGAAGATTGGCACAGAAGACAAAGCTGAGGTGAGGTACTGTAATCTTCCCCCTTGAGCAAGAAAACTAGAGATGACAGAGAGTTTCCTTTCCATAGAGTCGACCAAAGGCATCAAATCCATTACTTTTGGCTTCATAAGACCAACAGGGAGGCCAAGATAAGTAAAAGGCAGAGTACCCACAACACAGCCAAACATTCCAGCAAGCCTAGTCATTTCCACAGAGTCAATATTAATGGACATCATTGAGGACTTATGATAGTTGACATGCAAACCTGTTGATTGAGAAAACAGGAGAAGCATGCTTTTCAGAGACATCAACTGTTGTTCTTCAGCAGGCAAAATAATCAAAGTATCATCAGCGTACTGAATTATTGGGAAATCTTTGTCATGGCAGGGTATTGGCAACTGAAGAAGACCCTTAACATGCATATCATTGACCACAGACTGCAGCAAATCAGCAGCAATTGCAAACAGGAGAGGTGAAACAGGGTCACCCTGCCTAACACCTTTTCTGCAACAGAATTGTTTATTTGGGACTCCATTCAAGAGCACAGAAGAAGTGCCAGTAGACAAAAATTGTTTAACCCAAGAGATCCACCTTTCATTAAACCCTTTGGCCCTGAGAATTTGGAAAATGGCATCATGATCAATTGAATCAAATGCTTTCTCAAAATCTAACTTCAGAATAACAATGGGCCTCCTAGATTGGTGACACTGGTGGATATACTCAAGAGTCCACCCAACACAGTCCTGGATAGTTTTGGATTTAATGAAACCATATTGGTTTTTGTGTACACAATTCAAAATATCCCCCTGCAATCTATTAGCAGCCATTTTGGAGAGGAATTTTACTCCCATGCCAGACAGAGAGATAGGCCTGTAATCATTAACAGACTCAGGAGAATGCTTCTTAGGCACAAGAGTAATGTAAGAATAATTAATATTCTCAATACTGACAGAACCCTCATGGAACCCCCTGGCCAACTCATAAAACTCCTCACAGACAATATGCCAGCATTTCTTGAAAAACAAGTCATTAAACCCATCAGGACCAGGAGCCTTATCAATTGGCATTTCCTTTATTGTTTTGTCCATTTCCTCCTTTGAAAAAGGCCTGGTTAAATCATCCAGACCCTCAACCCTTCTAATGATGGAAGAAAGGTCAAAACTCATGTTGATCCCTGCAGAGGTGCCCATTCTGCCTTTAAAAACTTCCCAAACAGCAGAAGACATAGACTCATGGTCAGAAACAACTGTCCCATCATCAAGCTTCAGACTGGCTATTGAATTTTTTCTAAACCTCTCTGTGGCCATAGCATGGAAAAATTTAGTATTTTCCTCACCCACTTTGATAGATCTAATGGTGCATCTCTTCCTCCAATAAAGATATTGAAGATGCAGCAAATGTTCCACATGAAGTTTAACAATAGATCTGAAGTTGAACTCTTGTCTGAATAGAGGTCTAAGCTCTTCAAGAGAATCAAGAATGAGAACCACTCTATTGCACTTGGCAATCAGTAAGCTTAGACAGATTATTTTGCCATTTCTTTAATGCCTGTCTCAGACATTTAAGCTTATCAGCAATAACAGCAGAAACACCTTGTTTTCGAGAAACAGACTTCCAAGAGTTTGCCACACAATCCAAGAACACCTCCATTTCCACCCAATAATTCTCAAAACGAAAAATATTTGATCTTGGGATGGATGTGTTAATATCAACCACACAAGGAACATGATCTCGAGGCAGTTCTAGCAAGAGGCGTAACACGAGACATTGGATAAACAGAGATCCAATTTGCGTAAGTAAAAACCAATCTAGTTGCTCAAGTAAAGGATTATCTTGCATGTTGGACCAAGTGTAAGCTCTGCCTTTAATTGGAAGTTCAAGTAAACCCATGTGTCCAATAATTTCATTAAAAATGAAGATATCATTAACATCTCCACCAGGCAGATTTCTATTATCCAAGGACCTAATAAAGTTAAAGTCCCCCAAGAAAAGCCAATTTTCACAATGAGGGATGTTCATGTTGTAAAACCATGAGACAAATTCATCCCTAAGCTGCCCTTGACAGGGACCATAAACATTAACAAGAGTCCACTGCTCATTATTCTGGGTATAGGTAAATTGCAAAACAATGCCATAGGGTTTAGTGTCAATAAGCACCCAAGTGAGGACAACAGAATTCCAAACAACCAAAAGACCACCAGATGCACCAACCGAAGGGCTATAAACAAAAGAATCTAATCGCCTCGGACAGAAACTTTTGATTGAGTGAAAATCAAACGACTTCATCTTTGTTTCTTGCAAACAGACAACCGAGGCCATACTTTCATCAATTTTATCCCTAACAGGCACGCTGACGAGCAAGAGCATTAAGACTACGAACATTCTAGCAAAACACTTTCCAGCTTCTATTAGAACGATGATCCATTAAAAACTAAGATTGAGAAGCGAAAAGTGCTACTACATAGTAGAGCATACAGGTACCAGTCCAGTAGACAGCAAAAGCAAAAGATCCAGCGCTTACAGTAGCGTTTATAGCTTACATGACAGGTACAAGAAGCAAATAAAAATTCCCTAAGATAACTAGCAAATTTGAAGGCTTGCCACACCCAAGAGCTTAGAGCAGAACTAATCATCAGACTGCTCTTGAACATCATCAGATTTGTCTGCCATAAGCAGAGCAACAGTGAGCTTCTCTGACGGAATCCCCAGATCATGACCAATGATCTGGATGGTTCGAATGGGAGTGGGTGGCAGAATAGATGTCGAGGAAGCCTCACCACGAACCGGAGAGGGAGATGGTGTAGGATCTGCTGGAACTGAATCAATAACGGGGTCGACATTCAGCAACGGCTTAGCTCTTGGCTTCTTCTTGCGTGGCTCAGGAAGGGGCAACTGATGCAGAACAGGCTTGAAACCATCCCTTTTAGCAGCACTCCTGGTACATCGTTGCAGGGAAGAATCAACCAATGGAGTAATTTTACTTTTGACACTCTTCTTCCTGGCCTGTTGGGCAGAGAAAGCAAACTGATCATCCAAGATAGAGGAACTGGCCAGCCGCACATGCATATAGGACTGGCATGCAACATCGCTATCAGGCAAAGCCGACGATGGAAACAAAGCCCTGGCAACTGGTCGACGAGCTGATTCATTGAAGCTAGCAGGCACAGATTCAGAATCCCCAATCACAACATCCCAAGACTGTGAAGGAATGAAAACAGGCAGAAACTGCGGCAGGCTGACCATACAAGGCACTTCCGTGGCAGTACTAAATTGGAGCATGGTGTCAAAAGCCCTTTTCCAAACCATTTCGGAGGAAGAACAGGTCCATAAACCACTTGGGCCATACCAATGACAATTTCTACATGCTGAATAATAGGCGGCTAGTAAGGGACAATGGCAAGGGCATTGTCCTCCTGGGGCAGATCTTCCTCCACTTGTGGCACAACCACATCAATCATGTGACCATGCGGAGGATCAACATGCTGAAAATCTTCAACAGCAACCTCCTGCTCAACAGAGTTCGAAGCTACATGATCATCAATGACCATAGATTCCTGATCATGAACAACAGGGCCATCCTCATGAGCAATAGCAGGCCCATCAGCTTTCCATCCCCAACACGCATCATGATTTTGCTTCTCAGCCATAGGCGGTGGAGGCAACGGAACATCGTTCCAGCCCAGCGCTGGAAACGGTGGCAGAGCAAAAAAGTGGGGGTCTTGAACAAACTCCCCAGGCAGAGGGTGAGCAATGCCATTGAGTGGCATGGGGTCTTCATCCTGAGGCATCTGCTCCGCAAAATGAGCTCCCAGAATATAACACGGAGCAGTCCACGAGACCTTAGCACCGCCCCAAGCGGCATAACCCGAGAAGACCACGTCACGAGGGACAAGAATATCCTCAGGAAAAGACGCAAAAACCACAGAGCAAACAAGGTACGGATCATCACTAATCCAGTGATGGAACTTTCCAAACGTGTTGACCGCATCACTTAAATGTTCAGTGTTTCTAAGGTCAAGAGGGACCCCTAAAAACATTGAGCAACCCTCCCTAAAGCCCTGAACTCCACGGAACCCTTCACCGTGATCATGCTTCATGAAACGAACAAACCTATCATTACCAAGATCTTGCGGTGGCAGCTGAATCAAGGAAAATCGCTCAGCCGCATCTCTAACCTCACACAAACCGATCCCAGAGATCCACGGCTGAGCAGAACGGACATGAAACCCCAACTGATTATTAAGATTGACAACATCCTAACGAACCTGACCAATCTGACCAAGAGGCGGAGCTGGCATGACTTCAGCAATCATGAAGGACTCATGGCGGCAAACAATCGGCGATGCAGGAGTGACAAAGGTCCGAGGAAGACGATGCTCACCACCATCAATGATGTGGTGCCCCACCAGGACATAGCGCTCTGGGTCCAGCTCAAAGACCGCCATGGGTGAAGCACTAGGGGTGGCGAAGAATGCAGAGGAAGCTCAGGCGGCGGTGGTGGTGTTATCGGCGGTGACGAAGGCGGCGTGCAGGGTTTATGCAATGAATACGGTGATGTGACCGGGGAGGAGGATATTGGAGGAGTCAGAGCACGCCGTTCAGAGCAGGGAGGCAAGACCGAAAAAGAGGGACTCTTCCGTTTCCAAACCAACCCATTTTCAATAGCAATCCTCTCGCAATCCTTCCTGGAGTGGCCCACAACCCCACAAGATACACAGGGAGCAAGACGAGGGCAACTCACAGACAAATGGCCCCTAACCGAGCAAATCCGACACGTCACAATTTGGT
Source organism: Aegilops longissima (assembly GCA_021605205.1). Taxonomy (NCBI): domain Eukaryota; kingdom Viridiplantae; phylum Streptophyta; class Magnoliopsida; order Poales; family Poaceae; genus Aegilops; species Aegilops longissima. The sequence goes on along the minus strand of CM038682.1, from coordinate 381,647,672 downwards.
CCACCATGTCATTGACCATGGCATTAAAATTCTCATAATCTTTCTGTGAAGAAGGAATACGAATACCAGAAAAAGAATCCTGCCGACCAAAACAAGGGGGCGGAAGGCGCATCGGAGATGGGCCAGAGAAATCCTCAGATTGTGGGCTGCGCGCGTCTTCACGGCCCATAGAAGGGGCGGCCAAAGAAGGCAGCGGCGATGCAACGAGGCCCAAGCCAGGGACTGGGGAGCCCGAAGCCTGAATGTTTGAAGCAGCGGAAATCCCGCCCAAAGATCTAGGGGAAATAACATAACGAGTTGATTGCTCCGGAATGGACGCCACCGTTCCGAACGTGATGGATGGAGAAGCCACCGTCCACTGAAGTTCCACCGGCGGTGGAGGATGAATGACAACACGTTCATGATCGGACAGAGGATACCCAGCAATTGGAGCCACATCAATACACTCCTGGGAAGCAGGATAACGATAACCACGACAAGCTTCATAATTTTGAAACGTAGCAAATGAAAGCTTCTTCCTGACTGAATTACCCGAACGAATGGCAGACTTAGGGGGAGGTTTATGCATAGCAATCATACCAAGGGCAGCCCTACGCTTGGAGGGACTAACCAAAATCCATTCAGCATCACACTCCTTTTTCCAAATTTTAAACTCACGCCACCAATTAGGACCCCCTTTTCCCCAGAGATGAAAGTAGCACTTGAACTGTGAGCACGAAAAGGATCTGAGATTGACAATATGAAACCCCACAGAATGGCAAGAAACCTTAAAAGAGAAGACCTTATTCCTTAGAAGCTGAACAGAAAGATCAATCGCCAAACCCCCAATGGCAGCCTCTAGGGCCGCAGCCACAGAATCAATATCAAGCCAAAAAACATGTCTACTAAATGAGACAACCAGAATGAAAGGACGAGAACCTTCCACAGGATGAATGGAGAGACCAGAAGACCGAAAAACCTCATCAACAAACGCCAAACCTTTAGAAAAATCCAGATCCAGAGTGGATCCCCCATTGGATCCCATTGAGATGGGGATGAAGATGTAGAGAAGCCCACGCCGCGTAGGATGATTGGAAGATAACTTGGATCCACCGGAGAACCACGGAGATCGTAGGGGAAAACCCTAGAGTCGCCATAGGGTCGCACCACTTGTGGGTTATCAATATGCTCTGATATGCAAAAATATTGCCAAGTCCCATGCAATATTTTTGAATTATGATTTATTCCTTTTCTTGCCTTTCCGAGGAATAAAATTTATGCACCGTCAATAAGCTAGTATCTAGTATTGTTATGTTTCATATGCTATAACTGTTCACTTGAGTAGCTTGATATTTGTTAATGCATTTGTTTGCTGCATGTTCATTGTTGCATTCTTGTTTAATATGCTCATAGTGTTGCTGATGGTGGAGAAGTTAATAATATGACTAAATAACAAACCTCCTCCGCCATCACTGGGATATCATAGTGCCACCAAATCGAGCTTTCTCAAGTGCAACCACATTTACCTTGTGGGAAGGTCCTAGCTGGGTCTATTGGCATGCCTCTCGCCGGTGCCTCCCGCGAGGGAAGGTTATGGGCGCGCTTACCCTTATTAGGTAGGCGGACATAAGCCTTGTGTGCCCGGGTTTGGTTTTGAGCTCATGTCCCCGTTTGGGACCGTTTTGCCACGACGGTGGCTGTTGGTACCTTTGGTAGGTACGGGGCGACCCAGGACTAAACCCTTAAGGGGTGTTGGTTGGAGTGGCCGGGAGGGCGTCATGGCAGTAGATCGGTTTTGTTGGAACGCTTGTTCCGCACGTATGGGAGTGCGAGACCAGGGTTTCGTAGTGTGGGTAAAGTGCGCTACCTCTGCAGAGTGTATTCAATCTATCGATAGCCGCGTCCTCGGTCATGGGCACATGTTCGTAGTAGGTCACACTATCGGGTCTCGGTCGAAATGGAGGATAAATCAGCTAATGAATTATGTGATAAATAATGTGATGGCTTGGACTATGAAATAATCATGAGAAGTCACGATGATGTGTTGATATGACCCCGAGACGAGGTCTCGGTAAGTCATGATTGTGCTCCGAGGAGCCGTGGCAGAGTAAGTGATTGTGGCATAAGGTTATTAGAACATGTCTTCATAGGAGGTAACTTGTAGTTTATTTTCAGCATAGTTTCATGATGCCATGCCATGTTTTGATATGCTATGCTTTGATGTTATGTTAGAAGTAAGTTTGATATGCTATGATGTTGTTCATGCCTAGTTGGATTTATGATTCTAGTTAATATTATGCCATGCTTAGAAGTTTTTTTGGAGTATATTGTTGCATATGCTTGGTTCTTGCTTTGTCATCTGCTTGTTTGGATGCTATGTATTTGGTTGTCTTGCAAGTACATTCAATGTACTAACCTGGCGTGTCATGCCAGTTTTGTAGGTAGTTCGCTTGTTCCGTCGTGCTAGGCCGTAATCTTGCCAGTCCTGTGCGTTATGGAGCCCCGCCTTAGTGAGACGCTGCCAAAACAAGACTTCCGCTGCCATGTAAATAGCCTTAGGGCTATGCCAGAAAATTGTATTCATCAATGATGTAATCTTATACACATGTATTTGATGAATATTATTGTACCTGGAATGTTGTATCATGGACATGTCGTGCGTCAGGCGTAATCCTGGGCTGACGTGCGAAGGCCCCCTGCTCCATGCGGATCGGGGTGCCACAACAGTCCGACGTTGTCCCCATAGCTGCCCCCACCTCTCCGGTGGTATCTAAACCCCGGTTGTTGGGAGTGCGACCGGCCGAATCCCCGGACATAGTCCGGCGAACCTTTTTCCTGATACAGGACCAACATAACAATCACGGTTGGGTATGACTGCCAAGGCATACCTTCAAATCCATACTTCTTCGACGAATGACCGGCCTTGTCTTCGCTGACCTTCCTTTTCGAGGCCTTGCTCGGAGCGGGAGCCGCTCTTCTTGGAGTCATCCCAGGCGTAGCATGATGTGCCGAACGCCTCCCCTTCGAAGCATGAGACGGTGCGGTGGGTGAGGCAGTGCGAGGAAACTCTTTCAAGGGGGATTTCTCCTGATTACTTACGTGGGAAGCTGGAAGAAGACCAGGATAGTCGGCGATGATGGCCACTTCTGTGCCGTCATAGCTCGACTGGTAAAACACCCCTTCCGCGAGTACCACGAATATATCTGTGTCCTCTTCGAACCCAGGATCAAGCTCCCGGCTGTGGTTCTCCGGCTGTGGGGCAGAGCTATTAAGCCCCTTGGTTACCTTCCGCCAGTGCTGTTTGAAAATAGACGGATTGGGAGTTCATTAAAGATGGCTAAGAGAGCGGAGTGAATAAAAGCAAAGGGGTTGGGACTTACCCAGCTGGGAGGGTTGTACATGGAGTACCCGTCCCTGCGATTGATGCGAGAAATTCTGCTTACTCCCCTTTAAACAGCTCGGCCAGTATCTTGGCTAGAGCGGCAGGGGTGTCCGGACCTTTCTGACCACAAAGGGAGGCATCATCCTCCCCATTGTAGTGCCACATTGGGAGCCCTCTATATTGAAGTGGTTGAACCCCTCGCACTATGGAGGTCGCCATTACCTCTACTATTGTAAAACCAAACTGGGCAAGCATCCTTATCTTGCCCAGGAGCTGATGAACCTCCGCACTGTCCTCCTTTTCAAAACTTCGGGGACGCCAGCTGTGACGTTTCGTCAATGGAACGCTTGCAAATTCTGGGAGACCCTTACGAACTGGGTCGGGAAGAGCGATGTCTTCTATATAGAACCATTCGGAAGGCCATTCTTCAGATGCCTTCCTTGGTGTGCCGGATAGGTATCTGGTATCGGCGACGCGCCATACTTCGGCTCCGCCCACTTCAAATATTGACCCCTGGTGGTTGCGCGGGACAAGACAGAACAACTATCTCCACAGTTTGAAATGGGCCTCAATGCCCAGGAACAGTTCGCACAAAGCGACGTAGCCCGCAATATGCAGAATGGAGGCGGGAGTAAAGTTATGCAGCTGAAGGCCATAGTATTCCAGAAGCCCCCGGAGGAAAGGATGGATTGGAAACCCAACGCCCCTTAGAAGATAAGGGACGAAACAAACTCGCTCCCCCCGAATGAATTGGGAAAATCCTCCGCCTGGGTCTCACCATTAAGGGAAGCTTGCCATGCTCGAACAGGGACCAGAGCTGCAAGGGGGAGGAATCCCTGCGTTTGCAGCTTCTTTAATTGGCTGTAGGCCACTGAGCACCTCTCCCACTCGCCTCTCTCTGAGTCAAAGGAGGAACTGGGAATGATAGCCATGTTGGAATGGCTTCTCCTAGTAGTCTTTGGGAATTTTTCTCCGCGAGATATTGAATGGATCTAAGATCTGATCTCTTTAAATAGGCGCTCTTCCTGGCCTAAACGGGGTGTTATTTGCAAAAATACCCTGACCCCCCGCATTCGCTCGACACGTGGAAGACGAGGTTATTAAACATGCAGAAGCCTAGGGGAGACGCTGAATCTATGGCCGAATACACTACTTGGAAATCATTAAAGGAGGAACCCGCCTTGCAATGCCGAAGATAATTTGTGTGCCGAACACCTCGCTATTGAAGACTGGTTCGGGGGCTACTGAGGGAGTCCTGGATTAAGGGGTCCTCGGGCGTCCGGCCTGTTATCCATGGGCCGGACTGATGGGCTGTGAAGACATGAAGGCCGAAGACTGTACCCGTGTCCGGATTGGACTCTCCTTGGCGTGGAAGGCAAGCTTGGCGACCAACTATGAAGATTCCTTATGTAATCGACTCTATGTAACCCAAGATCCCCCCGGTGTCTATATAAACCAAAGGGTTTAGTCCAGAAAGGATATACTCATTACCATAGTCATACAGGCTAGGCTTCTAGGGTTTGGCCAACACGATCTCGTGGTAGATCAACTCTTGTAATACTCATATTCATCAAGATCAATCAAGCAAGAAGTAGGGTATTACCTCCATAGAGAGGGTCCGAACCTGGGTAAACATCGTGTCCTCCGTCTCGTGTAACCATCGACCTTAGATGCACAGTTTGGGATCCCCTACCCGAGATCCGCCGGTCTTGACACTGACAGTCACCATAGTGGAAAATCAGTCGTTATGCACTGATTAGATAGCAAACAATGCTATCATACCTAACTCTACAGGCTGACAGAGCGCATTAAATGCGACATTCAACATCACATCTCAGCTCGCCCGGCAGGCCCTACCGGGCTGTTTTGCCAGCTTGGCGCCTGCTTGTTCGACATGTCGCAGGATGGGTGTCACTTGGAGGTTTTTCCTCTAGGAAGTGGCTGCCATGTGGCGAATAGCATCCACTTAGTCACTTTGGAGCTTGACACTGCACTGATCAATGATGTGCGTTGTGATGAGGTGGTGCGGTGAGGTGGTTCTGCCTTCGCAGGTCCCGGCAGGCCTGCCTGGACGTCCTGAAGACTTGCTTCCGGGGTGACCCCGTCCTTGCCAGGCTCGCCTATCCGGCAAGGGAGGTTTTCCCTCAGCAGTATCTTGCTGCTCTGGCTAGTCTTGGTCCTTCGAAGAATTGATCACTTGTGCTCCATTCTAACCTTGGTGTTGTAATCTTGTTCTCGTGCTTGTGCATAGTCTAGGCAACGGAACCAGGGTTTTTTGCACTGAGAGAAGCCCCCAGGACTGGCCCGAACACGCTGTCGGGCGTCGTCGGGGTAGGCCCCAATAAGTGCACAGGCAGGGGCGTGGAAGCGGCTGGCCCCTTGATATCTTTGTTGCTTCTTCATTAACCTGAGCTCAGGCCAGTTTTTGGTTCCCCGTGCATCGTGTAAAGCCAATCGTGGTGGGGCCATTCTTGTAATGGCCTGTGAATGACTTTAACGCACAGGGGAGTAAACACCAATTGACTCTTCCCACCACGCCCTTATCCTCAGCCACGTATGCGGCATGCATTGCACGGGGTTGGTAAGGGAGGCGCATGGTGTGGGAGAGAATCAAGGCGGGGCCCGGTCCTCTTGAATTGTTGGAGCAGGGTGGCGGTCACCCGTTGAGGGATCAACTCTCTTCCCCGACCCGCCTATAAAAGGAGGGGTGGGGGATGAGCGGAGTTATTCATCCCTTCATCCTTTCTCCTCCATCTTCCACTTTCAGCTAGTTATGCTGAAGAGAAGAGCCTGGGGCTAGGCCCTAGGCGGTAGCTTGAGGTCGGCGACACCAAGTGCTCGTACTGATGCTTGGGGAGTGTGCCTGGTCCATGCCCAGACAAGACGCGGTGGACGAGCTGCCCGTGGTGCGGGAGATATCAAGCTTCCCCATTGTGGGGAAATGCTTGTCTTTTCTGCCTCGGTCGGTCGTCCGTCAGGTAATGCAGCATGTTGCCTTGAGCAGCTGCCGCTTGTTGGCTCGGCGACCAGGTTCTTGGCGGCTTCGATGTTCGCCCGGGAGGCAGGGCTGGGGATCGTTGGTAATCTCAGCACTGCCCCTTCCGGTGGATTCGGGGCTGATGCTGAAGGGAGGCGTGCCTTCTTGCCCGCCAAGGTGGGGAACGGTGCGCCCCGAGCCCCCTGGCCGTCTTGGCCTCGGTTGCTTCTCTGAGGAAGGCATCGGACTGGGGGCTTGGTGCTTCTCTGGAGTGGCGGTGATGGAGACAAAACGAGGGAAGACAGAGAAGGTGGATGGCAGGGCGTCAGGTCGGAGTATGATGGCGTGGATGCCTTCGCCTCCTACTGGCGACATGCCGCCTCGTCTTTCCGGTCTTCCCCTCCCTCCCTGACATCATCATCACCAATCTCTTTGGGTGATAGCCGAGGAGGGATGTTCCCTTGGTGCCTTCGCCTCCCCTCTAGCAGTCTTCTAGCTGAGCTTCGATGGATGACTCCACCGGTGCTCAAGCCGGGGCTTCTTGCTGGTCATGGAGGTGGTGACCAGGGCACTGCCACGCTACCCTCTGTGCCCTCCATTACTATCTTGCCACTCCCGATCTTGTCAGGCCGCACCCGGTAGGTCGTGGCGGGACCGGGATGGGCTCCTGCTTGGGTGCTCTTTTAGTCCTATCCTCTTCCCACCGCAATATCTGGCGGAGGGAAAACGAAAGAGAGGAGATTACGGGGCACTTATCTTTTTTCAATCTTAAACATGTTGGCACTTGCCAAATTTTGGATCAAATAATGTAATCTCTTGTATCCATGTTTGTGTCCTGTAAGGTTTGTACTTGTTTGATCAGCATACTAGTGAAAAAGATGAACATTGCTGGGGACTCGTGCATGTATATGTCCATGCAGAGGTGGAATGCCTCTATATTTTAAATAAACAAGTTTCCCCCGTCGGGCTATCCTGCCGGTACCCTCTATTTTGCTTCCGGGGACTAAGCCTACCAGGCACAAATTGCGATGAGGGACCAACCCCCGCCAATCTTTTTTCATCAAAGGGCACTGCGACCATCCTGACTGAATCAATGTTCGTGTCAAGGGATGGGAGCAACTATGTTTCAAAAAGCGGCGAGGTTATGTTATGCACAAGTATTTTGTTTACAAAACATGTATGGACAAGAGATTGAACTTATCTGTTTGGCTTGCCAAAGATCGCAGTGTTTGTTCATCTTTCCAACTTCCTGTAGAGGCCAAGTTCACTGCAGGAACCTACAGTTTTATGCAGATGGAAATGATCCATGATGCGATCTTATCTATATGTAGATGCAATGCTCATGAAATGCTTATGCATGCATGCAACTTGTCGGGGCCCCCCAACGCTTCATTTATTTTTCTGTTGCTCAGGGTCTGCGCCTGGCTTTGTACAAGGGGTTACTGCTACCTCTTGAGCATGCGTTGGTTTTCCCTTGAAGAGGAAAGGGTGATGCAGCAAAGTAGCGTAAGTATTTCCCTTAGTTTTTGAGAACCAAGGTATCAATCCAGTAGGAGGCCATACGCAAGTCCCTCGTATCTACACAAACAAATAAGAACCTGGCAACCAACGCTATAAAGGGGTTGTCAATCCCTTCACGGCCACTTGCAAAAGTGAGATCGGATAGAGATGATAAGATAATATTTTTGGTATTTTTATGATAAAGACTAAAAGTAAAGATTTCAAAATAAAAATTGATTGGAAACTTATATGATGGAAAATAGACCCAGGGCCATAGGTTTCACTAGTGGCTTCTCTTAAGATAGCATAAGTATTACGGTGGGTGAACAAATTATTGTCGAGCAATTGACAGAATAGTGCATAGTTATGAGAATATCTAGGCATGATCATGTATATAGGCATCACGTCAGCAACAACTAGACCGACTCCTGCCTGCATCTACTATTATTACTCCGCACATCGACCGCTATCCAGCATGCATGTAGAGTATTAAGTTCATAAGAACAGAGTAACGCATTAAGCAAGATGACATGATGTAGAGGGATAAACTCAAGCAATATGATATAAACCCCATCTTATTATCCTCGATGGCAACAATACAATACGTGTCGTTTCCCTTTCTATCACTGGGATCGAGCACCGCATGATTGAACCAAAAGCTAAGCACTTCTCCCATTGCAAGAAAGATCAATCTAGTAGGCCAAATCAAACTGATAATTCGAAGAGACTTGCAAAGATAACCAATCATACATAAAAGATTTCAGAGGAGATTCAAATATTGTTCATAGATAATCTTGATCATAAACCCACAATTCATCGGATCTCGACAAACACACCGCAAAAAGAGTTACATCAAATAGATCTCCAAGAAGATCGAGGAGAACTTTGTATTGATATTCAGAGAGAGAGAACAAGCCATCTAGATAATAACTATGGACCCGAAGGTCTGTGGTAAACTACTCACACATCATCAGAGAGGCTATGGTCTTGATGTAGAAGCCCTCCGTGATCGATTCCCCCTCCGGCGGAGCGCCGGAAAAGGCCCCAAGATGGGATCTCACGGGTACAGAAGGTTGCGACGGTGTAAATAGGGTTTCGTGGTGCTCTTGGTTGGTTTTGGGGTACATAGGTATATATAGGAGGAAGAAGTAGGTCGGTGGAGCTACGAGGGGCCCACGAGGGTGGGGGCGCGCCCAGGGGGCTGGCGTGCCTCCCTGCCTCATGGCTTCCTCGTTCGTTTGTTGACATCCACTTCAAGTCCTCTGGATCACGTTTGTTCCCAAAATCACGCTCCCGAAGGTTTCATTCCGTTTGGACTCCGTTTGATATTCCTTTTCTGCGAAACACTGAAATAGGCAAAAAAACGGCAATTTGCACTGGGCCTTGGGTTAATAGGTTAGTCCCAAAAATAATATAAAAGTTTATAATAAAGCCCATTAAACATCCAAAACAGAATATATAATAGCATGGAACAATAAACAATTATAGATACGTTGGAGACGTATCAAGCATCCCCAAGCTTAATTCCTTTTCATCTTCGAGTAGGTAAATGATAAAAACAGAATTTTTGATGTGGAATGCTACCTAGCATATTTCTCAATGTAATTTTCTTTATTGTTGCATGAGTGTTCAGATCCCAAAGATTCAAGATAAAAGTTTAATACTGACATAAAAATAATAATACTTCAAGCATACTAACAAAGCAATTATGTCTTCTCAAAATAACATAGACAAAGAAAGCTCATCCCTACAAAATCATATAGTTTGGGCATGCTTCATTTTCATCCCACGAAATGCTCTCATCTTGCACAACCCTGATGACAAGCCAAGCAATTGTTTCATACTTTAGTAATCTCAAACGTTTTTCAACTTTCACGCAATACATGAGCGTGAGCCACATAGCACTATGGGTGGAATAGAATATGATGATGGGGGTTGTGTGGAGAAGACAAAAAAGGAGAAATCTCACATTGACACGGTTAATCAATGGGCTAGGGAGATGCCCATCAATTGATGTCAATGCAAGGAGTAGAGATTGCAATGCAACAGATGCACTAGAGCTATAAATGTATGAAAGCTCAACAAAAGAAACTAAGTGAGTGTGCATCCAACTTGCTTGCTCACGAAGACCTAGGGTATTTGAGGAAGCCCATTGTTGGAATATACAAGTGAAGTTCTATAATGAAAAATTCCCACTAGTATATGAAAGTGACAAAACAAGAGACTCTCTATCATAAAGATCATGGTGCTACTTTGAAGCACAAATGTGGAAAAAGGATAGTAGCATTATCCCTATTTATTTCTCTCTTTTTTGGGGCCTTCTCTTTTTTTATTTGGCCTTTCTTCTCTTTTTTATTTGGGACAATGCTCTATTAATGATGACCATCACACTTCTATTTATTTACAACTCGATGATTACAACTCAAAACTAGAACAAAATATGACTCTATATGAATGCCTCCGGCTGTGTACCGGGATGGGCAATGAATCAAGAGTGAAATGTATGAAATAATATGCAAGGTGGCTTTGCCACAAATACGACGTCAACTACATGATCATGCAAGGAAATATGACAATGATGAAGCATGTCATAATAAACGGAACGGTGGAAAGTTGCATGGCAATATATCTCGGAATGGCTATGGAAATGCCATAATAGGTAGGTATGGTGGCTGTTTTGAGGAAGATATAAGGAGGTTTATGTGTGATAGAGTGTATCATATCACGGGGTTTGGATGCACTGGCAAAGTTTGCACCAACTCTCCAGGTGAGAAAGGGCAATGCATGGTACCGAAGAGGCTTGCAATGATGGAAGGTTGAGAGTGTGTATAATCCATGGACTCAACATTAGTCATAAAGAACTCACATACTTATTGCAAAAATCTACAAGTCATCAAAAACCAAGCATTACGCACATGCTCCTAGGGGTATAGATTGGTAGGAAAAGACCATCGCTCGTCCCCGACCGCCACTCATAAGGAAGACAATCAAAGAACACCTCATGTTTCAAATTTGTTACGCAACGTTTACCATACGAGCATGCTACGGGACTTGCAAACTTCAACACAAGTATTTCTCAAATTCAAAAATACTCTACTAGCACAACTTTAATATCACTATCTCCATATCTCAAAACAATCATGAAGTATCAAACTTCTCTTAGTATTCAGTGCACTTATATGAAATTTTTTATTATATCCCTTTGGGATGCCTATCATATTAGGACTAATTTTATAGCCAAAGAAAATTACCATGCTGTTCTAAAGGACTCTCAAAATATATAAGTGAAGCATAAGATATCAATAATTTCTATAAAATAAAACCACCACCGTGCTCTAAAACATATAAGTGAAGCACTAGAGCAAAATTGTTTAACTCAAAAGATATAAGTGAAGCACATAGAGTATTCTAATAAATTCCGATTAATGTGTATCTCTCCCAAAAGGTGTGTACATCAAGGATGATTGTGGTGAACTAAAAATCAAAGACTCAAATCATACAATATGCTCCAAGCAAAACACATATCATGTGGTGAATAAAATATAGCTCCAAGTAAAGTTATCGATGGACGAAGACAAAAGAGGGGATGCCTTCCGGGGCATCCCCAAGCTTAGGATTTTTGGTTGTCCTTGGATTTTAACTTGGGTTGCCTTGGGCATCCCCAAGCTTAGGCTCTTGCCACTCTTTGTTCCATAATCCATCAAATCTTTACCCAAAACTTGAAAACTTCACAACACAAAACTTAACAGAAAATCTCATGATCTCCGTTAGCGAAAGAAAACAAAACACCACTTCAAGGTACTGTAATGAACTCATTATTTATTTATATTCGTGTTAAACCGACTGTATTACAACTTATCTATGGTACACAACCTCTGGTACTAGCCACAGATTCATCAAAATAAGCAAACAACACACGAAAAACAGAATCTGTCAAAAACAGAACAATCTGTAGTAATCTGTGCCTAACGCAAACTTATGGAACTCCAAAAATTCTACAAAACTTGGACGTACTAGATAATTTGTTTATTGATCTACTTCAATTGGAATCAGTATTTTATCACGTTCTGGAGATTTTTAACAATTGATTTCGTGAGAAGAAAGTTTCTGACTTTTTCAGCAAGATCAAATAACTATCATCCAAGAAGATCCTATAGGTTTTACTTGGCAGAAACACTAACTAAAACATAAAACCACATCTAACTAGAGGCTAGATCAATTATTTATTACTAAACAGAACCAAAAAGCAAGATACAAAAATAAAATTGGGTTGCCTCCCAACAAGCGCTATCGTTTAACGCCCCTAGCTAGGCATAAAGGCAAGAATAGATCTAGGTATTATCATCTTTGGTATGCAATTCATAAGTGGCCCTCATGATAGATTCATAAGGTAATTTTATTTTATTTCTAGGAAAGTGTTCCATGTCTTTCCTTAAGGGACATTGGAATCTAATATTCGCTTCTTTCATGTCAATAATTGCACCAATCATTCTAAGGAAAGGTCTACCAAGAATAATAGGACATGAAGGATTGCAATCTATATCAAGAACAATGAAATCTACGGGCACATAATTCCTATTTGCAACAGTAAGAACATCATTAATTCTTCCCACATGGTGGAATCCGCGAGGTGCAAGTTTAAAGAACAATCATCAAATTCACTGAAACCTAACATATCACACAAAGTTTTTGGAATCGTGGAAACACTAGCACCCAAATCACACAAAACATAGCATTCATGATCTTTAATTTTAATTTTAATAGTAGGTTTCCACTCATCATAAAGTTTCTAGGGATAGAAAACTTCCAATTCAAGCTTTTATTCATAAGATTGCATTAAAGCATCAACGATATGTTTGTTAAAAGCCTTATTTTGACTGTAAGCATGCGGAGAATTTAGCACGGATTGCAACAACGAAATACAATCTATTAAAGAACCATTATCATAATTAAATTCCTTGAAATCCAAAATAGTGGGTTCGTTGCTATGTAAAGTTTTGACATCTTCAATCCCACTTTTACCAATTTTTGCATCAAGATCTAAAAACTCCGAAACATTGGGATGCCTTTTAACTAAAGTTGACTCATCTCCAGTCCCATCATTATCAAGATTCATATTGCAAAACAATGATTTAATAGGAGACACATCAATCACTTTTAGATCTTCATCCTTATTATCATGAAAACTAGAAGAACAAGCTTTCGCAAAGCAATCTTTTTTAGCACGCATCCTAGTGGTTCTTTCTTTGCACTCATCAATGGAAATTCTCATAGCCTTGAGAGACTCATTGATATCATTCTTAGGTGGAATAGATCTAAGTTTCAAAGAATCAACATCAAGAGAAATTATATCCATGTTCCTAGCCAACTCATCAATCTTAGGCAATTTTTCTTCAAGCAAAGCATTGAAATTCTTTTGAAAATCATAAATTATTTAACACTAGTCTCAAAATTAGAGTGCATCTTATTAAAATTTCCATAAGAGTTGTTGTAGGAATTACCATAATTATTAGAGGAATTATTAGGATACGGCCTAGGATTAAAATTTCCACTATAAGCGTTATTACCAAAATTGTTCCTACCAACAAAATTCACATCCATAGATTCATTATTATTCTCAATCAAAGTAGACAAAGGCATATCATTGGGATCATAAGAAACACTCTTATTAGCGAACAATTTCATATGTTCATCCATCTTTCCACTCAAAACATTAATTTCTTCAATCGCATGCACCTTTTTACTAGTAGATCTTTCAGTGTGCCATTGAGAATAATTAACCATAATATTATCTAGGAGTTTAGTAGCTTCTCCTAAAGTGATTTCCATAAAAGTGCCTCCCGCAGCCGAATCTAAAAGATTTATAGAAGCAAAATTCAATCAGGCATAAATTTTTTGTATAATCATCCATAAGTTCAAACCATGTGTAGGGCAATTACGTATCATTAATTTCATTCTCTCCCAAGCTTGTGCAACATGTTCATGATCAAGTTGATTAAAATTCATAATATAGTTTCTAAGAGAGATGATCTTAGCGGGAGGAAAATACTTAGAGACAAAATCATCTTTGCACTTATTCCATGAATCAATACAATTTTTAGGCAAAGACGAAAACCAAGTTTTAGCACGATCTCTAAGTGAAAACGGAAATAACTTAAATTTAACAATATAATTATCCACATCTTTCTTCTTTTGCATATCACACAAATCAATAAAGCTATTTAGATGGGTAGCGGCATCTTCACTAGGAAGGCCGGCGAATTGATCTTTCATGACAAGATTCAGCAAAGCAGCAATGATTTCACAAGATTCAGCATCGGTAAGAGGAGCAATCGGAGTGCTAAGAAAATCATTGTTGTTGGTATTGGCAAAGTTACATAATTTAGTATTATCTTGAGCCATCGTGACAAGCAAGCAATCCAACACACAAGCAAACAAGAAGCAAGCGAAAAGAGGTGAACGGAAAGAGAGGGTGAATAAAACGACAAGGGTGAAGTGGGGGAGAGGAAAACAAGAGGCAAATGGCAAATAATGTAATGCGAGGGATAAGAGTTTGTGATGGGTACTTGGTATGTCTTGACTTGTGCGTAGACTCCCCGGCAACGGCGCTAGAAATCCTTCTTGCTACCTCTTGAGATTGTGTTGGTTTTCCCTTAAAGAGGAAAGGGTGATGCAGCAAAGTAGCGTAAGTATTTCCCTCAGTTTTTGAGAACCAAGGTATCAATCCAGTAGGAGGCCACACACAAGTCCCTTGTACCTACACAAACAAATAAGAACCTTGCAACCAACGTGATAAAGGGGTTGTCAATCCCTTCATGACCACTTGCAAAAGTGAGATCTGATAGAGATGCTAAGATAATATTTTTGGTATTTTTATGATAAAAACTAAAAGTAAAGATTGCAAAATAAAAATAGATTGGAAACTTATATGATGGAAAATAGACCCGGGGCCATAGGTTTCACTAGTGGCTTCTCTCAAGATAGCATAAGTATTACGATGGGTGAACAAATTACTGTCGAGCAATTGATAAAATAGTTCATAGTTATGAGAATATCTAGGCATGATCATGTATATAGGCATCACGTCTGCAACAAGTGGACCGACTCCTGCCAGCATCTACTACTATTACTCCACACATCGACCGCTATCCAGCATGCATCTAGAGTATTAAGTTCATTAGAACAGAGTAATGCATTAAGCAAGATGACATGATGTAGAGGGATAAACTCAAGCAATATGATATAAACCCCATCTTTTTATCCTCGATGGCAACAATACAATACGTGTCGTTTTCTTTTCTGTCACTGGGATCGAGCACCGCATGATTGAACCCAAAGCTAAGCACTTCTCCCATTGCAAGAAAGATCAATATAGTTGGCCAAACCAAACTGATAATTCAAAGAGACTTGCAAAGATAACCAATCGTACATAAAAGAATTCAGAGGAGATTCAAATATTGTTCATAGATAATCTTGATCATAAACCCACAGTTCGTCGGATCTCGACAAACACACCGCAAAAGGAGTTACATCAAATAGATCTCCAAGAAGATCGAGAAGAACTTTGTATTGAGATTCAAAGAGAGAAAAGAAGCCATCTAGCTAATAACTATGGACCCGAAGGTCTGTGGTAAACTACTCGCACATCATCGGAGAGGCTATGGTGTTGATGTAGAAGCCCTCCATGATCGATTCCCCCTCTGGCGGAGCGCCGGAAAAGGCCCCAAGATGGGATCTCACGGGTACAGAAGGTTGCGGCGGTGGAAATAGGGTTTTGTGGTGCTCCTGGTTGGTTTCGGGGTACGTAGGTATATATAGGAGGAAGAAGTAGGTCGGTGGAGCTACGAGGGGCCCACGAGGGTGGGGGCGCGCCCAGAGGGGGCAGGTGCGCCTCCCTGCCTCATGGCCTCCTTGTTTGTTTCTTGACGTCCACTCCGAGTCCTCTGGATCACGTTTGTTCCAAAAAATCACGCTCCCGAAGGTTTCATTCCGTTTGGACTCCGTTTGATATTCCTTTTCTGCGAAACATTGAAATAGGCAAAAAAAACAACAATTTGCACTAGGCCTTGGGTTAGTAGGTTAGTCCCAAAAATAACATAAAAGTGTATAATAAGCCCATTAAACATCCAAAACAGAATATATAATAACATGGAACAATAAAAAATTATAGATACGTTGGAGACGTATCCGTTACATGCAACTGAGGCAAGGCCTATACAAAAGGGTGGCTGCCGGGCAGGGCCCGACAGCCGCGCCTTACGGATAGAACTTGCGGAGATGCTTAATATTCCATGAGCTTTGCAATTGAATACCATCTCCGGTCTCCAGACAGACTGCGCCAGGTCTAGTGACTCAAACTACCCGGTAAGGTCCTACCCTTGGCGGACTGAATGCGCCTAAGGACAAGGTCGCCTTCCTCAAAACACCGGGCATGAACCCTGCGGCTGTGATAGCGACACAGGGCCTGCGGGTAGCGTGCATCATGCATAGCAGCCCGGAGACGGTTCTCCTCGAGAAGAACAGCATCGTCACGCCGGTGTTGATCCTTCGCTACTTCGTCGTAGGCAAGCACTTGAGGTGACCCGTTGATGACCCACAAGTATAGGGGATCTATCGTAGTCCTTTAGATAAGTAAGAGTGTCGAACCCAACGAGGAGCAGAAGGAAATGACAAGTGGTTTTCAGCAAGGTATTCTTTGCAAGCACTGAAATTATTTGTAACAGATAGTTTTGTGATAAGATAAATCGTAACGGGTAACAAGTAACAATAGTAAACAAAGTGCAGCAAGGTGGCCCAATCCTTTTTGTAACAACGGACAAGCCTAGACGAACTCTTATATAATGCAAAGCGCTCCCGAGGACACATGGGAATTGTTGCCAAGTTAGTTTTCATCATGCTCATATGATTCACGTTCGTTACTTTGATAATTTGATATGTGGGTGGACCGGTGCTTGGGTGCTGCCCTTCCTTGGACAAGCCTCCCACTTATGATTAACCCCTCTCGCAAGCATTCGCAACTAAGATGGTGCTGGTGAATATGTTGATGGAGATTGACCCCCTCTTGATGACAGGATCGTTGGCGATGACGATGGCGATGATTTCCCCCTCCCGGAGGGATGTTTCCCTGACAGAACAGCTCCGCCGGAGCCCTAGATTGGTTCTGCCCAGGTTCCACCTCGAGACGCCGGCGCTTCGTCCCGAAAGCTTACTTCTGATTTTTTTCCAGGTCAAAACACACCATATAGCAGAAGAGGGGCATCGGAGGCCTGCTAGGGGGCCCACAAGGATGGGGGGGGCCAGGGGGTAGGGCGCGCCCTCCAACCTTGTGGCTGGTTGGTGGCCCCCCTCTTGTTCTTTCTTCGCCCATTATTTTTTATATATTCCAAAAACAAGCTCCATGAAGTTTCAGGACTTTTGGAGTTGTGCAGAATAGGTCTCTAATATTTGCTCCTTTTCCAGTCCAGAATCCCAGCTGCCGGCATTCTCCCTCTTCATGTAAACCTTATAAAATAAGAGAGAAAAGGCATAATTATTGTGATATAATGTGTAATAACAGCCCATAATGCAATAAATATCAATATAAAAGCATGATGCAAAATGGACGTATCAACTCCCCCAAGCTTAGACCTAGCTTGTCCTCAAGCAAAAGCCGATATCGATAAATATGTCCAGATGTTTAGAGATAGAGGTGTCGATAAAAATAAAATACGGACATGAGGGCATCATGATCATCTTTAGAACAACAACATATAATGCCATATAATTTCTTATGCTAAAGTAACAATTCGTTCACAAGATAAAGTATGAATTAGAAACTTTATTGAAAACTAACAAACTATGATCTTAGTCATTGAAGCAGTTGCAATTCATCATAACATCGGAAAGAGTCAATATAAGAGCTTTTCAGCAAGTCCACATACTCAACTATCAGTTAATCTTTCACAATTACTAACACTCACGTGATACTTGTGGGTACAAAGTTTCAATCGAACACATAGAAAGATATGGGCTTATAGTTTCGCTTCCCAACCTTCTACCTCAAGGGTAATGTCAACAATATATATCTGGATCTCTCCAACATACAGTGCTTGCCAAAGGAAAAAATGTTAAAAGGAAAGGTGATGATCACCATGACTCTGTATATGGGTAGGAGATAAAAGTAAAAGATAGGCCCTTCGCGGAGGAAAGCATAGGTTGTCATGCGCTTTTATGGTTGGATGCACAAAATATTAATGCAAAAGAACGTCACTTTATATTGCCGCTTGTGATAAAGACCTTTATTATGCAGTCCGTCGCTTTTATTTCTTCCATATCACAAGTTCGTATAAAGCTTATTTTCTTCACACTAATAGATCATGCATATTTAGAGAGCAATTTTTATTGCTTGCACCGATGAAAACTTACTTGAAGGGTCTTACTCAATCCATAGGAAGGTATGGTGGACTCTCATCGCAAAACTGGGTTAAGGAATGTTTGGAAGCACTAGTAGTATCTCTACTTGGTGCAAAGTGTTTGGCTAGCATGAGAGGGAAAGGCAAGTTCAACATGTTGGATGATCCATGACAATATAACTTCTATTCGGATATAGGAAAACATAACTCATTATGTTGTCTTCCTTGTCCAACAACAACTTTTCTGCATGTCATATTTTAATGAGTGATCACTGAGGGAGTCCCGGATTAGGGGGTGTCCGGATAGCCGGACTACCATCATCGGCCGGACTATCACCGGCCGGACTATCATCATCAACCGGACTCCAAGACTATGAAGATACAAGATTGAAGACTTCTCCCCGTATCCGGATGGGACTTTCCATGGCGTGGAAGGCAAGCTTGGCGATACGGATATGTAGATCTCCTGCCATTGTAACCGACTCTATGTAACCCTAGCCCTCTCCGGTGTCTATATAAACCGGATGGCTTTAGTCTGTAGGACTAGAATCACAACAACCCTTACTATCATACCATAGGCTAGCTTCTAGGGTTTAGCCTCCTTGATCTCGTGGTAGATCCACTCTTGTAAACATCCACAATATCAATATCAATCAAGCAGGATGTAGGGTTTTACCTCCATCAAGAGGGCCCGAACCTGGGTAAACGTCGTGCCCCTTGTCTCCTGTTACCATCCGCTTAGACGCACAGTTCGGGACCCCCTACCCGAGATCCGCCGGTTTTGACACCGACATTGGTGCTTTCATTGAGAGTTCCTCTGTGCCGTCACCGATAGGAAGGATGCCTCCTCCCATCTTCAAGGACGGTATTTTTGCCAAAGGAGCCCTGGCCGCCGGCCAAACTATCCGGCTAGGTGGTTTTCTTATGACCGCCTGTCCGGCCACCGCTTCGACAATGACCTCTCAAGTCGTCAAAAGCAATTTTCACGTCAGCTCGGAGTTCGCCGAGCGGCTGGATCCAATAGAGCTCTCGTCCGTAAACGAGCTCTTGGATCGCATCGCGCCCTGGGAGTTGCTACAGATTACAAACAGATTGGGCTTAAAACCGATCTGAGAGAGATTAACTCTCGCTAGGTCACCCACCACGTTGCGGTGGTAGAGGAACAATGCGGTGACGCTTCTCCTATATTGAAAACCAGTCATGTCCGGGCTTCCGAACCCCCCATGCCGGATTCCCGCGGAGGGACGGACTTCGATCAAGCGCTGAACTTAAAGTCAGGCATCAGACCACACTCGTTGGACAACGTCCAGCAATCCAAGCTTCCAAATTGAAACTTCGGCCTTCAAGCCTTGAGATGGGTAGGGTTCGGACTTAATTCCACCCGCCCGCCCGACATATGCGATCTATCTCTAATCCGCAAGAGCCCGCCGAGACAAGACATCACTCTCGGGCGATTCCTCCTGGTTATGGACAGGATAAAGGACTGCCGAGAGGAAAACGCAATCTCAATTTTTTGCAATAATTGCACGGACGAGGGACTCTTGAACGCCGTCAGCCGTCGCGAAATTACACGCTTCGCCGACCTAGTGTCCATAGTACGAAAGTACTGTGCCATAGAGAGTTTCCGGACAACCGAAAATAATTTTTGGGATAATCCGGCCCCGAATACATCCCTAGTCCGGAACCAAAGGGTGCATCATTATCAAGCACCTGGGTTGAATACCAAAAAACCAAAACCCCCTAAAGGGTACGGAACCGTACTGGAGGGCTGGCTAAACGGACCTGCAAAATTCATAGCACGAGGGCACCACTCCAACTCATAGCCTTCGAGCATGTTGGATACTACGCGGTGGCTAAAAGTGGCGAAGAGCTTCTAGCTTCGAATCCCAGCCCAAAGAACACCAAGACGGTGTTAATAGTCTTGAGACTTTCGCATCAAACAACATGCAAACGACCACTCCGCAACTTTGCGAAGTCTACCAAGTAGCAACAATAAATCCATGGAGGACACGGCTATTACCTTCAATGCCGTGATTTAACCTAAATTCGAACTACCCGGCACCAGCCGCATTGGTCCTCAGCCCGATAGTAGACGGCTTTCACCTTACTAAGGTACTCATGGATGGCGGCAGCGGACTAAACCTCATCTATGAGGAAACCCTCCAAAAAATGGAAATAGAATGGAACCGCATTGAGCGAAGCAGCACAACCTTTAGAGGAATAATCCCCACCGGAAGCATGCTGCACAGGAAAAATCACGCTGGGCGTAGTGTTCGCTCACGGACAATTACAGTCCGAAGAGGTCACATTTCAAGTGGCCCGCTCAACAGCGGATATCATGCTTTATTACGAGAGGCATTCACAATTTTTCAAGCTATACCCCATTATGGGTACATGAAGCTTAAAATGCCCGGTCCCAACGGAATCATCACTCTCGCTAGTGATCCGAACATAGCACTCCGCACAGAAAATAAGACAGCCGCACTAGCCCTCGAGGCACTATCTGAAGCCCTAGCGGCCGAGGAACTCACCGCGATGCGCTCCATGGTGAACAGGGACGATGTGATACTTGATAAAAGATCCAAGTCCACCTCTTTTAAACCAGCGGATGAAATAGTCAAATTCCAAGTCCACCCAACGGACCCTGCAAAGACGGCCTCCATCGGGCACAATTAAACCCCGATGTAGACGCCAGACTACGAGAATTTCTACAAGAAAACTGGGACATCTTTGCCTGGCACCCTTCAGACATGCCAGGAATCCCACGTCAGCTGGCCGAGCACAGCCTAAATATCCTAAAAGGATTCAAGCCAGTCAAACAGGCCCTTCGACGATTTTCCGAACCCAAAAGACAGGCAATGGGAGAAGAGCTAGCCAAACTATTAGAAGCCGGATTCATCAGAGACATCAAGCACCCGGATTGGCTAGCAAACCTGGTAATGGTACCAAAGAAGGACAAATCCTGGCGCCTATGTGTCGATTTCAAAGACCTAAATAAAGCATGCCCAAAGGATCCCTTCCCCCTCCCCCGCATCGACCAAATCATCGATGCCACTGCAGGGCACGATTCATTGTGCTTCCTGGACGCATACTCCGGCTATCATCAAATCAAGATGGCAGAAGCGGATCAAGCCGCAACGGCATTCATTACTCCATACGGACCATTCTGCTTCAACACGATGCCCTTCGGACTTAAAAACGCCGGTGCAACATATCAGCGCATGATTCAGACATGTCTGGCTACCCAGATCGGCAAAACAGTAGAGGCATACGTAGACGACGTAGTCGTCAAAACTAAACACGTCGAAACTCTACTAGACGACTTGAGGCTCACATTTGACAACCTCCGAGCATATGACATCAAGTTGAATCTGGAAATATGCGTTTTCGGCGTACCAGCTGGAAAGCTGCTGGGCTTCATCGTATCCGGTAGAGGAATTGAAGCAAACCCAGCCAAAATCCGAGCTCTGTCACAGCTAGATATCCCAAAAGACCTCAAGCAAATACAAAATTGATCGATGCGTGGCGGCTCTCGCGCTTTATCTCCGTCTAGGAGAAAAGGCATCACCCCTCTATCGCCTCCTTAGGCGCACCGAACACTTCGAGTGGACGGATGCTGCCACCGCCGGACTCGAAGAAATAAAGGCCATATTGGCAACAAATCCGGTCCTGGCTGCGCCCAACCTAGGCGAACCAATGTTGTTATACATCGCAGCTACGCATCAAGTTGTAAGCGCGTACTGTCGTCGAACGAGAAACAGAAGGGCATAAATTCCCTCTTCAAAAACCAGTATACTACGTATCCACTATGTTAACCCCCTGCAAGTCCCGTTACCCGCAATATCAGAAGATAGCATACGCGGTGTTCATGGCATCCCGGAAGCTCCGACACTACTTTCAAGAGTGTTCGATAACAGTGGCCTCTGAAGTACCACTTAACGACATTATAAACAACCGCGACGCGACGGGCAGGATTGCAAAATGGGCCATTGAGCTCTTACCATTTGATATATCTTACAAACCTCGGCGAGCTATAAAGTCACAAGTCTTGGCTGACTTTGTCGCTGAATGGACCGAAGCCGAACTCCCTAAAGAATACGGCGCATACTCCAATTGGATTATGCACTTCGACGGCTCTAAAATGTTAGCCGGACTGGGGGCTGGCGTCGTATTAACGTCCCCGACCGGGGACACAGTCCAATACGTACTTCAGATAATGTACACGGACTCCAACAACGCAGCTGAATACGAGCCCCTTTTACATGGTCTCCGGATGGCAATCTCCATGGGCATCCAACGCCTAGAGGTGCGCGGGGATTCAAACCTCGCAATATCCCAAATAAACCGAGACTTCGACGCCAAAGATCCGAAAATGGCAGCATATCTCAACGCTGTCCTAAAAATGTCAGCCCGGTTCGAAGGACTTGAATTCCATCACGTAGCCCGGGATAATAACCAAGCAGCCGACGTACTGGCACGCATTGGCGCAAAACGCGACGCTGTCCCTCCTAACATCTTCCTGGAACGGCTCTTCAAGCCATCCGTACTATGGGAAGAGGAGTCCGGAACTAACAAACCGGAACAAGCCGCACCAACCGGCGATTCAGCCGATGATATAACACCTTCCGCCCACGACATAATGGCAGTAATTGCCCCGTGGACAGAACCATTCCTCACCTACTTGCTTAGGCAAGAGCTTCCCGAAGACCAAAATGAGGCCCGCTGCATTGTCCGGCGATCTAAAGCCTACAAGGTCTATGAGGGAGAACTTTATAAGAAAAGTACAACCGGAGTCCTTCAAAGGTGTATCTCCGAAGAAGAAGGGCGAAACCTCCTGGCTGAAATTCATGCCGGACTAGGCGGACACCATGCCACAGCTCGGGCCCTTGTAGGAAAGGCATTCCGTACATGATTTTACTGGCCGACGGCCCGAGCAGATGCTCAGGACTTAGTCCAAAGATGCGTCGGTTGTCAGCTCTTTGCTAATCGAGCCATATGCCACCCACCGCCTCAAAACTATACCCATTACCCGGCCGTTCATGTCCGGGGCTTGACATGGTTGGACCACTTAAAGGGGGAACCCACAAGCAAAGGTACCTATTGGTCATGGTGGATAAATTCACCAAATGGATAGAGGCCAAGCCGTTAAAACGGCAGAGTCCGGACCAGTGATAGACTTTATATCCGGGTAGTACACCGTTATGGTGTCCCCACAAAGATCATCACCGATAACGGCACAAACTTCACCGCCGATGAGGTTAAATCGTGGTGCAAAAATATGGGCATCAAGCTCGATTACGCTTGATCCTATCATCCTCAAACCAACGGTCAAGTGGAACGAGCAAATGGTCTAATAATGAGCGGCATCAAACCCGGACTAGTGCGGTCCTCACGAAATCGACACGCGCCGGGTAGAGGAGCTCGACCAGACTGGGGCTGCGGACAAAGCCTAACCGTACTACCGGATTCACACCATTTTTATGGTATACCGCGCAGAAGCAGTTTTGCCTCTGCGACATCATTCATGACTCACCTCCAAAGCGCATGTACGAAGAAAGGAAGCCGAGTTGGATCGGCAGGACAGCTTGGACACATTGAGGAAGAGCGCGACGTCGCCAAGGCTCGTTCCGCATTCTATCAGCAGCAGGCTCGAAGATATCAAAGCAGAGAAGTACGGGACAAGACCTACAACGTTGGCGAACTGGTTCTACGCCTGCCGGACAAGAAAAAGGACAAGCTCAAGCCCAAATGGGAAGGCCCCTTCATCATCGATCAAGTCCTGACCAGCGGAGCATACCGTCTACGAAATGCATCGGATAACCGACTCGAGCTGAACCCATGGAACGCAGCCCGCCTCCGACGATTCTATGCCTAGCGCCGGACTAAGAGTTTGTCCCCTTCCCCCCATACAATTTTTTTTTACTTCAGCTGCCTTTTGTTTATCTTTTTCTTCCCAATCCTATTCATCCAAGCCTTAAAGGGCCTACTTGCAACGCGTTCACAAGAATTGATGTGCTATCCGCACTCATTTTACTCGGGGCTTCTTTACCGAAGCTTAATTATACGGGCTTCATGCCCAAAGACATGTGTCAAGCCTCCACATGTACCTTTTATTCACCATTATATGCATCGATATGACTTAAGTTATGGCCAAGCTGGGTTGCTCGGCTCCTGTGCTTACCCCTCGCTCCCGATTGTTCGGCTAGGAGGTAAAGGAGCACCTTTGCGATTGTTACTGCCGGGTCAGCCGGATGTGTACCTTAGACTGGGTGAAGCCGAAAGCTAGCGTTCTTAAGGGAATATTCGGTCGGTGACTTAAAAGATGATTTTTTATCCACTTATTTATCTGCCCCGAGATGTTTTCCTGCTTTTTTGCAGTCCGGACATGCACTTTAGGGCATGCCACCCCAGAGGAAAGGAACCCTTAACGGAACTATTCTCCCTGGAAGATGTTTCTTACTAACCATGTAATATAACATAACTAGTTGGGCACTTGTCCGATAAAGCACCGATGACCCCTACGCTGGTCTCCATGCATACCCCGGTTGTTTCATAACCGAGAAGGTATTCGGACACACCCGGACTCTAGGGTCCCGAGGTCGAAGCGAGAAGGTCGGCAAAGACAAACGATCTACAATCCGCTAGAAGGCATTTTGTATGTCATTTTATAATACATTGTCAAATCGACCGATTGTATTCTTCCTCAATCCCGCCTAACAGGTTGTCTAATTTACATCCTGTTGGGAAAATTTCGCGCCAACTCCACTTGGCAGTATACTAAACTCACAGGATCTCCTTCCCATCGGGCCCCACAGTCCGACTTGCCATGTGGTTGGGATCCGCCTTCTTGTACCGCTGTCTTTACCATGGCCTGTGCCTCCTCAGCACCTTGGCGGCAGGCGAAATCTTCCATAAATGGAAGCGCTGCCGCACTCCTGCAGCTTCTCCGCAAGCTCCCCAAGACCCTCGGGTATGGAGAAGGCTGGCCATAACGCCTGGATGACGCCGCTCATAGCCTGCCGAACTCGCTCGATCAGTTGCAACAATTCGGAAGTTGATCACCCGTTGTTACAGACATCTCCTCCAGAGGCGACACTGTGAGCATACCTACGCATATATTCATCAAATTGACTTCCTCGCCAACTCTTCTTTTCAAAGGAGTTCGCTCAAGCACTTACTATATATGCCGCGATGAAGCCACTGATTCTCCTTAACGGAGCCCGACAGCTCGGCCCGAACGCCTTTCATCTCTTCTCCAAGCTGGGCATGGGCATCCTGGAGCTTGTTCCTTTCATGCTGCACCTTATGCAGCACCCTCTCGCTGGACTTTAGTTGGCGCAAAAGTTCTTGCCTGTCCGGATCTTGTCCGGCAGCACCTGCAATGTCGTTTTTTAGACTTGCGCACAGGCCAAACGCTACTTATCTTTCTACAAATAATGCGTTACCAGGAGAGGTCCTTGCGTTTCCTCCTGCGCCAGACAATGCGGCCTCAAGTTGGGCCTTGCACTCTTGAAGCTCCTGAGACAGTTGGGTATTCTTCTCGGTAAGATCCTACGTTTCATATGATCCTTAAATCAGTTCAATATAACTACTTTAAGTCTCGGGGGCTACTGGCATATATAACTATTAAATTCTCTTACCCGTATGTCTTTTACATACTGCTCCGTGGCTCTGAAAAAACTATCTTGAGCAGCACGAAGGTGCGCGTCCCCCGTGTTAAAGGCATTCAACGCCTCGAGGGAGAAGCATGCGTCAAGAAATACTGTCCGGCGGCGCCTGTGATTCAGGGCACTCTCCACCTCAGACTTGGTGGCGGACAGTCTGTCGGCATCCTCCGTCGGAGGAACGTCGCTCGCGCCTTGCGCCGCCTCCCCTCGACCAAAAGGGGGAGCCCGGCTGGTAGAGGTTGGATTGACAACTTCCACGCCCGCAGTCCGGCGGACGCTTTTTTCCCTATAAAAGTCATGAGCACTCAAACGCTTCCTAGGAACGTTGCTCTAAATACTGAATTGTGAGCTACACCTTTGCGGCGACGTTTCAGTCCGCGCCGCGCTCCTCTTCCGCCTACTGGTCCGGACTGGCCCTTGTTGGTCAGCCACCGCGGGCTCGGCTTCTCGCCCTAGGGGCGCCTCCTGCACAGTGCCATCATATATGGTGGTCAGAAATAAGCAAGGAAGGAATGACGGTGTCAGGGCTTCGGCCGCAATCACCTGGGAAGCCGGATATAGTCCGGGATAGTCGGCCGTGATGGCGACTAAAGCATTGTCCATACTGAGCTCGTGGAACACCCCGTCAATTAGCTCCACCTTTATGTCCGGATCCTCTTCGGAGGCCGGATCCCGGGATCTCTCTGGATCCTCGGGCTGCAGAGCCGGACTTAGCATGCCCTCCACGGTCCGGCGCAGTTCCTGCGTCGCAAGAAGAACACACTATAAGAAACTTAAGTTTCGAAAGGCACGGGTCGGACACGCTGAGTGTTTGCTTACCCAAGGCCGGGGATTATTCATGGAAAACCCATCTAACGGGTTCTTCCGAAGGAAATCCTCCTTCTCCCCCTTATACAGGCCGGACAAGATCGTCACCAGATCTTCGGCCGAATCCGGCCCTTTGCGGCCATGATGGGTGGCATCGTCCTCCCCGTTGAAATCCCACTTGGGGTGGCCCCTGTATTGTAGTGGCTGCACCCCCCGCGTAATGCATGTTGCCATGATTCCAATCATGGTCAACCCGCATGGGCCAAGAACCTTATTCGCCCATCAAATAATGGACGCCTTGTCTTCCTCCGGATGGGGCTCATGGACGCCAACCGAGGCGTTTCTTGAGAGGAGCATTGCTGAACTCGGGAGGCCGATTCGAACAGGGTCCGCAGCGGAGCGCCTTCTATATAAACCATTCAAGGCCAGTCTTGGACGCCTTCTTAGGGCTTCCGGATGGATATCCGGTCCCGCAATGCGCCATATTTCGCGCCGCCCACTTGATATATGGACCCCTCGTGAGAGCGGGTACAAGGCGAACAACCTCTTCCACAGCGAAGTGGGGCTCGACGCCCAGGAAAAGCTCGCAAGAGCTACATAACCCGCAATATGCAGGGTTGAGGCGTGCGTAAGGTGATGAAGCTGGAGTCCGTAGAACTCCAGGAGCCCGCGGAGGAATGGATGTACAGGAAATCCGTGCCCCCTTATCAGATAGGGGACGAAGCATACCCGCTCCCCTTTGTTGGGATTTGGGGTAACCTCCGCTTGCTTCCCACCTTTGTAGGTGGCCAGCCCGGCTCGAACCGGAACCATGAAGGCCGGAGGGAGATATCCCCCCATTTGGAGCTTCACCAGCTCGTTGTGCAGAACAGAGCATTTCCTCCAATCTCCTGGCAAAGGGCCGGGAGCGCGAGAAGAGGAGCCGCGTTGACTGTCCATGATGGAATGGATTCTTGGTCGAAATCGCTCCGATGAGTATTTGCGAGAGGAAGATGGTGATTTGGATCTGGATTCTTGCCTCCCTTATGGGCAGATTGTTCGCACAACTAGGGGGTAAAACATAAAAGACACCCTGGCTTTTCACATTCACACGACGCGTGGAAGAAGGCCATTATTGGGCGTGGAAGCCAAGACGCACAACATTGATGAGGAAGCTGGACACTGTTCGGCAGGTACGTAGAACTTGAAGGAGAACCCGCCTTGCAACGCCGAAGACTACACGCATGCTAGACTTATCGTCATTGAAGCCTGGTTCGGGGGCTACTGAGGGAGTCCCGGATTAGGGGGTGTCCGGATGGCCGGACTACCATCATCGGCCGGACTATCATCATCAACCGGACTCCAAGACTATGAAGATACAAGATTGAAGACTTCTCCCCGTGTCCGGATGGGACTTTCCTTGGCGTGGAAGGCAAGCTTGGCGATACGGATATGTAGATCTCCTGCCATTGTAACCGACTCTATGTAACCCTAGCCCTCTCCGGTGTCTATATAAACCGGATGGCTTTAGTCCGTAGGACTAGAATCACAACAACCCTTACTATCATACCATAGGCTAGCTTCTAGGGTTTAGCCTCCTTGATCTCGTGGTAGATCCACTCTTGTAAACATCCACAATATCAATATCAATCAAGCAGGACGTGGGTTTTACCTCCATCAAGAGGGCCCAACTGGTAAACATCGTGCCCCTTGTCTCCTGTTACCATCCGCCTAGACGCACAGTTCGGGACCCCCTACCCGAGATCCGCCGGTTTTGACACCGACAATCACCATTAGAAAAGATGTCCAAGATAGTATATTTATATGTGAAGCCTCTCTTTCTTTCTTACTTCCTATTAATTGCAACAATGACAAAAACTATGTTTGTCAACTCTCAACAACTTTTATTCATCATACTCTTTATATGTGAAGTCATTACTCACCATAAGATCAATATATGATCTTTTATTTCTTTTTAATAATTTGATTCCCTCAAGATCATAGCACGAAAGCAAAGCTATTACTCTTTATTATATATAACTCAAGGACTCGATTACATAGATTGAGATCAAAACAAACTCAAAGCTAGATCATACTAACACTTTATTCTACTAGATCTAGAACTAACCAAAAGGATCAAACTAAGAAAAATGATAAAGATAAATATGTGATGATGATATGATACCGGGGCACCTCCCCCAAGCTTAGCAGTTGCCAATGGGAGTTCCCATACCCATGTATTTATGTCTCTATCTTTAGGGGTGGTGATGATGGAGTTGTTGATGAATTAGTGCCCAACATCGAGCGTAGGAGATGCTCCAATTTGCGAATACTGCCTTGAGTGCGGTGATATGCTCTTGCAGCAAAATATTTTCACGAGTGAGATACTTGTTTTGCACACGAACTATTTCAATGATTTCGAAAGCTTCAATTTCAGTAGGAGTAAGATGATTGTAGTAATGTTGAAGGGTGTCTTCTTCTTCTACTGCAGGAAATTGATCTTCCACGGCCTTCTTGATCTTATCACCCTCGTTGATTTTCCTGAGTTCTTTTCTTCATCTCTATCTTCACTAGCCACGCATCATCGCCCGCATTGTTGGAGGAGGGGGACGACATGATGGCGCGCCCAGGGGGTAGGGCGCACCCTCCACCCTTGTGGCTGGCTGGTGGCCCCCCTCTGCTTCTTTCTTCACCCAATATTTTTTTATTCCAAAACATGCTCCGTGAAGTTTCAGGACTTTTGGAGTTGTGCAGAATAGGTCTCTAATATTTGCTCCTTTTCTAGTCCAGAATCCCAGTTTCCGGCATTCTCCCTCTTCATGTAAACCTTATAAAATAAGAGAGAAAAGGCATAAGTATTGTGATATAATGTGTAATAACAGCCCATAATGCAATAAATATCAATATAAAAGCATGATGCAAAATGGACGTATCACCCGTAAATGACTTCCGTGGGGATAACTGCTTCTGCCCCATAGACTAGGGAGAAGAGAGTCTACCCGGTAGCCCATTTTGGTGTCGTTCTGAGGGACCAGAGGACTACCGGCAACTTATCGATCCATCGCCTGCCACACTTCTGCAGCGTATGAAATGTTCTTGTCCTGAGTCCTCGCAACACTTCAATGTTCGCCCTCTCAGCTTGTCAATTGCTTCTGGGATGAGCAATAGAGACAAATGAGGTCTTTCTTCCGAGGGCATGAACATATTGCATGAAGGCGCGACTCGTGAACTGGGTTCCGTTGTCGGTGATGATCCGGGAAGGGACCCCGAAGCGGCACACCAATCCTTTAAAGAACTTGATAGCTGACTGAGAAGTCACCTTTCTCATGGCATTTACTTCTGGACACTTTGTAAACTTGTCGATGGCAACGAACAATAATTCAAAGCCCCCGGCAGCTCAGGGGAAAGGGCCGAGGATATCGAGCCCCCAGACCGAAAACGGCCATGACAAAGGGATTGTCTGAAGAGCTTGTGCAGGCAGATGGATGATCTTGGAATGGAACTAGCAGCCTTCACACTTGGTGACTAGCTAAACCGCATCTTGGATGGCTATGGGCCAATAGAATCCTTGCCGGAATGCTTTCCCAACTAATGCCCTTGATCCAGTGTGGGAGCTGCACATGCCTTTGTGTATTTCCGCCAACAGTTCCTTTCCTCCTTCCTGGCAGATGCACTTCAATTTCACACCATTGGGCCTTCTTCTATATGGAGTGTCATCGACAAACTGCTACATACTGGCCCTCCGAGCTACTCTTTCAGCTTCCTCTTGCCCATCGGGAAGTTCTCCAGTTTGGAGGAAATGGACTATGTGCCTTGCCCAAGTTGGAGCCTTGGGCTTGGCAACAAGGACTAGCGGCACGTCCTCATCTATGGGAGCGTGTACCTCGACCGCGGGGACCAGTTGCCCGGCAGGATACCGCAGCCCGGCAATCGATGGGGAGTTGTTTCCGGCAGGGTCACTACCAGGAGCCCCTGGAGGCTCAACCAGGAGAGGCTTACTGGAGTCCAACTTCCTCCTCTTTCTGGCCATTGTTGCCGGGGATACGGAGGGCTGAGTAAGATAACAAAAGTTCCTGGTTCCACAGGAAGTTTTTGCGCAGCACACTTTGATAGATGATCATCTATGTTGTTTTCCGCATGGGGTACGTGCTCTGTTTGCCATCTATCAAAGTGCTCCTCCAATCTTCTCACTTCCTCAACGTATGACTCCATGAATGGACTTTGGTAATCCTTGTTGCTTGTCTCAACATAAGTTGTGAATCTCCTTGAATGATCAGCTTCTTGATTCCCAATTCTGTGGCAATCCTCAGCCCGCAAGGAGCCCTTCATACTTTGTTGTATTGTTGGTTGCCTCCTCCTTGGCAAAATGCATCTGGACGACGTACTTCAAGTGCTCCCCTGTGGGAGCAACGAGAAGCACGCCAGCTCCTGCACCTTGTAGGGAGAAGGCACCAGCGAAATTCATGATCAATTATTGGGGTGCTTCCTTGCCGGGGATAACTGTTTCTAGCACTTCTTCATCAGGGGTTTGCGTCCATTCTGCAATAAACTCCGCCAATGCCCTGCTCTGAATTATTGATGTGCTCTCAAATTTCAGGCCGAAGCTGGATAACTCTAAAGCCTACTCCACTATTCTGCCGGTAGCCTCAGGATTTCGGAGTATCCTTTGCAACGGAAAGCGGGTGACAACCGTGATCTCATGGGCTTGGAAGTAGTGGCGCAGTTTCCTTGAGGCCATGATGAGGCCAAAAATCAACTTTTGTATGCTAGAGTACCTCAATCTAGCCGCCTGTAACAGGGAACTAATGAAGTACAATGGGCGATGCACCACTTTCTTCCTTGACGCTGTCGGATTGTGGGTTCCGGCAAACCCTTGAGGTCCAAAACTGGGGTGTGCATGAAGATCTCTCTCTCCCTGGCTCGCTCGCACAACGATCTCAAGGCCTAGCTCGCCGAACCCAAAGAACAAGAGACTCAGGGGTTTATACTAGTCCGGACCACCGTTGTGGTGTAATACCCTACTCCAGTGTGGTCTGGTGGATTGCCTTGTAGGCTGGGGATGAACAAGTACAAGGGATGAATAGCCTCCAGAAGAGAGGTGTTCTTGAGCTCGGTGAGCTTGTGTGTGTGAGGTAGATCTGGATGATCCGTCCCCATATGAGTTGCCTCCTACGGTGGTGGCTAGTCCTATTTATAGTGGTCTCGGTCCTCTTCCCAAATGTTAGGCGGGAAGGGATCCCACAATGACAAACTTTGAAGGGAGACAACTAGTACAAGTTATCCTGACAAAAGGTGGTGACCTCCGTCCTGCCGTCCTGCTGGTCTTGGTCTTGTTGCACCGATATGGAAACCTTTTCCTGATGTCTCGGGACTCCTCGCCTGCGCCAACCCCTTTAGCACCAAAGAGGCAACTGGTACTCTATGCCCGCTGGCGCCCGCCTGGCCTTGATCGTCATGGCTCACGTCACGTGCACCTCGCGAGGTTCCCTTTGCATAGGTATCTCCGCTCCCTGGGAGCCAGCCTAGTGAGGCTGCCCCTGAGGAGGTCTTGGCGTCGTCCGCCTCGCGAGGCTCGGCCCCTCGCGAGGCTCAGCCCCTCGCGAGGGTCTTGAGTGGTTGTTGATGAAGATGGGCCATACCAGCCCGCTGACTAAGCCACGCCCTGGGCCGCAGGCAGGCAAGTCTGGGTACCCCCATTCCTAGGATGCTGATAGTAGCTCCCGGGCCCATGAAGTGCTCGCAGTTGGCTTCAAGGCGAAGCCAAGGGGCAAGTGCGGAGCACCTCGGGCCCGAATAGCTTGCGGCCTTGATTGACGCGTGCTACGTCTTGAGCTTGCGTTGGTTTTCCCCGAAGAGGAGAGGATGATGCAGCACAGTAGCGTAAGTATTTCCCTCAGTTTTTGAGAACCAAGGTATCAATCCAGTAGGAGGCCACGCGCAAGTCCCTCGTACCTGCACAAAAGGATAGCTACTCGCAACCAACGCGATTAGGGGTTGTCAATCCCTTGACGGTCACTTACGAGAGTGAGATCTGATAGAGATAATATTTTTGGTATAAAGATGCAAAGTAAAAAAGTAAAGGCAAAGTAAAAACGAAGCAAGTATAAAGTGATGGAGATTGATATGATGAGAATAGACCTGGGGGCCATAGGTTTCACTAGTGGCTTCTCTCAAGAGCATAAGTATTCTACGGTGGGTGGAATTAGGTTTTTGGCTCCCTGTTCTGATCATTTGGGGGTACGTAGGTATATATAGGAGGAAGGAGTACGTCTGTGGAGCTTCGAGGGGCCCACGAGGTAGGGTGGCGCGCCCAGGGGGAGGGGGGCGCCCTCCACCCTCGTGACCGCCTCGTGGCTTTCTTGACGGAGGGTCCAAGTCTCCTGGGTCTTATCTGATGAGAAAATCACGTTCCCGAAGGTTTCATCCCGTTTGGACTCCGTTTGATATTCTGTTTCTTCAAAATACTAAAAAAGGCAAAAAACGGCAATTCTGGGCTGGGCCTCCGGTTAATAGGTTAGTCCCAAAAATAATATAAAAGTGGAAAATAAAGACCATTATAGTCCAAAACAATAGATAAAGTAGCATGGAGCAATAAAAAATTATAGATACGTTGGAGACGTATCAGGCATCCCCAAGCTTAATTCCTGCTCGTCCTCGAGTAGGTAAATGATAATTTTTTTGATGCGGAGTGATACTTTGGCATTATTTCAATGTAAATATTCTTAATCATGGTACGAATATTCAGATCCGAAAGATTCAAGACAAAAGTTCATATTGACATAAAAATAATAATACTTCAAGCAAACTAATCAAAGTAATCATGTCTTCTCAAAATAACATGGCCGAAGAAAGTTATCCCTACAAAATCATATAGTCTGGCTATGCTCCATCTTCCCCACACAAAGTATTTAAATCATGCACAACCCCGATGACAAGCCAAGCAATTGTTTCATACTTTAACATTTTCAAAACTTTTTCAATCTTCACGCAATACATGAGCGTGAGCCATGGACATAGCACTATATGTGGAATAGAATGGTGGTTGTGGAGAAAAAAAAGGGAAGATAGTCTCACATCAACTAGGCGTATCAACGGGCTATGGAGATGCCCATCAATAGATATCAATGTGAGTGAGTAGGGATTTCCATGCAATGGATGCACTAGAGCTATAAGTATATGAAAGCTCAACAAAAGAAACTAAGTGGGTGTGCATACAACTCGCTTTCTCACGAAGACCTAGGGCATTTGAGGAAGCCCATCATTGGAATATACAAGCCAAGTTCTATAATGAAAAATTCCCACTAGTATATGAAAGTGACAAAATGAGAGACTCTCTATCATGAAGATCATGGTGCTACTTTGAAGCACAAGTGTGGTAAAAAGGATAGTAACGTTGTCCCTTCTCTCTTTTTCACTCATTTTTTTATTTGGGCCTTTTCTCTTTTTTTATGGCCTCTTTTTTTTGTCCTCCGGAGTCTCAACCCGACTTGTGGGGGAATCATAGTCTCCATCATCCTTTCCTCACTTGGGACAATGCTCTAATAATGATGATCATCACACTTTTATTTTTCTTACAACTCAACAATTACAACTCGATACTTAGAACAAAATATGACTCTATATGAATGCCTCCGGCGGTGTACTGGGATATGCAATGAAACATGAGTGACATGTATGAAAGAATTATGAACGGTGGCTTTTCCACAAATACGATGTCAACTACATGATCATGCTAGCAATATGACAATTATGGAGCGTGTCATAATAAACGGAACGGTGGAAAGTTGCATGGCAATATATCTCGGAATGGCTATGGAAATGCCATGATAGGTAGGTATGGTGGCTGTTTTGAGGAAGGTATGTGGTGGGTGTATGATACCGGCAAAAGGTGCACGGTATTAGAGAGGCTAGCAATAGTGGAAGGATGGGGAAAAGTGCGTATGATCCATGGACTCAACATTAGTAATAAAGAACTCATATACTTATTACAAAAATCTAGAAGTTATCAAAGCAAAGTATTACGCGCATACTCCTAGGGGGATAGATTGGTAGGAAAAGACCATCACTCATCCCCGACCGCCACTCATAAGGAAGACAATCAATAAATAAATCATGCTCCGAGTTCATCACATAACGGTTCACCATATGTGCATGCTACGGGAATCACAAACTTCAACACAAGTATTCTTCAAATTCACAACTACTCAACTAGCATGACTCTAATATCACCATCTTCATATCTCAAAACAATTATCAAGCATCAAACTTATCTTAGTATTCAACGCACTCAAAAGAAAGTTTCACATATCTTGAATACCAAGTATATTAACATTAAGAAAATTATCATACTATTAACGACTCTCAAAATAATATAAGTGAAGCATGAGAGATCAAGTTTATTTAAAACAAATCCACCACCATGCTCTAAAAGATCTAAGTGAAGCACTAGAGCAAAAATTATCACGCTCAAAAGATATAAGTGAAGCACTATGAGCAAAACTATCAAGCTCAAAAGATATAAGTGAAGCACATAGAGTATTCTATCAAATTTCAATTTATGTATGGCTCTCTCAAAATGTGTGTACAGAAAGGATGATTGTGGTAAACTAACAAGCAAATACGCAAATAATACAAGACGCTCCAAGCAAAACACATATCATGTGGTGAATAAAAATATAGCTCCAAGTAAATTACCGATGGAAGTGGACGAAAGAGGGGATGCCTTGCGAGGCATCCCCAAGCTTTGACTTTTTGGTGTCCTTGGATTATCTTGGAGGTGCCATGGGCATCCCCAAGCTTAGTCTCTTGCCACTCCTTGTTCCATAATCCATCAAAAGAATTCACCCAAAACTTGAAAACTTCACAACACAAAACTCAATAGAAATCTCGTGAGCTCTGTTAGAGAAAGAAAACAAAAGACTACTTTAAGGTACTGTAATGAACTCATTCTTTATTTATATGGGTGTTAAACCTACTGTATTCCAACTTATCTATGGATCATAAACTATTTTACTAGCCATAGATTCATCAAAATAAGCAAACAACACACGCAAAACAAAATCTGTCAAAAACAGAACAGTCTGTAGTAATCTGTAACTAACACAAACTTCTGAAACTCAAAAAATTCTACCAAAATTAGACGTCCTGGAAAATTTGTTTATTGATCAGCATCAATTGGAATCTATATTTTATCACGTTCTGGTGATTTTTAAAAATTCGGGCACTGAGCACAAAGTTTCTGGAAATTACAGCAAGATCAAATAACTATCATCCAAGAAGATCCAATAGGTTTAACTTGGCACAAACACTAATTAAAAGATAAAAACACATCTAAACAGAGGCTAGATGGATTATTTATTCCTAAACAGAAGCAAAAACAAAAAACTAAAAATAAAATTGGGTTGCCTCCCAACAAGCACTATCGTTTAACGCCCCTAGCTAGGCATAAAATCAAGGATAGATCTAGGTAGTGCCTTCTTTGGTAGGCAATTACTCAATGAGGCATCTACCTCCTTTAGAATTTTATTTCTTTCTAGTAATTACCAAACTTTTAGGCACAAGATCGAAAAATCCATTCGTAGCAAATGGTTCCTTAATGATAGTAAAAAGATCGGGATGAATACTTATAGATTTAAGATCCGCATTTTCCTTACTAGATGATTCACCCTTATTTTTAGGAACATACATAAGCTTGGCAATTTTATTGGGAGGACTAGGAGTTCTCTTTACGGAAGAAAAAGCGGTTCCCAAGTTGGTAATTATACCCTCAAGTTTATCGATTCGAGTAGAATCTAGATTTATTTTCTCATTAACCATGGGTTCCTTCTCCTTAATATTTTTCAAAGTCATTCCTACCTTAGATCCATATTGAGTAATTTTATTATGGATCTTTTTATCTAGATTTTCAATGGATTCAATGGTAGCAACTTTGTTTTCAATAATTTCAAGCCTTTGCATAACATGCTCCAAAGTTAACATAGTTCCATTAACCAAAAGAGGAGGTGAGCCAAATAAATCTATTAAAGCATTATAAGAATCAAAAGTATGGCTACCCAAGAAATTCCCTCCGGTAATGATATCAAGGATATATCTATACCAAGGATTAACACCTACAAAAAAATTACGAAGAAGAACTGAATTAGATTGCTTCCTGGTAGATCTATTTTGAGCATTGCAAATTATATACCAAGCATCTTTTAGATTTTCTCCCTCCCTTTGCTTAAAATTTAGAACTTCATTCTCGGGAGATAACGGAGAAGATATGAGACTAGTCATGACGGCAAGCAAACAAACTAACACACGAGCAAACAAGCGGACGAGGAAAAGGCAAAGGGAAAAAGAGGAGGAGATTGGGAAAGAGAGGGCGAATAAAACGGCAAGGGTGAATTGGGGGAGAGGAAAACGAGAGGCAAATGGCAAATAATATAATGCGAGAGATATGGATTGTGATGGGTACTTAGTATGTTGACTTTTGCGTAGACTCCCCAGCAACAGCCCTAGAAATCCTTCTTGCTACGTCTTGAGCTTGCGTTGGTTTTCCCCGAAGAGGAGAGGATGATGCAGCACAAGAGCGTAAGTATTTCCCTCAGCTTTTGAGAACCAATGTATCAATCTAGTAGGAGGCCACGCAAAGTCCCTCGTACCTGCAAAAAACGATAGCTACTGCAACCAACGCGATTAGGGGTTGTCAATCCTTCACGGTCACTTACGAGAGTGAGATCTGATAGAGATAATATTTTTGGTATTTTTGGTATAAAGATGCAAAGTAAAAAGTAAAGGCAAAGTAAAAACGAAGCAAGTAAAAAAGTGATGGAGATTGATATGATGAGAATAGACCCGGGGGCCATAGGTTTCACTAGTGGCTTCTCTCAAGAGCATAAGTATTCTACGGTGGGTGGAATTAGGTTTTTGGCTCCCTGTTCTGATCGTTTGGGGGTATGTAGGTATATATAGGAGGAAGGAGTATGTCGGTGGAGCTTCGAGGGGCCCACGAGGAAGGGGGCGCGCCCAGGGGGCGCGCGCCCTCCACCCTCGTGACCGCCTCGTGGCTTTCTTGACGGAGGTTCCAAGTCTCCCGGGTCTTATCTGATGAGAAAATCACGTTCCCGAAGGTTTCATTCCTTTTATACTCCGTTTGATATTCTGTTTCTTCGAAATACTGAAAAAGGCAAAAAACAGGAATTCTGGGCTGGCCTCCGGTTAATAGGTTAGTCCCAAAAATAATATAAAAGTGGAAAATAAAGCCCATGATTGTCCAAAACAATAGATAAAATAGCATGGAGCAATCAAAAATTATAGATACGTTGGAGACGTATCAACGCGTGGCAACTGACGGGACGTGGGCGTCTCTGCTTCCCCCACGCCGCCTCGGCAACTACCCGACTTGACGAGTCCCTGCTGGATGCAGAAGAAAAGCCATCATTACCTTCGATCATGGAAGCCGGCGGTTGGCCTCCTTCGGCTATAAATGAGGAGCGGCGGAGCCCCCGTCGCTCATCTCTTGCTCCGTTCCCCCCGTTTCTTCTTCTTCCTCCTTGCTACGACCCTCATGGCGCCGATACTGAGATTCTCCGCTGCTGAGAAGGGGAAGACCCCCCACGAAGAGCCAGGGCCGCTGCCGCCGAAGAAGAGGCTGGCTTGCTCTACGACGTCATCATGAGGCCGGAGGTGACGAGGCCCTGGTACGAACGGCCTCCCCCCGGCTATCCGCTGCCCTTGTACGCCTAGGAAGACGCCTCCGGAGGAGGAGGCAGTGACCGGCGCCGACCGTGCCGTGGCCGCGGTGGCCCTGTCGTGGCGGTGCGGGCCGCTGCCCCGCGAACTCACGCTAAGGGCTCATCGCGAGAACTTGTGGTGCGGGCGGCGATGCCTCCGCGCTCCTGGATCTGATTCCCTTAGTTCTTCACCGAAGAGATGCCGCCGATGGGGCCACTCAAGCTATGGCTGCAACACGCCCAGTGCGACGCCCCGGCGATGGGAGCGGAGGTTGAGGTCGTCTCCCCAGGTAAGATCTTCATGACCCGCGGATGGGGCGAGGTCGCCCGTGCTTGCCGCACGGAGGGCGCCCTCGCCATCCACTTCGAGTACAATGGTGCCTCCACGATGTTCTTCAAAGTCTTCGACGAGGAAGGATGCCGCCTGGAGTGTTGTCCTGGAGGGGGCCATCGGGGCGGTGCAGCGGCAGGCGCCGGGCCCGCCGCTGGCCTGTGGGGACCCCGACTCATAAGTCGTGATCACCGAATGCACGTGTACAGTGATCCCAGAGATCAATGTTCACTGAACACACAGAAGCTGAATAACAAGAGTCTTACATCCATACATACCGTCTTACACAAATTATGACCATTATGGTCAGGTCTTACATTGATAAAGCCTTAAGGGCTGAACGTCAAATAAAACACAAGCAGCGGAAATCTTCGTCGATAAGTAGAACCCATGCCATCTGCCTTAACCCTACAGGCATTCTGACTGGGAAACGTCCTAGTTCGCATGTTCGTCTCCATAGAACTCTTCTTCGAACTCCGGTTCTTCCATGCCTGGTCAATTAAATAACCAGTGGCAAGCCAATGAGTACTTTGAATGTACTCGCAAGCAACCCATGTTTTGGTTCCAGATATAACAATGCATGATATAGGTAAATTTTGCAGAAAGCTAGTTTTGAGTGCAATGACATGTTCAACAACTTGCAAGACATGCATCAAAGTAATTCAAGTAACCATGAGGACAGGTTACGATATCAACATAAATAGAGTGGGCACCAACCCAACTCAATCATGTCAAGTCCTTGGACTTGACCCATGTAGAACTTCCCACTTATCCAAACACACACACTGGTTTGTAAACCTGTGGACGTAGCCCAAGAGCGGTTACCCAACTGTCCTTGACCGTGGACACGACTATTCGAATAGTTTTACACTCTGCAGAGGTTGCACACTTTACCCACCAGATCCGGGGAACTTCCGTGTCATCCACGACCCGCGGTACCTCAAGTACCCGGGGTAAGCACCCGATCACTATCTTTCCCTAGACGACACTAACATGGAGTCCACTGATTAGCAGTAACCCCGTGCCCACATTCCACATAACATTTTCGTGGAGCCTTGCTCCCATATTTATCACATACCACCGCACGAGGTACCAACGGTGTGTCCGTGCCCCGTGAAAACAGTCATGGCCGCCCTACCGCACGACTTCGCCCCGAGAGAGCGCACCAACAACTCCCCCGTCACTAGTAATGCGGGCTCCAAGCTAGTATCGGTCTAGGTAATCAATAATGCCCTTTCCCATATAAGGGTAGAGTGGTTGCGCATGTAAAGTTGGAATAACGGTCGCAACTTAAACCAATCCATTTTGAAGACAACACACCCTTGCCTCGGTACACCACTTCGTCATCAAGTGGCTACCCAACTCATCATCTCCCCCGGGCATAAGTGGCACCTGATGGGGGTTTTCGAAAAGTCTTTTGAAATGTTTTTGTGTCCATCACCATGCATACACCATCCCAGTTGCGTAGCATCTACTTTATCATCCTATCTACTCCCACCGGCATAACCCTCATAGGAAGGTAGGGTCATGCACAATGCAAGTATCAACGAGGAAGTAACAGAGGCAACCAACCAACGTGGTTTACCATCTCATCATGATTCCGATGCAACAATAACAAGTGCTATAAGACATGCATAAAAAAAGGTTTCATGGGCATGGTCAAAGGGCTTCTTGCCTTGGTTGGCTTGGTCTTCAAAGTCTTCAGACCCTTCCTCTCCTTATTCTCCAACTACTTCGTCAAACACGGGATCTAATCGTCGCAAGAAAACAACGGATAAATGAGACAATAATAAAAACAGAAAAGTCAAAGTGCTCAGAAAAATGTCAACTTATTTTTGTAAAATACTAGGAGGAAAACTAAGAAGGGGAAAATTCTTGGTTTTGGATTTGGAGCTAGGGAAACAGAGTTGTGGATTTTCAAACAGAGGTTCTATTGTTCAAATTTGAATTTAAATTTGAACAGAGCAGGAAAGTGTAATGGATGTGCAGGAAAGTTACATCAATAAATAGGTGGGATTATTCTAAGATTTTAGGAGCTGGAATTATTTCATTTGGACAAGTATTTTGTCCTGTGGAATTTTTGTAAAACAGGAAGAAAAAGAAAAAGAAAAGCAGCACTGTGCCACTGGGCCAGAGAGGCCACGGGGCAACAGGCCCAGAGGGAAATCAGCCCGCGCGAGGCCGCCACGTAGAAGGCGTAAAGGCGAAGTACGCCTTCAGCCGACGGTGAACCGAGCGCTGCTGCAGCGCGTTTAATCCTCGACGGTGGATCCCACGGCCGCCGCCGCTCTACCTCCGCCCGCAGGCACGCGAGCTCGCCGGGCGGCGATATAGGGCACGGAGGGTGCGTGAGTGGTACCGTTGGACTCGGGAGGATGTCGCCGCTCGGGTGGTGGTGGAGATGGTCGCCGAGCAGCCTGGCTCGCCGGCGACGAGGTCACGCGCGGAGGTGCTTGGGCGTTGATGGTTCCGGCCGCTCCGGCTGCAAAAGAGGGAAAGAGAGGAAAGGGTCAGTGACGCTGCGGTTCCAGATCGAGAGAACAAGGGCGGAGGAGGCCTATACTGCGCGAACGCCGACGCACCCGAGGCGGCGGAGCTCGAGCTCGATCTCGAGCTCGGGCGGCTCTGGAGGCAACTGGTTGGTGCGGGAGGTGGATTAGGAGCGTGGGGAGCGACAGGAGGTGAGAGGGAGGCTCGGGTCGCTTTTTATAGGCTGGCCGAGGTCCACTGTGGGCGCGCCTATGGGTTCTCAGCAGGATCGGCTCGGGTGGCCGTTAGAGAGGAAATGGAGGGCTCGGGGGTGTTCGTGGGAGTGGTGTAGGGTGCCAGGGAGAGAGAGGAGGAGCGGGGCGAGGTGCACGCGGGCCACAGGAGTGGCGCGAGCATTGGCCGAGCGGGGCGGCGCTCTAGCGCGAGCTGTAGGAGAGAGAGGAGGGCGCGGGAGCAAGTGGGCGGCCTGCTGGCGTGGAGCGGACGTCGAGGGGCATCGACTGGCGCGCGGGGGAGGATCGAGGTGGCCGGGAGACGCGGCGTCAACGGTCGGGTGCCCTGCCAGGCGCTCCAGAGCGCGACTTTGGCCGGCATCCACGGCTTTCCCACGTCCGCGCGCGTCCACTTGCGTCTGGAGGCTGCAGGGGGTATGGGCAAAAGCTGGAGAGGGCCTTGGATGCTCTGGAAAGCTGAGGGGAGAGAAGGAGGCTGAGAGAGAGAGGGAAATCTGCTGTCCAGAGAAGAAAAATGGGGTTCCCCCTCCCTTCATCATTGCTTCCTCGGGCAGGGAAGCATCCAGTGGTAGAGGGAACTAGGGGGTTGTGGTAAAAGGGGCTCAAGGAGATTAGTGGAAGAGGCTGGAATTTGCATTTTAAAATTCTGCGGAAGGTGTTTGATGATGGTTTGGGCAAGTAGATGACTTCCACTTGTCATGAGACTCCACAGGGTGAAGTGTCACATATAATTAGGGCCTTCCACCAATTTGGAGCTTATTTGGGCTAAGTTGCCAATGCAACTTTTGTAAACCCTAGAAACTGGCAGGAATGGACTTGTGCAGATCTAGTTGAGTAAATCACTTCTCCTTGATGCACCACTTGGTGTGGTGGCCTCATTTGGTCATGTGATCATGCTCACAAAAGTTGGGATCAAGGAGAGGAAGTTGGTAGTACAAAGTAGTTCAAATTTGATTCTGGCCAAAGGGGGTTTTGGGGGAATTTCATGGGGTTATATTATTCTCCATGGCATGATACTTGCCAAGATCATCAAAACATGTCATATGTGACATGCTAGAATTTTCTTGGAATTTTTGGAGAATATTTCCTGTAGAAATATTTCAAATCCTTGAAATGAGCAGAAATGGTTTTGGGAGGTTTTGTCCAATATTTTGATCATGACCATGCGTTGAAACTCATATATATGGTAAATATATGTCCATTGAGTCTCCCTAATTTTCCTCAAATATTTTTAAAGCTTTAAAATAATTTTAACCTATTAAAGACCATTTCTGGCCTTAAGAAAAAGCCTTTAAATAAAATAGGAAAATAACTTTCAAAATTATATTTTTGTGGTTTATGGAAGTCCTCTATCTAATAGGTTTCAAATATACTCTTTGAATTATTTTTCATACCCCAAATCAGGTACTTGTAGTGCAAACCTCAATTCAGGGGTTTTTAGAAAACTAATTTTTTGTAAACACTATTTGGCCAAATTATTTTTGTAAGCAAATACTATATTGCACTATACACATGGCATGATCATTGGACAGAAGTTTGGGGCAAGGAGATGAAGTATATAAGGTGGAGTTGTGTTGACTTTAAAGAGCACTTGAAAACACAGACAAAAAAACCAACTCTAAATAAAAGCCAAATAATGCAAAAGTTTTTGTTGGTCCAAATTTTCATGCTTTATTAATGCAAATGAAATGTTACAAAATGCAGGGTGTGACATGGCCTCATCGGCAGTTCCTCTGACAGCAGAGACGGCGCTTGGGAGTCGAGCGACTCTCCCAAGCCCTACGAGACTCCGGAGATGAGCGACGACAGCTACGTGCCCCCGAGCTCTCGCCATGGCCGGAGCACGGTAGCAGCATCAGCCCGTCGCCGCCATTGATCTGGATGGGGTTGACGTCGGCCTCCCGTGGCCCACTGTTGATGATGGCGTCGGAGGCGGTGCTTGTAGATATGGATCCTGGAAACCTTCTTCTTTTGTTCCCTGCGAGGAATCGAGATGAACCCCATGGGGGCGTGTAAAGGATCTGTAGTGCCTTTTGTCGGTGTCAAAACCGGCGGATCTCGGGTAGGGGGTCCCGATCTGTGCGTCAAGGCTGATGGTAACAAGAAGTAAGGGACACAGGTGTTTACCCAGGTTCGGGCCCTCTCGATGGAGGTAAAACCCTACTTCCTGCTTGATTAATATTGATGATATGGGTAGTACAAGAGTAGATCTACCATGAGATCGTAGAGGCTAAACCCTAAGAGCTAGCCTATGATGGTATGATTGTAATTGTGATTGGCCTTCTAAGGACCAACCTCTCCGGTTTATATAGGCACCGGAGAGGGCTAGGGTTTACATGGAGTCGGTTACAAGGAAGGAAATATAATATCCGGATCGCCAAGCTTGCCTTCCACGCCAAGGAAAGTCCCATCCGGACACGGGCCGAAGTCTTGAGTATTGTATCTTTATGCTTCAATAGTCCGGATGGTGTACACAGTCCGGCTGTCCGGATACCCCCTAATCTAGGACTCCCTCAGTAGCCCCTCAACCAGGCTTCAATGACGACGAGTTCGGCACACAGTCTTGTCTTCGGCATTGCAGGGCGGGTTCCTTCTCCGAATACTCCAAAGTGCTTGTTACAGCGAATAGTGTCCGGCCTCCAATCAATGTTGTGCTCCTCGGCTTCAGTGCCTCAGTAATGACCATCTCCACGTGTCGAGCGAATGCGAGGAGTTGGGGCATTTTTGCATTTGCCACCCTCGATCCTCCGGGCGAACCGTCTATTTGAAGGGATGGGGACTCTCAGATCCAAACCTCACTCTCCCTCCCAGAGCCAGCATCCAACAGAGCGCTTCGCAAAAAGCCATTCCAACATGGCTGGCCATCGCAGTTCTTCTTCTTGCCCTTCTTGTTCCAAGTCGGGGGATTGGGGAGAGTGTTCAGTTCCTCATAGCCGCTTGA
This sequence comes from Aegilops longissima, assembly GCA_021605205.1. Lineage (NCBI taxonomy): Eukaryota > Viridiplantae > Streptophyta > Magnoliopsida > Poales > Poaceae > Aegilops > Aegilops longissima. Next base: position 381,603,281 of record CM038682.1, on the reverse strand, counting down.
CAAAGTTACAAACCCAAGGGTTTCTCCCACCGGCGTTCATGGTCTCCGTCCGAGCTGGAATAGCCAGTTATGACGGAGGAGACCAGGCTGAGGGATCTCCTAACCCATTTTCGGAGGAGCGTATATGTCTGATCCCTCATCTGCTGAGGGGCGTTGGGTTCCCTATCCACCCATTTCTTCGCGGGTTCCTGGAGTTCTACAGCCTCCAGTTACACGATCTTACCCCTGGCTCTATTCTGCACATAGCGGGGTATGTTGCCCTGTGCGAGCTGTTTCTAGGCTGCGAACCACACTTCGGATTATGGCGGAAGCTGTACTACCTCATCCCCCTCACCCAGGGGGAGTCCCTATGTCTAGTGGGCAGGGCCGAAGTATGGCGCATTGCCGAGACCGGATACCTATCCGGCACTCCTAAGAAGGCACCAGAAAAACTGGCCTTCAGAGTGGTTTTATATAAACGACGTCCCCCTTCCGGATCTAGTCTGGACAGGTCTCCGCGAGTTCAGCAACGCCCCGCCGAGGGCATGCCTAAGCTGGCGCCCCTGGGGTCCTCAAGAAGAGGACACGAGGGAAATATTCCTCCTGATGGACAGGATAATGTTACTAGCCAAATCTGGACTGACGATAGTTGAGGTTATGGCGATATGCATAAGACGGGGAGTACAACCGCTCCAATATCGGGGGAAGCCCATGTGGCATTTCAACGGGGAAGACGACGCCTCCCGCTGCGGCCGTAAAGGTCCGGACTCCGCTGCCGCCCTGGCAAGGATATTGTCTGATCTGTACAAAGGGGAAGAGGAGGAATTCCTTCGCATACAACCGTGGGAAGGATTTTCCATGTACAACCCCCCAGCGTGGGTAAGTTGCCATTCTTTTTCCCCGCTTTGCTCTAGCGTTCTTCTGCTAAGATTACTTGCATCAATGCTTCTGGGCAGGAATTAAGGAGGGCTGTAGAAGGAATCTTCAGCCCCTCCCCGCAACCAGAGGACCCTGGAAGGGCCCTAGATCCGGGACTTAAAGTGGATCCGGATATCACTATGGAGCTTGTCAACGGGGTATTTTATCAGGCGAGTTGGGATGGCGCCCTAGTGGCCATTACGGCCGACTACCCTGGACTGCTCCCCTCTTCATGTGTAAGCCGAACTAGAAATCCTTGTCCTTCGAAGAGGATTCCCCCAGGTGTTATAATTTACCCTTGAGGCGTCGTTCTATTTGCAGAAACGACGATCGAGCGAGGGGCCGAGCCCCTAGGGACTCGCCAACCACGGGCGCCCGTGATCGGGCAGGCTCAAGAGGAAGGCGTGAGGGTTGACACACCGCCACAGAGGTAAAACAATAACCTGTCCTGTAATTATAGAATTTAAAATATGACAGCGCCCTTCGTGTCTGGCAGGAAGAAGAATAACCGTACTATATCCGGAGACCCTACCAATCACGCCTCCACCAGCCGGATTGCGGAACCGGCTTCAGGGGCGGAGGAGAACACGGGGCCAGCGCTGCATTGCTCTTCCACAGAGAGTGCGGACCTGCTCTCAGCCACGAATTCCGAAGTAGAGAGTGCCATGAATCACAGGCGCCGACAGGCCATACTTTGGAACAACATCTTTTCCAAAGAGGCATTTAATGCCTTCAATTCGGCGGATGCGTATGTCCAAGCTGCTCGAGGCGGGCTTGCCCAAGCGACAAACCAGTATACCAAAGACATACGGGTGAGGAATTTTTATAAGTATGTATAGCAGTAGCCCTGAGACTTGAAACGGTTGACACAACAGTTTTAAGGATCAATTTGTGTACAGGTCCTTGTAGAGAAGAATGAGCAATTGTTTCGGGAGCTGGAGGACTGGAAGGCCGAACTGAGGGCCGCAATTGCCAAGTTAGAGGAACCCCAAAGGCCCTCATCTGGTAACAATTATCACAATTGTGCAAAGATGCACCGGTTAGTAAATGGATAATATGACAAGTCTAACAGAAAATTCTGCGATAATCCCGGTGAATCCGAGGGCGAGGAGAGGACGCTACGATCTCAAAAAGCAACTAGAGGCTGGCGAGCGATTCTTACGCGAGTTAGAAGGGAGAAGAACGATCTTCAAGATGCCAAAGTCACCTGGACGTGGAGTTAAAAGATCTCCGCGCTCAGCTGGCGGACTCCATGAAGGAGAACAAGAGACTTCGACGCGACATTTACAGTAAGTGCCTAGACGAACTGTTGTATAGTTCGGCGAGGAAGTATATTGAAAGAATTTTGCTTGCAGGAATGTTAACGGGTCGCCCTGAGGAGGAGATGCCCTCATCTGCAAATGATTTACTGCAAGACCTTTCGCGACTGCACGAGCGAGCTTGGCAAGTGATGCGGGTGTTGCTCGAACTTTGTGGCCATCAAGCCTCATCCGCCGAATGGCATGGGGAACTTATGGACCTGCTTCAAGGAGGCCGACGACACTTCCGCCTATGGAAGATATCAGCGTGCTCGCAAGGAGCAAGAGAAGCTGGCAATGGTGAAGACACGCTACACCAAGTCGGACCCGAACCATATGGCGAAGTGGGATCAAGGGGGCCCGGCGGGCAAGAAATTCCGTTAGTCCGGTGTATGACCAGGTAGCGTTAGCCGCTAAGTATTCTCAACAGGATTGTAAGCTAGATAGCCTGTTGGATGGTATAGAAGAGGAATGTAATCAGTCCAAATAATGTGTAATTTAATGGGCATGATTAGCCCTAGCCGATTAAAATCATTTGTCATGGCGGACCTTTTCGCTTCAGCCCCGGATGCTATAGTCCGGTGTGTCCAATACCCGCCGCTTATACAAAACCGGGTATGTAGAAACAAGGCGAGGGGTCATAAGTGCTTGAATGATAAGTACCCAACTAGTTATGTTATATTACATGGATAGTAAGAAACATCTTCTAGAGAGTATAGTTCCATTAGGGGTTCCTTTCCCTGGGTACGCATGCGACTATGCACATGTCCGGACTACGAACGATGGCGCAGGATACAAGACTTCTGGGGATTTATGTTATGATAAACTAATACATCTTTTGTTCACCGACCGAATATTCTCTTAAGGAAGCTAGCTTTCGGCTTCACCCAGTCTGAGGTACACATCCGACTGAACCGACAGCAACAATCGCAGAGGTGCTCCCCTTATGCCCTAGCCGAATTAACGGGAACGTAGGGCATAAACACAAGAGCCAGGCAACCCAGCTTGGCAACATTTTAAGTCATATCGGTGCATATAATGGTGAAGAAAAGGCACATATGGAAAAAGAATGCATATGCGACGGGAGAAAGCCATATGAGTAATCATTTTTAGCTTCCGTATAGGAAGCCCCCAGGTATTGCTTACAAACTTAGTGCGGTCGGAGTGATCCGGAAATCCACACTGTATTGAATACTTTGTGTGAAGAGAGAAAAAGGTCGAGAAAGGAAAAGGGGATGGGGCATAATTAAAAGGGAGGGGTTAGGAGACGAACACTATGTTCGGCGCTAGGCGTAGAATCTCCGTAGTCTTGCCGCGTTCCATTGGTTTGGCTCGAGTCTGTTATCGGATGCATTACGTAAGCGGTACGCTCCTCCGGTGAGAACTTTGTCAATGACGAAGGGACCCTCCCACTTGGGTTTGAGTTTGTCCTTCTTCTTCTCCGGTAGTCGTAGAACGAGCTCGCCAATATTTTAAGTTTTGGCCCGCACTTCTCTGCTTTGGTATCGTCGAGCCTGCTGCTGATAGAATGCGGAACAGGCTTTTGTGACATCGCGCTCTTCCTCCAAGGCATCCAAATTATCCTGCCGATCTAACTCGGCTTCCTTCTCGTCGTACATGCGTACGCGTGGAGAATCATGTATTATGTCGCAAGGTAATATCGCTTCGCGCCAGACACCATAAAAATGGTGTGTATCCGTGGTGCGATTTGGCGTGGTCCGCAGCCCCCGTGAGTACGGAGTCGAGCTTTCCACCCAAAGGCGATCCGACTCTGTCAAGGATCGCACTAGCCTGGGTTTGATGCCTCTCATAGTGAGACCATTTGCCCGCTCTACCTGGCCGTTAGTTTGTGGATGGTAGACGGAAGCGTAATCGAGCTTGATGCCCAGTTTTGCGCACCAAGTTTTCACTTCCTCGGCAATAAAATTTGAGCCATTATCAGTGATGATGCTGTGGGGGACACCGTATCGGTGTACGACCCCGGATATGAAGTCTATTACTGGTCCGGATTCAGCCGTTTTGACTGGTTTAGCTTCTATCCATTTGGTGAATTTGTCCACCATGACCAATAAGTATTTCTTCTTATGGCTTCCCCCTTTAAGAGGTCCGACCATATCTAGCCCCCAGACCGCAAAGGGCCAAGTTATGGGGATTGTTTGGAGTGCGGTAGGGGGCATGTGACTCTGATTGGCAAAGAGCTGGCAACCGACGCAATGTTGGACAAGGTCTTGTGCGTCCGCTCGGGCTGTCGGCCAATAGAAGCATGTACGGAAGGCCTTGCTGACTAATGCCCGAGCCGCGACGTGGTGCCCGCCCAGGCCGGCGTGGATTTTAGCCAAGATCTGCCGCCCTTCCTCTTCGGAGATGCATCTTTGTAGTACTCCGGTAGCGCTTTTCTTGTAGAGTTCCCCTTCGTAGACCTTGTAAGCTTTAGAACGCCGAACGATGCAGCGCGCTTCATTTTGGTCTTCGGGGAGCTCCTGCCTATTTAGGTAAGCCAAGAAGGGCTCGGTCCACGGCGCGATTACAACCATGACTTCGTGGGCCGAGGAAGTTATTTCGGGGGTAGAACCTCCGACTATGTCTGATGGTTCGGAATCTGGGGATGTATTCGGATCCGTGCTAGTATTGCCGGATTCCCCTTCCCATACTATGGATGGCTTGAACAGCCGTTCCAAGAATATATTAGGTGGGACAGGGTCGCGTTTAGCGCCGATGCGAGCGAGGACATCCGCCGCTTGATTGTTTTCTCGAGCCACATGGTGGAATTCGAGCCCCTCGAACCGAGCTGACATTTTGAGGACGGCATTACGGTAAGCCACCATTTTCGGGTCCTTGGCATCAAAATCTCCGTTTATCTGTGATATTGCGAGGTTTGAGTCCCCGCGCACCTCTAGGCGTTGAATGCCCATAGAGACTGCCATCCGAAGACCGTGCAACAGAGCCTCGTATTCGGCTGCATTGTTGGAGTCTGTGTATAATATTTGGAGGATGTACTGGACCGTGTCGCCGGTGGGAGATGTCAGGACTACCCCTGCTCCCAATCCGGCCAGCATTTTAGAGCCGTCGAAGTGCATGATCCAGTTTGAGTATGCGCCTGCATTATTTAGGGAGTTCGCTTCATCCATTCGGCGACGAAGTCAGCCAACACTTGCGACTTGATGGCCCGCCGTGGTTTGTATGTTATGTCGAACGTCAGAGCTCAATAGCCCACTTGGCAATCCGCCCGTAGCATCGCGTTATTTATTATGTCATTGAGTGGTACTGGAGGCCACCGTAATCGAACACTCTTGAAAGTAGTGTCGTAGCTTCCGGATGCCATGAACACCGCGTATGCTATTTTTTGATAGTGTGGGTATCGGGATTTGCATTGGGTTAGGACCGTGGACACGTAGTAGACTGGCCTCGAGCGGTATTTGTATCCGCCGGCCTCTCGCTCACCGACGAGCACCGCGCTTTTACTTTGATGCGCTGCAACTATGTACAACAGCATAGGTTCGTCAATATTCGGCGCTGTTAATACTGGATTACTGGCCAATAGGGTCTTTATTTCATCCAGTCCGGCCGCGGCTGCATCCGTCCATACGAAGTGTTCGGTGCGCCTAAGAAGGCGATAAAGCGGCTGAGAGCAGCCATGCATCCCGCTAGTTTTTGGATGTGCTTGAGGTCTGTTGGTATAGCCAACTGTGACAGAGCTCGAATCTTTGCCGGATTTGCTTCAATTCCTCTGTTGGAAACGATGAAGCCGAGAAGCTTCCCCGAGGGTGTAACGCCCCCGATGCGGCTATATCTCCCACGTGTCGAGGCACGACTTAGAGGCATAACCGCATTGAAAGCAGTGTCGCAAGTGAGGTAATCTTCACACAACCCATGTAATAAATAAGGGAAAGAGATACATAGTTGGCTTACAATCGCCACTTCACACAATACATAAATAAACATCCATCATTCGAGTACACTCAAGGTCCGACTACGGAACCAAAATAAAAGAAGATACCCCAAATGCTACACAGATCCCGAATCGTCCCAACTGGGCACCACTATCGATCATCGGGAAAAGACACATAGTAACGACCACGCCTCGTCGAACTCCCACTTGAGCTCGGATCGCCACCTGACCGCATCGCCGGCACCGCAACTGTTTTGAAGTATCTGTGAGTCACGGGACTCAGCAATCTCACACCATGAGATCAAGACTATTTAAGCTTATAGGAAGGACAGAGTAGTAAAGTGGAGCTGCAGCAAGCGACTAGCATATATGGTGGCTATTTCGCAAAAGAGAGCGAGAAGAGGAGAAAAGCACGGACGTGAAGCTAGTAGCGATCAAGAAGTGATCCTGAACTACTTACGTCAAACATAACTCCAACACTGTGTTCACTTCCTGGACTCCGCCGAGAAGAGACCATCACGGTTACACACGCGGTTGACGTGTATTTTATTTGAGGACAACTTTGGGTTTTCTACAACCGGACATTAACAAATTCCCATCTGCCTCATAACCGCGGGCACGGCTTTCGAAAGATAATACCCTGCAGGGGTGTCCCAACTTAGCCCATTATAAGCTCTCACGGTCAACGAAGGATATTCCTTCTACCGAAGACCCGATCAATCTCGAATCCCGGACTACAAGACATTTCGACAAGAATAAAACAAGACCAGCAAAGCCGCCCGATTGTGCCGACAAATCCCGATAGGAGCTGCACATATCTCGTTCTCGTGGCACATCCGGATAAGTCAAGCTACGAGTAAAACCAAGCCTCGAAGTTTCCCGTGGTGGCCCAAGAGGTTGCTCGGTTCGGGCCAGCACTCAAGGAGCACCGGTCCGGGGTTAAAATAAAGATGACCCTCGGGCTCGCGAAACCCGGGAAAAAGGCTTAGGTGGCAAATGGTAAAACCAATGTTGGGCCTTGCTGGACGAGTCTTATTCAAAGCGAACTGTCAAGGGGTCCCATAAATCACCCAACCGTAAGGAACGCTAAATCAAGGAACATAACACCGGTATGACGGAAACTAGGGTGGCAAGAGGAACAAAACACTGTGCATAAGGCCGAGCCTTCCACCCTTTACCAAATATATAGATGCATTAATTATAGCAGATATATATTGTGATATCCCCAACAAGTAAACTTGTTCCTAAAAGGAACAACATCTCCATGTTCCAACAAGGAACAAACTTCATCTTCACCTGCAACTAGCAACGCTATAAGAGGGCTGAGCAAAGCGGTAACATAGCCAATCAACGGTTTGCTAGGAAAAAGATGGTTAGGGGCTGACATGGCAATATGGGTGGCATGATATAGCAAGTGGTAGGCATCGTAGCATAGGCATAGCAAAAGAGCGAGCAACTAGTATAGCAAAGATAGAAGTGATTTCGAGGGTATGGTCATCTTGCCTGCAATGTTCTCAGAGTTGTCGAAAGCTTGATCCTCGTAAGCGTTCTCAACAGGTTCCTCGTTCACGTACTCATCTCCCGGCTCTACCCAAAGCAACAACACAAACAAAGGAACCACAATAAATCACGGTGCAATGCACAATCAACATGATGCAAAACATGACATGATATGCGAGATGTGATATGCAATGCGATATAGCGCCCGGAAGGTAAATGATGAACCAGGCATCAACTTGGCAAACCAAGTATGACACTGGAAAGATGAGATGATTTCGGTTGAAATCGATATAAAGATCACCGGAATCGGATGCACGGTTTGAAAATGACAAGCAAAACAAGAATGGCACAAATCTGCCATTAACAGCATGATGCCACTTAGCAAGCAACAATTAATTAAGCTACTGCACCCAAACGTACCAACAAAGTATATGGCAGTGATCTACACAAGATGCTTGACAAAAGATGAGCACTGAGCTACGGCTAGTTCACATCATAACAGGATCAAACAAGCATGGCAAAAGTGCACAAAATATCAGGCTGGACATGGCAAAAACAGCATCAGGTTGCAATGTCCAGAGCAACAAAACTACATGCTACAGGAACTTAAAATAGAAAAACAAGGCATGGCATGAATCTACTCAAAGCATAGAACAAAAGTCCCTTGCTGACCATAAGCCAAAAAGGATCAGAAAATATAGTAACACCCATGTCAAAATTGAAAGTTTCGTTAACAGATTCAGCAACATGGCATGTCCAAAACTGATAACCAGTAGGCATGTTTACAAGCTCAATGCACTCACTACAGAGACTTATATGATAAACTAAGCATACATACATCAAGAATACATGGCATAGAAGACATACATGGCAAGAACAATAACATAGCATACATGGATTAACCACAACAACCTAGGCAAAATTGAATAACATGTAAACAATCTGCCAGGAAACATTTGATAGCAAAAGTAGAGCTCGATTGACTCAAGCTATGGCACTCCATAATTTCAAACAAAGGAATGGATGGATAGAGCAAGACATTTTTAACAAAACATCCTTACTGAAGTATCTCAAAATATGCATGGATCTCTCGGTATCATCAAGTTAACATGGCATCAAAATATCAGCTAAACAGGGCTGAAAACAGCAACATCAGGACACCTACTTTGCATGCTTGTGCTAGTCACCACATAGATCACAAAAATACATGGCATACACCCCTGGAAAGATGGCATGGCATTTTACAAAACACATGTAGGACTCAAATTCATAGGGTGCACACATTAATCATGGCAAAAATAACAAAAGTGCAAGTTCTGTTAAGAAACAGAAACTAACATCACATAGCCCTCTTCCAACAGCATTTCGGGCATCAAGATGAGCTCAAATGAAATGATGCAATGATATGAAATGATCTACTCTTCGAGAATAACATTTTGAAATATTATACGCGCAAAATGGAGCTACGATGACAGAGTTACACTCCGTTGAAAATGCAACAAAATATCACTGAGATGCAAAAACTTAGAAGAAAAAGGAGAGGGAAGAAGTCAACGGGCGCCCTTGCCGGATCCGCCGATCCGGATCGGATCGGCGACGGTGGTGGCGGCGGCGCTGGGCGCAGCTCGCCGAGCCCGGGCGAGGTGGCGGCGGAGGGAGCCGGGCGGGGTCGGGGCCGCTGGCGAGGCGAGGTCGCCGGGCGGAGGCGGCGGTGGCCGGCGCTGGTGGAGGCGGGCGACAGGCGTGGCGAGGAGCCGGGTCGGGCGGCGGAGGCGCCTGGGCGCGGCGGCGGCGCGGAGGCGCTGGGAGGGCGGCGCGGCGACCCGGCCAGGCGGGCGGCCGTGGGGCCGCAGGGTCAGCAGGCGGCGGAGGCGGCGGCGGCGGACGTGTCCGCCTGAATCGACACGCCCGTGGCGCGAGGGGATATTTGCTAGGTTAGGGGAATTGATCCGGATTTGGGTAGGGGTGTTTAAATAGGCATAGAGGAGCTAGGAGAGTCCAAATGAGGTGTAGTTTTACCACACGATCATGATCGAACGACGGAGAGCATGGAAGTGACTTAGATGGGTTATTGGGCTGTTTTGAAGGGTGTTGGGCTGCAACTTAAAAGAGGCCTTTGCGAGAGTGCGGTTAACCGCTGGAGTACCAAACGAGCTCCAAATGACCAAACTTGACCGGTGGTCTCGGTGGTATACCAAGGCCACTAGACAAACCTCGGTCCATTCCGAGAAGGTTTAGTACCCTTTGCGGAAAAACATAAAAGGGCGCCGGGAGATAGGAGTGCCGGATTGCAAAACGGACAACGGAAATATGCTCGGAATCATGAGACGAACACGTATGCAAATGCGATGCACATGACGACATGATAAAAAAAACATGACATGGAAAAAATGCAAAATGAAGAAAAACCCAACCACGGAGGGAAATATCATATCACAATGCCGAAAATGGCAAGAGTTGGAGTTACAAATATGGAAAGTTACTTCCGGGTGTTACAACACTCCACCACTACAAGAGGATCTCGCCCCAGATCTAGGACCGAAAGAACTCCGGATATTCAGAACGGAGGTGATCCTCGCGCCCCCGTGTGGCTTCTCGGTCGGAATGGTGTGACCACTTCACTTTCAGGAATTTGATTGACTTGTTGCGAGTCTTGCGCTCGGTTTCTTCAAGAATAGCAACGGGTGCTCATGATAAGAGAGATCTTCTTGAAGGTCAATTTCTTCGGTTGATAGTGCGTTCAGAGTCTTGAAGCACTTGCGAAGCTGTGACACGTGAAACACATCGTGCACGCTTGCAAAGTTGGATGGAAGCTCAAGTTGATAGGCGAGATCGCCTCTTTTGCCAATGATCTTGAAAGGACCCACGATCTAGGGGCAAGCTTCCTTTGATACCGGGCGGCGAGTGCCTTTCATTGGAGAGACGCGAGGTAGACATGGTCTCCGATTTCAAAAGCCACATCACGGTGCTTATCATCATAATAGATCTTCCGCGCGATTATGCGGCTTTGAGATTCTCACGAATGACCTTGCACATTTCTTTTGCTTCTGTGATCAAGTCATTGCCAAGAAGTTGGCGTTCACCTGTCTCAGACCAATTGAGAGGAGTACGGCACTTTCTGCCATAGAGAATTTCGAATGGGGCCTTGCCCGAACTCGCTTGGAAACTGTTGTTGTAGGAGAACTCGGCATATGGAAGACAATCTTCCCACTTCATACCGAAGGAAATGACACAAGCCCTGAGCATATCTTCAAGGATTTGATTAACTCGCCGACTTGGCCACTTGTTTGAGGATGGAAAGCTGTCTGAAACGAATGTTGGTGCCCATGGCCTTCGAAAAGAATCCCAAAACTTGAGGTAAAGATGCTTCCACGGTCTCAAGAGATCATTTGTGGAATGCCGTGCAAGGAGACAATCTCGAGGTGTATAGCTCGCCAACCGAGCTGCTGTGATGGATTCTTTGATAGGAAGAAAATGAGCCACTTTAGTAAGCTTGTCAATGACAACGAAGATAGCATCATTTCCACGCTTGGACTTTGGAAAACCAGTCACGAAGTCCATCTCGATATGATCAAACTTCCATTCGGAATAGCAAGAGGTTGAAGGAGACCAGCTGGTCGTTGGTGTTCTGCTTTCACTCTTCTGCGCAGACATCACACTCATTCACGAATTGAGCAATTTCTCGCTTCATTCGAGTCCACCAATATGACTGCTTGAGGTCTGGTACATCTTCGTACTTCCGTGATGAATGGATAGAAGCGAATTGTGAGCCTCGCTCATAATGACTTTTCTCAGATCACCCTTAGGAACCACAATCCGTCCTCAAAGAAAAGAGTGTCTTTGTCATCGACGTGGAAGCACTTATACTTGAAATGCCCTTGTCGATACCACGTTTCACCTTTTTCACCATGGTATCCAGAAGTTGAGCCTCACGAATCTGATCTTCCAAAGTAGGAGAGACTATGAGGTTGGCAAGAAAGCCTTGAGGAACAACTTGAAGATTCAGCTTGCGGAAAGCTTCACAGAGATCCGGTTGAAAGGGCTTGAGGATTAGACTGTTGCAGTAAGCCTTCCTGCTCAAAGCATCTGCAATGACATTGGCCTTGCCCGGAGTATACTCAATACTTGGGTTGTACTCTTGAATCATTTCGACCCATCGAGTCTGCCTGAGGTTGAGGTTGGGCTGAGTGAAGATGTACTTGAGACTCTTGTGATCGGTGAAAATGTCCACTTTCCTTCCCAACAAGAGATGTCTCCACGTTATCAATGCATGGACAACTGCCGCCAACTCAAGATCGTGAGTGGGGTAGTTCTTCTCGTTGGGCTTCAATCTGGCGAGAGGTATAAGCCACAACTCTCTTCTCTTGCATTAACACAGCACCGAGACCTTGAAGAGAAGCATCACGAAAACTTCAAATGGCTTGGATTCATCAGAGGAGTCAAGACGGAGCTGTGACGAGTTTCTCTTTGAGGGTATTGAAAGCAACGCCACACTCGGGAGACCGGACATACTTCACATGCTTCGGAGAAGGTTGGAAAGAGGCTTTGCAATCTTGGAGAAGTTCTCAACGAATCTTCGCAATAGCTTGCAAGACCAAGAAAATCATGGTGTCTGCTTGACATTCCGAGGAGGTTCCCAATTCACAATTGCGGACACCTTCTCGGATTAACAGCGATGCCCTTGGCGGAGATGATATGACCAAGATAAAGCACTTCATCAAGCCAAAATTCACATTTGGAGAACTTAGCATAGAATTGGTACTCTCTGAGCTTGTCTAGCACCAATCGCAAATTTTTGGCATGATCCTTCTTATTCTTGGAGAAGACCAAAATATCATCAAGATAGACCAAGACGAATTCATTGGTGTAGGGGTTGAAGATGAAGTTCATCATCCGAGAGAATGTTGGAGGAGCATTGACAAGGCCGAAAGACATGACAAGATATTCATAAGAACCAAAGCTTGTTCTCAATGCTGTCTTGGGAATATCTTGTTCACGAATGCTAATCTGATGATAACCCATACGAAGGTCAAGCTTGAGAACACTTTAGCACCTTTGAGTTGCTCGAAAAGCTCATTGATGTTGGGAAGTGGATACTTGTTCTTGATAGTCTTCTTATTCAATGGACGGTAATCGACGCAAAGTTGGTCCGCGCCATCCTTCTTCTCGAACAAAAAGAACACCACAACCCCAAGGAGATGAACTCGGTCCGATCAAACCCAGACGCTCTTGTTCATCGAGCTGCTTCTTCAATTCCTTCAGCTCATCGTGTCCAAGCTTGTATGGACGCTTGCAAACGGGTTCAAAGCGTGCTCAAGATCGATAACGAACTCAATCGGCCGATGAGGAGGCATACCCGAAGCTCTTCCGAAAGACATCTTGGTACTCACAAACGATCGAATCGAGAGATAGCATCCAATTCGCCCTTCTCATTGAGAGAAAACAACCAATGGTTTCATCACGAGCGGCATAGATGATCACATCATTAGAAGAGTGAGTCAATTGAATTTCCAGCAGCACAATCAAGCTGAGCTTTGTGCCGAAAAGCCATCCATTCCGAGAATAAGATCAATATCCGAGTCACCAAGGACAATTGGTTTAGCCGAAATCTATAATCGCCCATCTTGATAGAAACATTCGGAACCACCAAACTGGAGCTCAACCGTTTACCCGGAGAAATGACATCCATGGGTTTCCCCAAATGAGAAGAAGTGAATTCATGCTTGGCAAAAAACGGTCTTGACATGAAACAATGCGATGCACCAGTATCAAATAAGAATTTTGCAGGAATATCATTAACTGAGAGATTACCCATGATCACATCAGAAGAATCCTCTGCTTGAGCTGCATTCATCATGTTGATCTTGGCATGCTTTGGATTATGCTTAACCACTGCATTGCTGGAAGATTTCACAGGAGGAGGAGGCGGAAGGCGCCTCTGGTTGAAGCACTTGTTCGCATAGTGACCTTTCTCACGACATTTGTTGCAAGTCACCTCGAGAGCGGACGGTGGTAAGGAGCACTTGACCTTGGAGCTTGAGAATTAGACTTGTTCGATAGCTTGGGTTGGGTGGGTGGGAAGATCCACGGCCACCGAGTTCTTCTGCGATAAGGCCGACGGAACGGAGGAGGAGGAAGGTAGAACTTCTGCTGCTTAGCTGCCACTTGAGAGGAAGAAGAAGACTGAATCTGCATCTCTGATTCTCTTCTTAGAAGCCTCACATTTGAGCTGGGCAGCTTCTTGCTTGAGGCCATGTTGTAGAATTCATCATACTTTTCTCGCTCAAAAAGCACAAGAGCTAATTGCAGATCTTCTCTCGCACCACCTCTGAATTGATAGATCATACTCTTTTCATCAGCACGCCTTGCTTAGCAAAACGAGCGAAGCTCGAACTGGATATTGTATTGATAGACAGACATGTTGCCTTGCTTGAGATTGCGGAACTCCTCACGCTTGCTCTCAACAACACTTTTTGGAATGTGATGAGCTCTGAAATCTCGGCGGAACTCATCCCAGGTAATGACACGACCTCCTCTGGAATCTTTGTATTGCTGGTACCACTCAGCAGCTTGATCCTTGAGTTGAAACGATGCAAACTTGACAAAGTCCTCAGGTCTGACATTGCTACATTCAAAATGCTTGCAGATGTCCACTAACCAATCGTCAGCGTCTGTGGCCTCGACACAGAAACTGAAAGACTTCGGCTGATTAGCGAGGAACTGACTGAGAGTAGCAAAGTGCGGCTGGTTGTTGCCTTGACCTTGATTTCCTTGATTGCCTTGCCCTGAGTACGTTCTTGCAAGAGCTGCAAAATCATCTGGAGCATTGGCATTGGTGGCTGCCATGATAGCTTGCCGGGCCTCGGGAGGCGGGGGTGAGGTGGAGGGTTCGACTGATCCCCATCATTGCGATCCGGATTCAGACGCGTTGGCGGAGCCATCTCAAGAGGGTGACATCCGTTAGTCCTTTGATAGACAAAAGATAAGTAGAATCAACGGATAGAAATTTCAACATATAGTCTTCACAATAAACATTCAACAAGAATGAACGAATGAATTCAAAGTTAATCATCACACGTCCATTAAGGTGAGAAGCCACTTGATAAAGGTATGGAAACAACATCATCTTAGAAACAAATCGAATATCACAACTGAAAACAAAAGATTGGCTTCTAGAATGAGCCGAACAAACACATGATAGAGATTTCGCCCAAAGTGTTAGTGGTGGGGCCCACACGGACACGACGTATAGCGGACGTCACGAATGACAAACAAGACGCCCCGAATCAGCATAGCCAAGGATTCTTTAAGACCTCTCACGACCATCGAATCGACCGTGAATGGGCGGACCACTAGACGTTGAACCCCAATCTCAAAGCATACATCCGTCGGAAAGAATATCCCGTAAGCTACTAGAATTCCCACCTATAAACTCCCAAACTTTCTGGTTATGCAATCTGTGTTGGGGATACAAGGACACAAAATATATCACCCAAACTAACAATACCTAGATCCAAATTGTATCCATCCGTCAACACATAACCAGAAATCCTCGAAATCGTGTACCTCGACCTTCAAAAACATCCGTTATACAAGTCATGGCAATACTCCCAAGACTCACCTCGAAGATCGGGTTATCGGGGTTATCTCACCAACAACTGCACAAAAGAGATTTCGATGTCGGCAAAACTCAGGTATTCCGAATCGCAACGATAAAATTGTGACGACAACACCTCGGAGCTCAACTCCCGGACACCGCCACAACCCCTAAATGTCGAGGCACCAAGAACAATGTTCTCGCCACAAAACCATCGGAACGATTCCAAGATACCCACGTGATCCTAAAATTTTTTAGTGAAATTTGAGGAGAGAAGAGTCAAAACTCTCGTCGGGATACCTCACCGAGCGATTTAAGGACCGGGAGTAAAAAGAATCCTACTCTCCGATATATATAATCCTAAGACTCAAAACATTTTCCATTCTAGACTCAACAACGCCAGAAAACAATCAAATAGGGGGCTCTAAGTCGGGAAAGCTCGATTACCAACTTAACGCCTCGATGCGGCTATATCTCCCACGTGTCGAGGCACGACTTAGAGGCATAACCGCATTGAAAGCAATGTCGCAAGTGAGGTAATCTTCACACAACCCATGTAATAAATAAGGAAAGAGATACATAGTTGGCTTACGATGCCACTTCACACAATACATAAATAAACATCCATCATTCAGAGTACACTCAAGGTCCGACTACGGAACCAAAATAAAAGAAGATACCCCAAATGCTACACAGATCCCGATCGTCCCAACTGGGCACCACTACGATCATCGGGAAAAGACACATAGTAACGACCACGCCCTCGTCGAACTCCCACTTGAGCTCGGATCGTCCACCTGACCGCATCGTCGGCACCTGCAACTGTTTTGGAAGTATCTGTGAGTCACGGGACTCAGCAATCTCACACCCGCGAGATCAAGACTATTTAAGCTTATAGGAAGGACAGAGTAGTAAAGTGGAGCTGCAGCAGCGACTAGCATATATGGTGGCTATTTCGCAAAAGAGAGCGAGAAGAGGAGCAAAGCACGGACGTGAAGCTAGTAGCGATCAAGAAGTGATCCTGAACTACTTACGCCAAACATAACTCCAACACCGTGTTCACTTCCGGACTCCGCGAGAAGAGACCATCACGTTACACACGCCGTTGATGTGTATTTTATTTGAGGTCAACTTTGGGTTTTCTACAACCGACATTAACAAATTCCCATCTGCCTCATAACCGCGGGCACGGCTTTGAAAGATAATACCTGCAGGGTGTCCCAACTTAGCCCATTATAAGCTCTCACGGTCAACGAAGGATATTCCTTCTACCGGAAGACCCGATCAATCTCGGAATCCCGGACTACAAGACATTTCGACGACAATAAAACAAGACCAGCAAAGCCGCCTGATTGTGCCGACAAATCCCGATAGGAGCTGCACATATCTCGCTTCTCGAGGCACATCCGGATAAGTCAAGCTACGAGTAAAACCAAGCCTCGAGTTTCCCCGTGGTGGCCCCGCAGGCTGCTCGGTTCGGGCCAGCACTCGAAGGAGCACTGGTCCGAGGGGGGGGGGGGTTAAAATAAAGATGACCCTCGGGCTCGCGAAAACCCGGGGGAAAAAGGCTTAGGTGGCAAATGGTAAAACCAATGTTGGGTCCCATAAATCACCCAACCGTGTAAGGAACGCGAAACCAAGGAACATAACACCGGTATGACGGAAACTAGGGTGGCAAGAGTGGAACAAAACACCAGGCATAAGGCCGAGCCTTCCACCCTTTACCAAATATATAGATGCATTAATTATAGCAGATATATATTGTGATATCCCCAACAAGTAAACATGTTCCTAAAAGGAACAACATCTCCATGTTCCAACAAGGAACAAACTTCATCTTCACCTGCAACTAGCAACGCTATAAGAGGGCTGAGCAAAGCGGTAACATAGCCAATCAACGGTTTGCTAGGAAAAAGATGGTTAGGGGCTGACATGGCAATATGGGTGGCATGATATAGCAAGTGGTAGGCATCGTAGCATAGGCATAGCAAAAGAGCGAGCAACTAGTATAGCAAAGATAGAAGTGATTTCGAGGTATGGTCATCTTGCTCGCAATGTTCTCGAGTTGTCGAAAGCTTGATCCTCGTAAGCGTTCTCAACAGGTTCCTCGTTCACGTACTCATCTCCGGCTCTACCCAAAGCAACAACACAAACAAAGGAACCACAATAAATCACGGTGCAATGCACAATCAACATGATGCAAAACATGACATGATATGCGAGATGTGATATGCAATGCGTATAAAAGCGCCCGGAAGGTAAATGATGAACCAGGCATCAACTTGGCAAACCAAGTATGACCCTGAAATATGAGATGATTTCGTTGAAATCGATATAAAGATCACCGGAATCGGATGCACGGTTTGCAAATGACAAGCAAAACAAGAATGGCACAAATCTGCCATTAACAGCATGATGCCACTTAGCAAGCAACAATTAATTAAGCTACTGCACCCAAACGTACCAACAAAGTATATGGCAGTGATCTACACAAGATGCTTGACAAAAGATGAGCACTGAGCTACGGCTAGTTCACATCATAACAGGATCAAACAAGCATGGCAAAAGTGCACAAAATATCAGGCTGGACATGGCAAAAACAGCATCAGGTTGCAATGTTCAGAGCAACAAAACTACATGCTACAGGTACTTAAAATAGCAAAACAAGGCATGGCATGAATCTACTCAAAGCATAGAACAAAAGTCCCTTGCTGACCATAAGCCAAAAAGGATCAGAAAATATAGTAACACCCATGTCAAAATTGAAAGTTTCGTTAACAGATTCAGCAACATGGCATGTCCAAAACTGATAACCAGTAGGCATGTTTACAAGCTCAATGCACTCACTACAGAGACTTATATGATAAACTAAGCATACATACATCAAGAATACATGGCATAGAAGACATACATGGCAAGAACAATAACATAGCATACATGGATTAACCACAACAACCTAGGCAAATTGAATAACATGTAAACAATCTGCCAGGAAACATTTGATAGCAAAAGTAGAGCTCGATTGACTCAAGCTATGGCACTCCATAATTTCAAACAAAGGAATGGATGGATAGAGCAAGACATGTTTAACAAAACATCCTTACTGAAGTATCTCAAAATATGCATGGATCTCTCGGTATCATCAAGTTAACATGGCATCAAAATATCAGCTAAACAGGGCTGAAAACAGCAACATCAGGACACCTACTTTGCATGCTTGTGCTAGTCACCACATAGATCACAAAAATACATTGCATACACCCCTGGAAAGATGGCATGGCATTTTACAAAACACATGTAGGACTCAAATTCATAGGGTGCACACATTAATCATGGCAAAAATAACAAAAGTGCAAGTTCTGTTAAGAAACAGAAACTAACATCGCATAGCCCTCTTCCAACAGCATTTCGGGCATCAAGATGAGCTCAAATGAAAATGATGCAATGAGATGAAATGATCTACTCTTCGAGGCGAACATTTTGACATATTATACGCACAAAATGGAGCTACGATGACAGAGTTACACTCGTTGAAAATGCAACAAAATATCACCGAGATGCAAAACTTAGAAGAAAAGGAGAGGGGAAGAAGTCAACGGGCGCTCCCGATCGGATCCGGCCGATCCGGATCGGATCGGCGACGGCGGTGGCGGCGGCGGGCGCAGCTCGCCGGAGCCCGGCGAGGTGGCGCGAAGGGAGCCGGCGGGGTCGGGCCCGGCCGGCGAGGCGAGTCGCCGCCGGCGAGGCGGCGGGCGGCGCGGTGGTGGCGGCGCGACCGTGGCGAGGCCGGAGCCGGGTCGGCCGACGGCGGCGGGCGCGGAGGCGCCGGGCGGCGGCGGTGGCGGCGCGGCGCGGCGGCGGCGGGCGCGAGAGGCGGAGGGCGGCGCGGCGACCCGGCCGGGCGGGCGGCCGCGGGCAGGTCGCGGCGGCGCGGCGGGCGGCGGCGGACGTGTCCGCCTGAATCGGACACGTCCGGGGCGCGGAGGGATATTTGCTAGGTTAGGGGAATTGATCCGGATTTGGGTAGGGGTGTTTAAATAGGCATAGAGGAGCTAGGAGAGTCCAAATGAGGTGTAGTTTTCGCCCACACGATCGTGATCGAACGACGGAGATCATGGAAGTGACTTAGATAGGTTATTGGGCTGTTTTGAAGGGGTGTTGGGCTGCAACTTAAAATAGGCCTTTGCGAGAGTGCGGTTAACCGTTGGAGTACCAAACGAGCTCCAAATGACCCGAAACTTGACCGGTGGTCTACGGGTGGTATACCAAGGCCACTAGACAAACCTCGGTCCATTCCGAGAAGGTTTAGTACCCGCACACGGAAAAACATAAAAGGGGCCGCCGGGGGAGATAGGAGTGCCGGATTGCAAAACGGACAACGGGAAAAATGCTCGGAATCATGAGACGAACACGTATGCAAATGCGATGCACATGACGACATGATAAAAAAAACATGACATGGACAAAATGCAAAATGAAGAAAAACCCAACAACGGAGGGAAATATCATATCACAATGCCGAAAATGGCAAGATTTGGAGTTACAAATATGGAAAGTTACTTCCGGGGTGTTACAGAGGGGACGCCAAAAACACATTGTTCCGGATTCAGCTTGATGTCGTCGGAGATTGTCAAATGTAAGCATCAAGTTGTCTATCAGGGTTTCGACGCGTCTTGTTTTTATGACCACGTCATCCATGTATGCCTCCACTGTTTTGCCGATTTGCTTTTCCAGGTATGTTTGAATCATGCGTTGGTAGGTTGCACCGGCGTTCTTGAGCCCGAAAGGCATAGTGTTGAAGCAGAAAGGGCCATATGGTGTTATGAAAGCTGTTGCAGCTTGGTCAAACTCTGCCATCTTTATTTGATGGTATCCGGAGTATGCGTCGAGGAAACACAGCGAGTCGTGTCCAGCTGTGGCATCTATGATTTGATCGATGCGAGGGAGGGGAAAGGGATCCTTGGGGCAAGGCTTGTTGAGGTCTTTGAAATCGACGCATAGGCGCCCGGATTTATCCTTCTTTGGCACCATCACCAAATTTGCTAGCCAATCCGGATGTTTAATATCTACGATAAATCCGCCTCGAGTAACAGCTAACTCTTCCCCATTACACGCCGTTTGGGCTCGAGAACCGCCTTAGGGTCTGCTTTGATCGGTTTATATCCTTTCAGGATATTAAGGCTGTGTTCGGCCAGTCTGCGTGGGATGCCTGGCATATCCGATGGGTGCCAGGCGAAAATGTCCCAATTCTCGCGTAGGAAATATCAAAGTGTCGCGTCAATCGCGGGGCTCAGCTGTGTCCCGATGGAAGCTGTCTTCGTGGGGTCCGTTGGGTGGACCTGGAATTTGACTATCTCGTCTGCAGGTTTGAATGAGGTGGACTTGGGTCGTTTGTCGAGTATTACGTCGTCCCTATCCACGGTGGCCTGTAGTGCTGTTAATTCCTCGGCTGCTAGGGCTTCGGATAATGCCTCCAAGGCTAGAGCTGTGGTTTTATTTTCGGTGCGAAGCGCAACGTCTGGATCACTGGCTAGAGTGATTATTCCATTGGGTCCGGGCATTTTAAGCTTCATGTACCCATAATGGGGTACAGCTTGAA
Source organism: Aegilops longissima (assembly GCA_021605205.1). Classification (NCBI taxonomy): domain Eukaryota; kingdom Viridiplantae; phylum Streptophyta; class Magnoliopsida; order Poales; family Poaceae; genus Aegilops; species Aegilops longissima. Next base: position 381,582,501 of record CM038682.1, on the reverse strand, counting down.
AGCTTGTGAACGCGTCCCGCCCTAGAAGGGCGTGGTATCCGCTGTTAAAAGGAGCCACCTGGAATGTGACTTCCTCGGACCTATAATTCTCCGGGGTACCGAATACCACATCAAGTGTGATTTTTCCCGCACACGGCGCTTCCCGGGTAGGGATAATTCCCCTGAAGGTCGTGCCGCTTTGTTCGATGCGGCTTTTATCAATCTCCATCTTGTTGAGCATTTCTTCATAAATCAGATTTAATCCGCTTCCGCCGTCCATGAGTACTTTGGTGAGCCAAAGCCATCTACGATCGGACTAAGGACCAGAGCGGCTGGTGCCCGGACAGCCCGGAATCGAGGTTCATCACTGGCATTAAAAGTTATAGCAGTGTCGTTCTAAGGGTTTATTTTTGCCACACAGTAAATTTCAGCGGAGCTTCGGTGAAAGTCTATTGTTTGAGGCGAAAGTCTCGAATCTTTATTAATTAGTATTGTGTTAGTTTGGCGGGATGTTGTTCCGCTTTATGGCCCACAAGAAGATCCTCGCCACTTTTTGCCACCTGCCGGAGTATCCAACATGCCTTAAGGCTATGAGTAGGTGTTGTATCCGGAGTACTATGGAGCTTACATGGCCCGTCGAGCCATTCTGCCAATACGGATCTCCGCCCTGGCGTGGGCTTTGGTTTCTTGGGGGTTGGGTCGGATGACTTACGAGAGTTTGTCCGTTTAGTTCGGACAAAGGTTTTGGCGAGAGCAGTACTATCCCAAAATTCTGTTTGGGTCTTCCAATCGCTCTCCATCGCCAAGTACTTCTGTACTATGGTTGCCAAGTCCGCGAAGCGCACTATGTCGCGACGGCTTATAGCATTGAGGAGTCCTTCGTCCGTGCAGTTTTTGCAGAAAAGTGAGACCATGTCCTCTTCGCGGCAGTCCCTGACCTTGTTAAGCGCAAGGAGGAATCTGGCCCGGTAGCGATGTACGGTTTCCTGGGGCTCTTGCCAGATGTGGGAGAGACAGTTTAGGGTCCGGATTTTGATCCGATCTATCGCCCAAGGGCGCGGGCGGTCCCGAGCTAAACAACTCAGGATCCGGGGTGCCCAATTTCTTCGGCCCGATGCCCGACTCTAAGTCCAGGACCTGGGTCAGGTTTTCCTTTGAGCAGGTCTTTGGCTCAAGGAGTTCGGTGATCCGAACACAACTTGTCCTCAAAGTTGAGCAGCAATCCGCGTGTGGTTCCTCCACTATCGCTATCTCATGGGTGGACGGCGGGGACCTGATGTCCCTTTGGTCGGGTTTAAGCCCAATCCGGTCGTAGTCTGTAGCGACTCCCAGAGCGGCGATGCGATCCAAGAGTTCGTTAAGGGAGGGGAGCTCCATTGGATCCATCTGTTCGGCAAGTTCCGCATTGACGCGAAGGTTATGATTGATGACCCGAGAAGTCATCGTCGGTGCCACCACCGACGGGGCGGCCATGATAAAGCCGCTGAGCCGGAGCGTCTGGCCTACAGCCAGAGCCCCCTCCAAAGTAATGTCATCCTTGACAATAAGACGAGCCATTGAGCCTGATGGTGACGACACAGAGGAAATCTCAACGAAAGCACCAATGTCGGTGTCAAAACCGACGGATCTCGGGTAGGAGGTCCCAATCTGTGCGTCAAGGCTGATGGTAAAAAGAAGTAAGGGACACAGGTGTTTACCCAGGTTCGGGCCCTCTCGATGGAGGTAAAACCCTACTTCCTGCTTGATTAATATTGATGACATGGGTAGTACAAGAGTAGATCTACCACGAGATCGTAGAGGCTAAACCCTAAGAGCTAGCCTATGATGGTATGATTGTAATTGTGATCAGCCTTCTAAGGACCAACCTCTCCGGTTTATATAGGCACCGGAGAGGGCTAGGGTTTACATGGAGTCAGTTACAAGGAAGGAAATATAATATCTGGATTGCCAAGCTTGCCTTCCACGCCAAGGAAAGTCCCATCCGGACACGGGCCGATGTCTTGAGTCTTGTATCTTTACGCTTCAATAGTCCGGACGTTGTACACAGTCCGGCTGTCCGGATACCCCCTAATCCAGGACTCCCTCACCTTTTGTGTTAATATCATCCTTATTATGAAGATTTATGATCGCGTGTCTTGCTTCGGTTCGGTCCCCCCTTTCCAACCTCGCGGTATCTTGGTGCTCTACGCCGAGAGGTCCTAGTCCCCAGGCAGGCTGCAGCCGTCACTGGTATGCCAGGTCGCGATGCCGTGGTCAAGGCCAGGAGGTGAGCGGCCCGAGATCTGGTGAGAGCTCCCGAGGCGTGATGCTCGAGAGGTCCCCTTTAGCATGCAAGCAGCTATCTGAAGGTAGGAGAGGAAGGCGGCATCGCTGTAGCAAGGCTGCAAGAGATGGGGATCCTATGTTGCAGCGCTAGGCTAGCTTGAGTGCGAGACTTATCTTAGCGGTCCAGAGTCGATCCCTTGTGCAGCGCCAGATTCGTGCTCAGTTTGGTCAGGCTCGCGCGAGCTTCCCCCTCCTTCCACGCCCTTATATGTGCTCTACGTCCTCGGTTCCCGGCCCTTGAGCGAGCTCAGCCACCGCTGGTATGCTAGGTCATGATGCCATGGTCAAGGTCAGGGGGTGAGGGCTGGAGAGCCAGTAGGAGCTCCTGAGTCGCAATGCTCAGAAGCCCCTCTTTATAGTGCAAGCGAATTGCGTTAAAAAAGAAGGAGCCCGCGGTGCCGCCCGATGTCGGCCTCCGGAGATTCCTGCAGGTTAGCGCGAGGGAGGAATGCAGATTGCAACCGCGCTTGCCGGTCTGCCACTGGTCGTTCCGCAAGGAGATGAAGGCACTGAGGGCGTGCCGCAAGCCAGAGCTTGAACGCTCAGGTTTGCCAGCGCTACAGGGACAGACCTGGGCCCAAGCGCCGTGCCAGCATGAGTAGCCCCCATTGCGGGATGAGCAGAGGGCCAATCGGCAGCGTGGGTGGCCGTGATGGGTAACAGGCAAGCAGGTGATAATCATGAAAGGACTCAAGCAATGAGGCAAGTTAGCTTAGATAGATGCAACAACGATACATGCCACTGGGACGGACCCGAGCGGCCTGGGGATGATGCAGCCCGAGGGCGCTCCCAATAGAGTAAGCTAAAAGATGCAAAAGGATACACGTCACAGGGACAGGACCATGTGACTTGGGGATAATGCTGCCCGAAGGGCGCCCCCAACTGAATGAACTGGAAAGAGTCACCTGATACCATAGCTAGAGTGGTGTTGGAGTAGCCAGAGATGTGTGCCAAAGAAGTTGCTCCTCACGAGCCGCCAGGGTCCTGAGCCTCGGGAGGCTCCGTAGGCCCAGGTGGCTCCTGAAGAACTGTCGTGATCTCCGCCAGGACAGTGTGATGCCTGGCCTCCTAAGCCGCCAGAATGCTCCGCAAACGACGCTAGAAAATGACAGCCATGTTCGGCAGGCCAAATGGCATGCGAATATAGCTATGAGGTGGATCCTCGCACCGTCCAACGAGCGAAGGCCAGAAACGTCCCTGAGATGCGGCCCTGTTGAGCCCTGGAATATCGACGCAGCCGCGCAGCCCGCCGTCCTCGCCAGGATGGGGAGCTACGCCGGGTGGTGGGCGGCGGTCGCCGCGTATGGCCCTTGCCTCCTGAAGCTCCTGGATCGCCTAGGTGATGAACTCCTGAGCACTAGGCGCTCCACGCCTTTTTCCCTCTCGAGGGAAACATGCAGCGAAGCACGCCTCCAAACGGCGCCCGAGCGCCTCCCTCATGATGTTGGCTAGGTCTGAGGCCCTCCAGAAGAGAGCCCCCGAGCCCAGTCTGACAAGGGCGCCAGGCGCGCCTTCCTATGCGAGGGAGGGAGGTGCCCCGACTTCGGGCGCAGATCCTGAGGTGCTGCCGTTGGAGACACCACTCTCCGGAGGCCCTGGGTGGAGTAGCTGTTGCTTCTTCTTGGGGATGGCCTCAGGAGGGTACGGGGTGCCTTTGTTGTCGGGGTCTTCGTTCGCTGCAGCTTGGTAAGCGCGCTCGAGGGAGCACACCGCATCTTCTTCTTCACAGGGGACCGTGATGATGCCGCCACGCCCTGTCATCTTGAGGAAGTTGTAGCCGTTGTGGGTCACTGCCATAAATTGACCAAGGCTGGATACCCAAGGATGGCGTTGTACGGCAGGCAGATGTGGGCGACGTCGAAGTCAGTGAGCTCAGTGCGGTAGTTGTTACACTGGCCGAAGGTAACAGGGAGGCGGATCTTCCCTATCGGGGTGGTGGAGCCGTCAGTCACTCCTGAGAAAGGCTTGGTAAGTTGTAGCTGATCGTATGGTACTTGGAGGTTGTCGAACGTCTCGACGGATAGGACGATGAGCCCCGTGCCGCCGTCGATGAGGGTCTTGGTGACTTGAACGTTGTTGATGATGGGTGAGCAGAGCATCGGGAGGGCGCCGGTAGTTGTCGTGCACTTGAGCTGGTCTGACGAGCTGAAGGTGATGGCGCACTTGGACCACTTGAGCAGGCGCGTGGCTTCGAGCCTGGGAAGGGCCGCGTTCACCTCACGAGCAAACTGCTTGAAGATACACTGGTAGGCTGGGGCTTGAGCTCCACCCAAGATGCAAGCGATGGCACGAGGCTCCTGGAAGCCCCCAGCCCCCTCGTCCGAATGATGGTCATCGTTCCTCCTTGGTGGCGGCGACAGCGGAGGGAGCCCGGCATTGCCCTGAGGGCGGTCCTCACAAGGCTGCTCCCTCCAGGCGCCCTCACGAGGCTGGTCCTGCCAGCGGTCCTCACGAGGCCGGTCGCGCACTCCTGGTGAGGCCCGCAGTCGTCTCAGTGTCCTCCACTTCATCCTCCTCCTCGGCCGTAGTCGCGATCGCCGCGCTCAGGGCACCGACCTAAGTGCCCATCGCGGATGGCCCTAAGGTCTTGACACTCGTTTTTGTTGTGGTTGTGTATGTTGTGGAAGGCGTAGAACGGGCGACTGGCCTTGGATGACTCGGGGTGGTCGCGGCCGCGCTTCGTCTCTGGTTCCGGCGCGAGCATGGCAACCCGCTTGCGCTTCACGTCATTGGACTTGGCCTTCTTATCTTCCTGGTCAGCAGCTGGGATCTTGAGGAGGGAAAGGCGTCCTTCCTTAGCTATTGCACACTTGGTTGCCATGTTGAACATCTCTAGGGCCGTGCATAGCTCCTCGTGGATGGCGAGCTCCTCCTTCATCTTGACGTCGCGGACGCCATCAGAGAACACGGACATGATGGCCTCGTCCGTCACCTTGGGGATCTTGAGGCGAACGCTGTTGAAGCGCTGGATGTAGTTCTGCAGAGTTTCTCCTGGCTGCTGCTTGATGCACCGCAGGTCGGCCGCGGCTGGCGGGCGGTCGCGAGTGCCCTGGAAGTTGGCGACAAAGCGCTCGCGCATCTCGCCCCAGGAGGAGATCGATCCCGCGGGGAAGTTCAGGAGCCACGAGCGCGCGCCATCTTTGAGGGCCATGGGAAACCAGTTCGCCATGACTTTTTCATCGCCGTTGGCCGCCTCGATGCTCGGCTCATAGAGCTGCAGGAACTCCGCGGGGTCGGGGGTGCTGTCATAGCATAGAGGCAGGTCTGGCTTCAACTTACCGGGCCAGACGACGCTGCGTAGTACGGGAGTGAAGGCACGACAACCTGATGTGGTCACCGGATCCCACCGCGGAGGCGGAGCCTGATCTTGGTATCCTCGTGCCACCGCCGTCGCCGGCGCGGTCTTGACGTGGCGGCGCTGGGAGTGTAGGACCGTTTTCATGCGGCCCGGGGACTTCTTGGCAGCTTCCTTCTTCTTGTGCGGGTGCCCGACACGGTGGGTCGCGCTGCGGGGCCGCACGTCTTGGTGCGAGGGTAGCATCTTGATGCAGAGGTGGTGGAGGCGCTCCGTGGGCTACGTCGCCCGTAGCTAGAGGTGGGTGAGGTAGCGAGAGAGACGACGCAGGAGAGCCCCCAGCGGCGCTGACGAGCTCGGCGATGCGGTCTAGCCAGTCCTCGTAGAGGTCATCGACCGAGCGGTAACGCAGGAGCTCACGCACCGTGAGCAACGCGGCCTGCATGTCCGTGGGCGAACGACAAGCGTGGGACGACGAGCTGACTGGAGTCAGCGACGGGGTGGCGGTGCGTCCATCTCGCCGCACAGAAGGGTGCAACAATGAAGCCTGCTGCTCGTTCCCGGCCGGGCCGGTGGCAGCGTTGGCAACAGGCGAGGGAGTATGGCGGGGAGGTCTGCCAACGGGCGCCGTCTGGGTGACGCGGGCGGCAAGCGCGGCCCGGCGCTCAGCACGAGCTCCGCGAGCGTCGGCCATGGGCGCGGTGAAGCAGTGGAACGTGGATCGATGGAAGAAAGGCTTCAGCACACCCCTAGCTGCTGCGCCAAATGGCGGATTGTGGGCTCTGGCAAACCCTTGAAGTTCGACCATTGGGGTGCGCACGAAGATCTCTCTCTCCCTGGCTCGCTCGCACAACGATCTCGAGGCCTAGCTCACCGAACCCAAAGAACAAGAGACACGGGGATTTATACTGGTTTGGGCCACCGTTGTGGTGTAATACCCTACTCCAGTGTGGTGTGGTGGATTGCCTTGTAGGCTGGGGATGAACAAGTACAAGGGATGAACAACCTCCATCGGAGAGGTGTTCTTGAGCTTGGTGAGCTTGTGTGTGTGAGGTAGATCTGGATGATCTGTCCCCAGATGAGTTGCCTCCTACGGTGGTGGCTAGTCCTATTTATAGTGGACTTGGTCCTCTTCCCAAATGTTAGGCGGGAAGGGATCCCACAACGACCAACTTTGAAGGGAGACAACTAGTACAAGTTATCCTGACAAAAGGTGGTATTCGCCTGCCAAAGGCTCTGGTGGTGACGCTGTCGTGGGCTCTGTGGTGACCTTCGTCCTGCGGTCCTGCTGGTGTTGGTCTTGTTGCAATGATATGGAAACTTTTGCTTGATGTCTTGGGACTCCTCGCCTGCGCCTGCCCCTTTGGCACCAAAGAGGCAACTGGTACTCTGCGCCCGTTGGCGCCCGCCTGGCCTTGATCGTCATGGCTCACGTCGCGCGCACCTCGCGAGGTGCCCTTTGCATAGATACCTCCGCTCCTCGGGAGCCAGCCTAGTGAGGCTGCCCCTGAGGAGGTCTTGGCGTTGTCCACCTCGCGAGGGTCTTGAGTTGTTGTTGATGAAGATGGGCCGTACCAGCCCGCTGACTGAGCCATGCCCTGGGCCGCAGGCAGGCAAGTCTAGGTACCCCCATTCCCAGGATGCCGACAGTCGCGTCCTTGGGGTTTCCCCGGCTGCCGTGCTCTTCTCTGTCCTGCTCCTTATCCGGCCCTTCCGAGCTTTGCTCACTCTCTCCTTCCTCTACTTCCCTCTGTACCACTAGGGCTGCACTAACCACTTGATTAGTTGCCGCTAAGCACAGCAGCAACGGCTCTCATGGTTTAGAGGCAATCAAAGTGAGCATAGAGGATAAGTAGGCCTTCCAATCTTGTAAAGCTGCATCTGCTTCCGGGGTCCACTTCATGGGCCCTGCCTTCTTCAAAATTTTGAAGAACGACAGGGCGCGCTCGGCAGACTTGGAGATGAATCTGCTAAGTGTGGCTGTCGGTGTCAAAACCGACGGATCTCGGGTAGGGGGTCCCGAACTGTGCATCTAAGGTGGATGGTAACAGGAGGTGGGGGACACGATGTTTACCCAGGTTCGGGCCCTCTCGATGGAGGTAATACCCTACTTCCCGCTTGATTGATCTTGATGATATGAGTATTACAAGAGTTGATCTACCACGAGATCGTAGAGGCTAAACCCTAGAAGCTAGCCTATGGTATGGTTGTTGTTGTCCTACGGACTAAACCCTCCGGTTTATATAGACACCAGAGGGGGCTAGGGTTGCCTAGAGTCGGTTACAAGGGAGGAGATCTACATATCCGTATTGCCAAGTGAGGGAGTCCCGGACTAGGGGGTGTCCGGATAGCCGGACTATCGTCACGACCGGACTCCAAGACTATGAAGATACAAGATTGAAGACTTCGTCCCGTGTCCGGATGGGACATTCCTTGGCGTGGAAGGCAAGCTTGGCGATACGGATATGTAGATCTCCTACCATTGTAACCAACTCTATGTTACCCTAACCTATCCGGTGTCTATATAAACCGGAGGGTTTTAGTCCGTAGGACGAAGAACAATCATACCGTAGGGTAGCTTCTAGGGTTTAGCCTCCTTGATCTCGTGGTAGATCTACTCTTGTACTACCCATATCATCAATATTAATCAAGCAGGAGTAGGGTATTACCTCCATCAAGAGGGCCCGAACCTGGGTAAAAACATCGTGTCCCTTGTCTCTGTTACCATCCGCCTAGACGCACAGATTGGGACCCCCTACCGAGATCGGCGGTTTTGACACCGACATTGGTGCTATCATTGAGAGTTCCTCGTATGCGTCACCGATAGGCCCGATGGCTCCTTCGATCATCAACAACGACGCGTCCAGGGTGAGACTTTTCTCCTCGGACAGATCTTACGTATTCGGCGGCTTTATCTGCGGGCCAATTAAGCAGCCATCCGGAGCAGATCAAAAGCTACGCCCGCCATCGAGTCAGATTTGGAAGTTTGAACTATACGGCCGATGTCCGCGGAGACTTGATCTTCGACGGATTCGAGCCGCTGCCAAGCGTGCCGCACTGTCTCGATGGGCAAGATCTAGCTCTGCAGCCGAACAGAGCCCTGGAGGCCGCACCAGCATCCGCTCTGACCCTTAATCCAGAGCCTGATTCCCCGATCGAGGACGAGTGGTTGGACACCGCCTCGGGGGCTACGATCTCTAAGGCGATTGAGCCGGACTCCATCCTTGTCCCTTGCGAAGACCTCGACTCCAGGGTGCCTCACTCCTCTCCGGACTCCGAACCCTCCGTGCCCCTGCCAATCGAATCCGATTGGGCGCCGGTCATGGAGTTCACTGCCGCGGACATCTTTCAGCGCTCGCCCTTTGGCGACATCCTGAATTCACTAAAGTCTCTCTCTTTATCCGGAGAGCCCTGGCCGGACTACGGTCAGGAAGGTTGGGATGCGGACGGCGAAGAAATTCAACACCCACCCACCACCCACTTCGTAGCCACTGTCGAAAGCTTACACGACGTGCTCGATTTCGACTCCGAAGACATCGACGGTATGGACGACGATGTAGGAGACAACCATAAACCAGCGCCTATAGGATGCTGGACAACCACCTCATCCCATGATGTATACATGGTGGATATACCTAAAGGAAATGAAGACGAGGAACAACGGGATGCTACGAAGGATAAATCCTCGGCAGTCAAAAGCGGCAGCGTAAACGCCAACCAAGTCCGCCTCAACAAAGACCCAACCATAGAGCAGGGCGAACCGGTGGACGACGAAGAAGCTATCGAGCAATCGTCCGAACAAGACAACTTGGATAAAAAACCCATGCCCGGCGAAGACAACAGTCCGGACGATCTCACGCCGGACAAACTGTTGGAGCACAATAACCTCCAGAAAAGGCTCGTCGCCACTGTGCGTAGCCTGAAAAATTAAGCGGAAGCTCAAAACAGCGGAAGATGCACTTAGTATCGAGATGGAGCAAAGTATTCAACACATGAGACAAATCTGGCGACATTCGCCAACAAAAGCTACCCAAAAAGAAAGCTACTGCCCGAATTTGTGAGGAGGCCTTAGAGCCCCCACAATCAAAAAGTAAGAAGGCCACCAGGTCGGATGGACGACCCCAGGGCAAAAAGAGAGTGGCAAATGGCGCCGCACACAAGCCGCATAAGGATTCACATCAAAAGGATGGCCCAGTTAGGTCCATCTATGGACCGAGAAAGCAAGCTCTTCAAATACAGGGGCACCGCACATCCCCTATCTTTCACTGATGAGGTGCTGGATCATGAATTCCCAGCGGGATTCAAACCCGTAAACATAGAGGCATCTGACGGAACAACAGACCACAGTGCGGATCGAGATTACATCCTCCACATACACATGGCTAGAGGAGATGATCTCCACGCCATAAAATACTTACCCCTCAAACTCAAAGGGCCAGCTCGGCATTGGCTTAAAAGCCTCCCCGAAAACACCATTGGAAGCTGGGAAGAGCTCGAGGATGCGTTTCGGGTAAATTTTCAGGGGACCTATGTCCGCCCTCCGGATGCAGACGATCTAAGTCACATAACTCAACAGTCCGGAGAGTCAGCCCGGAAATTCTGGAACAAGTTCCTTACTAAAAAGAACCAAATAGTTGACTGTCCGGACGCCGAAGCCTTAGCAGCCTTCAAACACAATGTCCGAGACGAATGGCTCGCCAGACACCTCGGCCAAGAAAAGCCAAGAACAATGGCCGCATTAACAAGCCTCATGACCCGCTTTTGCGCGGGAGAGGATAGCTGGCTAGCAAGATGCAGCACCAGCGACCCAAGTACATCCGAAGTCAGGGATGGAAACGGCAAACCACAGCGCAACAAGGACCAGCGCCGGATTAAAAGGAACGGTCCAAATAGCGCGGCAGTCAACGCCGGATTCAAAAGCTCACGGCAGAACAATAAAAACTGCCCTTAAGGACAATAGCGATGAGCTATCAACAAACAAAATCTTGACAAGATATGTCAAATCCACAGACTCCCGGAGGCACGCAAACCATACCCACAGAGTTGGGTCTTCAAACAGTCCGGCAGACTCAACGCCGAACACAAGGGGCTCGACACACCAAGTGAAGATGACGACGAGCACCACAAGTAGAGCCCCGGAAAACAAAAGAATTTCCCACAAGAGGTTAAAACCGTAAACTCACTTCACGTGATCAAAGGGAAAAATAGAGCGGCGCCCACTAAAATCGCGCGCGCACGCACACCGTTGTCAAAACCAATCACCTTCGACCATCGTGACTATTCCGAAAGTATCCGGAGCGCAGGATGGACTGCCTTGATATTGGATCCTATAATCGACGGATTCCAATTTACACAAGTCCTCATGGATGGCGGCGGTGACATAAACCTAATATATCGAGGACACAATCCGCAGGATGGGGATAGACCCAACCAAAATTAGCCATAGCAACACCTCCTTTAAAGGGGTAATGCCAGCCCATATGCCCATTATGCGGGCTCCCTACTGTTAGAAGTTGTGTTCGGTTCATCCGACAACTTCCGTCGCGAAAAGTTAGTCTTCCAGTCGCCCCATTTAAAAGTAGCCATCAAGCACTATTGGGACCTTGAAGCTTTCGTCCGCTTTAACATAATACCGCATTATGCATCTCTAACACTTAAAATGCCCGGTCCACGCGGCATCATCTCACTAAAAGGAAGTATTAAGTGTTACTCGAGCACGGAAGAACGTGAGACTGCCTTGACAGCCCCACACCTATCCGGCTCCGCTAGTCAAAGAACCCGAATTGGTCATTCAAACCCGGACACGGCTAGGCGAGTCCGGCGCCTACTAGCGGCATACCCCATACAAGGGATGCACGCATGTATCATAAGAGACACTAAAGCTCAATTTTATTCAATTCTTGAATCGTACTCTTTTATTTAATATAAAGTACATCTTTGCATGATCCTTTTCTTTAAACTAAGAACCTCTCTTTACGGATGAACAACGTGCTACACCGTCGAGGACACGGCACAATGGAACCACAGTAGCAGACGCAAGAGGGGACCGTTGCAAGGATTCTTTTCAGATTAAGACCCTCGTAAACCTTTTTACTATCTCTTGTTGATATACATCCCCGGTTTCTTACTATAACCGAGGAGGAGGCTGGCGTTTTGGCATTGGCCGCACCAAATTTTTGCGCGTACACGGACACGGGGGCTTAGGGCATTATTCTGCCCATTATTATAAAGACCGGATACCTTAGGGAGTATTCGGCGTCTCGAGTTATGCCTTATATGCATCAGCTCCGAATCATGTCTTTGGTCAAATGTTGGGTTTGCCCGGCTCCTGTGTTTTGCTGCCTTACGTTCCGTTTTATCGGCTAACGCGGCACCAGGAGAACTACTGCGATTGTGCCCCGGTTCGGCCGGGCGAGCATCTCAGTAGAGAAAGCCGAAAACTGACTGTCATGATATAGCGAGAGACTGGTCAACCACTCGGTGACTCATCGGAATGTTTAGAATTCCTCCGCATTAACGAAGGACCGGTTTTCTGTGGGGACCCCGACTCATAAGTCGTGATCACCGAGTGCACGTGTACAGTGATCCCAGAGATCAATGCTCACTAAACACACAGAAGCTGAATAACAAGAGTCTTACATCCATACATACCGTCTTACACAAATTATGACCATTATGGTCAAGTCTTGAGAGTATCATCGCAGCGGAAATCTTCAATAACAACTTGGACCCATGCCATCTGCCTTAACCCTACAGGCATTCTGACTGGGAAGCGTCCTAGCTCGCATGTTCGTCACCGAGGTACTCTTCATTATATCCTGTTCTTTCATGCCTGGCCAATAAAATAACCAGTGGCAAGCCAATGAGTACTTTGAATGTACTCGCAAGCAAACCATGTTTTGGTTCAAGATACAGCAATGCTAGACATAGGTAAATTTTTGCAAAAATCTAGTTTTGAGTGCAATGACATGTTCAACATCTTGCAAGACATGCATCAGGAGAATTCGAGTAACCATGAGGACAGGTTACAAATATCATTATAAATAGAGTGGGCACCAACCCAACTCAATCATGTCAAGTCCTTTGACTTGACCCAAGTAGTTTTTCCCATACACACACACTGGTTTGCAAACATGTGGACGTAGCCCAAGAGCGGTTACCCAACTGTCCTTGACCGTGTACACGGCTATTCGAATAGTTTTACACTCTGCAGAGGTTGCACACTTTACCCACAAGATCCGGGGAACTTCCGTGTCATCCACGACCCGCGTTACCTCAAGTACCCGGGGTAAGCACCCGATCACTCTCTTTCCCTAGACAACACTAATATGGAGTCCACTCGATTGGTAGTAACCCCCGTGCCCAACATTTCACAACTTAAAATTGTGGAGCCTCGCTCCCATATTCATCACATACCACTGGCACGGGGTACCAACGGTGTGTCCGGTGCCCCATAAAAATGTTCTTGGCCGCCCTACAGCACGACCCGTCCCCGAGAGAGAGCACCAACTCTCCCCGTCACTTTGTAATGCGGGCTCCAAGCTAGTATCGGCCTAGGTAATCAATAACGCCCTTTCCCATATAAGGGTAGAGTGGTTGCGCATGTAAGGTTGGAATAACGGTCGCAACTTAAACCAATCCGTTTTTTTGAAAGCAACACACACACTTGTCTCGGTACACCACTTCGTCATCAAGCGGTTACCCATCTCATTATCTCCCTCGGGCATAAGTGGCACCCGACCGGGTTTTCGAAAAGTCCTTTGAAAATACTTTGTCTCCATCACCATGCATATTCCCGTCCCTTTTTGCGTAGCAACTACTTTAGCATCCTATCTACTCCCATCGGCATAACCCTCATAAGGAGGTAGGGTCATGCACAATGCAAGTGTCAACGAGGAAGTAACAGAGGCAAACCATCAAAGTGGTTCCACCTCATCATGATTCCGTTGCAACAACAATATGGTGCTATATGTCATGCATAAAAAGGGTTTCATAGACATGGTCAAAGGGCTGCTTGCCTGGTTCATCTGAGTCTTGAAATCTTCTGGTCCTTCTCCATGTACTCCGTCTACTTCGTCAACTAACGTCGGAAACAACCACAATAAGCAACACAACAAGGCAGAAAATATAAGTGCTCCAAAAATATTAATTTGACTTTTCTAGGACATCTCTGGTTATATGAAAATAACAAGAGTGGTTTCATTGGAATTGGATCGGTGGATATCTCTGAACATTTCAATATGATGGAATCAAGGGGTTTATGGATTTGCAAGAAGTGTACAGAAACATGTTTCCGAAAAATGAGCAAAGGCACCCATTTAACAAACCATGATTTTAGAAGCATCTAGGAGTTGGTTTCACTGGATTTGGAGTTCAAATGAATATTCTATGGATTTGCAAATTTGACAAATATGAAGAAATGGCTCATTGTTTTATGTGGTACAGAAAGTATTAACAAAAATATTCGTAAACTAAGTTATGAACTTAGAAGCATCGAGGAATTTGAATCATGGCATTTGGATCAATTTTGAGCTCCCAGTGATTTTCTAAAGTTCATCACAGAAATAGGAAAAATAGGATTTGATAAATATTTGTGAAGAAAAGGTCTCTGGAAAAATGTGCATGTTGCACTAACAGGTAGATCATGATTTATAGAGTCACTAGAAATTTGAACCATAAAATTTGGAGTCCATTTGAATTGTGTATGGATTTTAGAAACTCACTGGAAAAGAATAAAAAGAAATACAAGGCATTACCCTTATCCTGCGCACCGGCGAGAGATAGCAGTGGGCTGGCCCAGCGGCTCAGCTGCGCTGGCGACAGGGGGTGACGTCGAAGACGACTTCATGGGAGGGCGCTTTCGCCATGGAAACGCGGGAGTAGCGCGGCCCGCCTCCACTTACGTGAGCCAGCAGATTCGCGGTGGAGTTTTAAACCTGACAGGCAGGGCCCCCTGTCAGGATGTGAGGCTGACCGACGGGCCCCACGGCCGTTGTCATCAACCTCCATCCAGAGAGGACGGCGAGCTCACCGGCGGTGATTCCGGGCACGGCGAGGCGAACAAATGGCACCGACGTGTTCAGCGTCGAAGCGCACTTCAGGTGGAGGTGGTGACGGTCGTCGGGGAGCAGTGGTTCGCCGGTGACCAAGAAGCCGGCGGCGAGGCTTCGGGAGGTGGATGGATAGCTCACTCCGGGCTGAAATCAAAGCGGTATAAGAAGAGAACCGAGTCAGTGGAGTCTTCTGGCTCCAGATCGAGAGAAAGGGGAGGCGTAGGAGGCTTATACCCCTGGATCGATGGCGACCCGAGGCGGCGGAGCTCGAGCTCGATCTCGAGCTCGGGCGTCTCTGGGCATGAACGGGTGGTGCGGGTGGATGATTTGGAGTGGGAGAGAGCGAGCAGGAGCAAAAGGATGGCTCGGGGAGGCCTTAGATAGGCAGGCCGAGGTCCACCGTGGGCGCGACCTACGGGTGCCCGCGGGATCGGCTCTGGTGGCCGTTGGGGAGGGAAGGAAAGACTGGGGTACTCGTGGGGTGGTCTAGGGTGCAGGGAGAGAGGGAAGGATCGGGAGGCACCAGAGGGGGTTGCGTGTGAGCTCGATCATTGGAGCTCTCGGGCGGCAGCGTCTTGAAAGGAGGCAGCAGGAGGGAGAAGGAGGAGGGGCCAGGCGTGGCGTGTTGCGGACGTCGAGGCACCTCGGCCGGCCGCGAGGGGGAGGCTCGAGGTGGTCGGGGGATGCGGCGTCAACGGTCGGGAGAACGCTGACGTGCTCCAGAGCGCGCAAATGGCCGGCAACCGCGGCTTTTTCTCGTGTCCTCACGCGCCCACTTGTGTCTGGTGGTTGCAGGGGGGGTAAACAATGTGGATATGGCATTGGATGCCCTGGGGATCCACTGGAGTGAGGAGGGAGGTTGAGAGAGAGAGATTTGGTGCTGTCCAGAGAGGGGAAAAGAGCTTTTCACCCCCATAATCATGGCTCCTCGGGCAGGGAAAGATGCAGGGGTTAGAGGAGGACCAGATGGTGCTGTGGGAGAAAGATTAGCTCATGGAGACTAGTGTAAAGGGCCAGAACATGCATTTTAAATTTCTGCCAGAAGGTGTTTGATGGTGGTTTGGGCAAGCAAATGGATTCCAACTGGTATGAAGATTAACAGGTTCAAGTGTTATATAGAAATGAGGTTGATCACCAAGTTGGAGCTCATTTGAAGAAAGTTGACAATGCAACTTCGGTAAACCCTAGAAATTAGCAGAAATGGCTTTACCAAGATTTAGTCATGCAAACCTATTCTCCTTGATGCACCACTTGGTGTAGTGTCATCATTTAAGGTTCTGAACATGACCACAAAAGTTGAGATCAAAAGGAGAAAGTTTCCAATGTAGAGTTGTTCAAATTTGGTTCTGGACAGAAAGGGTTTTGGGGCACTTTGATCAATATAACATTTTCTCCAACTTGTGCCATTTTGTCTATATGAATGATTAGACCATTTGAGCAAGTTCACAAGGTTTGAGAACATTTGGACATGTTTGGCAATGTAAAGTTGCTCAAACTTCAAAATGGACAGAAATAGTTTTGAGGGGGTTTCATGGGGTTATACTATTCTCCATGACATGATACTTGTCAAGATCATCAAACATGTCATATGTGACATGCTAGAATTGTCTTGGAATTTTTGGAGAATATTTCCTTTGTAAATATTTCAAAAGCTTGAAATATCCAGAAAGGGTTTTTGAGGGGTTTGACCAACATTTTGAACATGACCATGTGGTTAAACTCTTATATATGGAAAATACATGTCCACTGAGTTTCCCTAGGTTTTTGTCAAATATTTTTAAAGCATTAAAATAATTTTAACCTATTAAAGACCATTTCTGGCCTAAAGAAAAAGCCTTTAAATAAAATAGGAAAATAACTTTTAAAAATATATTTTTATGGTTTCTGGGAATCCTCTATCTAATAGGAGTCAAATATATTTTTGGAAAGATTTTTACTGGCCTTAGTTAAGTACTTGCAGTGCAAATCTCAATTCAGGGGTTTTTGGAAAACTAAATTTTGAAAATACTAATTGGCCAAATTATTTTTGTAAGAAACTATTTTTATGTCCTATACACATGACATGATCATTGGGAAAGATTTTGGATCAAGGGAAAGGAGTATAGGAGTTGGAGGATTTATTTGATTTTTCGAGCACTTGCCAACAGCAGACAAAAATCAAATCAAGCAAGACCAAAACACACAAAAGTTTTTGTCAAACCACATTTTAGCATGATTTATTGACTTAAGTGTTGTGGCATGAAAATCAGGGTGTGACAGACCTACCCCCTTTACAAGAATCTCGTCCCGAGATTCCCGGACTAAGCGCAGAAGGAATCTGGAAACTTGGATTCGGGTAGTCTTCACGTCCTCATCCTGCTTCTGCTTCTGTTTGGTACTCCATTGAACTTGAAGTACTTGATGGTGTGACTTCGTGTATGACGTTCTTCTTGATCCAGGTTTCTAATGGGTAGCTCGGGGTAGGTTAGATTGGGCTAGGAGTCGGTGGCTCGTGGTCGATGTCCTTGTATAGACCGGGCTAATTGGGAAGTTGGAAGCGTTTCGGAGTGGTGTCGTGTGGAAAACATTGTGCACGATGGGTAACTCGGTGGTAACTCCACCGGTAGCCGTCTATTCTTCGCCTTCGCGGTGATCTTGGAGAGGGCCGATAAATCTTGGTGTGAGCTTCCCTTTGACATGGAAATGCTTGGTTCCTACGAGAGAAGTGGTTTGCAGATATGCCTGGTCTTTGATGCGGAGGTATACTTCTTGAAGGTGGTGGTTGGCGTAGTTCTTCCTCCTAGGCATGACGATCTTCAGATGTTCCTTGACCAGCTCAACGATTCTTCTTCCGTCTTCGGGTAGACGAGTATGTGATCAAAGAAAGATCACAACTAACTTGTCCAAGCACTCCATGAAGTCTATGGGGTGCGTAAAGTGGGCTGAGGCATCGGTGGTGGGCACGGTTGAGTATTGGCCAAGGTCTTATCGATCTAGAGCCAAAGCCCACGGTCAGGATCCGGCATGTTGTGGCTTGGTAGGACGTAAGGGTTTCAAGGATTCTAGTGTGCGAGTGAATGTTCATCATCCCATCCTTGAGCACAGTTCCTGAGATGCCAATTGTTCTATCTAGTCCTCCAAACAGGTCACCTCATACCTCCGAAAGTATCATCTCGCATAGGTCAACTCCAAAAGCCCATTAGCTAGATAATTCGTTAATTCTACAAATCCAATGTCTATGGTGTCCCACATGATCTTCTAATGTCCTATAATCACCAAATACTTGAAAGGGCTACCTTGCTATAGTCAGTCCACCAATTTCCATTATCATGGTCATGTAACTCCAAGGTCAAGCATATATAGATCCCTAAATAAACTCTGACAATTATTCCAATCTCCTAGTTATGGTCCACCGAGAAACATGGTATCATGATCAAGATCATCAGACTAAATCCAATTTACTTCAAACCATGTAAAAATTACTCTGCATCCATACTCCACTAGGGTAACCTATTTAATCCAAATCTCATGTCCAACGAGGAATCCTACATGTCTCCCTCAAGTTATTTACGTAATATCAACTATCTCCTATCAATATCATCTGATCAATTCAAATCCTTGCACTTCAAGGAGTTTCAGCTTGCGATCATAATTGTCTTATAAATCCAATTTACTCAGGGATAATGGAATCTATGCTAATCTATAATCATGATCCCACCAAGTTCATCTACCAACATGAAATCCTCATGATCTACCAAAGTCTTAGTCAATTGCTCAGGGTCTCTGATATAAACTCATCAAGTCATTTGTCCTCCGTTCCTATATCCTCAAGCTGGTCTTCCCTATGGCATCGTCAGTTTTGGTGCTATCTTAGGATGATAATGTGCTTGTTCACTATGTCCACTAGTTCCATAATGAACCCAGTGCTATGTGAGGTTACAGAGGCTTAACTGGTCCACTTGTAATTCCATGGGTTAAGCACTTGGTTAAGGATTCGAGCTGGGGTATTTCGTGATGTCTCGAAGGGTATAGCGATGGGTTTACAATCGAGAGGTAAACATAACTCTACGGGGTTGCACTTGGTCGAGGAGGTTGTAGCAAAAGTCTTCAGTGCTGGTTGGTTGCCAAAGTAGAATCCTTGGTGTATCTTGTCTTGCTAGCCTTCAGTTGAGGAGAGAGATGAGAGGGAGAGGTAACATAAAGGAGGGGAATGCCTCAAGGGGGTTCTATAGTGCAAGTGCAAACAAACAGGTGCCGAAAGGGCCAAACACATGCATTAAGATAAGTAAGGTGATATAGTCACGTACTTGTTGCCTAGGGCAAAAAGTGCGACCTATATCGAAACACAAACAAATAAAAACAAGCAACACAAAATCATGGTTCTATTCGAACCATCATACGGACTCATTGCACAAGATAGGGGTACACGACTCCTCCTACCCTAGGGGTTCTCGGACTCAGTAGTCGTGCCTTGTGCCTCATGCAGTCTCCTGAGTTTTCCTCAGTTGTTGCCACGTCTCTTGTTTGATGAAACGATCTGGGTTGAGCCGGAGGAATCTTTGACAACTTCTCGCCTGATGAGGTGATGGGGTGATGGTGGCTCCTCGTGGCTGTCTTTGACTTGGTCTTCTCTTGTCTTCTTAATCATGATGATCGCTTTTGCTTTCTAAGCCGCCGATGGTACCAGGTGGGCAATCCTTTATGCAATAACATTATCAAGGCATAATAGTGGTCCAACCCGTCGGACACATTGTTGACAATATCGTCACCGAGAGCGGGGGATGAAGATGTCACATCCCAGTTAGACCATGCATTAGGGTGTGCATCATGTTTAAATTTCATTTGAATTTGAAATGGGGAAGGCAGGAAACCCCGAACACCCCCCCCCCCTTAAAACAACTAGGGTTTACTAAAATTTATTTCAATGAATCGAAATGCCCTTCAAAATGTTCATCCTCTTTACTTTGGTTCGAGAACCCATGTCAAAGAAGGTGTACCATTTTCTAGGTCATCTAAGGGTTCTAGGGTTAATCCACAAGTTTTAAACTTGGGCATTTTAAATTATATAAAATATTTTAAATGTTCAAAATTGTCAAACCAAAATGTTTCATGTTGGGAATATTCCAACAAGTGACCAGGAGCATTTTGGTGATTTTTAAAATAGTTTTGGTATTTTAAATAAACCCCACAAAGTTCTGTAAATTAGGAAAAGACTAAAAAGGAAGATACTTACATGCGCCGCCTGCCCACGCCCACCTGCCGCCCAGCCCAAAGCATGGCCAACTGCTTGGCTCAACTCGCCAGAGCAGCTGGTGCCCGCCGGGCCAGCCTTGGCGCGCGCCACGCAGCTGGCCGCCGCCTGCTTCATCCCCTCGCCGCCTCGCTGCTGGGCGACCTCCACGTCGTCGCCCGACCCCCGGACACGTCACTCTCCCCCTGCCCCTCTCCCGCTCCCCCTCGCCATGGCCGACGCCACCGCCGCCGCTCCTCCGTCAGAATCAGTAGCCACCGCCGTCCCCGCCACGAGACTTTGTCCAGCCGCTTGCCCGGCGTCGACTCCGTCGAACAAGCCAAGCCCGAGCTCTTGCTCGCCCAGGCTACTGCGCCGACCTCGCCTCGACTCCGCCACGCCGGAGATCCCCTTCGCCGTCGCCGCGCATCGACCGTCCCCGACCCGGCACGAGGCTCTCTCACGGGATCACTGTGAGCCTGGCTACCTCCCCATCCTCTCCATTCTCTTCCTCGTGCACCACAACAACCCAACCGCGATCACCCGAACCCACCGCCGCGGAGCTCGTCACCGACGAAGCTCCGGCCACCCAACGGCCACGCCACCGTGTCCATCGCACTCACCGTGTCGCGTTGGGTCTAACTATGCACTCCACGCGCCTCACCTTGCCCCCTAGCAACTAGTTCGACATCACCCGAGCCCCGGCCGCCGCCCGACTCGTCGCCGGTGCCAACTCCGCCACCCGACTCCAACTAACCCCACCAAACACCGCGGTTCGTCTCCAGCTCCACGTAGATGTCTTCCGCACCCCATTTAGTGGCGGAAAGTGCAAAAGCACTTTGCTCGCTTGGCCTTTGGCCTCGCCAAGTGCTGACGCCGGCGAGTTGACCATCGACCACCGATCAGGGCCACATTGACTTTCTGAGTCAATGACGGTGGACCCCGGCTAACTAATTAGGATTAGTTCTAATTAAGTTAATTAGTTAAACTAACCACGACATGCGGGTCCCACTTGTCGCTTTGACTGGATGACCCGTTGACCCCTGACGTCACGCTGACCTCATCTTTGGCGCATTAATTCAAATTCTGGATTTATTTTGATATAGTAAATTCCGAATATAATTCAAATTTCAAATGCCTATAACTTTTATTCTATAACTCCAAATGCAAAGATTTATATATGAAAATTATCAGAAAAATACACTCTATCATTTGCCTATAACTTTTATTCTATAATTCTGGATTTATTTTGATATAGTAAATTATCGTAAAAATACACTCTATGCATGTTAAAACAAGTTAACTATGCTGAATAACCAGAATAAGATATTGCACCATTAGGACTAACTCAAATGAGCTATCATTTGAATCCTTGATTCAAATAAGTTCATCTCTGTTCTATCAACTTGCATTAGACCAACACACATCCATATTGCCATGTCATAGCATGCATCATATTGTTGCATATTGTCTTGTATGTTTATTTCGGTGTGCTTTCATGATAGGTTCTGCCCCCGAAGATAACCTCGACTACCCATCTGAAGGGCAGTCCTCTACCCCAGTTCCATCAGGCAAGCAATTCATTGATCATTCGATACAAACCCATGTTCTCGCTTCGCTCTCGTTTCTGCATTAAGACAACGCGATTCAACTGTTGTGTGCTGCGGTAGTTGAACCCACTTCCTTTGCATGACTGTCATTGCCACAAGAACTAGATGAAACCCACTAGTATGTGTAGGAGTTGATTGAGCCATGTTTGTGATTCCTACCATGCTATGCTTGCTATGCTTAGAGTTGTGTCGAGTCGGCTCATTGGGATGATGAACTGGAGTGAAAGGTTGTGTTGGTTCGAGAGTGAAAGTGTTGAACACGATTTGGTAAAGGTATCGATGAGAGGCCATGTAGGAGTACATGGTGGGTTGTTTCATTGAAGCCGAACTTAAGAACTGAGATCTGTGTTTGTGATCCATGAACTAGCTACTACCACGCATTGGGCCCGAAACCAATGGACCCTCTCGGCTTCTTAACCACCCTTGTTCTTAGTCCGGGAGTTGCAAGTAGTTTCTGGTGTTTGTAGCTTGCTGGGGGCCGCACGCAACGCTGACCTTAGGGGTGGGTTGTGTTGCGGTAGGCACCGTGGCCCGGTGTACCGAGTGCCCGTTTGGTATCTCGGGAACCCTGCACACATCGTTCGGGGCTGTATGGGAAACCTCGGCCGGACTCCCTGCGGATGGAACCCGAATAGGCGATAAACCTGGACTAGGGACTTGAGTGTTTAGGTAGGCTGTGGCCGACACCCACGTTGGGCTTCCGCTGAAGGTTGCAGAGTACATGTCGTGTAAACGATTTATAAGTGGTGAGCGTGTGTGAAGAAGTACACCCTGCAGGGTTAAATATGATCTATTCGAATAGCCGTGTCCACGGAGAAGGACTTCTGGGTTACCTATATCAGTTCATAGACAAGTAAATGGATACTACTAAAAGCCTCAAGATAAGTGTGAGTATCGTGGATGGCCCTCTCGGGGATGACGAGAGAGGATCCACAGTGGAGTATTGTGATGGTGAGTAGTGGACTCGTGTACGACAAAATGCTTTACAAAGTGTGTCACGTAGGATAGCTTAGCCAAGAGTTAAAGCTGGCTTGCTGCAAATAACTCCACCTCCTTCCTTGAGAATGTGCATGTATGATAGGATTTTGTGGTAAGACTTGCTGAGTACTTTTGTACTCATGTTTGTAATCAATATTTTTCAGAGGACTATACTACCCCTCACGGATTCTATGTAGATGTTGACTTGACGAGTGAACTAGCCACCCGGTGGCGATCTAAGACTTGTGAAGGGCCATTGTAGATAGAAAGGCTCCAACAAGCTTTCTTTCTTTCTAGAGTCCGTACTCGAGACTAGTTTGCTTCCGCATGTGCTTGTATGATTGTATGACTTGAGTGTTGGGTCATGTGACCCCTACCTGTATGACTATGTTATGTATGGCTCCTCGAGCCTCTTAAATAAAGTACTTGAGTTGTAGAGTTTTGTTGTGATGCCTTGTTGTATTTACTCATATCGGGCATATTGCGTGTATGATTGAAATGCTTGGTATGAGTGGGATCCGACAAACTAGTTGTTTATCCTTGGCAGCCTCTCATATGGGGAAATGTAGTCTCGTGCTTCCGGCGATAGTAGTCCGCTTCTGCCCGGTTCACGAGTCCTGCTAGCCAGCACTCTGCTTGGACACTTGACTGGCGGCATGTGATTCATTTCGTTCCTATATGTCCCCTTCGGGAAATGTCACGCGGTGATACTCGAGTCCTGCCTAGCCTGCTACAGCCCGGGATACGGAGTCCTGTTAGCCCAAAGCTACAGCCCGAGTTCATACGTTGATGACCGACATGCTCGAAGTGATTCATGTATGCTGTCCCCATAGGTTAGTGCCGCTTTGGGTTCACGACTAGCCATGTCGGCCCGGTTCTTTGTCATGTGGATGCTAGCGACACTATCATATCGTGAGCCAAAAGGCATAAGCGGTCCCGGGCCATGGTAAGGCGACACCGTGGGAATACCGTGCGTGAGGCCGCAAAGTGATATGAGGTGTTACCAGCTAGGTCGATGTGACTTGGAATCGGGGTCTGACAGCGTTGGCATCGAGCGGGGGCTGCTGTGGGTTCGCTAAGCCAAACTGGTGAAGTTGAGTCTAGAAATGCTTTAGTTATATGTAGGGAATTGATTGTGGGAGGAGCGTAAGGCTCTTTTTACTTCTTTACCTTATGCCCTCGATCTGAGTCATCCTCTTCTCATTCGGCGTGGGTATAGGACTAGGCTCTCTTCTCTCTATCGAGTTCACGTGTTACTAATCCGTAGTAACTTATAGGATTGTTGGTTACATCCTCGATTCGGTGCTACTAAGTTTTAGTATGCTATCATTTGAACCGAGAACCTTGATATGATGTTGTTGAGTGGTTATGCAATCTGATTTTGAATGTCTCAAATCTGATTTTGAGCATTCTGAGATGTTATGCTGCCCGATTTTCCTAGAAATTCTAATGCCTTTGCATTGTGGCTGTGCTTTCAGATGGCCACCGTTCCCGAACCAAGTGGTTACTTTGACCCGTTGCATTGATGTGTGCGGTCACACGGCCATGTTGGTTAGGGTGATGATTGAGGCTGGTTATCGATGGTATCCTGAATATACCGTCGAGGAGCAGTTTAGGGATTTCAATCAAAGCCAATATCTATGCACGGTCGGGATTTATCCATCTTACCCGAGCTCTTGAGCCACTTCACTGTTCTTATGGGCTCGGAATCACTATTGGAATATCGTGCAAGATGCAGCCTATTCCATGATGACTATTATTCGAGCGAACTGCTTTGGTTTGAGCAACACCGATTTCCGCTACATGCCAAGATCCCTCCCAGGGCGCATGGCTACCTTGAGGTTTGTACAGCGATGCATCCCATGAGGACTCACTCCTTCGCACTACTCTTGAGTTCTTTGGAGGACAAGGACCGTGAGAACCGGGCCTTGCGTATGGAGCTTTTTAATGCCCGTTCTGATCACTGGGCTACTCTGACCAGGTTTGCACCTGCCGTGCAAGCCGGATATATGGACATGAGAGACTTGTACCCTGTGCGGGCGAGTCTGCCAGACTTTATGGAGTGGCGTGAGGTTGGAGGCATCACTCCTCCTCGTGGGCCTCGTCTGCCACCGTTTGTTGGTCCACGGCCACATCCGAGTCCTTATGGTCCACAGGCCCCACAGGATTGTCTGTTTCCGGACGATCATGTTCCACTCCCAGGCTTGGGTGGGGACTTCTATGAGGACTACTATGGAGCTGCCTGAGATAGTAGTAGTATTCCTAGTATGGTACTAGTTGTGTTTCCACCGTCCTGCGTGACTCGTGGAATACGACTTAGTGTGTATCGTTCCGGAAGTGTAGAAAAATAATGTATAGGAGTTGGAATGCTTCCGATGAGATGTAACGCCTTTCTTTATAGTTGTACTCCGTCAGGCTTGTACTAAACTATGAATGGTGTGTATGACCGATGGTATATATATATATATGGCAGTTTTATATTACCATGTCATACGGATGAACATCTTTGCATTCCATGCTGTCCATTACCTTCCGCACTTCCTTGTTAAATTCTGCCATCCTGGTTTAAACCTTTGCTTTGTCTCCCAGGATGGTCAATACTCTCAACACTCCTGCTGTTCCAGAGCAGGGAGAAGCCAGATGCAGCCAGAAATGAGAATCTGCCGCAACCGCCATCTTTGGCGAGGTGATCTTTGAAGCGAGCATAATAAGCGCGAAACCAACCGCTTATTGGGCGGATTGAACAAAACACAGCACGCCAGCCAAGAAACGATGGGGTTTCACTCAACGATTTCGTCAAGCTGTATCCTCCAAAGTTCAAATATTCCGTCGAGCCGCTCGGCGCAGATGATTGGCTCCACAAATCCACCACAAGCTGCGTTCCGCCAGCGTGGCTGAGGCCGACAAGGTTACCTTTGCCGCCTATCATCCGGAAGGCCCTGCTAGTCTCTGGTGGGAAAATTATGAGGCTATCGTCCGGCTGGACAAGTTACAACTTGGGATGAATTCAGTGCCGCCTTCGTGAGCACCATATTCGAGAAGGTCTTATGGACCGCATAAGCGTGAGGAATTCTGCAGTTTCACCCAAGGTAGGCTGACGGTGGATGCCTCAGCCGTGAATTTGGGAGGTTAGCACGTTATGCTCCCCAAGAAGTTTCTACCGATGCCAAGAAGCGTGCAAGGTTCCGCAAGGACTTAGCCACGAGCTACGCCGAGATCTCCGTTTGCATGAGTGTACCTCTTTCCGAAGCTAGTCAATAAGGCTATCGGCGCTTGGCCAGGCAGACTGATTTTGAGGCTTCACGCAAGCACATCCGTGACTCTGGATCGTCATCCGGCTCTGGATCCCAGAAGCGCCGGGTTTGGGTTCCAAATACTGCTCTACCACCTAGGTACACCCCGAGGCCATCCTTTGAGGCGCCTCGCCCCAAGCAGCCGTATTTTCCACCCAAGACTTATGGAGGTCCAACTGCTAATGCTGCTCCACGTCCAAATGTGATCACTTGCTTCAAATGTGGAGAGACGGGCCACTATATCCGAGAGTGTCCCAGAACAACCCCAATCAAGCCGAAAGTCTGTTGGCGCGGCAAGCCAGCGGGAAAGGTGCCCTATGCCAAACCAGTTGCCACCGCTCGTGGCCATGTCAACTATGTCTCTGCTGAAGAAACCTATGAGGATCCCAACGTCGTCCTCGGTACGCTTCTTGTTAATTGCCATCCGGCAACCGTTCTTTTTGATACTGGAGCATCTCATTCATTTATTTAAGAGAGCTATGCTCGATTGCACAACACCACATTACGTGACATGCCTACCTCCATGGAAATTCAAACTCCTGGCTCTAGATGGCAAACCTCTAGAATAAGTCATGGGAATGAAATTCTTGTCGACAGATTAGTCTTTCTTGCATCTCTAATAGCTCTCAAGTCCTCGGACATAAACATCATCTTGGGTATGGACTGGATGTCAGCCCATTATGCTAAGATTGATTGCTCTACTAGAACTGTTCAACTTACCCATCCTTGGGCAAAACAAAGGATGTTCTAACCCGAGTGTCTAAGCGCCACTTTACTCCTTAAATGCCAACCCCTTCCGGACCTCGAAGATATCCGGTAGTCCGTGATTTCCCGGATGTCTTCCCGGAAGAACTGCCAGGTGTTCCACCGACGGGGATGTCGAGTTCGTGATAGATCTTATTCCGGAACCGTCCCAATCTCTAGAAGACCTTATAAGATGGCACCCCTAGAACTAGCTGAACTTAAGAAACAACTCGATGAGTCCTTGCAAAGGGTTTCATCCGTCCTAGTTCATCTCCATGGGCTTGCCCGTCCTCTTCATCAAAAAGAAGGATGGTACGGATCGGATGGTTGTAGATTACCGACACATCAATTTGGTCACTATCAAGAACAAGTATCCGCTCCCGGGATCAACGACACAGTATGATCAGCTCGCTGGATCCTCGATCTTTTCAAGATGGATTTGAGGTTGGGCTACCATCAAATCAAAATCAAGAACGGGACATTCCTAAAACGGCCTTTGTCACTCGTTATGGCCAATCTGAGTACACCGTCATGTCCTTCGGATTAACCAATGCTCCAGCCACTTTCTCTCGGTTAATGAACTCAATCTTCATGGAGTATTTGGATAAATTAGTCGTGGTATACCTCGATGATATACTCATCTACTCCAGAATGAGGAAGAACATGCGAACACCTAAGGCTAGTATTGATGAAACTTGAGAGCACCGCCTTTATGCCAAATTCTCTAAATGTGAATTCGGTTACCGAAGTGACCTATCTAGGACATGTAATCTCTGGTAAGGGTATTGCTGTCAATCCCGGCGAGTTCAAGCCGTCCTTGATTGGACCCCACCTGAATCGGTCAAGCAAGTTCGAGTTTCCTCGGTTTAGCGAGCTATTGCCGCCGCTTCGTCGAGAATTTCTCTAAAGTTGCTAAACCTCTAACGAACTCCTCAAGAAAGATAAGAAGTTGAATGGGCGCCACAAAGGCGAGTTCATCTTCCAGAACTGAAAAGACGCTGACATCTGCTCCGTATTTGTTCCACCAGATTTCTCTAAGGACTTTATTATCTATTACGGCGCCTCGCGACAAGGACTAGGTTGCATACTCATGCAAGATCGTCATGTGATTGCCTACGCATCTCGACGATTCGTCCCACATGAGGATAACTACCCCACACACGATCTAGAGCTTGCGGCGATGGTTCATGCACTCAAAACCTGGCGACATTACCTTACGGGTAATCGTTATAAATCTACACCGATCACCAAAGTCTGAAATATATCTTCACCCAACCGGATTTGAATCTCAGGCAAAGACGTTGGGTCGAGTTGATTACAGATTTCGACTTAGGAATATCCTACACCCCAGGCAAAGCCAATGTCATGGCTGACGCACTAAGTCGCAAGTCTTATTGTAACAATCTGATGTTACAACAAAGTCAACCAATTCTCCACGAGGAATTTCGTAAGCTTAATCTTCACATTGTTCCATGAGGATTCCTTTCCACCCTGGTGGCGAAACCTACCCTTACGGATCAGATCATCAAAGCATAGAAGGTAGACCCGGGAGTCTCCCGTATCAGGAGAAACATCAAGAAAGGAGTCGCAGATTGTTTCTCCATTGATGAACAAGGTGTCGTGTTCTTTGGAGACCGTCTAGTGGTTCCCAAGGTGCGCAACCTGAGGCGATTGATCCTTAAGGAAGCTCATGACTCTCCTCTCACCATTCATCCCGGTAGTACTAAAATGTATCAAGATCTCGCCGAGGTTTTGGTGGACTAGGATGAAGAGAAATCGCTCAATACATTGCTAATCTGCGGCGTCGCCGCCGAAGTTAAGCGAGCATCAACGACCTGCTGGTACCCTTCAACCTTTGGAAATTCCTGAATGGAAATGGGATAAAATCGGTATGGACTTCATTACGGGTTTCCCGAGGACCAAGAGAGGGAATAACGCTATCTTCGTTGTTGTTGATCGTCTTTCCAAAGTAGCCCACTTCCTACCTGTTCGTGAGAGTATAACCGCTAGCCAGCTAGCTGAATTGTACATCTCTCGAATAGTGTCTCTTCATGGTATTCCATCGAGATTAACTCAGACCGTGGAGTCTTTTCACCTCTCGATTTTGGGAAAGTTTCCAAACGCTATGGAACTCGTCTCTCCTTTAGCACCGCTTTCCATCCCCAATCAAGTGGTCAAGTAGAACGAGTCAATCAAATCCTAGAGGATATGCTTGAGCTTCGTCATCTCTTCGACATGAATTGGGAGAAATGCCTTCCATTCGCCGAGTTAAACTTATAACAATAGTTATCAAGCCAGCTTGGGCAAAGCCCTTCGAAGTTCTCTATGGACGGAAATGTCGAACGCCTCTTAACTGGTCGAAACCGGGAGAGACAACTCTTTGGCCCGGACATGATTCGGGAAGTGAAGAGCAGGTTCGCGTTATTCGTGAGAAATTGAAAACAGCCCAATCTCGTCAAAAGAGCCAATATGACCGCAAGCATAAGCCTATGACTTATGAAATTGGCGAGAAGGCTTACCTTGGGTTACTCCTCTGAAGGAACCCATCGATTCGGTATCAAAGGCAAGTTGGCTCCTCGTTACATTGGACCCTTTCGCATTCTTGCCAAGCGAGGGAAGTTGCCTACCAATTGGAACTACCTCCGCATCTTTCGAGTCCATGATGTCTTCCACGTTTCCCAACTCAGCGTTGCTTCTCGGATCCTATCCGTGGAGTGGACCACGAAACGCTTGATCTCCAAGATAACCTCACCTATCGAGAATATCCCGTTCGTATCCTCGATCAAGCCGAGCGTACCACTCGACGTCGGAATATCAAGTTTCTAAAGGTTCAATGGTCAAACCATTCCGAACAAGAAGCAACTTGGGAAAGGGAGGATCGTCTTCGACTTGAGTATCCCACCTTTTCATAGAAGATCCTAAATCTCGGGCGAGATTCTTTTGAGTGGGGGTGAGTTGTCACATCCCAGTTAGACCATGCATTAGGGTGTGCATCATGTTTAAATTTCATTTGAATTTGAAATGGGGAAGGCAGGAAACCCCAGAACACCCCCTTAAAACAACTAGGGTTTACTAAAATTTATTTCAATGAATCCGAAATGCCCTTCAAAATGTTCATCCTCTTTACTTTGGTTCAGAACCCATGTCAAAGAAGGTGTACCATTTTCTAGGTCATCTAAGGGTTCTAGGGTTAATCCACAAGTTTTAAACTTGGGCATTTTAAATTATATAAAATATTTTAAATGTTCAAAAATTGTCAAACCAAAATGTTTCATGTTGGGAATATTCCAACAAGTGACCAGGAGCATTTTGGTGATTTTTAAAATAGTTTTGGTATTTTAAATAAACCCCACAAAGTTCTGAAATTAGAAAAAGACTAAAAAGGAAAATACTTACACTGTCGCCGTGCAGCCCACTGCCCAGCCCAGCCCAGCAGCCGCGCCCATGGCTGCTTGGCTCGGCCAGACGAGCAGCTGGTGCCCGCCCGGCGAGCGAGGGCGCCACGCAGCTGGCCGCCGCCTGCTTCATCCCCTCGCCGCCTCGCTGCTGGGCGACCTCCACGTCGTCGCCCGACCCCCGACACGTCACTCTCCCCCTGCCCCTCTCCTCGCTCCCCCCTCGCCATGGCCGACGCCACTGTCGCCGCTCCTCCGTCAGTATCAGTAGCCACCGCCGTCCCAGCCCACGAGACTTTGTCCAGCCGCCGCCCGGCGTCGACTCCGTCGAACAAGCCAAGCCCGAGCTCTTGCTGCGCCCAAGCTTCTGCACCGACCTCGCCCGACTCCGCCACCGCCGAGATCCCTTCGCCGTCGCCGCCGCATCAGACCGTCCCGACCCGACGAGGCTCTCTCACGGGATCACTTGTGAGCCTGGCTACCTCCCCATCCTCTCCATTCTCTTCCTCGTGCACCACAACAACCCAACCGCGATCACCCGAACCCACCGCCGCGGAGCTCGTCGCCGACGAAGCTCCGGCCACCCAACGGCCACGCCACCGTGTCCATCGCACTCACCGTGTCGCGTTGGGTCTAACTATGCACTCCACGCCTCACCTTGCCCCCTAGCAACTAGTTCGACATCACCCGAGCACCGCCGCCGCCCGACTCGTCGCGGTGCCAACTCCGCCACCCCGACTCCAACTAACCCCACCAAACACCGCGGTTCGTCTCCAGCTCCACGTAGATGTCTTCCGCACCCCATTTAGTGGCCGGAAAGTGCAAAAGCACTTTGCTCCGCCGCGCCTGGCCTCGCCGGCGGCTAGACGCCGGCGAGTTGACCATCGACCATCGATCGTGGGCCTGTTGATCGCTACGAGTCAATGACAGTGGACCCCGGCTAACTAATTAGGATTAGTTCTAATTAAGTTAATTAGTTAAACTAACCCTGACATGCGGGTCCCACTGTCAGTTTGACCTGGATGACCCCGTTGACCCTGACGTCACGCTAACCTCATCTTTGGCGCATTAATTCAAATTCTGGATTTATTTTGATATAGTAAATTCCGAATATAATTCAAATTTCAAATGCCTATAACTTTTATTCTATAACTCCAAATGCAAAGATTTATATATGAAAATTATCAGAAAAATACACTCTATCCATTGGTACAGGTTTCATGCATGTTAAAACAAGTTAACTATGCTGAATAACCAGAATAAGATATTGCACCATTAGGACTAACTCAAATGAGCTATCATTTGAATCCTTGATTCAAATAAGTTCATCTCCTGTTCTATCAACTTGCATTAGAACAACACACATCCATATTGCCATGTCATAGCATGCATCATATTGTTGCATATTGTCTTGTATGTTTATTTCGGTGTGCTTTCATGATAGGTTCTGCCCCCGAAGATAACCTCGACTACCCATCTGAAGGGCAGTCCTCTACCCCAGTTCCATCAGGCAAGCAATTCATTGATCATTCCGATACAAACCCATGTTCTCGCTTCTGCTCTCGTTTACTGCATTAAGACAACGCGATTCAACTGTTGTGTGCTGCGGTAGTTGAACCCACTTCCTTTGCATGACTGTCATTGCCACGAGAACTAGATGAAACCCACTAGTATGTGTAGGAGTTGATTGAGCCATGTTTGTGATTCCTACCATGCTATGCTTGCTATGCTTAGAGTTGTGTCGTCTGGCTCATCGGGATGATGAACTGGAGTGAAAGGTTGTGTTGGTTCGAGAGTGAAAGTGTTGAACACGATTTGGTAAAGGTATCGATGAGAGGCCATGTAGGAGTACATGGTGGGTTGTTTCATTGAAGCCGAACTTAAGAACTGAGATCTGTGTTTGTGATCCATGAACTAGCTACTACCACGCATTGGGCCCAAACCAATGGACCCTCTCGGCTTCTTAACCACCCTTGTTCTTAGTCCGGGAGTTGCAAGTAGTTTCGGTGTTTGTAGCTTCTTTGGGGCCGCATGCATAACGCTGACCTTAGGGGTGGGTTGTGTTGCGGTAGGCACCGTGGCCCGTGTACCGAGTGCCCGTTTGGTATCTCGGGAACCCTGCACACATCGTTCGGGGCTGTATGGGAAACCTCGGCGGACTCCTGCGGATGGAACCGAATAGGCGATAAACTGGACTAGGGACTTGAGTGTTTAGGTAGGCTGTGGCCGACACCCACGTTGGGCTTCCGCTTGAAGGTTGCCGAGTACATGTCGTAAACGATTTATAAGTGGTGAGCGTGTGTGAAGAAGTACACCCTGCAGGGTTAAATATGATCTATTGAATAGCCGTGTCCACGGAGAAGGACTTCGGGTTACCTATATCAGTTCATAGACAAGTAAATGGATACTACTAAAAGCCTCAAGATAAGTGTGAGTATCGTGGATGGCCCTCTCGGGGATGACGAGAGAGGATCCACGGTGGAGTATTGTGATGGTGAGTAGTGGACTCGTGTGCGACAAAATGCTTTACAAAGTGTGTCACGTGGGATAGCTTAGCCAAGAGTTAAAGCTGGCTTGTGCAAATAACTCCACCTCCTTCCTTGAGAATGTGCATGTATGATAGGATTACGTGGTAAGACTTGCTGAGTACTTTTGTACTCATGTTTGCTAATCAATATTTTTGAGGACTATACTACCCCTCGACGGATTCTATGTAGATGTTGACTTGACGAGTGAACTAGCCACCTGGTGGCGATCTAAGACTTGTGAAGGGCCATTGTAGATAGAAAGGCTCCAACAAGCTTTCTTTCTTTCTAGAGTCGTACTCGAGACTAGTTTGCTTCCGCATGTGCTTGTATGATTGTATGACTTGAGTGTTGGGTCATGTGACCCCTACCTGTATGACTATGTTATGTATGGCTCCTCGGAGCCTCTTAAATAAAGTACTTGAGTTGTAGAGTTTTGTTGTGATGCCTTGTTGTATTTACTCATATCGGGCATATTATGTGTATGATTGAAATGCTTGGTATGAGTGGGATCCGACAAACTAGTTGTTTATCCTTGGCAGCCTCTCATATGGGGAAATGTAGTCTCGTGCTTCGGCGATAGTAGTCCGCTTCTGCCGGTTCACGAGTCCTGCTAGCCCAGCACTACTGCTTGGACACTTGACTGGCGGCATGTGATTCATTTCGTTCCTATGTCTGTCCCTTGGGAAATGTCACGGTGATACTCGAGTCCTGCCTAGCTCTGCTACAGCCCGGGATACGGAGTCCTGTTAGCCAGTGCTACAGCCCGAGTTCATACGTTGATGACCGACATGCTCAAGTGATTCATGTATGCCTGTCCCCATAGGTTAGTGCCGCTTTGGGTTCACGACTAGCCATGTCGGCCGGGTTCTTTGTCATGTGGATGCTAGCGACACTATCATATCGTGAGCCAAAAGGCGCAAGCGGTCCCGGCCATGGTAAGGCGACACCCGTGGGAATACCGTGCGTGAGGCCGCAAAGTGATATGAGGTGTTACCAGCTAGGTCGATGTGACTTGGAATCGGGGTCCTAACAGAAGAGAACCGTTTTCCTGCTCACCATAGTGAGGCGGACCAAATGGCTAGGTTCTCATCCACCGGTGGTTGCCGATACAACAACGGTAGTGACAGGGTTACCCTATTAGCAATGTATATCATGATCTTGCATATCCTATGCCCTGATCATCGTAGGATAAGGTTGCGTCATCTTGGGGCAGTGTCAAGGGTGTCACCATCTCCTGGGTCTTCATGTCCTCATTCCTCGAGGATGTATCTTCTGTTGGTGCCGTCTTGTTGTGGTGTCGCCAATCTTGTGTTCAGGAGATGTGGGTGAATGTCTGGCAAGGCATCTTCCTTCTAGATTATCCACGAGGATTACAAAGAATCCAGTGGTCACGGGCATAAGGGTTCTAGCGACCAAAGGTTTTGAAGGGGAAGAGATCAATAAGGAAAGTATACCTTAGTTTTCGAAAATCTGAGAAGGTAAGAGAAGTATAGATAGTTTTGAAAACTAGTAATAGTTTTGGAAATAGTTTTATCCTAACTAACGACCATGCTAACTAAGGCTTCGTATAGTCAGGATGGCTCTGATACCAGCTCTGTGGGGACCCCGACTCATAAGTCATGATCACCGAATGCACGTGTACAATGATCCCATAGATCAGTGCTCACTGAACACACAGAAGCTGAATAACAAGAGTCTTACATCCATACATATTGTCTTACACAAATTATGACCATTATGGTCAAGTCTTGAGAGTATCATCGCAGCGGAAATCTTCAATAACAACTTGGACCCATGCCATCTGCCATAACCCTACAGGCATTCTGACTGGGAAGCGTCCTAGCTTGCATGTTCGTCACCGAGGTACTCTTCATTATATCCTGTTCTTTCATGCCTGGCCAATAAAATAACCAGTGGCAAGCCAATGAGTACTTTGAATGTACTCGCAAGCAACCCATGTTTTGGTTCAAGATACAGCAATGCTTGACATAGGTAAATTTTTGCAGAAAGCTAGTTTTGAGTGCAATGACATGTTCAACATCTTGCAAGACATGCATCAGGAGAATTCAAGTAACCATGAGGACAGGTTACATATATCATCATAAATAGAGTGGGCACCAACCCAACTCAATCATCTCAAGTCCTTTGACTTGACCCAAGTAGTTTTTCCCATACACACACACTGGTTTGCAAACATGTGGACGTAGCCCAAGAGCGGTTACCCAACTGTCCTTGACCATGGACACGGCTATTCGAATAGTTTTACACTCTGCAGAGGTTGCACACTTTACCCACAAGATCCGGGGAACTTCCGTGTCATCCATGACCCGCGGTACCTCAAGTACCCGGGGTAAGCACCCGATCACTATCTTTCCCTAGACGACACTAATATGGAGTCCAGTCGATTGGTAGTAACCCCCGTGCCCAACTTTTCACAACTTAAAATTGTGGAGCCTCGCTCCCATATTCATCACATATCACTGCACGGGTACCAGCGGTGTGTCCGGTGCCCCATAAAATGTTCTTGGCACGCCCTACAGCACGACCCGTCGAGAGAGAGCACCAACTCTCCCCGTCCTTTGTAATGCAGGCTCCAAGCTAGTATCGGCCTAGGTAATCAATAATGCCCTTTCCCATATAAGGGTAGAGTGGTTGCGCATGTAAGGTTGGAATAACGGTCGCAACTTAAACCAATCCGTTTTTTTGAAAGCAACACACACACTTGTCTCGGTACACCACTTCGTCATCAAGCGGTTTCCCATCTCATTATCTCGCTCGGGCATAAGTGGCACCCGACGGGGGTTTCGAGAAGTCCTTTGAAAATACTTTGTCTCCATCACCATGCATATTCCCGTCCCTTTTTGCGTAGCAACTACTTTAGCATCCTATCTACTCCCACCGGCATAACCCTCATAAGGAGGTAGGGTCATGCACAATGCAAGTATCAACGAGGAAGTAACAGAGGCAAACCATCAAAGTGGTTCCACCTCATCATGATTCCATTGCAACAACAATATGGTGCTATATGTCATGCATAAAAAGGGTTTCATAGACATGGCCAAAGGGCTTCTTGCCTGGTTCATCTGAGTCTTGAAATCTTCTGGTTCTTCTCCATGTACTCCGTCTACTTCGTCAACTAACGTCGGAAAGAACCACAATAAGCAACACAACAAGGCAGAAGATATAAGTGCTCCAAAAATATTAATTTGACTTTTCTAGGACATCTCTGGTTATATGAAAAATAACGAGAGTGGTTTCATTGGAATTGGATCAGTGGATATCTCTGAACATTTCAATATGATGGAATCAAGGGGTTAATGGATTTGCAAGAAGTGTACAAAAACATGTTTCTGAAAAATGAGCAAATGCACCCATTTAACAAACCATGATTTTAGAAGCATCTAGGAGTTGGTTTCACTGGATTTGGAGTTCAAATGAATATTCTATGGATTTGCAAAGTTGACAAATATGAAGAAATGGCTCATTGTTTTATGTGGTACAGAAAGTATTAACAAAAATGTTCATAAACTAAGTTATGAACTTAGAAGCATCTAGGAATTTGAATCATGGCATTTGGATCAATTTTGAGCTCCCTGTGATTTTCTAAAGTTCATCACAGAAATAAGAAAAATAGGATTTGATAAATATTTGTGAAGAAAAGGTCTCTGGAAAAATGTGCATGTTGCACTAACAGGTAGATCATGATTTATAGAGTCACTAAAAATTTGAATCATCAAATTTGGAGTCCATTTTAATTGTGTATGGATTTTAGAAACTCACTGGAAAAGAATAAAAAGAAACACAAGGCATTACCCTTATCCTGCTTTTGCGAGAGATAGCGATGGGCGGCCCAGCTGGCTCAGCTGCTACCGGGCGACGAGGGTGACGTCGAAGACGGCTTCATGGGAGGGCGCTTTCACCATGGAAACACGGGAGTAGCGCGGCGCGCCTCCACTTACACGAGCCAGCAGGCGCACGGTGGAGTTTTTAACCTGACAGGCAGGGCTCCCTGTCAGGATGTGAGGCTGACCGACGGGCCCCACGGCCGTCGTCGTCAACCTCCGTCCAGAGAGGACGGCGAGCTCACTTGGCGGTGATTCCGCACGCAGCGGCGAACAAATGGCACCGACGTGTTCAGCGTCGAAGCGCACTTCGGGTGGAGGTGGTGACGGTCGTCGGGGAGCAGTGGTTCGCCGGTGACCAAGAAGCCGGTGGCGAGGCTTCGGGAGGTGGATGGATAGCTCACTCCGGGCTGAAATCCAAGCGGTGTAAGAAGAGGAACGAGTCAGTGGAGTCTTCTGGCTCCAGATCGAGAGAAAGCGGAGGCGGAGGAGGCTTATACCCCTGGATCGATGCCGACCCGAGGCGGCGGAGCTCGAGCTCGATCTCGAGCTCGGGCGTCACTGGGCATGAATGGGTGGTGCGGGTGGATGATTTGGAGTGGGAGAGAGCGAGCAGGAGAAAAAGGATGGCTCGGGGAGGCCTTAGATAGGCAGGCCGAGGTCCACCGTGGGCGCGACCTCGGTGCCAGCAGGATCGGCTCTGTGGCCGTTGGGGAGGGAAGGAAAGACTGGGGTACTCGTGGGGTGGTCTAGGGTGCCGGGGAGAGAGGGAAGGATCGGGAGGCACCAGAGGGTCGCGCGTGTGAGCTCGATCATTGGAGCTCTCAGGCGGCGGCCTGCAAGTCTTGAAAGGAGGCAGCAGGAGGAGGAGGAGGGTGTAGCGAGCCGACCAGAATGGATCAAGTCTCGTGCTCGGTGTCATCCTGGATCGATGTGCTGACACCACACAGTACTTCGAAGGATTTATAACAGAGTAGCAATCACACACTTATTACATCGTTTGTCCAGAAGAGGACTTATTACAATAATCATGGCTTAAGGCCATCTAATAACGATAACAACGGAAGACTTGGAAGATAAGTGAGTCCATCAACTCCAGCGGCATCACTGAGTATAGAACCACGACCTAAAGCACCTTACTCGTCGTCTGAAAATTCTGCAACATGAAAGTTGCAGCCCGAAAACGGGCCAGCACATGGAATATGCTGGCAATGTAACACATAGAGAATAATGAATGATAAGCCTGTACTACATGCATATGTGGCTGGTGGAAAAGCTCTACGGTTACAGTTTTGCATAAAGCCAGTTTTTCCCTACTACAAAGGAATAAATTTGTTTAACTAGCATGGTGTTTGTTAAACATTGAGAATGGTTGACAGCATCCTCAATCCCAATTAAAAGTACTCATTAAAAACCCAACAAAATTAATTAGAGTAACATGTTGAGATTCACATGATATTCAAGTACTAGATACTCAAGATGTCCATAACCGGGACACGGCTAATCATGATTAGTTTATACACTCTGCAGAGGTTTATGACTTTTCCCCACAAGACTCGATCGCCTCCGCTTGGTTTCTCGTGACTACATGGTGTTTAAGAAACGGATGACCGAGACATAGTCTTCGAAGCGCTAGCACCTTACGATGGGTGGACGGTACACCTACATCCCCTACATCTACTAGTCCACCACTATAAGATTTCGCATGACTTAGTCAACTATGCGAGCCCATAATGGCTTGTGGATGCACACGTAGTTACTAGTATGAATTATCTTATGATCCCTTTGAGCACGGGTGGCGGTCCAAGAAATACAGCAAGTCCTGCTAGAAAACAGGTGCCTCAATCCACCCGGATGTGTATTTAAGTTGCCACCTTAGATAAACCATTAATTTAACAATCTCACATCTGTCATGGATATTACTCACCCAATCCACGTCTACTAGCATAGCATGGCATAATAAGCAAGCGTGAAGTAACTCCCAAAGGTTTCATAAGTAAAACAGGTAATAGGTACTACCTCAATCTACTTCCCATCCCACAATTTAATTAAATCCTAATCATGCAAGTGTTTGAGGATTGATCTAATGCATAAAAACTGGGTGGTAGTAAAGGTATGATCAAGTGTTACTTGCCTTGCTGATGATCCGCGAAACCTAGAGATTCGAAGTAACAAGCGGCGCACTCCGGGTGATCTATCGCAGACAAACAACAAGCATACAATAATTACTCATCTAATGCACGGGTAAATCTCGAATAAAAGATCTACCAGAAAGTTCAACTTAAGAACCCTGGTTGCAAAAAGAATCGAATCTAATAAAGCAACGAAAGTCAAACGACGAAAGAAAACAACTCGGTTTTAGCAAGTTGAAACTAAGTCAAATTTTACAGTAGCAAAACTTTGTTTAAGTTGATTAGTCGGTACGGCAGTTTCGAGACGAAACTCCAGGCGCTTGAATCACCTGATTCCGATAAACGAGCGAGAAGATAGACTAGAAAGAAAATCGGATCTGAAATCGCTATCAGAAAAATAGCAGAATAAATCCGATGAGAAAGAAAACGAAGAACGGTTGAATGAACGGATGTTGATTAACCGAAGCAAACCGGTGATCACGTTCGTTAGGACGAACGGTCCGGCGAATGCTTGCTAAACAAAACCGGCGAGAAAAACCGATCTAGGGTTTTGGAAAGAAAACCGAAACGAAAAACCGATCTAGAAAACCGGAACGGAAGCCGGAACGGAAACCGGAACGACTTACGAAAAACTGAATCGAGGAAAAGAAAAGGTGACGCGGCGCGGGGCTAGTACCTCGAAGAAGCGAGGGGCTCGGCGGCGGCGTTAGGGTGGCGGCGGCGGCACTTGGCGGCGGCGGCGTTGGGTTAAGCTGCTGCTGCTGGGGAGGAGGAGAGGAGAGGAGAGGTGTTGGTTTGATGTGTTAGGGGGTGCTTGGGTATTTATATTGGGGAGGGAGGGTTTTGCTTGGGGTAGGGGACAAGAAATAGACTAGGATTAGGAAACAAAGAGGGAAAAGATCTAGAAACAAACACGGAATAAGCGGAAGTAGGACAAAAGTCCTACTAGGATTTGGAAAAGGAAGCGGCGGCTCCTCTCAAGGCGTCTGGCGTCTTGGCGATGGCCTTGGCCTCTGGCGGCTGGTGGCTTACGGCTTGGGCCTTTGGCCCAGTATACTGAGGTTTTTTTAAATCGGTTTCACATGAAAAAAAATACAGACAAAAAAATCTAAACAAACTCCAAAATTAAAAAGTAAACTTTCCCGACTCCTAAAAATGAGTCGAACAAAATGAACTTTAACACGGGCCTAAAATGCAATTTTGAAAACACGATTTTTCCCTAAGGCAAATAAACTCCGAAAAATCCAAAATTTGATTTATTTATTAAATCTTCATTTTCCTAAATTTTGGGAAAGTCATATTATTCCCTCTCTTATTTTTGATATTGGAAAAATATTTGAAGATAAAATAAATAAATCCAATGATCCTCTTTTCATAGTTTTGAGAGAACTCAAATACAAAATTTCAAAATCTACAACTCTCTCCGAGGGTCCTTGAGTTGCGTGAATTTCTAGGATCAACAAAATGCAAGAAAATATGATATGCATGATGACTAATGTATAACATTCCAAATTGAAAATTTGGGATGTTACAAACCTACCCCCCTTAAGATGAATCTCGCCCTCGAGATTCGGGTTGGCTAGAAAATAGGTGAGGGTTGTCCTTGAGCAAATCTTCTTCTCTTTCCTAGGTGGCTTCATCCTCAGTGTGGTGGCTCCACTGAACCTTGCAAAACTTGATAACCTTGCTGCGAGTAACTCTGCTGGCATATTCGAGAATCTGACTGGTTTCTCCTCATATGTTAAATCATCCTTCAACTGAATTGCTTCAAGTGGCACAGTATCTCTTAGCGGTACTTCCGCCATCTCGGCGTGACATTTCTTCACCGAGAAACATGGAACACGCCATGAACTCCCCGACAGTCCTTCCGGTAATTCCAGCTTATAAGCAACTTCTCCCATGCGTTGCAAGATCCTATACGGTCCAACGAAGCGTGGTGCTAATTTTCCTTTAACTCCAAATCGCTTAACTCCTCGAAGTGGGGATACTCTAAGATAAACTCTGTCTCCAACTTCATATTCCGTCGCCTTGCTTTTGAATCTGCATAGCTTTTCATGCGGACTGGGCTACCTTGAGCCTATCGCGAATCAACTTAACCTTCTGCTCGGACTCCTTAATCAAATCTGGTCCAAACAAGCGACGGTCTCCAACTTCGTCCCATGATAGCGGTGTCCTACACCTCCTTCCGTCTGAGCCTCGAAGGTGCCATCTTCAAGCTGGTTTGGTAACTGTTGTTATAAGAAAATTCAGCATACGGCAAGTTATCGTCCCAACTAGATCCATAGTCTAGTGCACAAGCTCTCAAAGATATCCTCCAAAATCTGATTGACTCTCTCGGTCTGTCCATCCGTACGTGGGTGAAAAGCTGTCTTGAATTCTAGCCTGGTTCCTAACGTTTCATGTCACTGATTCCAAAACTTTGAGGTAAATTGAGTTCCTCTATCTGATACGATACTCCTCGGAACTCCGTGCAAACACACAATTCTGGTCATGTATATCTTTGCCAACTTAGTGCTGCTATAGGTAGTCTTGACTGGAATGAAATGCGCTACCTTCATCAAGCGGTCGACTATAACCCAAATCGAATCATAGCCTGAACGATTCTTTGGCAAACCCGTGATGAAATCCATGCCTATTTTATCCCACTTCCATTCGGGTATTGGCAATGGCTGCAACAATCCTGCTGGCTTCTGATGTTCTGCCTTCACTCTCGACATACGCATAAACTGCTACATACTCCGCGATATCCTTCTTCATTCCGTCCACCGTAACGTTTCCTTCAAATCCAAATACATCTTGGTATTTCTGGGTGAATCGAATAGGGTGAATCATGTGCCTCTTGCGTAATCAACTTCCGATCTCCGGGTCATTTGGCACATACACACGGTCCTCAAACCATAGGGTATCGTGCTCATCCTCACGAAATCCCTTAGCTTTTCCTTCGCTCATTTTCTCCTTTATAGAGGCAACTTCCTTATCTGCCTTTTGAGCTTCTCTGATTTTGTCCATCAACGTAGACTGAATCTCCAATGCTGCTACATAGCCTCTCAGAACTACTTCCAAACATAGCTCTCGAAGGTCTTCAGCTAACTCCTTGGGTATTCCTCCCACCGTTAGTGTATTGACGTGGCTCTTACGGCTCAATGCGTCTGCTACAACGTTAGCCTTCCCGGGTGATAATGCAATCTCATATCATAATCCTTAATAAGCTCCAACCATCTCCTCTGTCTCGAGATTTAATTCCTTCTGCGTGAAGATGTACTTCAAACTCTTGTGATCCGTACACCTCACAATGATTTCCAATGAGGAAATGTCTCCATGTCTTCAAGGCATGCACTACGGCTGCTAACTCCAAATCATGTGTGGCATAATTTAATTCATGAGGTTTCAGGTTGTCGTGAAGCATACTGAAACAACTCTTCCTTCCTGCATTAGCACTGCTCCAAGTCCTCGGCGTGAAGCGTCGCAATACACCTCATAATCCTTGGTCCGATCCGCAAAATT
Organism: Aegilops longissima; assembly: GCA_021605205.1. Taxonomy (NCBI): domain Eukaryota; kingdom Viridiplantae; phylum Streptophyta; class Magnoliopsida; order Poales; family Poaceae; genus Aegilops; species Aegilops longissima. The sequence goes on along the minus strand of CM038682.1, from coordinate 381,540,614 downwards.
AACACTGGTGAGGTAACCAATCTTTTCTTCAACTCCTGAAAACTTGCCTCACAATCCTCAGTCCATATGAACTTGGTATCCTTTTTCAGCAATTCCGTCATAGGTTTTGCAATCCTTGAGAAATTCTCAATGAATCTTCGGTAGTATCCTGCGAGTCCAAGGAAACTCCGGATCTCTCCAACTGTCGTTGGTGCTTCCCATTTGGTTACGGTCTCAACCTTTGTGGGGTCAACTGCTATCCCTTCTCCGAATATAACATGTCCAAGAAATCCAACTTCCTTTAGCCAAAACTCACATTTGCTGAACTTGGCATATAACTAATGTTCCCTCAGTTTCTCCAAAACCAGTCGCAAATGTTCCTTATGTTCTTCTTCATTCTTTGAGAAAACCAAAATATCATCTATGAACAGCACGACGAACTTATCCAAAAACTCCATAAACACTTTGTTCATCAGGTTCATGAAATAGGCTGGCGCGTTAGTCAGTCCAAATGACATAACGGTATATTCATACAGTCCATATCTCATGGTAAATGTTGTCTTAGGTATGTCCTGCTCCCGAATCTTCAACTGATGGTACCCTGATCGCAAATCGATCTTGGAAAACACTTTAGCTCCTTGCAAACGATCAAACAGATCATTTATCATAGGTAGTGGGTACTTGTTCTTGATTGTTACTTCATTTAACCCACGATAGTCAACAACCATCCTTAACGATCCGTCCTTCTTCTCTACTAAAAGTACGGGTGATCCCCAAGGCGAAGAACTTGGGCGTATAAAACCTTTATCCAATAGCTCCTTAATCTGCTTCTTGATTTCCGCCAAATCCTGTGGGGCATCCCGTATGGTCGCCGATATCGGGCCTGTTCCTGGCAACAGCTCAATCAAAAACTCAATGTCTCTATCCGGTGGCATTCCTGGCAATTCCTCAGGAAATACATCAGGGTAATCCTTCACCACTGGCACCTCTTCCTGCACCACTCCTGATAAGGAATTTACTTGATTCCTATTTGGTCCATGTCGCGATACATACCTAATCCTTCTTCCTTCTGGTGTCGTGAGCAAAATCGTCTTACTTGCGCAATCGATGTTTCCCCCATACATCGATAGCCAATCCATACCAAGAATCACATCCAATCCTTGGGATTCCAAAATGATCAAATCCGTCGGGAACACATGCCTTCCTATACTTAATGGCACTTGAAAACATCCTTGTCTGGCCATATACTCCGCTCCTGGTGAGCTTACTAGCATAGGGGTTTTAAGAATCTGAGTAGGCAGGCTATACTTTTCTACAAATCCCCTTGATATGTATGAATGCATTGCACCGGTATCGAAAAGAACTAGTGCAGTAACTGACTTAACCAAAAACTTACCGATTACTGCATCGGGTTGATCTTCAACCTCCTCCACATCAATGTGGTTCACCTGTCCTCTGTTGAAAGGGTTTGGCTTCTTTCCAGCGCTTCCATTTCCTCCTTGGCCTTTGGGACATTCATTTGCATAATGTCCGTTCTTGGAACACTTGTAACAGGTGACATGACTCAAGTCTTTCTTGGTTGGGGTTGATGGTGTGGTCCGGTTCTGGCCGTTGCTTCCTCCATTCCCACTTCCATTTTTGTGGCCATTATGGTTGTCTGAACTACCTCCTCCATGGTTATGCTGAAACTGAACTCCCCTGTTCAGGGTATAACGGGCTTCTGCTGGCTCGAGTTATACTTCCCTGCCCATACTTCCTCTTGCGGTTCTCAATTTGCTGCTGCTTTCCTTCAATCATGAGGGCACGGTCTACCAACTCCTGGTAGTTGTTGAAACTTGCTACCATCAACTGCATGCTTAATTCATCATTCAGTCCTTCCAGAAACTTCTCCTGCTTAGCTGCATCTGTAGCAACGTCATCTGGGGCATAACGTGCTAACTTACTAAAATCCTCCACATATTGGCCAACAGTCCTTCCTCCTTGGCGTAAGTTGCGAAACTCACGCTTCTTCATGGCCATAGCTCCTGCCGAGACATGGGCAGTCTTGAAAGCTTGTGAAACCGATCCCATGTGACGGTGTCTCTGTGGTAAGTGGCTGTAAAATTTTCCCACCATGCTGCTGCGGGTCCTTCAAGTTGGTGTGCAGCAAACTTCACCTTCTCTCCATCTGTACATCCTGCAGTGGTCAACTCCCTCCCTATCTTACAGAGCCAATCATCTGCTACAATCGGCTCGGTGCTACTAGAATACACCGACGGATTCATCCTAAGGAAACGAGTCAAGTGATCCGCAGGTGGTGGTGGTGGTGGGTTTTTGTTGTTGCCTTGGTTCTGTACCAATGTTTGGATCAAAGTGTTCTGCTGCTGGATCAACTGGGTGATCTCTGGCGGGAAAACAAACCCGGGGTCGCGTCTCGGAGGCATCTGAAGGGTTTAGAAAAGAAGAGGAATTAAGAATAGAGTGAGGTCTAAGGAGAAAACACTACCCAAATGTATATGAGCAAATGCACACAAAATCACTTCATTCAATTCAAACAAAGGGCTTACAACGATCTAACTATCGCAAAAGTGCGTGTACTATGATGTTACATGGAGGTAATGCTACTAATGTGTGGGGGGGTCATCTACTAATTTGAACCGGTGGAAGACTCCATGATGTCTGCTCCAGCTTCGTCTTCAAAGTCGGGTTCACTTGGATCCGAATCGGTGTCGTCGATGATGATGTAGTTGCTCGGACAGCCGACGTACTTGTCTTCATTCTTGAGCGCCAATTTCTTCTTGAGTTCTTCAATCTCATACTTAAGATCATTATTGTGTCTTGCTACAGCTACGATCTCGTCCATGTAGTCCTTACGTGTAGACTTTAGTTCTCCTTCAAGTTCGATGATCCTTCCCTTTGCATTCTTCAACTCGATCATATCATTGCACATCTAGTTCTCATGGCGTCAAATGTGCTGGTTTAACTCCTGGATGAAAGCTGCAATGGATCTGTCCTTCTTGGTGCTGACTATCTCCCATTGCTCATTCCGGCATCCGCAAATCTGGTAGATAGTGTCCTTGAGGTCTTCTTGATAAACTTCTCCAATGCGTCCCATGGTGATATGAGCTGCCATGCTCTTTCCTGCACTCGAGGTTGGTGCACTCGAAAACACTATCTATAGGCTTGGTGATTGGCGCGAACGTCCTTCCCGGAACATGAGCTTGAATCTTCCAAATACTCCTCTTCAGCAGAGTGGCGTTGAAAGTCCGGTGAAACTTGGTAATCCAATGTTCGGTACTTGGTGACTTCCTTCAAGTGAAATCAAAAGGTGTGCCTTCATCTGGTTGGGCGTACTTGATCTTCGCGTCCTTCATCCTAAAAGAGTAGAAAAGATGAGGAGTTAGAAAATGAGAAGAGAGTAGTGATCTATGGCTTTAACTTAGTGGTCGCGTCCTACGATCGGCGTGTGCTCGATACCATCTCTCAGAGCGACCCGACCGAATGGATCAAGTCTCGTGCTCGGTGTCATCCTGGATCGATAATCTTGACACCACACAAGATTGAAGGATTTATAACAGAGTAGCAATCACACACTTATTACATCGTTTGTCCGAAGAGGACTTATTACAATAATCATGGCTTAAGGCCATCTAATAACGATAACAGCGGAAGACTTGGAAGATAAGTGAGTCCATCAACTCCAGCCGACATCACCGAGTATAGAACCACGACCTAAAGCACCTTACTGTCGTTCAAAAAGTC